>OX438931.1:24689587-25326729 GCA_949316025.1 Lapara coniferarum | reverse complement strand
CACCCCGAACGTGCAATACAGACGTGCACTCTCTTCCGTAAAAGCAACCGCTTCGAACGCAACGTAGTTCTGTGCGCGCTGTGTCTTATATTCCAAACATTAACATTATTCCAAGAATAAACTAGTGATACGTGTGGTGCAATACTTGACGGCAATCAGCAACCTATGGCCATTCACCAACGCTGGGTACCCAGGGAAACGAGCGGTGCCGCACTTGCAGGTGAGTGGTAGATACAGTCCTCTATTTAACACCATCCGAAGGTCTGGTCGATTTCCCATACACTAGCACATAAAAGTAAAGCTGTTTGAAAATCCGCGCGATTAAAGACTGATGTTAGTTTACTTATGGTAGGGGGGCCCCATAGGCGTGAATTGCTTAGGGCATCAAGTTGTCTTAATCCGGCACTGCGTAAGTGTGCTTCGTTCTGGTATCAGTCTGTATATATCCGGTTCAAACAGGCGGGTATAATTGTCTGGAATAATATATAGACAATCTATTGTCTCATAAACAAAATAAGCAATAATCTATTGTCTCTTAAACAATCTAATCAATAATACTCAATAGAAATGTTTCCACCGACATGAGAAAACTAAGTGGAGGCCGACGTATCCGGCATTCGCAACGGATGCGCCGGATGCACGAAGGTCCAAGGGTGTGAAATCTAGTACTTAGTCCTATTAGGTCGTGGAACTCACTGCAATATGCGAACTAACGACAATTCTTTATTATGTTTTTTATTAACAACATAAACACTATTATATTCTTTATTTAGTACTTAATTAAGATATTTGTAATAATTTCGTGATAATAGTGTGAACTCACATTTTATCAATTGCAACAAATAATAAAAAATATAGTTTCACGTAGGCGAACATATTTGCAGTTATAACAAGACAATTACAATAGAATAATTATTATAGTTATTTCGATATTATATAAAATAACGTGGGAGATGTACCTCTTTGTCCTAGTACAGTACATATTGAAAATAAAGAGGCCGGCATAATTACGTCGAGTGGCGAGGGACGAACTTCTCTCGTAAATCGACACTATCAGGACTTCATTATGCTCGATAGGGTCAGTTTGCCGCGCCCGCATAAAAATCTTCACAATTAAAGTTTTCATGAATCTTTCCCTCGTTACCACACAACCAGTTTTCATCCTATTCCTCATAAGTCACGATATAAGAACAGGGTAAGTGGAGAACACTAAGAATTCTTTTAAATAATTCTTCAGTACCGATGAAGATCCACGATGTTTTTCTTCTTTGGCAAAACGAAGAATCGTATGAAAATACTTATTTATTTAATATCTTATATATTTTCGTTCGCGCCCACATTGACGAACCACATGCGTCTTACAATTAAAAGTAATTAATAGTTTGCTAACCGGTTTTAATTACTTAAAGTAATTGTTTTTTTTTTTTTTTTTGTTTATTAATATTTTTTTTATTATTTTGTAGGAAGTAAACAGTTTTTAAACTATTATTGCAAACAAAAAAGTTTTTGGTAAATACTAATTATATAATAAGGGATTTTTGAATTTGTTCATTCATTCTTCGTTCATTTGAAGTGTGTGCATTATTCATCAATTCGTTTGTAATGCCGTTAGCTTGTTTTAAGGTCCGTTATTGTGACATCTTCACTATAATTAATTCAGCCTCACGCATGCGAGACAATGATTCGTTTGGGATGTTAGTAATAAAAAATGCGAAAGATTGGATGTTTGTTACTCAATCACACCAGAAATGCTGAACGGATCTGGATGAAATGTGGCACACAGATAGATAATAGTCTGGATTGGTACATAAGACACTTTTTATCCCTTATATTATATTAAAAATATATGTAAAGGTAATTTTATCCCGGAGTTTTTTCAAGCGGGTGGAGCCGCGAGCTAATGCTAGTATATATATATATAGCTTATTAGGTGTTGCGGCTATGTTCAAAAAACCTCAATATAAGTGCTGCTGCCTACTATTCCAGTATCTAAAATTTCAAATCTAGATTTCCATTCATCGTATTAAAAAAAAGACAATAGTGTTTCATTATTCCGCAAAGTAACTCTAATGAAGATTAATAGCAGATTAGTATCTTCACGGTGTGTTGTTTTCGAGGTAAGCAGCCGGCGGAGAAATTATCATGACCTATATCCACATATGGCCTTGGGTCTTGCATTACCTTAAAAAGTATTTTACGGTGATTTGTCCCCGAAAAGCGAAGTTATTTTTAATCCATTGTAGGTTGTAAATGGAGTGTCGCCAGATAAGAGATGCCTCAGTGGCATAGTTGTTGTGTGCGCGGTTCGACTACTCTGAGGTTTCGGGTTCGAATCCTGGGTCGAGCAAAGTGCTATTAATTTTTTTACTTAGTTTCAGTCCGGAGTTGAGAATTTGTACACGATATGGCGATAGGAGGAGGTTCAAAACCCAAGGCACATACCTATGACTTTTCAAAGCTACGTGTGTATTGTTTATCAATTATCGTTCGCTTTAACGGTGAAGGGAAACGTCGTGGGGAAACCTGCATACCTAAGAAGTTCCTTATAAGAATTTCGAAGGTATGTGAAGTCTACCAACCCGCACTAGGCCAGCGTGGTGGACTAAGGCCTAAACCCCCTCAGTAGAGGAGGCTTGTGCTCAGCAGTGGGCAGTATAATAATACAGGGCTGGTATTATTATTTATATTATATATTATTATTGTTATGGCGATAGGTTTGCCCCCTAACACATCATGGGGCCAAACACATGGCGAAAAGCTGGTGCCCTGCTTGCATCTCTGCCTACCTCTTCAGGAAACAGGATAGAACCTGCTACCCCTCAGACTAAGTTTCTCTTCACTCATCGTCCACGGCTTTCAAACCACTAATCAAATCTGATGATTAATAGTTATACGGCTTCATTTATAAATTTGCTTAAAAACTTATTTTTATGTTACAAATATGTGAACAAAAAATCTAAAATTTTTATGTGTTGTGACATAAGAATATATAAATACATAATAAACTCAAAGGAGATACGTTTGTATGTTTGTGTATTTTTTGTAGGGGAAAAATACTAGTACAGTAAAAAATACCTAATAGAAAACTATTGTTTATTAGAAACATAGGCTATATTTTTTAACACGCTTTTATTATTACTTACTGGTGGTAGGTGTCTTATATGTAAGAGGCCGTTTGGGTGGGTACCACCGCAATGTCTATTTCTACCGCCAAGCAGCAGTGTGCATGCACTGTTGTGTTTCGGTTTGAAGGACAATGTAGCCAGTGTAACTGCTGGACATAATGAGACTTAACATCTTATGTCTCAGGATAAGGACGAGCACACTGCAATGCCACACAGTACTTTGTAACTCAAGGTGGATAGATCCGTGGTCGTATCGCTTACCATGAGGCGAACGGCATGCTCATCAAGTCATTCGATACAATAAAAAAAAAAATATCTACAATTTATTATCTTCGATATTTAATTGGCATAAATATGGTGGGTGGACCATGAAAGGCCACTGTAACGAATAAACCGTTATTAGTCCATTTACTGGATAAATGAAAGAAACAAATTATTAATTAACACTTTGTTTTATTATGTAACATATAAATTTCTTTTTTTTTAATCTAGGTGCAATCACTATTTATTAAACTCAACTTTCATTAAGCTCTTCCAAATGACCTTGCAAGGAACAGGGCTCCATACAAGGCCAATATTATAAATCAGTCGTTCAACTTAAAACTGGAGTTGTAATAATCAAATGGAGTTTGTGCCCGATATGGCGATAGGCTCGCCCCCTATCACATCATGGGACGGAATAACGGCGAAAAGTGGGTGCACTAGTTGCGCCTCTGCCTACCCCTTCGGGGATAACAGCCGTGAGTGTGTGTGTGTGTAATAATCAAAATATCCGCTTTAACTAAAACTACATAAAAAGCTGTTTCATTTAAACGAAACATTAAATGCTTAACATTATAATAATCTATTTTAAAAAACTCAACCAACAATCCTAGAACACCACCGTATAACTAAGAATATATTAATGGAAATTATTTGAAGATTATAGTAATGAGTATCATATCCATAACGAATAAGTTGCCAATGGGTTTTAGAGTGAAATAATAAAAAAAAAATTGACCTATTATGGCTTTCATATGGGTCCGTACTTTGTAAGGCTAAAATGTTTCTATGAACGTCGTTTGGTTCAACTCATCCTCTTTTTCTTTAGTTTTAAATAAATCTTTTACTATTGTTTGTCCGGTAATTTTCCCGGTACTACAAACTAAGTGTTCATATTTCCATGATTCTAAAATATTCCTCGTAAGGCCCATGTAACCTAGAAAGGCCAATAGTAAAATTTTTGAGTGGCCTTATAAGGAACCACTGGCTTTCATAGGAACACTACCGATATTTTAACTGAAATCGAAACAAAATTATTATTTTTTTATTTAGTACCATAACAAATCCTACCATGACAATTTAGGGTGAGGCGTGAACGTAATTTTTTGAGATGTGAGTCGCGTAATTTCATTTCACACATTTCAGACAACTTATTTTGCGTCGCCGTGTAAACGATACAGGATTTTTGTATGAAACCGAATATAGCAGAGATTACGCGACTGAAATTACGCGACTCACAACTCAAAAAATTACGCTCGTCTGGCCTCACCCTAACAGTAAAAAAGAAATAAGATAGTAATAGGTTTTTTGCGTAAAAAATTACCTTTTGCTGTGTGTGCAAATTACAATTCTAACGTCGACGATAGAAGTCTACAAAGCGAGGGACCCCACTAACAAAATAGCGACGCTAGCGACTCGCAGCCGCGTCTGTGTCTTTGAGTTTAATGGAGCTTAGTGTGAGTGTACGGAATTTGTCATCACATGACTATAACTATGACTTTTTTATAGTTGGCTTTCAAAGGAGCATGGTTTTCCATGGTGAACCCACCTTACTTAAATACGCGGAGAGTTAAGGCAAGGAATATATTGGCATATAGTATTCCCCGCATCGACGGCAAAAATAATAGAGTTAAGCGAGCATAACATTTTTTTTTCATATCGATGACTAGCAGTACGAGTGTTACGGAAATTGCAATACATCGACGAAATAAAGGCAAGCCGCGGCAAATATTGATAGACGTTTTTTATTCAACAATCGAGGAAATATTACTAGAATCATTAATTATTAACAGTTTAATAATAACGCGATGAATTTGCATAAAATATGCATTTATTTAAGGATTTTTAAATTAAAATGACTAGTGACTACAAGCTGTGTCACGTGGTATAACTAGTGACTACAAGCCACGTCTGTATATATTTAGATTTTCAATCTGTTTTTCTTCGTCGAATAGCTTGGTCTACCGTATAATACTAGATTGGACCAACTATTAACAGGTTCGATTCAACAACGTTTAATTACGTCAATGTATTCAGATAAAATCGATAAATACATAAACACTCGCGCTCTTATCCCACAGCGGTAGGCAGAAACTATTGAGCGCCACTGCTACGCTTTCACCTTCTTTTATGTCTACACAGTGATTCTAGCTCTGATGAAAAAGAACTTATCTCTTGTTAGTCGTATTTAAGGTTTAATTTATTGCATGCCATATTTTTTTTACGAAATTTGTGTGTACATTTTGCCAACTTCAAGTTAGGGAAAAGCCTCGTCTTAAGTGATATTTTTGGTTTTCGTATACACCATAAAGCTGTTTGAGCATGTCGCAGTTAAGCAGTGGCTACCTTACCAAGACATTATCGAGGAGTTTGGGCGCCAATAAAAAACACTTGATTAGCACAGTTATTTCAATTCACTTAATTTGAGCCCTTTAATAGAATTATATTGGATAATATACCATCACAATTATGCAATATAACACTAAATATCACCAAAATAAATGATTTAAAATATGAGCACCTCATGACACCTCTAAGTTCCCGCCAAAAACTGCTTGCCACAATTATTGACTAAAAGATTTATTGTTTAGAGAATACTAGCCTTTTTATTCTAGGAAGCTCCTTTTTTCTTTCTACCCCCTCTCGCTACTGAACCACTATTTCATTACCAGGGACCAGATTATATTTGGATCGATATATTAAAACAGAAAGGACCCTAGAGCCCTTTTGCATAAAATCTATGACATAATAATATAAGCTAACCATTAAAAAACAGAATCGTATTTACGACACGTCGCTTCCCCACTGAGCTCATAAAGTATATATATGCTGTGGCAATAAATTGAATAAATATTAAAATAACGTGTATAACTTATGAAGTTTCTGAGAATTTAATTAAATATATTATTTATATTTTTGTAAAAACGCAAACGCCTTGAGACAAGGCTAGAACGTATCGAGTGAAGCCATAGCTCGCCGAACTTAATAATATGTCACATTATGCGATTCACGCCTCTATATTGTCATATCGAGGACAAAGAAATACAGAAAATTCTTAGAGCATTTAATAAGAAGATTGGTTGACCAGGCGAACCCTTCGTTGGTCATACATGCGCAGCTGGTCATAAACTTTTATTAAAACCTATGTGATATGCGGTCGCTGTCGTTACATTCTACGATAATGACATTAAGCGGTGCTCCACAGAAATTGTGATTTTTGCTGTGTGATTGTGTAAAAAGCGACCTTATATTCAGCCCTGCACGTGTGTTTTTTTTTATGTGTACTATCCGTGTCTACCTCGCCCCCGTCAGGATTGTCAGAAAACATTGTTTGCAAATTATTGCCAAATCGTCTCCATTGGATAAATACTATAAACTTGCGATTCCGCAGAATGCGGCAGACGGCATGTGCCGCGTCGTCAGACGACGGTAAATGACGCGCGGCAGGTGACGTCCTGCCGGGCGCCATTTGCCGTCGTGTGCGGAAGCGGTCTCATACAATTTAATACTGTATAGTAGTATCTAACGTCGCGGTACATGCTGTTGATGTCTGCCGTCTGCCGCATTCTGCGTAATCACAGCTTCAGAGAAAAATCCATGTTTTCAAAGATAAAAAACCGAACAAGTGCGAGTAGCACTCGCATACCGAGTGTTCCGTACAAGCTACACAGTACAAGTATAGGTTCAATATTTCGCCAAGTTTTTTGCTATTAAAGTACATATTTAGAGTTTTCAGATTTTTTCCTTTACATGTGCTATAAGACCTATTTACCAAAATTTCATTATTCTAACCGGAACTACTCTATAAGTCGTGATTCACTTGCAAAATCGCAAAATATGCGGCATAAACGGTCATATCTTTTGATCGCGTTGACCAACAAGTTTGATTGTGTACAGCTGAAAAAGCGTAGACCCTAGCATTATAAATAAATTTTAACTACGCGTTCCTGACGGACAGAAAGACAGACAGACGGACAACAAAGTGATCCTATAAGGGTTCTTTTTTTCTTTTGAGGTTCGAAACCCTAAAAAGGATTTCTTTTTACACCCTAAGTGAATTGTGAAATAGTAATAGCAACAATGACAATTTGTTTTGGTGTACTCATTACAACGTATTACTCATTTCTTACACGTAATCAAAATAATCGAGCAATTGCAATGAAATTTGAATCCCAACAAAATATAAACGTAATCTCTTTTTTATATGAGTAGGGCAAACTGATCCCATTGCATGTGATGTGAAAGAGTGAAAGTGCGGTCCAAAAAGAGTGCCGAGTGATGAGCGGTTATCCCTCGCGATTATATGATTATCTCTTGCCAGTGGAAACAATCTTTCCGGCCTGCTGGAAATCGGCTATACACAGGCTGATCCTGGAATGCGACACGTCTGAGCCATATGTGGTTAACACTTTGTGTAGGATGATCGTCATCCGGCCGAATATCCTGCCACCAGCTTAGGGGTGGTGTATCTGATGCTGAGGTCCAAGAAACAACCTTATACTTCCAAACTTATGTTTGAGTTTTAATTAATGGTTGGACCCCTTTTTAAGAGTTGACATTAGTTGTAGCCTATATTTGATATTAGGTGTTGGTCGCGGTTTCGCCCACGTGTAATGCCATTCCCGCTACAAAATTCGTTAAAATACGGTAAGACGGCAGCGCCATTTGCATAAAAAATCAGATAAAACAAAACATTATTTCGTATGGGTCATGGAAGCAAATTACCAGGCTAAAAAGTTCTCCTATGTGTTAATCCAGGACACGACCTACTCGTGTCCAAAATTCCACCCAAATCCATTTAGTTGTTTGTGCGTTTATTATATAAACATCCAAAAATATTCACAAACTTCTCATTTATAATATTAGTAAGATAATCGTCTCATCACAAATCTATGACACCCGAATATTGACCCCGAGACCCCGCCGTGGTAACTGCAATATACACTTCACCTCAGCATTCTTTCAATAAGCAAGTACTTGAAAATTGTTCAAACTATTGTAATTTCTACCACTTGTAACGAACTTGTGCTTCGTAACCTATTTTCTTTCTCTTTCACACTTATACGTAAAACAGAGACAAACTATGAAAGTGCAATAGACTTATGTTGGCAATTTGTGCGCCAGTATTACTTTATAGACTAGATTTTAGACTAGTTTCGATCATATTAGAAATATGAAAAGATAGGAACGAGAAGTGTTGCAATATAAAGAGTTAGCAATACGAAAAAAGCAAAATACCAATGCCTCTTGAAACGACAATTACTATCCAATGTTAAATTATGAAAATAACCCATAGGTACCATTTCTTTTCGTCTTACCTCGGAATGCATGCACTATGTTTGGGGTCTGAAGTACATTTTAGTCAAGGTAATTACTGAACACTATCCGAAGTCAATCCATTATTTAATACTATAAAAACAGCAGAGTGTAATGACAATATTATTCAGTTGAAAGTTTTGGTTGAGCTAATATTATTATGAAATAGATCTATTTTGCGAATTTTGTCGCAGTTTTTGAATGCAGCCAACCAACTACCAGACCTCAAGACACTGTGACCTCTTCCTACGTAGATCGGAAAGGCAATGACAACTCATTAAATAAAATGAAGTTGTAACATTAACTTTTCAGACAACCAACGCCTTAGTCCGCCCCGTGATCTGACCATGAAGGCTATCTTCGAAACGTCGGGAGAAAATATAAATAAAAAACCGCGATAAAATCCGAAAATCGTTTTATCTCAATGTGTAACATTCGCGTAAACATAAAAAATCACTCGGTAATATCATATTAAACACAGCTTGCCATCAACCGAGCTGCATGCACATCTTATCTATATAAAAAGCGATAAGTACGACCTACAACTAATACAATTACCGATTTCGAGATGTCTATAGTATTAAAATGACTTTGGTAGCATGCAATCGACTAAGTTTCAATGTTAAAGAACACACGAGCAAACGAATTCAGTCATTTAGTTGAAACACCGTCAGTAGTTTACGAGACAAATACTTTCTAACGGAGAGCAAAAAGTATAAGTGTGTCGCAAGTGTGTCGAGTACCCAACGAGTTAAATATGAGAATTGCTATTTGAAAACTAGAGAGTTCGATTGTGTAGACAGTTGTTTGTTTTGTATGGCTTGGCGGTAGCGTGCTTAGCTCAGTCATAAGGTTCTAGGTTCGAATCCCAGATAAAAATAATTTTTACTAGCTTTTGCCGGCGGCTCCGCCCGCATTAAAAAGTTTTTCCGGGATAAAAGTCCCGGTTTATATTTTCCCGGGATAAAAAGTAGCCTATGTGTTAATCCAGGACATGATCTACCCGTGTGCAAAATTTCATCGAAATCCGTTCAGTAGTTTTTGCGTGAAAGAGGAACAAACATCCTTACATCCATACATCCAAACATCCATACATTCTTACAAACTTTCGCCTTTATAATATTAGTAGGATTAACGTATATTTACTACGTATCGATGAAATAACCTATTTTCAAAAATATACGAAATGGCTGAGATTTAAATATGACATTGTCATTAAGCGCCAATTTCACAGTTTGCTGATAAATGCTACTCGTCACATAAATATAAGCCGACCAAATCATCTATTCGTCTTCATTTCATTTAGTAAATCATGCTAATCTATTCTTCCGAAATAAATGGTAATACAACTAATGTTTTCTGCATTAGCTGTCAAGCCCCGCTTATATATAGATGTATGGATAAAAATGTCATTGCATTCTACGATAATGACATTAAGCGGTGCTCCACTGAAATTGCGATTTTTTCTATGTCATTGTGTAAAAAGCGACCTTATATTCAGCCCTGCACGTGTAGTTTTTTTTGTTAAATGTGTGCTATCCGTGTCTACCTCGCCCCCCGTCAGGATTGAATGAAAAATATCATACCATATCGTCTCCATTTGTTTAAATACTCAAAGATTTTTGACACATGTGACCGAGATATTTGTCTACGTTGCTTTTTTACGAAGAGATAATTGTCGTATATCAATAAACAATGGCGGTATCTTATTATAATTGTATAATATCAATATTCGATGAGCGAGAGGCGTGTAAAGTGCAAGCAAGGTGTATAAGGGATTTACTTTGATTGCTAATATATTATTAACTAGCTTTTGCCCGCGGCTCCACCCGCGTTAAAAAGTTTTTCCGGGATAAAATTACCGCTTTATGTTTTCCCGGGATAAAAAGTAGCCTATGTGTTAATGCAGGACATGATGTACCCGTGTGCCAAATTTCATCGAAATCCGTTCAGTAGTTTTTGCGTGATTGAGGAACAAACATCCATACATCCAAACATCCACACATTCTTACAAACTTTCGCCTTTATAATATTAATAGGATCAAAGGGGATTTATGCGATTCCTTTGATATGAGCGATGGACAGTTCAAATCGCTGTCGCATATTTCGAAGCCAATGGCACTGTATATCCTACTAATATTATAAAGGCAAAAGTTTGTAAGTATGTACCTATGTATGTATGGATGTCTGGATGTATGAATGTTTGTTACTCTTTCACGTAAAAACTGCTGAACGGATCTCGATGAAATTTAGCACACGGGTAGATCATGTCGTGGATTAACATAGGCTACTTTTTATCCCGGGAAAATAAAAAGCAGGACTTTTATCCCGGAAAATCTTTTTAACGCGGGTGGAGCCGCGGTCAAAATCTAGTATTTTAATATTAAAGAAAAGTTTACACCCTATTTAGAACCGCGAAAGGCACGCCCGGCCCGTTCTTTTAAAGACAATTTGATGACGAAAATAGATCAATGAGGGCAAAGTTTTTGAAATCACGTATTTTGATTGGAATCGTTGGGATTATTATACTTGGGATCAGGTAAAGCTTAAAATTGCGATTGTTTATTGAAAATGGCCTCAAAATGTATGCTGTCGATCTTGGCTTATGGGAGTTGTAGGTGGTTTAAATAAATAAAATAAAATACTTTATTCATCACGTACGCGAACATAGTTGCACTTATGATAAGTCAAGATACATTCAATTGATTATAATAATATTTTTAATACCAAAGCTAAGGTCACTTATATAGCTACAGATATTTTTATTAGGAGTAAAATCAATGATGAAAAATAAAAAGTAAGAAGCCAGCTCGGGATGGCAGGAAAAGCAATAAAAAAAAAATCATTTTTATTAAAAAAAAAGTAATGGGAGGAACGTGATCCTCACCGGTGAGGACACTACAGGCCCTAGCCTAGGTAACCTACCAGCCTTTCACTAGCCAGTATAGTTTGAAGGATATTCTTTGTCTCTACCATAGAGGCGGACATTTACCAGGCTAGTGTTTGTCTTTATGCAATGAATAAATTGCTCATTATCTATGGCATGTACTCCATAACTCCCGTTGCAGACCGACTAACTGCAGTTAAATTTGAACCACGTTGCGGTCACGCTATTGTAAATGGGTTTTTGCCACGATTATTTTGTGATCGGACTTTCAAAGTGCATTGACATGTAGCTTTGAGTGAAGCGTGAGTCGTAACTGTAAAGAAGGTTCCGCAAATTACTTTTTTCGTTTTTAGTAATATGTGGAGGTGACCTATGACTGGTTGCGTTAAAGAATATTTTTTATAATATATAATGACAGGCGCCAAGTGCCAAGTTTGTAGGCATATCTCTTGTAAACTAAAAACAAAGTATGTACAAACTATTTAATTTTTTAATGCTTTTAAAACAAGCGTTTTTTATATACTTATAAATTATATTATTAATGTTTTTTATGCTGTCGTTTATTTGTTAAATGGCGGCCCGGTAAATACACCTTTCACAGTAGAATTATGGAGTGATGTTTTATGAAATGGTGGTTTTTTTACGGTTACTATGGTACCCTAAAATATAGTTGACAAAGTTTAAGGGTCCGCCGAAAGCCGAATAAGTACTCAACAAACATTTACCAAACAAATAATGTTCCTTAAAAAATATTTACATATATTATAAAGACAATGAAAACTCAACTCGATAATTTGTACAAACAGATAACGATCTTTTGTTATTTGTTTGTACAAATTGACAGTCACTATAACATTGTTAGCATACTTAATTTACCGCATCCCACTTTATAATATTATTTTTAGAAAATTTTATTTTATATTATGATATTCAATATACAAGATAGGTACATTCCGGTATTTCATCCGCGAAAAGTACACTAAACAGCAAGATATTTGTTGTAGATTCAGGGGGGTGAAGTCAAGCAAGATCTGCGTAGATATTTGAATAACTTTTTTTACTGCTACTGAATGACGAGACGAGCATGCCGCTTGCCTTATGGTAAGCGATACGATCGTCCATAAAAAGTATCAACACCATACATAGCTTTTAATTTCGAAGTACTGCGTGGCATTCCAGTATGCTCGTCACCCGGAGACATAAGATGTTAAGTCCCATAACACCCAGTAAAGACGCTGGCTATAATGTCCTTCGAACCGGAATATAACATTGCGGAACTAGACATAACTTTTTAAATTCTGGCACGGCAGTGACTCTACTAGACTTGGTAATCACATACATACATACATACTCTAACGCCTTTTATCCCCGAAGGGGTAGGCAGAGACGCAACTGGTGCACCCACTTTTTGCCGTGCATATTCCAGACTCCCAGCTGATGCTGAATAGAAACAATGATATTACTTTGCCCGACCTGGGAATCGAACCCGAGACCTCAGCATTGCAGTGGTACCATAATACAACTACGCCACCGACGCAGTCCAGTCGCATCTTTATATGACAACTAGCTGACCCGGCAAACGTTGTTTTGCCATATAAATAATTTCCTAGCAATTTCTAGCTATTAAAAAATAAGGGTTGATCGTAGAGGGGTGAAAATTTAGGGTTGTAGGTATTTTTATATGCTGTATCATAAAAAAATTAAAACAAAAAATTTTGTCTGAAAAATAAAAAAAAAAATTTAGGGGTGGTCCACCCTTAACATTTGGGGGGATGAAAAATAGATGTTGGCCGATTCTCATAGATACCGGTTAAGCACAAAAAATTTCATCAAAATCGGTCAAGCCGTTTCGGAGGAGTATGGCAACGAAAACTGTGACACGAGAATTTTATATATATAGATAAAATCCCGTTGTAGACGTAGGTGGCGCCGCAGACGTATTCTAGCTAAGTTATAATAAAAAATGTGTTAACATGTCAAGTATTTTAAAATGTCACAAGCTATAAACGGTATAATTCAGCGTCGACAAGACAAAAAGTGACCTCTCTACTTGAAGGCCCTCTAAATTTTAGGACGTGACAAGCCGTTTCCTCTATACAAAAAAAAAGAAAAAACTATCTTGAAGCAATAGCAGCAATTGACATAGAGAATGGTCTGTAGTGTTTATCCAAATTGTTATTGACTAGCAGTGCTCGCGGCTCCGCCCGCGTGAAAAAGTTTTTCCGGGATAAAAATATTTTCCCGGAATAAAAAGTAGCCTATAGCACTCAGGAGTAAAGTAGCTTCCTATTAGTGAAAGAATTTTCAAAATCGATTCAGCAGTTCCTGAGATTAGCGCGTTCAAACAAACAAACAAACTCTTCATCTTTATAATATTAAGTATAGATTAAGATTGGAGCGCTCCCCATCAGGCGAACAATTTTGTCATTTCTAATTCATTTGAATAAAAAAATTACATCGCGATCTCGCTGTTTTTATAAAAACATGCACAAATGTTTGTCTGAACCGGAAATTGAACTCAAGACATCAGGGTTCACAGCCAAGGTTAATTACTGACCACAGTGCCATAAAGGTTAGCTATACTTTAAAAGTCTAATTTAATATCATAATTGTATGCAATCATCCGCTTAGTTCAGACAAAACATAATTAAATATGTAATCTTGTTTCAAATCTCATCTATTTCGTTTTTTTATTTTGTATTTTAAACTGACTACAAAAAGGAAGAGGTTCTGAATTTCGTAGCGAATTTGTATAAAAATATATTTATTAAACATAAACTCTATTATATATTAACCGATTTGAAAAATTCAAAATAGTGGTACCGCGTGTGAAACTACGACATTTTTTATTGCATTGAATGACGAGACGAGTATGCCGTTTGTCTGATGGTCAGCGATTTGACCACCCAAAAATAGTAGAAACACCAACCAGCACTTTGAGTTACAAAGTACTGTGTGGCATTCCACTGCGCTCGTCATCCTGAGATATAAGATGTTATGTCCAGTAGTTACACTGGCTACAATGTCTTTCAAACCGAAACACAACAGTGCATCCACACTGCTGCTTGGCGGTAGAAATGCTGCTTCGCATCGAGGCAGTACTAACACAAAGCGACAAAAAAACATTTTAACGAGAAATAAAGCCACCTGCAGAAACCAAGAAACTATTAAATGCTCTGGTCACCAATTTTGGAGTCGGTGACTTGCAAGGTAAGCTAAATAAATATATGAACGAATATACGAAAACATTTTTTGAGTTAGATACCGAACTCTCAATTGGTGACTAATGATAAAATTATTTTTGCGTTATGGTACGACTGCAATGCTGAAGTCTTGGGTTTGAATCCCGGGTCGGGCAAAGTGGTATTGGATTTTTCTATTCATTATCAGCCCGGAGTCAGAATTTGTGCCCAATATGGCGATAGGCTCGCCCTCTATCACATCATGGGACGGAATACGCTCGTCGAAAAGTGGGTGCACTAGTTGCGCCTCTGCCTACCCCTTTGGGGATAAAAAGCGTGAGTGTATGTGTGTGTATTTTTAGGTTTTAAGTGACATTTGAAGGCGATAAATTTTTAAGTCAAGTTTGTTTTTGTACGCCAGTTTCTAGAATAATAAGCAGAAGCTACCACTATCTCTCGAAATATTGCCATTTCATAACTTGTCGCGTTTCATATGAAGAATAAGATTTTTAGGCACAATAAGGCCTTCTTCCCCTTCCCCACTAATTTTCTACTTGTAATTATTGTGTGTATGAGCGAATATCACTAACCACGAGCCAAGTGCTTGAATGAATGAATGAATCCTTTATTTGCGAAAAAGTTGGTACAATGCAGGTCTTAAATAGTTGTTTCTGATCAATCAACTTTTGTCAAATTTATTGACATGCAAATTTTTTAATGTTGATAATAATAAATGCTAATCATTAACTTGTTCAGGTAATATATTATTTGTAATAATTTTTAGATAATAATAAGAATTTGGCTGTCAATTTAATTTAACATAAGTTTTACATTATGATGTCTATTTTATCGTAATAATTTAAAATATTTATGATTATTATGTCTAGAAAGTAAAATATATAAAATGTCATGGACGGTCTTTTTATACGATTCTATTTTGGTTTTTGAATTTTATAGTTCAAGAATTCTTGGATTGTGTAGAAGCATCGTTCTATAAGCCATGTTTTTAATTTTCTTACAAATAATCTTAGTGGTAGTTCACGTAAAGATTGTGGAATTTTATTACATATTTTAATACACATACTATAGCAGCTTTTTTGCCGAGTTGTACTAAAACAACCATAACACACAAACTAAGCTTTGAATTTGCGTTAACACATTATAAGGTTCGCATCCGCAAATATCGTCTCAGCAGTCAGATTCACTCCTTATTATGACTTAGATCATAGATCTATCTAAATCCTAGGTAAAAAAAATCCTTGTAGATTTTATCGGCCAACTTCTTTGTAATAATCAGTAACATTCAAGTGATTTTTACTTTTCTCGAAATGATGTTAGTGTTGGGCAACTCTCATGGCCTTTA
Organism: Lapara coniferarum; assembly: GCA_949316025.1. Classification (NCBI taxonomy): domain Eukaryota; kingdom Metazoa; phylum Arthropoda; class Insecta; order Lepidoptera; family Sphingidae; genus Lapara; species Lapara coniferarum. The sequence continues at coordinate 25,310,595 of OX438931.1, read as the reverse complement.
TTTTAGATGTTACTTTTACAGTTCAAATAAATCATTAAGTTTTTATAATTAATTTCTCTTTATAAATTTACTGTGTACTTAATTGCCATTGCAAATGTAAACTTAGAGTTACCATGTTTATTGTGGCCTAAATAAAAATGTCATAATAGGCCACTGTTTATGGCTAAGTAGGTCTAGGACACCAACTAGCCTAGAACTATAAGCGTTGCGTGTTTACTGTTTACTTTATTCATGTTACTATTGTTATGATTTAACGAGACGGGAAAGTGTTTTTAGATCTCTTCGGTGACGTATTTTAAATCGACTAAAGCTATCTGGACGATAGCCTAGTTCGGAATGGAACGGTCAGCCGAGGCAATGTCCGGAGGTTCAAAACCCAAGGCACACCTCTGACTTTTCGAAGTTACGTGTGTATTGCTTATCAATTATTGTTGACTTTAATGCTGAAGGAAAACATCGCGAGGAATCCTACATACCTGAGAATTATCCATAAGAATCTCGAGGGTATGTGAAGTCTGCCAACCCGCACTAGGCCAGCGTGGTGGACTAAGGCCTAACCCCTCTCACTAGGAGAGGAGGCCCGTTATCGACAATGGGCAGTATATAATACAGGGCTGATTGCATTACATTGCATTGAAAGGCTATCTACTTGACTCACGCCTTTGTCCCTGAAGAGGTAGGCAGAGGCACAACTAGTGCACCCACTTTTCACCGTGCCTATCGCTTTGCCCTACTAGGGCATCGACCTCAGCATTGCAGTCGTACCGTAATACAACTACGTCACCGAGTCAGTCGCGCTTGTACAAAATTTCATGTTTAAGTAATACTCAGTGTGACATAGTCAGGCGAGCGAAAGAAGTCATCAGTAAAACTTAGTTTTACCACAATATCCTTTTACGTAAACTAGAGGTCACAATGACTAAAAAACAAAGGCCGTAATACCACAGAGGCCACTTCTATTAGTATTATTCCATGAATTCACTAATATAGTAGAGAGAACTTGTTTCTTAGATGTTTTCATTGCGAAAATACGTGGACTCTCACTGTTTCTACGTAAGATACGATATTTGTTTAACACATACATAACATAGCTTATAAAAATCGTTTATCCTTATGCTCATTACAAATTTCATTTTTCTTAAGTCTTGGATGCATTTGATGTGACTAGCAAGCGACAATTTATATATCACTTAGATTATAATTCATGTACCAATTATTTATCCAAAATATATCTACCTACATTAATATTGTAAAGAGAAAAGATTTGTATGTTTGTAACGAATAAACACAAAAACTACTGAACCGATTTGAAAATTTTCTTCACCAAAATAAAGCTACATTATCAGCGAGAAATATGGACTACTTTTTATCCCGGTAAACAATAAAGAGAGGCTTTAATCCCGGAAAATCTTTTTCATGCCGACGGAGCCGCGTGCGAAAGCTGTTACAAAATAAATTAGTACTTTGTTAGAATAAGCCCTACGATCATACTTATTGATAGTGGGTGAGGACCATATATATTTTCTACTTGACTGTGTGAAGCATGAGCATGAAGTAAACTTTATATTGAAATACTTAATAAGAATACTTAGCAGTCATTTAAAATGTGAATAAAGCCATAATACTTTTACAGACAGCTTTGTTCCGCGTTACACAAAACAGAGTGGTCTTACAATTTGATATTAGGAGATTTATTGGCGCTTAGCGGCTTATTAAGGGCGCTTTCATAAAATGTTGTCAGGTTGTAAGGTTTTCGGCGTTCAAATATGATGCATTTCTTCCATGACTATGATAACCATCATATCAAAAATATTCTTCATTTCATTTCGAGGACTTGAAAGTAGGGTAGTTTCCTATGTTCGATTTTGTACATTATTTTAGATATAACAGAAAATAATACGAAAAAGAAATTCTTCTGTGAAATCAGCATTAAATTCGATTGAAAAAATAAAACAGTTACTCAGTTTTGAAATATTCTTGTGAGCAAAAGTGGGGGCGTAGTGGGGGTATCGCGCTATCTCTTTCGCACGCACGCAGCGTTATGGCCGACGGCGCTTGGTGACGTCACAGCGTAGTATTGCTGTTATTTGACAGCTACCCCTTCCACCAAATTTCAAAGCTCTATAACTAATTATTATTGCACCAATTTTGAAAATTATTTTTCCATTAGATTTTGGATAGCATACATTTTTTATACTTTTATTTGAAAAAAAAAAACACTACAAAACGAAGAAAATATAACAAAAATGAAAGAAAAATAATTTACGGGCGATCTGAGGTCGGGGAGTGGAAGGGGGTGAGTTTTAAAGGTAAAAAAAGGCTTGTGTCTATTTCCGGCAAAACTACAAGAACTATGGAAATATATTAAATGGCAAAGTTGTCGGTAATAAAAAGATTTACAACTTTTGTACCTATTTACACATAACCTCAAAATTTATGTGAAAAAATAAAATAACCACGTTTTAGGTTTTTATCTTTTACAAAACAAAATTATTTTTATGAAATTAGGTGAAAACTTACATCAAATTTCGTGAAAAATTATTTCACCCATACAGGGTAAAATTAAAATTGTGAAAATGCCGCCTTGGTGGCTCGTTCGAAGGAGTCTCCAGTCACCGCAGACCACCTCGGTGGCGTAATTGTATTACGGTACGACTGCAATGCTTAGGTCTCAGGTTCGATCCCCGGATCGGGCAAAGTGATATTGGGTTTTTCTATTCAGTATCAGCCCGGAGTCTGGAATTCGTGCCCGATATGACAATAGGCTCGCCCCCCTATCACATCATGGGATGGAATATGCACGGTGAAAAGTGGTTCACTTGTTGTGCCTCTGCCTACCCCTTCGGGGATAAAAGGCGTGAGTGTGTGTATTTATGTGTCAGTATAACAACTGACATACACACACACACACACACACACACACACGCACACGCACACGCACACGCACACGCACACGCACACGCACACGCACACGCACACGCACACGCACACGCACACGCACACGCACACGCACACGCACACGCACACGCACACGCACACGCACACGCACACGCACACGCACACGCACACGCACACGCACACGCACACGCACACGCACACGCACACGCACACGCACACGCACACGCACACGCACACGCACACGCACACGCACACGCACACGCACACGCGCACGCACGCACACACGCACGCACGCACGCACGCACGCACGCACGCACGCACGCACGCACGCACGCACGCACGCACGCACGCACGCACGCACGCCTGTCTCATATAAAACTTTTATAAGTCTTTGGATGCTTAATAATTAATACGTACCTACACTTTAACCTTTACAATTAGATTAGATCTAAATATCAAATTAAAAATTTCCTCTATAATATTTAAGGTCACAATTAATTGCCGATAAAGCCATAATTTTCCAATTTTCATAGCCTCAAGGCAATATACTAAAAGAACAAGGAACGGATGAACGCATGACGACCTTTGCCTCGGTTGACAAATCATTTTACTATGGTCAGTTCTGCAACCAAAGACAAATATTTATGTCATTAGTATTTATTTAGGTGAGTAGTGTTTCTACAATGACAAAACTAGGCGGGAAAATACGCATAATATAATGAAATCCTCCTAGCCAGTTTCGGCCACGGCGGCCAATCTCAACGGAGATCAGCCAGTTACGCAGGAGATATTATAGTGCACAAGTGTGTGCGCAATACACAGGTGCACTCGCTATTCCTTCACTCTCATAGTCCGGTGAGACGGCAATCCGACATGACCGGAGAGAGATCAGGCGCAGGACCAACGGCTTTACGTGCTTTCCGAGGCACGGGGGTATCACACCGCCAACTTCCTGACTCCGAGCTGCGACTGAGTAAATTTTAAGATGGAAAAACGCAGTCACAATTTTTTTGGCTCGACCCGGGATTCGAACCCAGGACCTCAGCGCGCAAATCGTACTCGTAATGCGTACGCAATACCACTACGCCACCGAGGCAGTCATAATATAATAGTAAGAATTGGTCCAATGCACTATGCGACATGTAGCTAGTCATAACAATCTGGGGCTAGGGTGTGAAAAAAAAAACGATGCGTCTCCGCTTCGTTTTATTGTGATTGGTTGCGTGGCTGACGTATCGGTATTTTGATGTTTGTGATTGATCGAGAAACCGATACGTCAGTCTCTCAACCCATCACAATAAAACGAAGCGGAGACGCGTCGTGTTTTTTTTCACATCCTAGCCTCACTGAGCTTCATGTATTTGTAACACGTGACACTTGGTTAAATGTCTATTATTATATTGAGCACTCGTCTATCAATGCGACCACGAAGTAAAGATTCTCTGTTCTGTGAATGCGACACTTGGCTACATCTAGCGACACAGAGCGCTCCGTGGCTCTACGCGACACTTTGCCGCACCACATACTTGGCTACATTTTACGATCATCGTTAGTCCACGCGACATCCGGTCATACCTAGCAACACAGAGGTCCCGCGATACTCCGCTACAGGCGCGCTGACATTCTTGACTCCAAGGTTATAGTGAAATAATGATATTTTCTGAGTTATTTCAACAAGTTTTCCTTAAAGATAGTCATCAAAGGCCTAATGAACAATAAAATCGTACGCTACAAACAGAACCTATTCAGTTGTCTCATTATTCAATGTGTAAAAATGTACTAGTTTTTGATTTTACAATGTTCTTTTTCCTCGTAGAAATAATAATTAACTTTTTTACGGTGTTTGTAATGGAATGTTTTTATGAACTATTAATTATCTAGTATATTTCTTTCGTATGTTGTGGAAATAACCTATTGCACTAGGTAGAGGATTACGAATGTAAAATAAAACGTATTATATATTATAATTGCGAGTAAAGTATGAAATTGCCGGCTCTTATTCATAAATCAAACAAGTTTTTTGCGGCGATAAAATTTTTACATTTAATAAATAATATGTTTACTTTTAAGATTTATGAATATCTCTTTTATGTTGAGCAGATATAGACGGTCATTTTGACATGGCATTACTAAATCAAACCATATACTTGTCTCCTTGAAAATAATACTTTCCTTTAATTATTTTAACCATAGATGTAAAACAAAAATGTGCAAGTTTCGAACAAAATAAATATTAATAATAAGTAACTTTAAGTTTACACACTAATACCAGTACTGCTTCTCTAAGAGGATTCGTAGCAGTGACAACATTACACTTTCAGTCAGAAAAATAATTCACGCACACGCCATATTCGCTCTTAACTAAAACATGATAAAAAACAACAAAGTAAATTGAGATTTATGTTGAAAATATTCGTATTTCGTGGATGCTATTTATACAAGCAGAGGTAAAGACGACTGTGGGGTTTCATTTATTAACGCAATGTTAAAGTATAATAATATAAGCCTTTGCGAAAAAGTTTTGAAAACCGAGAAACTATGCGGCCCTCGTCTGGAACAAGCTTCTATGATGGGTTTTGATTACCCAAATGTTGGCTGTTTTGATAATCGAGATTCTTCTACGCCAATAATCAGCCAGCTCACCCTCAATTAATTCAAAATGGTTCATACCAATTTTACTTTTACGAATATTCCATTACTTACTTTGCCACGTTGTTCTGGTTATTGCTTCTCTTATGTAAGAAGGTTCGTATTCTCTTGTACGTACCTGAAAACAAACATATACGTTAATATACTATCGTCTTCTTAATCTAGTGGTAGCGTAAGTATATGGGGTTTGAGATGAGAAGACTTGGTTCGATTCCCATGTTGGAGAAAGCTTTAATCTATACTAATATTATAAAGCTGAAGAGTTTGTTTGAACGCGCTAATCTCAGGAACTACTGAACTGATTTTGAAAATTCTTCACTAATAGGAAGCTACATAACTCCTGAGTGCTATAGGCTACTTTTTATCCCGGGAAAATATTTTTGTCCCGGAAAAACTTTTTCACGCGGGCGGAGCCGCGAGCACTACCAGTAGTTTTTATAACATGACTTGCACTGCACTTGAGCCTTTAGGGGTTTAAGTGGTAGGTAGGTATAAACACTAAGCTACTTTTTGGAACACGTGCGTATAATATATTTCACTTAAATTTAGATCGACACGATAATCGTAATCATTTCGTAAGTCATATCTTACTTCTACGTACAACGTTGTAAAATATTCTATTTGTTTCTGAGCATCATATGACAACGTATGATCTAAAAAGCGCGAGTAGTGTATTTTCATATGTATTTATGACATATTTGTGAAGGTAGTCACTGTGTGTGACTGCCTCGGTGGCGTAGTTGTATTATAGTACGACTGCAAAGCTGAGGTCTCAGGTTCGATCCCCGGGTCGGACAAAGTGATATTGAGTTTTTCTATTCAGTATCAGTCCGGAGTCTGGAATTTGTGCCCGATATGGCGATAGGCTCGCCCCCTATCACATCATGGGACGGAATGTCGGCGAAAAGTGGGTGCACTAGTTGCGCCTCTGCCTACCCCTTCGGGATAACAGGCGTGAGTGTATATGTATGTATGTATTACAAAATTTCAAAAAATTTAATTTTTTTTGCTAAATTCACACATCAAAGTCTGCAAAATATGTAACCTAAGATTATTTTCTGTTACTGGTTACAGCTTACTTATAAGAATACAAGGACGAGACGAGAAAGCGTAGCGAGCGACAGTAATATAGACAAGGCATTCGTTAAATGACTATCTATGTGACTCGTCGGATATATAGATATCCCACATTATGATTATAACAACATATTTACTAGCTGATAACCCTACCCAAATTGCGACAGGGTTGCCTTGAACTGATCCAAATTAGTCAACGCAAGTGCATGCACTGGAAGGGATAGAATTATCTAGACACCTTGTATGCAACTTACTAGGTTAGGTTAGTGGAGGTTATCCAAAGATATTAATAGTTAAAGTGACTGCTAATGTGCAACCTTTTTTTTTTTTTTTCGCGGGGAAATACGCATTATCGCTACCACCACTGAGGGGTGAGTGGAACGGTTATGTTGGTTTGACACAGTCTTACAGCCCAATGTCGACACTCGGGAGTATAGCATCATCCGAGCGAGCATTGGACCGAGTCCCTAACACTATGTACACCCTACACTGGCATACCAACCTAAACCCGCGGTGGCCTTCTTCGGCGCCTAGGGGCGGCCCCGGGGTATCTTGTTGCACGAAGATAGCAGCACGGAACCGCCCCTGCGCTATGCCGCATTGCGGCCCCTCTCTAAATGAGGAGGCTGAGAAGCCTCCGAACTCTAGATCACGCTTTTGCGTCTACGACAGCGGGAGACCAACCACCCGCATTGTCAACCACCTCGGAGTCGCTTAAATTGGACTGAGCAGCCCCCCGCTGCCCGCCCCGCGACTCTCTCGAAGCCCCATTTAGTCGCCTCTTACGACAGGCAGGGGATGCCGTGGCGGAACTCTCTATATGCCCCCGGACCACAGGGCACGAGGCGCCGGTCAGTCGTCCACCCGGCGCCTCCTACGTCTCCTCTGGCTACAGGCGGGATCGTTCTGCTCTAGATCCCGCTCGGCGCTACCCTTCCGCGAGATGACGCACTCGCAGAAGGAGACCATCGCTCGCCAAGACCTCTAGCCACCGACCATGGCAGACACCACGGCCGGCAGCGAGAGATCTCCTTCGAAATGTGCAACCTTGGTTTTTTACGAAAACTAGCTTCGTCTCGCGGCACCACTCATTTTAAAGTTCGTCTCCGGTGAATTAGTCTCCGGTGAATTAGTGGTATACCACTTAATACCTAACTTATATTATAATTAGAACAGTAGTCCTTGAAGTTAGTGAGAAAAGCAAACAATCTCATTAGCTTTATTGTAATACAGATTATAAATTTAGTGGTACCACCTCGGTCGAACATGCCTATAATTGCCGGCAGAATTGGCTTAAACGCAGTTCTACCACTCACGACAGTTATTCAAGTCGCTTGAAGATACCAAATAAACTAAACTAACGAAAACCTCATCCAAATCCGCCTTTTTGAAGTCGGTTAGTTAAATTAAATATCTTTGCAATAGATCTTATATCTCGGTACGTAATGCTGGCGCGAACTGGTCGAAATTGGGGTCAATGACGCTCCAACTTATCAACGTTTAGGACTAGATTCTGAGTAAAAATTCTAGATTCGGTCCTAAGGTATAATTTTATAGTATAATTGTGAGTGGACAATTTATGTTGCGAGTCCTATCTAAAGAGTCAAGACCTTGTATACTGTAATCATTTTTGAACATTAACTCGGGGTTATTCAACTTTATATATTACACACTGACGCCTTTTATCCCAGGTGTAGGCAGAGGTGTAACCTGGGCACCTGCTTGCGTGTGTGCTCCGTCCCATGATATGATAGGGGTGAGCCTTTCCCGTACACATAAATTCCTGACTCCGGGTCGATACTTAGAAGAAAAACCCAATATAACTTTGCCCGACCCGGAATTTGAACCCAAGACCTCAGAGCGGATTACACTGCACGCAATACAATTACGCGACGGTCGGTCGGTTTGTTTACAGCTTACGTATCCCTATTACAAAAAAGGGAGCACATTTCTATCACGAGTCAAGTTGGCTTATACCTTAATCAGAAAAAGAACCCATTCTAAGTCAACATCTGGTGGTAAGACTCTCATATGTAAGAGTCCGTCTGGGTGGGTACCACCGCAATGTCTATTTCTACCGCCAAGCAGCAGTGTGCATGCACTGTTGTGTTTTGGTTTGACTTAACTACAGGATATAATGAGACTTAACATCTTATGTCTCAGGATGACGAGCGCAGCGGAATGCCACACAGTACTTTGTAACTCAAGGTGCTGGATGGTGTTTCTACCGTTGATGGGTGGTCGTATCGCTTATCACCATGGGAACGGCATGCTCGTCTCGTCGTTCGATGCCATAAAAAAAACCACATTCCTCTATATCGTGATTACAAACATGGTTCGGATATAAGCAGCTCTAAATGAAAATAAATTATGTTAATGTTGTAGGCATTTATATTTTAAATTGTTTTAGTAACTGCTTTCCAAGTGGAAAAAACCTAATTTTATTATTTAAAGAATTTAATATTCTTATACAATAAAATACAAGACTAATGTATTTTAGAGTAATCCTACTAATATTATAAAGGCGAAAGTTTGTAAGAATGTACGGATGTTTGGATGTATGGATGTAAGGATGTTTGTTCCTCTCACGCAAAAATTACTGAACGGATTTCGATGAAATTTGGCACACGGGTAGATCATGTCCTGGATTAACACATAGGCTACATTTTATCCCGGAAAAATATAAACCGGGACTTTTATCCCGGAAATACTTTTAAATGCGGGCGGAGCCGCGGGCAAAAGCTAGTATGAAAATGTGTAACAACTATGACGTCATATTTGGTCACACCTTTTTGATAACCCAATGCCGGATTACAAAATAACACCACAACGTTAATTCCGTAAAGTTTTTAATTAAAACCATTTTGACTGCCTCGGTGGCGTGGTTGTATTACGGTACGACTGCGATGATGAGGTCTCGGGTTCGATCCCCGGGTCGGGCAAAGTGATATTGAGTTTTTCTATCCAGTATCAGCTCGGAGTCTGGAATTTGTGCCCGATATGGCGATAGGCTCGCCCCCTATCACATCATGGGACGGAATAATGGCAAAGAGTGGGTGCATTAGTTGCGCCTCTGCCTACCCCTTCGGGGATAAAAGGCGTGAGTGTATATGTGTGTGTGTTAGTTGGCGTATTATGCTCATACTCATTGGATTAGAAATCTAAATACTGTAAAATAGTAAGCTTTATTGTGAGGACATATAGGGTAAGTCTGGGTTGATGGTCAGTCGGGAGAGACGACGACAGCTACTCCAAACTAAACCCCACCACACTAACTATATAACCCAATACACTGTATTGTGTCCTGGTCCTCATCGCTCGAAAGACCACACACTCAAAATGATTACTCTCAAAACTCTCAGAAATATTTTTGTTCACTGTTAAATTACAAGGCTATACTGTGTCTATCCAATGTTTTAAATGCATAATAAAGCCATAAATAACCTGCAATATTTATGTAAAAAGTGAGAAGTTTATAATTAATGTGCTGAACACAAACAAGTAGGAAGATTGTTTGATGCATATCATTGATCTATGGATCACGATCTATTATGGCTCATTGATTATGATCTACGTGTAAATTGTCTTAATTAATTGGTTATTAAGTTCAACAATGCTGCAATGTAAGTGCGTTAGATTGCGCCCGCACACGGCGATATGTTTTATTTCTTAGAAAATATTTTAGAAAGATAAGATAAGATTTTTATGCCTGAGATAAGGTAAATTAGGCCATAGATTCATATTGTTAAAGTATTTAAAAGTATAGTAGGGACCGTTACGTTTGTGTAGTTTAGTTTATTTCTACAGCAAAGCACCAATTACAACGACTGCTGTGTCAAAAAAACTAAACAGTCTGTATTACAAATTATACGAATAATATTTTCTTTAAATATTGTATTATAGGTATACTAGGCCGAGAATTCAGGTCGTAAATTCTGGGTCAAAACTATGAATGTATCATCGCCCGCAATTCCGTGATGTAACGTACGCTGAACTGGTTTCATATTGCTAATAAAATTATGTAAAACGAAATATACTTATTGCTTCAAATATCATTACAGTGTATTCTTTATTTTAAGAGTTTTTACGTCGGATTCCATCCCGTCCAGTGCTAGTGTCCGTTTCCTCAATGTCTGTGATTCGAGCGCTCAGTGTTTGTGAGTCCGGCTATTTTCGTGTCCTGTTTCAGACCATTCCGACCAGTGTCAGGGTCCGCCTCTTCAACGTATGTGATCCGTGCGCCCACTGTTGTGAGTCCGAATGCTCTCGTTTTCAGTCTCGCACTGTCCCGACCAGTCTCACGGTCCGCCTCTTCAATGTCTGTGATCCGTGCACCCACTTTTGTGAGTCTGGCTCCTCTCGTGTCTTGTCTCACACCGTCTCGACCAGTGTCAGGGCCCGTCTCTTCAATGTCTGTGATCCGCGCACCCACTTTTGCGAGTTCGGCTGCTCTTTTATTCTGTCTTACACCATCCTGATCAGTGCCAGGGTCCGCACCCTCAGTGTCTGTGACTCACGCGTTCACTGTTGAAGAGTTGTTGTTGATAAACAGCCTCTATGTTGACGTACAAATTTTCCCTCATGACGTTATTAAACTGCATTATATATTACATTTGTCGGCCATTTTTAATGAGTTGTCAGCGCAAGTTGCGGTGAATCTAATAAATGTGAGTGACACCACGTCATTCCGGTTCTAAGAAATCTTTAGACGCCAAGATCTAACAGTTAGATTTACATAAGTGATAAATGTTGTGTTTGTTTGTTAATATTTGGGTAAATCCCCGTGGTTCCCTTCCGTGTACGTCTTATAGTGCGTAATGCTGTTTTTTGTTTTGTTACAATCTCCTAGTCAAGTATTTTTCCAAGCTGTAGTACGATAAGCTTACTGCCAAAAAAGCACCACAAAAAAAAGGTTTTGCATCATAGCATCGAGCTGTGCTATGGACACCTCATTCTTTTGTCCATGGCACGAATAGTACAGCTCTTCCAAGATTGCTAAAATATTTGATCCCACCAACAAGATTCTTGAAGTCCCAGTCATTAAAAATATGCAACATATCCAAAAAAAATTATATGTTTCGAATTGCAATTCGGAAGCTTTTGGATTCGGAGCCCAAAGGCGCTGAAAATTTAATTAAATCTTCAACCTTGTAAGTATCAATTGTTTGCTGGATAAAAGTACACATAAAGAAAAACTCGCCATAGTTCCTCGTTCCTACTTCCGGATCTCGTTCCAGAATAAGAGAGTGTAGACAGTAAGACAAGTCAGCTATTCCTGATCGAGGGCAGCTATATTTCGTTCACCGACAATTTGAGCTGTGTTTATTAAGTTACTAGTATTGCGCGCGGCTCCGCCCGCGTGAACATGTTTATCCGGGATAAAAAAGCTTTTGGTTTTTTTTTGTTTCTTATTAAAAAAAAATCTATTTTTTTAGTTTTTGTTATAAACTACCTGTGTGCCAAATTTCAGCCAAACCCGTCAAGAGTAACAAACGCATTTATACTATTAGTGTGAAGTGTGATGTGATTTATTAGCATTTCCCATTCCAAACTCCAATGAAACATACAAGTTATATATTCGTAATCACCGTCAAAAATCCTTTATTTTGATACCACACTCGATGTATTTTGAAAACATTAATTTTTTTCAGATTATTTTTTGCACCCAAAAATCCTTAATATTGATTTTTTTAAATTTAATGTACCCAGTGTCACTCTCACGACTAAGACGAATCTATTGACACCACTCACATAAAAATACGACAAGCCGTTTAGGCTCTAGGGCGTGCCAAAGAAATATACATACATACATACACTCGAAAAACATAACCCTCCGTTTTTCGCAGTCGGGTAAAACGTTTCTTGTATAAACGTGTAGAATTTCAGTCGGCCTGATAATCAGCTCTACAAAAAGTCTGCCGTATATGCAAGCACTCTTACCCAGCACAGCTGCTCAAAACGAATATGGCTAGTGCGATTGATAGTACGAAAAACGGAGCTCTGGAAATTCAATATTATAAATTCCGAATAGACAATTCATTAGAACCATGTTTTCCTAATTTAGAAATTGCTTTGCGCATTTATTTATCTCTCATGATCACTAACTGCAGTGGCGAACGTTCATTTTCGAAGCGCATAAAAAATGAGTTAAGGAACACTATGAGTCAAAAACGACTGAATTATCTCGCTTTGATGAATATAGAATATTATGATATTTTGCTCAGAGAAATTGATACGAATAGTATTATTTCTAAATTTGCCTACATGAAATCTAGAAAAGTTACTTTGTAAAAGTTTAAATATACATATAGGTACATATACACTCACGCCTGTTATCCCCGTAGGGGTAGGCAGAGGCGCAACTAGTGCACCCACTTTTCGCCATTATTCCGTCCCATGATGTGATAGGGGGCGAGCCTATCGCCATATCGGGCACAAATTCCAGACTCCGAGCTGATACTGAATAGAAAAACTCAATATCACTTTGCCCGACCCGGGGATCGAACCCGAGACCTCAGCTTTGCAGTCGTACCATAATACAACTACGCCACCGAGGCAGTCAGTAAAAGTTTAAAGAAACAGATAAATAAATATAAAATATAAACATTATTTAAAGTACCTACACCATTGATTAAATATAACATTAGCTATTCCTAAAAATACAATATACTTTGTATTAAATATAACTAGGGCTGCCATCACTTAAGTTGCCGACGCCGGATATACACGGCAAAAATTCCGGACATTTGGGCGAAATATGGGTTTTTCCCCGGACACCTCTAAAAAAATATATTGCCGTGCCTTTTTGAATGCGGGTTATTATGAATGAATTTTTAACTAAGGTTTATTTCAATTTATCGATTATTTATATAAAAAAAAATTATTTCCCCTGACAACAAGTGCCTGGGTTTCACCCGGACACTTTTTAAAACCCCTGCCGGACGGCCCCCGGACGCCATTCAAACTAGGACAAATCCGGGGAAATCCGGACGGATGGCAGCCCTAAATATAACCTTTGAAATATGTATTGAAAAAAATATTTTGTGCAGTATCATCTGTTTTCAATTGTTAGTTTCCTATCAAAATTATTCTAAATTGCCACGAAATCTCATCTCAGGCTTTTTGTACTTGTCGTAGCCTAACAGCGCCTATAGTAATTTACTACACTGTTAATTACCTACAAGATTGTAACCTATAGATATCAAATAAACGTATTGAGTATTGAATTGTATCTTCACCACTTTATGCTTAAGAACCCATAGCAGATCAAGGGCTCTTTGAAAGAATTTGCTACGGGCCCCGCGCTTACTCATACAATATAGTATACATTGATTATTATAAGATACGTCGACTACTGCCTGACGGATAATTTCTTATGGAAACTGTGTTTTCAAAGTTAAGTTTCGAGAGTGATAAAATCTATCTTTTTTTCATGAACTAACTTAGTTAAAAAGCTAGGGAATAGTGCCTAGTTACTACAACCTGTTTTAATAGTTTTTTCTGCCGTAATACGAAAAATATTTATGCTAACGCGAGTATGGTAGACAAATAATCGATAATATGAAGTGATTTGTTTTATTGCTTGTTTAGATGTTCAACACTTTTCCGAGCAGCTATTATAATGATTTGAGGACTTATACAAAACCACATTCGTCATGCGTTGACCTCTATATTTTTATAGTACAATAGGCTAAAATCTAATTATCATTAGAACGATTTGCAGACAATATTTATGCATATTATTACCTATATTTTGTGTCGGGTTCCCTTTCGGCAAATGTCACCCTTCACCACAGCTGTGTCTCAAATGTGAAACTGTGTTTTCAAAGTTAAGTTTCGAGAGTGATAAAATAAATATTTTTTTCAGATGCACTAACTTAGTTAAAAATCAAAGGAGTACTTATTGCCTAGTTACTATAAGAGATAATTATGCATCTACTATTTATCTATTTTAATAGATTTTTTCTGCCGTAATACGAAAATTATTTATGCTAACGCGGAGTATGGTAGATCAATAACCATTAATAAGGTTATTGCATCATGCATCATCAGCCCGTTACAGTCCACTGCTGGACATAGGCCTCTCCCAAGATACGCCACAGAGCCCGGTCTGCTGCTTTATGCATCCAGTTGCTGCCGGCCCTCTTGTGCAAGTTATCCCGCCATCTGGCTAGAGGGCGTCCCACAGTACGTTTACCAAGACGCGGTCTCCACTCCAGAACACGCTTACTCCAGCGGTTATCTGTCAAGGTACTGGATGGTGTTGCTACTGTTTATGGGCGGTCGTATCGCTTACCATTAGGTGAACGGCAGGCTCGTCTCACGTAACACCTAGTCTTACATAAAAACCGTATCCGATAAGTACTTAGGTTGAGGGAGGAACGATTCACACGCTTCGGATAATTTAGAAAACGACAATGAAAAATATATTAGGTATATCCGGATCTCACTCTGGTGACTTTCAGGCGCAGTACGGTCACTTTGACATGCCCGAATAAAAAGCTAATTATAATAACAACTTATTTTGTTCTATACGCTTATGACAGAATATAGTTTTTCACTAAAACGTGTTTCAAGTTTTTTGTAAACATAAAACATTTTGCGTGTGTTTTTTAATTGACGCGTATAACTATTTATTAGTTAGTGGACACGTGCATTCAGATCCTGAATGGCCTAGCCCCCCCGGCGATGTGCGTTTTTTAAGCCCGGCAGTATGTGTGTATCTGTATGTCTGTTTGTGGCATCGTAGCTCTTATACTAACGGACCAATTTTGTCGCAGTTTTTTTTTGTTTGAAAGCTGATGTGATCGAGATGGTTCTTAACTATAATTTACTAGCTTTTGCCCGCGGCTCCGCCCGTATTAAAAAGTTTTTCCGGGATAAAAGTCCCGGTTTATATTTCCTCAGGATAAAAGTAGCCTATGTCTTAATCCAGGACATGATCTACCCGTGTGCCAAATTTCATGGAATTCCGTTCAGTAGTTTTTGCGTGAAAGACGAACAAACATCCTTACATTCTTACAAACTTTCGCCTTTATAATATTAGTAGGATAGTAGGATGAAGACTTGATCAGGTGTTTGATTAGCAGCTAATTTCTAACTACCCAACTCCGACTGATTTAAAATTTGGGGTCGGTACTGTGACTTCGGCAACATTTTTATGCCTTTTTAACTTTAAGCTGATGCTGCAGGATCAGGTAGTCTGCGGGAAACTCATCTCTTCAGCAACTTATAGAACGTATAGCATGTTTGGGCTCATAAGAATGGTCTCAACGAGTAGGCGTTACATAGTTGATTATCAAGGCCCCACAATGTACAATGAAGTAATTTTGAAAAAAATGTGTAATTTTAAAAGTTTGAAATTAAAATTAAATTGAAACCCCCGACACAAAAACCCCATAAAAAGTTTAAAAAAAAAGTGACTTTGTTGGTCGTTTAAATACCTAGTAATATTTTAACTCAAGCGTGCTGCGTCGGGGGACCGAATTCTGGACCAGGGAGATGAAAACATAATATATTTATTTTAATACAAAACATCTTAAAAATTTGCAATATATATATATGGGAGGGCCTCTACGCGATATTTAGTTATTATTCCCTCTTTCAAGCCTCTAGTGATTAATGGACGGCCCCTTAAATGAAATTCTTGATTAAGGTTTAAGCTACTTTTTAAGCTGCATGCGGACCGCTTCTAACAGGTTGTCTGGAAACTATGAGAGAGGCCTATTCAGCAGTGAACTTTCAAACGCTGAAGAAGAAATAGAAGCTGCCTTTTGTCGAAAAAGCTTGAACGCAGACAGAACCTGGACTAAAAGTATAAAAAACCTTAGCCCATTTTTTATTATCTTGAAGTTTATAGAACAAAAAATTATTTACTATTAGACTTTTCGCAACAAACGCAGATCCAACGTCATTAATTATTTTTTATGCGCGTGCGAAATGATGCTGTCAAGTCAATTTTAAAGAATATGATTTATTATCTCGCAAACGTATCGAATTGCTGTAATCGCTTGTGTTAGCTGCGTCAATAGTCAAAAAACGATAAGTGTGGTATATAGTACCGGCACGATAGGATGGCCGATTTGGTACATTACAAAACCGAGGAGAAATCACATTTAAAAAATTTCGAGTTTCGTAAAACAACTCGAATGCCTTGGTGTCGCAGTTGTACTGCACGACTGCAAAGTTGAGGTCTCTGGTTCGATCCCCGGGTCGGGTAAAGTGATATTGAGTTAACTAAACAGTTTCAGCTCGGTGTCTGGAATTTGTGCCCGATATGACGATGGGCTCGGCCCTTATCATATCATGGAACGGAATAACGGCGAAAAGTGGGTGAATTAGTTGCGTCTCTACCTACCCCTTCGGGGATAAAAGGCGTAAGTGTGTGTGTTATTTACTAACACAAACCACAAAAGTAGCGTCATATGTAACAAAGACAACTGAAAAAAAAGAAACTAGTTTTAATCACAGTCAACTTCAAATGTGTGCTAGAATAAGGAATTGGAAGCGATTATTTAAAAAAAAGGTCAGCGAACTAGCATTGGCGTCACTTGATACTTGCATCAGAACATTGCTAGGTCCATAGTGGTTTTTAAGAACTGAACTTTATATTAAATTTCTACATGTCATTTTCATTACTCGACAATACAATATGAAGTATGTTATAGTGTCCAGTAATTGCATAGTTGCAATATGGTTTTACGCGAAAGTTTGCGAAATTGTGTTTGTATTTGTACATTCGTTCGAAGTAAACGCAGAAACAACTTAATCGAGTTGCAGGTTCCCACACGGGTAGAACATGTCCTGGATGAACACATAGGGTACTCTTTATCCAAGTAATTGGAACATACATTGGAAAAAATTTATGTCTGTGATGTAAATTTTTCTGTCAATCCCGACGCGGGGCGAGGTAGACACGGATAGCACACATTTAACAAAAAGATCCGCACGTGCAGGGCTGAATATAAGGTCGCTTTTTACACAATAACACAGCAAAAATCACAATTAGTGAGGAGTACCTCTTAATGTCATTATCGTAGAATGTAATGACAGCGATCGCAAGTCACATAAGTTTTAATAAAAGTTTATGACCAGCTGCGCATGTATGACCAACGACGGGTTCGCCTAGTCATCCCATCTCCTTGTTAAATGAATGCTCTAAGAGCGGGAAAGGCTTATGACGTGGGTGGAGCTAGCAATACTAAGTAATGTCATAAAATACTTAAGGTGGCCACTTTTACAGGTTTCAAATATATTTTAATGGTGATACTCATGTCAATTTATTTGGGAGCATAGATTAGAGCGCGACTCTTATATTTAGTCGGGTTATTAATTTATGTGACCAGTAACGTTTATAAATACGCGGTGAATTCGGCACTAAGGATAATTAATATCCCTAGACGGCGCCACTTGTAAATAGGCATAGCATATTCAAATTACCTACCAATTAACAATTAAAGTTATTTCCCATGAGTTTTTTAACCAGATTTCTTAATCGTATTATATAATTAATTAATCGCGTTTATGACCTTGCCGAGACAATGTCCGGAGGTTCAAAACCAAAGGCACACACCTCTGACTTTTCAAAGTTACGTGTGTATTGTTTATTAATTATCGTTCACGTTAACGGTGAAGGAAAACATCGTGATGAAACCTACATACCTGAGAATTCTCCATAAAAATTTCGAGGGTGTGAGAAGTTTGCCAACTCGCACTAGGCCAGCGTAGTGGACTAACCCTGGCGCGGCAAAATGATTACATTACGACGAATCTTATTTTTTTTGTAGAATTACAACGCTTCTTACGGCATGAAGTTTTCAGTAAACTATTTCTATTCACTCGATAGATCTTAAACTTAAAAAAGAGTTTAATTTGATTAATTTATTTCTACTTAATCAACTCTTCTACTATTTTTACCCGACTGCAAGGAAGGGTAATTGATTTTAACTCCCTATGTATGTATGTATCCATTTTATGTTCCACGCTAGCATCGCTCCTATTCAACCGATTTTGACAAATGAGGTGTTTGTCTGTGTTCGATGGTTATCTATACTAATATGATAAAGCTGAAGAGTTTGTTTGTTTGTTTGAACGCGCTAATCTCAGGAACTACTGAACAGATTTTGAAAATTCTTTCACTAATAGGAAGCTACATAACTCCTGAGTGCTATAGGTTACTTTTATCCCGGGAAAATATTTTTATCCCGGAAAAACTTTTTCACGCGGGCGGAGCCGCGAGCACTACTAGTCCTACTATATTATAAAGGCGAATGGATGTCTGGATGTATGGATGTTTGTTACTCTTTCACGCAAAAACTACAGAACGGATTTCGATGAAATTTGGTTCACGAGTAAATCATGTCCTGGATTAACACATAGGCTACTGTTTATCCCGGGAAAATATAAAGCGGAATCTTTATCCCGGAAATACTTTCTAATGCGGGCAGAGCCACGGGCAAAAGCTAGTAAGCTACATATTAATGACTTTTTTAATGACATTAAATGACGAGACGAGCATGCCGTTCGCCTGATGGTACCTAAGCGATATGACCACCCATAAACAGTAGCAACACCATCCAGCAACTTGAGTCACTGTGTGGCATTCCACTGCGCTCGTCATCCTGAGACACACGATATTAAGTCTCATTATGTCCAGTGGTTACACTGGCTACAATGTCCTTCAAACCGAAAAACAATAGTGCATGCACACTGCTGCTTGGCGGTAGAAATAGACATTGCGGTGGTACCCACCCAGACGGACTCTTACATATGAAAGGCCTACCACCAGTTGCACCTCCGCCTAACCCTTAAAAGCGTGACATATGTTCTTATTTTCGAAATAAATCCATAGATCGCACTTTTAGACCGAAAACGACACAATTCAAAAAATAGAAATTGAGTAGTCATTTTTAAATGACTAAAAACTACGCTAGTTCTTTATTTATAAAAATATAATGAAAAGGGATCGATATAACAGTTTTGTCCTTTTCCTGCTTGAATATCGCTGTGTTTGAACTATTGTTGTATTGAGTACTTCGTTTTTAGTAATTTTATGACGATAACCCAATTTTCATTTTTTTTTTAATTGTGTCGTTTTCTTCTAAAGCTGCGAGATCAACGCGATTGGAATCCCAAATTCAGAATCGGTAGCGATTTATTTGCGAGGACGAGCACTGTCCACTGTCCAATCAAATACCTATTTTAGATGGTTTGGGCAGCATAAGTACATGGTGAATATGGCGTATTTTTAAACAACCTGTAGTATTGTGCTTTGATTCGACATTCAAAACTATTTTTTCTAAGAACACCGTAAAAAGTTATGTGTATCGTAATTTTCTCGAGTATAAATAATTTAAAACAGGCATAAAAGTCACACAGTCTACACCATATGAGCATAGCAATCCTGTAGGTATAAAGAGAACTTCCTCACAAATTCAAATATTAGTTCTTCATATTGAAACTCGCGGCCGTTTATACGTAGTACCGCACAAACTCTAACAAAATACTGGGTTTTCCCACACTTGCCAAAAAGTTATGATCTTTTATGGCGTATTTTCTCACCTTCATTATAATTTAACGCCATTAAAAAAAAACTGTTAAAATTCGCATGAAGCTATTAACACCCTACTATTATGTTAAATTAAAAAAATTGTTTACTTACTACAGACTTTAACTGCTAATTAGGCTTGTATCCTGTATAACTCTTAACAATAAAATAAGACGACTATAACTTTGTTTTATGACGTTTATAGTGATAATAAATACTGCGAGGCACAAAATAATAACGCCAAGAACGATAGTTTCATATCAAAAAACTGTCGAGTATGAAGCATATAATATGAATATATTGTACCTATTTGTATATAATTTTAATTATATGTATTTTTATTGACGTAGTGCTGATCATGATATCATTAGGGTAACCATCAGAAAACCAGCGCAGCAACGCTTTCATGTTGTAGCATTTTAAGCTGAGATGGGACCCTTTACGGACTCACACAACTGTTTAACGGGTACGGTACCTACGTATTGCTTGATATACCTGTTAGACTATTAGTGTCCTATTGTTTTATTATTTTTATAAATTTTAATTTACTATAATTAGTAATAATTTCCACATGTAAGTTATCTTTTGTGTGAGTCATCGCAATAAACGTATTTCTTTCTTTCATAAAACACTTTGACGTTCTGCCACACACACAAAAGTGTTCAAATAATGTTGCTGGTGGTATCGGATTCTCCCCAAAATTAGGATAATTGGAATTGCTTCTACGTTAAATAATTATTTAATTAGAATTATTCAATTTTGGAATTATTATTACTGTCAACAGTAAGAAATTACTTTTTTTTATTTAAATGACAAAAATCTGAAATAACAAATAATAAAATAAATCCTTCCTTAAGAAACTAATGGTTTTAAGTGAGGAAACCCTTAAAATGGCTTAAGCAATACCAAGTTACCAAATGAAATGCTCCTAGCCAGTTTCGGCCACGGCGCCCAATCTCAACGGAGATCAGCCAGGTACGCAGGAGATATTATAGTGCACAAGGGTATGCGCAATACACAGGTGCACTCGCTATTCCTTCACTCTCATACTATACTGCTTTCCGAGGCACGGGGGTATCACACCGCCAACTTCCTGACTCCGAGCTGCGACTGAGTAATTTTTAAAGATGGAAAAACCCAGTCACAATATTTTTGGCTCGACCCGGGATTCGAACCCAGGACCTCAGCGCGCAAATCGTACTCGTAACGCATACGCAATACAACTACGCCACCGAGGCAGTCAACCAAGTTACCAAAATGAGTGCTTTCCACCCCGGCTCGACCCAAAAGGTTCAGTAATTCATATTCCTGCCGCACCATTAAGCTGTGGAACAGTTTGCCAGCGTACGTGTTCCCTCCAATCTATGACTTAGGGTCCTTCAAGCGGAGCGTAAAGAAGCAATTAAGCAGGCCGGCATAACTGTGCCGACCGACCAGGAATGTTTATCTCTTGCCGGTCGACATTTTTTTTGGGCTTCACTTCATTTACCATCAGATGCAGTGAGACCAATTTGTCAAGCCTTCGATAAAAAAAAATTGATGACGTGATTTAAACAGTTGAACGCGGTATTTACCTTTGCCTCCATTCTAGTTTTATAATGATAATAATATGAACGAATGCAATCAGCCCTGTATCATATACTGCCCACTGCTGAGCACGGATCTCCTCTACTACTGAGAGGGGTTAGGCCTTAGTCTACCACGGTGGCCTAGTGCCGGTTGGCAGACTTCACAGCTATTGAAGATATATAATTCAACATAGACTGCCTCGTTGGTGTAGTCGTACTACGGTACCTCTGCAGTCCTGAGGTGTTGGGTTCGATTCCCGGGGCAAATGGATATTGAGATTTTCTACTAATATTAGCCCGGAGTCTGGAACTTGTGCCCGATATGGCAATAGGTTCGCCCTATCACGTCACGGGACGGAATGCGCACGGCAAAAGTGGATGCACTGGTTGCGCCTCTGCCTACCCCTTCGAGGTTAAAAGGCGTGGTTGTGTGTGTGTGCGCGCGTGTGTGTATATGAGTGATATTTTTTTTAACATATCTTTTTATAAGATTTCGCATGCTATGTAATTGTAAATGATGAATTATCAAAAAATGCGTTGCTTTATTACTATCATTAGTCTTTAACGCTACGGTAATATCTTAATTATAGCGTATCGATTATCCATAAATTTATTCGATCATAATTGATACGACCTCTATTATCTGAGTTTTAATGGATAAAATAAGATACTAAGTGGAGACTGTCTGTGATTTGTTAGGACGATTTTTCTTATCAAGTAAAGGACTGTGAAGACATTTATGAGATACACTCTAAATAGTGGTAAGAGATTCTGTCACAATAGTTCATACTTCATAGTATAGTAGACAACTCGAGGTCGGCCAACTCTTATTATTATTCATTAATTTAAGAATCACCAATATTTATGAATCAATAAAGATAACATTGAAAAAATAACAACTAACATAGTACATTGCATTAACGATAATAAGTTCAAAGAAATAAGAAAGATAACTAACAAGGTAGAATACCCATTTTAAATACATCCTACTAGTATTATAAACGCGAAAGTTTGTAAGTATGGGTGTTTGTTTCTTTCACGCAATAACTACTGAACGAATTTTGATGAAATTTGGCACACGAGTAGATCGTGTCCTGGATTAACACATAGGCTACTTTTTATCCCGGGAATATATAAAGCGGAACTTTTATCCCAGAAAACTTTTTAACTTGGGAGGAGCCGCGGGCAAAAGCTAGTTACCTGTATTTGAAACAAAAAGAGAAAAAGGTATGATTAAAAACGTAGGAAATTTAAAGGTAATAATTAGAACTGAAAATTCTACATAAATCAACATATTTTGAATTCGTTTTGTTTCTAGATTTTCTAAGAATCCAATAAATCGCGTCATAATTAATATTGAAATGACCGAAATTCTACATAAATCAACATATTTTGATTTTGTTTTGTTTTTGAATGAATGAATGAAATGAATGACCGTTCCTTGGTTTCATTTTTAAAAGTATACCTTGAACTAAGTGATTTCCGTAAAACTGTACAATATGTTAATATTTGTTCCGGTACACTAAAATATATTTGGATAATGTTTTTAACACGTAAAACTCTGAACACGCTAAAGTTCCGTTGAATTATCGTCTAATGGTTTCGGTTAAGTGAGCGGTTGGTTCCTTCCGACGTTTGTGTCCTACAGTCGACTCCAGATCAGGTTATCTGCGACTATATAGCCTTTAGACGTCGAATAATATGTAATCGGTTTCGGGAAACACATCTAACAGATCAGATGCAGCTTGTCGTTCAATATTTTCAAGGCAGTTGCGACCACAACTGTGAGCCGTAAACACTGCAGGTAATAAACTAGTTGATGATTCGAAAACTGGTGTTAGAGCCAGGAAATTGTTCCCTTTAGCCTTTAAGATGTCTATTTTATATTAAACTAACGCTTGAAAAAATGTGTTGCTGTAACCAATGCTGTAGGTACTAGTGGGTGAAAAAAGGAGCTCTCATTCACACCACTGGATTGAAGTAAATAAAATAATAATACCAGCCCTGTATTATATATACCGCTCAATATTGAGTATGGGTAGAGCTGTCATCACTTAAATTGCCGACGCCGGATAATACACGGCAAGAATCCCGGACATTTGGGCGAAGTATGGGTTCTTCCCCGGACACCTCTGAAAAAATACTTGGCCGTGCCTTCTTGCATGCGGGTTATTATGAATGAATTTTCAACTAAGGTTTATTTCAATTTATCGCTTATCTATAAAAAAAAATATCCCCTGACAACTAGTGTTTTAAAACACCTGCCGGACGGCCCCCGGACGCCCTTCAAACTAGGACAAATCCTGGGAAATCCGGACGGATGGCAGCCCTAAGTAAGGGCCTACTCTATATTGTTTATCAATTATTTGATAAACAGAGTAACTTGCTCTCGTGGGGCATATTTGTATTTTAATCACTTTTTTAATAGATGACGCCATCAATCACTAAAGTCATTTAGATACTACTAGCTTTTGCCCGTCCCGTCTTTTTTTTTTTTTTTATGGCAACGTATGACGAGACGGGCATACGACCACCCATAAACAATGAAAACACCATCCAGCATCTTGAGTTACAAAGTATTGTGTGGCGTTCTACTGCGCTCGTCATCCTGAGACATAAAATGTTAAGTCTCATTATGTCCTGTAGTTGTACTGGCTACAATGCCCTTCAAACCGAAACACAACAGTGCATGCATACTGCTGCTTGGCGGTAGAAATAGACATTGCAGTGGTACCCACCCAGACAGACTCTTACATATGAGAGTCCTACCACCAGTGTAGGGTCATCTTTCTCAGGCTCTAGACTACCTGTGTTCCAAATTGCATTTAAATCGGTTTAGTAGTTTCAGCGTAAAAGCGCGACAGACAGACATACAGACAGAGTTACTTTCACATTTAAAATATTAGTAAGAATTATAGTAGGAAAGAATTTTCACGCGGCCGAAGCCATGAGCAGCACCTAGCGTGTTTACATTTCTATCACGAGGTTGGGGAATATAGTACTTCCCCCTTATTCTCTATGACACGCGTTATTTTCACCGCTCGTAACAAGCGCGTAACGTAACTCATCGCGTTTATTACTATGGAAATTGGCATACAGAATACCATTTTACGCACATTACACGAAGTGAACGTGACGCGGCCGCGTTACGAGTTAACAATGTCATAGAGAATCATGCCTCTTGTCAGTTGTCATGTAAGTAATGTGTCGCAATAAGCCGGCGTATCACGAAGCTATATTCTTAAGGCTCATACAGGCATCGGTATAGCCGGAGACCCTACTTATCCTTTTTCTTTCCCAATAATACTCTTTAAACGCATACCAAAATTCACATCGATGGGGCTTATCGCTCGTAACTTATCAGCAGAAGACATATTATCTATTTGTTTTTTTTGTCTATAATGCTATAATCATTAGCAGAGATTTTAAACATCTACCACTTATTTATTTGTCTAGTACAATTTTAGTAAAATTTTTTAGTACAATTCGAAGCAATTTTTTGTCCACAAGGTCTATTATGGAGGTTATTTTTTATCCATCTAATGCATCCATTTGAAAGTGAATGAGCCAATTAAAGCGGCCAGTGGGTTTGTGTTGCAACCAACTGGTTATTTGTAACACCGGCCGACCAGTAAACTTGCCACAAACCTTCATAATATTTGATTTTAACTATATCCTAAAGTGGCATCGCAAGAAAGTGGCAACAACGTTGTTCTAATATCAAATAAAAAAAGAAACAATTCAATGTCGCGCCGTTCTTTTTTAGAATATCGGGTGTTTTGTTGTTCCAATTTCAAATATATTATTTAAAATGGTGCCTTTGTTGTTCAATTTCTTATTTTTACTTTTAATTGTAATTTTCACAAACTTTCGCATTTATAATAATAGTAAGATAAAATGTAACGAAATAATAATTTTATGTATTATAGTTGTACAGTGTGCCACATAATATAGTTGGTTCTCGCCAGTAAATACTACAGACTAGCTTTTACTCGCGACTCCGCCCGCGTGAAAAAGTTTTTCCGGGATAGAAGTCCCACTTTATATTTTTCTGGGATAAAACTAGCCTATGTGTTAATCCAGGTCATGATCTACCCGTATCCCAAATTTCATCAAAATTTGGTTCAGTACTTTCGAAGATGTGCAGAGTAACAAACAAATAGAAAAACAGACAGTAAATAATTATAAAAATCGCAGATTTGTTTTCATTACTGTTCTTTACTCGTCCCCTTTTTTTATCACATTTCTTTAAATGTACAGACACACCGGTTCTGCTGCTCTATTATATGTATAGATATAGAATGGATTCAGAAAGAACTTCGGTGTCATAGAGTGTGATCTCTGTCACACCTATGTGTAATTTTGTCACAAACTTGTCGACTCTCTAATAATTATTTTCAAGTTAGGCCAAGGCCTATATCAGAGATGATCACGGCAGCGACAAAAATATGACCTCTAGCAACATAGCAGTACGTGATTTAGACGGCCTAGTGACGACTGATTCATAACCTAAATGTCTACAAGGTCTTTTGTAGAGCCTTTAGATATTCTGCAAGTTTTATTTATGTTAGTTACAGTATTTTTTTATTAGTGCGTTGGATGACGAGACGAGCATGCCGTTCGCCTGATGGTAAGGGATACGGCCACCGATAAACAGTAGCAATACATTGAGTTACAAAGTACTGTGTGGCATTCACGGAGGTTTCTTCGTGGTGGCATTCCACTGAGCTTGTTGTCCTGATACATAAGATGTTAAGTCTCATTATATCTAGTAGTTACACCGGGTACAATATCCTTCAAACCAAAACACAACAGTGCATGCACACTGCTGCCTGGTGGTAGAAGTAGGCATTGCGGTGGTACCCACATATGGACTCTTACATATGAGAGACTTACCACCAGTAAAAATTGCGTGATTACACACACACACACACAGACGCACACACACACACGCACACACTCAATTTTCGCCGTGCGTATTCCATCCTATGATGTGATGGGGTGCGAGCCTATCGCCATATCGAGCACAAATTCCTGACTCCGGACTGTTACTGAGTAGAAAAATGCAATATCAGAAAGAGAAAGATAGAAAGAAAAGCTGTTTATTGTGACAAACTTAAAAATGTAAACAAAAAAAATTAAACAATATAAAAATTTAAACTCGAGTTGTCACAAAACGGCTCCAGCTCAGCATATGCTGGCGATAAAGCCAACGCTGATCTTCCGCTGGGCCGCTTGGCGATGTCACGGCCGCCAAGACAAGTTGTGACACCGTGGTATTTAGCTATTTTAAGCTATTTTAATGCATAAAACACCTTAATGTACCCTGCCTTAATTCTTTTTTTCATTTTATCATTTCGCCAGTCCCGGCGATCGACCTCAGCACAGCCTACCCCTTCGGGGAAAACAGGCGTGAGTGTATATATATGTATGTATTCTTTAAATGTACATACACAACGGTTCTACTGCTTTATCATATGCATAGATAATTATCATGCTCAAATGTAACGTACTTAAGATTCTGGCATTGAAATTAACATAGACAATGATTTATTTGTTGATTTGGATTCTCATAGGGCCATTGTTCGTTTGCTAGAATTCAGACATTATCCAAAAAACGTACTTTGATCTATGTGTGGTACATCGCATCATTCATATGAGGGATCAATTCAAACTGGCCGAATATTATGCTTAACTTTATGGTATTTTATAGTTTAGTGTTAAAAGTGGCACTAAAACAGAATGCAAATTATTTAAACATTAAAGGTTTGGTTAAACAGGAAGCGATTTTGTCGCGCAACTAAAGTATCTTATAGTTTGCTGGGTGATGCTTGCGGCTTCGCCCGCGGAACATAGTACGACGCCACCTCCATCTACTCGAAGAATTGGTTTAGGAATATCCATTTTTTCGCATGGGAGTAAATTATCACGATAAAAAGATTCTAGGACATGGACTACACGTGTGCCAAATTTCATCCAAATCCGTCAAGTTTTTTCTGCGTTTACTTCTGATAAATATTCAAACATTTTAACAAACTTTCGCAGTTATAATAACTACAAAGATAGTAAGATAAGATGATAATATCAGTACTTAGGCGAAACGAACACGAACTTGCAGTGGTTAAATGTGATTAAACGAACACACACACATCACGCCTTTATCCCCGAAGGCGTACCTATGCAAAGGTGCGAACTGAGCACTTTGGTCCAAATATGTTCCGACGTATGATGGGATAGGGGGTGAGCCTAATACTATGTAGGGCGTTCACTTCAAGATTCCGTGTTGGTACTTAGGTGAAAAAACCCATTATCACTTTGCCCAACCAGGGATTCGAACCCAGGACTACAGAGCGATGTCGTACCGCACACGCACAACACCAACAACATATGCCTACGCCAAAAAGACAGGCAAACGATTAAAACGCTCACTTCCCATCGCGCGTAAATCACTCAGATCCGAATGTGCATAGAAACATTCATACAGTTATTTATTTAGGACAGCCAGTAGTTATTACAATGTTGCTTACACTAAATAAAAGAAAAACAATATTATAAGATATAAGAGTAACACCTTCTCAAGGCAGTCACAACATGCACTATTTGTGATAAAAAAAAGAATAAAAAAGAATATGTACTAGATAAAACTTATCGCAATTAAAACAAAAAACAAATACAAGTACAAGTAATAGTAATTAAACAGTTTCAGGTTGCAAAAAAGTATAAATTCTAAATAAAAATGAAAATATTTCACAAACTGAATTATAATGAATAAAATAGAATTAGGGCAGGTAAGTTTGACAAAAATAAAAAAAATAAAAAAGTTTTAGGAACATAACATAAAATAAACAATTATAAATATTAAAAAAAAAACAATTAACATTAATGAGAAAGACTGGTTTCGTAATAGCCGTACGACCTCTCTATTAAACTTATATCGAGAGTCACCGAAAATGTCCACTGATTCACCAATCAAGTTATAAATACGACACATTCTTGATACGGTTGAGAATTGCTTTAGGTTAGTCCTGCCGGCGGCGCGGCGGTTGGAACAACCCGACATATCGCCTGGGGGCACGCCGTGGGACGTGAACGCCTATGAGTTTTACCAGTTGGGGACAATCAATTTCATTTCTGACAATTTTAAATAACAATTTCATGTCCAATAAGTTCCGTCCTGTCAGACTATCCATTCTATAGAAATGAAGTTTGGATTCGTACGATTTCAAACTGTTACCCAACTTATCACAATAAATAAGATGTCGAAGGAAACTTTTTTGAATTCTCTCTATGCGTTACTGTTTACACAAGTTTTATAGTGAGGTGACCAGACTGAGCAGCAATACTCCAGAATGCTTCTAACGTAAGCATTGTACACACTAATTTTAGTTGCAGGATTCTTAAAAACCTTACTATTCCTTTGGTTCCTATTTGGTGGATCGTACACACATAGGTGTTCGATTTATGAAACTAGATTCACTATTAAAAATATAGCTTCGCGTAAAGCGAAGTAAATAGCGTTATAAGCGTTTGATAGCGCGTGTCAAACGCTTACGGTTTAACCATGCCCTAAAAACATACAAAATTTAATATGTTTTGTATTAAAACGTGTTTTGTATCAGATTACAATGTAAACGGCACAATGTTCTCACACGACGCGACTACACGTTTTTTAGCAAAGCGAAGCGATATAAATACTACAGAAAGTTAAATATCCCAAGAAATTAAATATATTTTTTTTATGGCATTGAATGACGAGACGAGCATGCCGTTCACCTGATCGAAGCGATACGACCACCCATAAACAGTAGCAACACCATCCAGCACCTTCAGTTACAAAGTACTGTGTGGCATTCCACTGCGCTCGTCATCCTGAGATATAAGATGTTAAGTCTCATTATGTCCTGTAGTTACACTGGCTACAATGCCCTTCAAACCGAAATACAACAGTGCATGCACACTTCTGCTTGGCGGTAGAATTAGACATTGCGGTTGTACCCACCCAAACGGACTCTTACATATGAGAGTCCTACCACCAGTAGTATATAATGTTTATTAGTAAAGTACATTTTACAGGTTAGTTTGGTAACAATAGAGGAGTAAATAGATATACGAAGGTATGTGAAGTCTGCCAACCCAAAATAGGCCAGCGTGGTGGACTAAGGCCTAACCCCTCTCAGTAGTGGGTAGAGAAGGCCCGTGCCCAGCAGTGGGACAGTATGAAAATGAAAAAAATGAAATCCTCCTAGCCAGTTTCGGCCACGGCGGCTAATCTCAACGGAGATCAGCCAGGTACGCAGGAGATATTATAGTGCACAAGTGTGTGCGCAATACACAGGTGCACTCGCTATTCCTTCACTCTCATAGTCCGGTGAGACGGCAATCCGACATGACCGGAGAGAGGTCAGGCGCAGGACCAACGGCTTTACGTGCTTTCCGAGGCACGGGGGTATCACACCGCCAACTTCCTGACTCCGAGCTGCGACTGAGTAAATTTTTAAGATGGAAAAACCCAGTCACAATTTATTTTGGCTCGACCCGGGATTCGAACCCAGGACCTCAGCGCGTAAATCGTACTCGTACTGCGTACGCAATACCACTACGCCACCGAGGCAGTCCGGGACCGTATATATAATACAGAGCAGATATGATGATGATGAAATAGATATACAAGCGGCACACTATTTTATATTCCAAAATGTATGATACATTTTAAACGCAATAAACGCTGTTCAATGAAATGTGTTCACACAGCCCTGTATTATATACTGCCCACTGCTGAGCACGGGCCTCCTCTACTACTGCGAGGGTTTAGGCCTTATTCCACCACGCTGGCCTAGTGCGGGCTGGCTTAAAACATTTTAATGAAATTGGGCACATTGATCTTCCTTGGAATATCATAATATAGCTTACTTTACACACGGGAAAAGTACGAAGTCGGTTAAAAGACCAAGTTGGGAGTTTGCGCGGGCGCTTATTGATCTCAAGCTGGTTGACATTAAAGTATAAATATATGTCTTGAACCCTAAGCGTAGTATCGTGACAGGATGTGTAAACATTTTAATTTTTATAATAGTTGATAAATGTGCGTATATTGCGTGTTGCGTGACTTCACATCCTATTATTTAAAACATAGTTACATGGCTTTAAACACGATTTGATGATGTTTAAACCACTAATCAAATTGTTCTAGAGTATATTCACACGTTTTTATAATATTTCATATCACGTGTTTGCCGTGTTCTGAGATAATAATCTATGAATTTGCAGTAAACGTCACTAAAACGCGCAGACAAACGGATTGCCTCGGTGGCATAGTTGTTCGGGCAGATATATTGAGATTGTGTGGAGCCTGGAGGTTGGAATCCGTGCCCGATATAGCGATAGGCTCGCCCCTATCACATCATGGGACAGAACGCACTTGGCAAAGCGTGGGTGCCCTGTTTGTTCTTCTGTCTACGCCTTCGGGGATAAAGGCGTAACGTGTGTTTATTGTTAAAAACGCGTAGTAAATAATAAAAGACACGTAAATGGTGCGCATATTAAACTTGCGGCTTCAGTGCGTTTACAAAGCGTCACGTTGGAAAGACCTTTAGTTGAGGTCAATTAAATGCTTGGTGAGTTTTTGCTGGTGGTTGGTCTCTCGTATGTGAGAGTTCGTCTGGGTGGGTACCACGGCAATGTATATTGAAGAACATTGTAGCCAGTGTAACTAGTGGACATAATGAGACTTGACATCATATGTCTCAGGATGCCGAGCGCAGTGGAGTGCCACACAATACTTTGTAACTCAAGGTGCTGAATGGTGTTGCTACTATTTATGGGTGGTCGTATCGCTTACCATCAGGCAAAAGGCATGCTCGTCTCGTCATTCAATGCCATAGAAAAAAAGTTGAGTAGAGATCGAGGTTTGTTTCTCGCATTGAAAATTACAGTCATTTTGTTATAAAAATCAAATGGCAATTTATTTTGTACTAGCTTTTGCCTGCGGCTCAGCCCGCATTAAAAGTTTATCCGGGATAAAAAGTAGCCTATGTGTTAATCCAGGACATGATCTACCCATGTGCCAAATTTCATCGAAATCCGTTCAGTAGTTTTTGCGTGAAAGAGTAACAAACATCCATGCATCCAGACATCCATACATACTTACAAACTTTCGCCTTTATAATATTAGTAAGATACATCTGTAATTAATTAAACATACACTTTGATATATAAAAACTCTCATAATTTTAATTATATGCTTTGAGAACCGAATCCGGAACCTAATCTATACATATAATCAAGTAGTAGAACCTGTGTATGTACATTAAAAGAAATGTGATAAAAAAGAAAGGGTTTACTAAAGAAGAGTAGGGGAGACCGGGGATGGTTGGCGATAGGGGCAGGATGAATAATCGTCAATAACTCGAGCTATTTTAAAGTGTTGCGTTGTCCTGATATACACGAAAAACCGTCAAATGTTTACGAATCTTCACCGCAAACGCGGCACCGCGGGCGCACGTAATCCGGAAGATAAAACGATTTATCGAAAAATGATATCTATAAGTAATTATTTACCTCTTAATATTATTTGTATTGAAGCCTTTATACTCGATGCTATGTACTTTCAAGCAATTTAAAGTAAGAGTTTGGTTATTGATGATTATTTAAGTGTATTTTTTTTTATATTTCGACACGGTTTTGAGATACTCACATGTGGTTGAAATTGAAAAAAGTTGTTTGGGGCTGGTAGACAAACTTTGTATTGGGGCTAGCTGACTACCTAGAAAATATACTACGTAATAATCGAGATATTCTTCACATGGAATAAAGTGAGTTTTTTGTCAAATTTATCAAATGTTTGTTATTTTAAAACGATGTGGTTTTACAAAATAATAACTAATCGAAACAGTAAACCATCTGCTGGTGGTAGGATTTATGTTTCCGCCCCAGTAACGAATATGACGAATATCGTACGAAAAGTGACAAATTGTATGTACCTAAATTACGTAAATGTTACTGACATTTCGTCTTAATAAGGTACATTGATAATAGTAAATAAGTATTTGTTGTGTTATCTTTTATTTTACTGCCGTATTTCATACCAATCACTTCGTAGGTCAATTTACCCCAAGTGAATAGTCCACCAACCCCTGACATGGGGTAGACATGATTTTCTTGTTCCACAAAATGGCTTTTGTACACTATGTTATAAACAATCGCGAGGTTTTTGGTATTTCTTTCGAATGCTTATTAGTTTACCTATCGACCCTACAGGATTTTTTGACATTATATATTAAAACAAAAAAATTATAGGCGTCCAAGCCGAAATTTGGTCAACTATCCCCGGTCTCCCCTACCATACCATACCAGCCCTGTATTATATACTGCCCAGTACTGAGCACGGGCCTCCTCTACAACTGAAGGGTTAAGGCCTTAGTCCACCACGCTGGCCTAGTGCGAGTTGGCAGACTTCACACACCCTCGAAATACTTATGGAGAATTCTCAGGTATGTAGGTTTCCTCACGATGTTTTCCTTCACCGTTAGTTGAATTTTTGTTTGTTAGTTGAATTATTTTATTTCATCCTTTAGTGTTTAGCTAAAGCTACTATACGTGTTTCTAAGTATGTTTAGGTGTCGGACGGATAGTGTAGCCGTTGTCTGTAGTCATTATGCAAAATTCTTTGTGTTTCGCCAATTTAATGTTGCTTGATACGTGATTTGCGGATTAATGTGTGACGTCATACGAATTTTATGTATTACCTGGTTATGTTTCTATAATTTATCCTATACATACATATTTATACCTTTTATCGTCGAATAGGTATGTGGTGGCGTAACTAATGAACTCTTTTGCGCTTATTCCTTAATAATGTTATAGGTCTATAGGGTAGTTTTTGATTTTGTAAATTATTTTATGTATAACAGCAAATAATACGGAAAAGAAATTCTTCTGTGAAATCGGCATCAAAATTTGTTGAAAAATAAAGCAGTTATTCATATTAGAAATGTTGTTGTGAGCGAAAGTGGGGACGTGGAGGTGATATTGCGCTATCTCCTTCGCACGCACGCAGCGTTATGGCCGGCGACTCTCGGTGACGTCACGGTGTAATTTTAGTGTTATTTGACAACCACCTCTTCCATCAAATTTCAAAGCTTTATAACTTACTAATTATTGACCAAATTTCGAAAAAAAAGTTTTCCGTTAGATTTTGGATGGCATAAGTTTTTGATAAATGTATTAATAAAAGCAGTCCACTACCCTATTGTCATATCGTGCAAAAATCCTGATATCCTAGTTTTTCG
The DNA here is from genome assembly GCA_949316025.1 of Lapara coniferarum. NCBI lineage: Eukaryota > Metazoa > Arthropoda > Insecta > Lepidoptera > Sphingidae > Lapara > Lapara coniferarum. The sequence continues at coordinate 25,276,570 of OX438931.1, read as the reverse complement.
ACGTAAACAGCGAATAGACTACAGCCTGGCCTGAGAATCGAACCAGTACCCCAAGATTCACAGCTTTAGTGAACTTTTTTTTTTTTTGTTTTCGCGGAGAAAGTGACTTATTACTACCGCCCAGCCTTCACGGGGGGCGACTGAGCGGTTATGTTGGGTTCACCGTGCCATACGACCCAGCGTTAAGCCGCCGGGCCGAGTCCCTAACCTATGTACACCGCACGGCATACAGACTAAAACTCCGCGGTGGCCTTCTTCGGCGCATTAGAGACGGCTGCGGGTTTCCCCAGACTAAGAGTGTCTAAGTTGTCGTCCGCAGCCGCCTCTGCGCGGTGCCGTCTAATACAGCCCGTGTCCTGTTGGGGGGGGGGGGGGCCCTCAGAAGCCCCCGCGCACCGAAGGACGCCCTCGGCGTCAACGGCAGCGTGAGGCCTACCTGCCACACTGCCGTCGATCACGGGGGTCGCAGTAATGTGCTAAAAAACACGCACAAAACTACAGACGCACAGCCCCCTGCCGCCCGCCCGCGACCCCCGGTGGCCCCTATTAGTCGCCTTTTACGACAGGCAGGGGATACCGTGGTGGAATTCTCCAAACGCCCCCAATCCACAGGGCGGAGCTTTAGTGAACTACCACTAAAAGAGTACTCTGAGGTTCTAATGTACGACGTTGATAACACTGCCTTGAACATCGCATGAATTTATTGGAATATTATGACAAATGACTGTTAACATGGTCGAGTGCTTACCTCGAGGGCACAGGCGGATTATATTGTTATAATAAGATGGTCTTGACTAGCGATGGCTCCAGTTTCCGAAACAAAACCCTACATTTTCAATTGCCTCCGATGTCAGGGGAGATAACGGCCAGCCTGTTGGTGAGTGGTCATCTTCGCCGGTAATGTTAGCAATGCCATGGGTACAACCACGCCGCTGGTACCGTAAAAATATTTTTAACCTAGGTTTTTAGACTGCCTCGGTGGCGTAGTTGTATTATAGTACGACTGCAATGCTGAGGTTTCGGGTTCAATCCCCGAGTCGGGCAATGTGATATTGAGTTTTTTTATCCAGTATCAGCTCGGAGTCTAGAATTTGTGGCTGATATAGCGATAAGCTAACCCCCTATCACATCATGGGACGGTATAGCGGCGAAAAGTGGGTGCACTAGTTGCGCCTCTGCCTACCCCTTCGGGGAAAAAGGCGTGAGTGAGTGTGTGTGTGTTTTAACACGCACAAGTTATAACGTCGAAGAAACATTTTGGGAGGAAGTTTATTCCAGTGCACGCAGGTTTTTGGTTATTCCATAATATTCTATTTCGTACAAATGTTTAAGTTTGTGAAGATTTTTGTTAGAAGTTAACACCCAAGTGGCTAAGTAATTCGATTCTTTTTATCTTTTATTATTTTTATAATAACTCCGAGGAGAAATTCTTCGCACTTTTACTTCGTGTTTGTGTATGTCAGGGTTTCCCAATATTAAAAATGTAGGTACCTTTAATAGTTATATAAAATAAATCATATTATCGCTTTAGAAGACATAAAGAAGGCCGGCTTGAAGTAAATCGGGACGGTCGACATCATTCTTACTAAAGACTGGATGACCCACACACACACACACACGCAGACACACACATACACATACGCGCAAACACACACACACACACACACACACACACACGCGCACACACACACACACATACGCGCAAACACACACACACACACACACACACACACACACACACAAACACACACACACAACTTCGACCCGGAATTAGAATTCAGGACAGCACTTTACATAGTATTACGCCTTATTTCCTTCTAAGCGGTAGGCAGAGTTGTTATCGCACCCGAGTCAAAGAACTTATAGATATAATAAGCAATACCCAATGTTGTAAATACGCATATCAATGTTTAGAACCACTGACTAATGTTCAATGACCTACTTCCAAGCTATTACGAAATTTGGCACACAGATGCTAACTCCTGTAATTGCATAGATAATATTTTTTTATACAATTTAGGTATTAAAATTCCTAGTTCGACAAAGGCTAGATTGTTAAAAAGGATTGATTGTAACGAGTGTTTATCGCAAACTTTTTGTTTTAAATAAAATTTTAAGTATATTTTTTTGTCTTCTTCAAACGAATTTTTAATTGAATTCGAAGGAAGAGGATATTAAATTAAAATTTAAATAACCCCCGATACAAAAAATCTCTAAAAAGTAAAACAATAACAGTGTCTTTGTCGTTTAAGTACCTAGTAATATTTTGTCCCAACCGTCGTCGCGTCAGGGGACCGTTAAAGAAGTATTTTCATCTCCCTGGTCCGGAGTTCGGTCCCCCGACGTGAGGACGCTTGGGTCAACATATTACTAGGTACTTAAACGACAAAGACACTGTTATTGTTTTACTTTTTAGAGATTTTTTGTGTCGGGGGTTATTTAAATTTTAATTTAATTTTTATATCAAACTTTTTAAATTACTTTATTCTCCATCATGGGGCCTTGATAATTAACTATCTATAACCTACTCGTTGAGCCCATCCTTATAAGCCCAAACACACTATATCTGCTATAAGTTGCTTAGGAGTTGGGTATCCCGCAGACTACTTGATGCCGCAGCATCAGCTCATGTTTACAAATATATTGAATGTCATAGTACACCAAATTTAAATTCAATCGGATTTTTTAAGTTGGAAATGAGCTGATAATCCTCAAACGCCTGAACAGATCTTCATAAATTATAGCTAAGAACCATCGCAGTCACATCAGCTTACAAAAAAAAAAAACCGCGTCCAAATCGGTCCATTCGTTTGAGAGCTACGATGCCACAGACAGACATACAGATACACAGATACACACCCTAAACTTATAACTCCCCTCTTTTTTGTCGGGGGTTAAAAACATTCTATAACTGAAATAGGTATACCTAAACCGTTTATGTATAATGTCGTTAATTTATTGAACTTATGTAATACAAAAACCTCTGGTAGGTTATATAAATAATACCAGCCCTATATTATGAACAAGCTTTTGCCCGCAGGTCCGCCCGTCTTAAAATGTTTTTCCGAGATAAAAGTCCCGCTTTATATTTTCCCGGGATAAAAAGTAGCTATATGTTAATCTAGGATATGATCTTCCCGTGTGCCAAATATCATCGAAATCCGTTCAGTAGTTTTTGCGTGAAACACTAACAAACAATCATCCATACATATATTCTTATAAACTATCGCATTTACAATAATAATAGGATAGACGGACTGCCCACCTCTGATCACTGGCCTTTGCTACTGAAAGGGTTTAGACTTTGTGTAGTTTTACTTACGGTACTTTTCTTTGCCATAAAATAGTAATTGATAAACAATACACACATAACTTCAATAAATCAGAGGTTTTTGCCGTGGGTTTTGAACCTGCGGACATACGTCTCCGCAGACCGTTCCATTACTAACTAAACTATGCACGTTAACTGTTGACTGTTGTGTACTGGTATGCCAGGTTTCAGGATAATTTATCACAGGAGTTCCTGCACTAAAAATAGTAGCTGAACAAATTCAAAACTTTGAATTGCCTAATATATACAGTCATATACACTTTTATGTTCTTACCGAATTGTATTTTCTCTTCACAATAATAAAATACAAGGGATTTTAGATAAAAATAATTATTTGTTTTAATGAAACTTAACGCGTTTATGCCATTTAAAATTTTGTTCAGGTACTTATGAGGCTGACTGTACTAACATATAATGGGTCAATACAATTGAGAGATTTTTATTGGCGCTGCCCGTAACCCATATACCGTGTAGTTTAGCAATTGTTATTGTTTTTAAATGCCGATTCAATTCCCGACTAGGTCAGGTTTTTATCTATACTAATTAACGCGGATTTTGTTCTTTAGCACATATATAATGCATACGTATACTCACGCCTTTTATCCCCGAAGGGGTAGGCAGAGGCGCAACTAGTGCACCCACTTTTCGCCGTGCGCATTCCGTCCCATGATGTGATAGGGGGCGAGCTTATCGCCATATCGGGCACAAATTCCAGACTCCAATATCACTTTGCCCGACCCGGGTTCGAACCCGAGACCTCAGCATTGCAGTCGTACCGTAATACAACTACGCCACCGAGGCAGTCACACATATAAGTCATTAACTTAACATTTACATTTACGTAGATTACATTAACATAATAATATTAGTCTAGAGAATTAAAAACAAGAGACGCATATAAATTAATATTAATTAAGTCGCGCGTCATTACTAGGGTGAATGTTTAGTCTGTAGATACATATTTAAGTGGACGTATGGAGCGACTTAGTCGTTACATATGACAAAGCTCCTTAAAATAAGAATAAAAAGAAAAGCGTGTTAAAAATCGCGTCATTAACGTGTCTGCCTCGGTGGCGTAGTTGTATTAGGGTACGACTGCAATGCTGAGGTCTCGGGTTCGATCTCCGAGTCGGGCAAAGTAATATTTGACTTTTCTATTTAATATCAGCCCGGAGTCTGGAATTTCTTCCCGATATGGCGATGGGTTCGCCCCCTATCATATCAAGGGACGGAATAACGGCGAAAAGTGGATGCACTAGTTGCGCCTCTGCCTACCTCTTCGGGGGTAAAGGGCGTGAGTAAGTTTATTAGCTTTAGGTAATATGCGAATAACTGCACGAGGTTAAAAAATGGTTTATTTAATAACACAGTCAGAGAGCCTTCATTATCAGCAACATGATATTTGCTACTGAGTATTAGTCCGCAATAAATGACTGCAAAACTTAAAGTCCACTGAAAGTTTTTTTTGTGTGCACTAATTTTATTTTTTACAGTAAACACAGTAGGTAGTGTAACTCACTTCGTTCTCGAACTTCTACTATTATTTTTGACGGTAATAGCTATATTATGTGCTCTCTCCCATAAATTTTTGGAAACCAATCCACTAACCACTACAATCAATGTCTTTCCGCTAAAAGAGAGGCAAGTTTTAGTGGAAAATTTCCTAAGTTGGCAACACAGACCGATCTGTCCAAAGGTGTCTGTAGCCAGCTACTTTCTGTAGGAGGTCCAACGCACCGCTTGCATAATATGTATTCTATTTTATTTATCGAAAACCTTTTTATTCATTGTGTGATGTGTCATATTCCGCATGTTTTTCTCGTGGATTTTTCGTACCACTACGTCAATACATGTAATAAATTATCTGATGGTAACTGGAAATCTACGTGGATATATTAATAAACCGCCTTATCAATAGATCTTACAAATCAGTGTTTAATCGGAGTTCGTCATTCGCTCGCTGATGATATTTGAGAGTTATTAATAAAACTTTATTGTTGATTGTTCATTAAAAATCTTATTTCTTACAAATATTATAAATGCGAAAGTATGTGAAAATGTTTATTACAACTAAACGCAGAAACAGCTGAACCGATTTGGCTGAAGTTTAGCACACAAGCAGATAATGTCCTGGATTAATACATAGGCTCCTTTCATCCCGGTAATTTGGTCCCATGGGAAATAATAGATATTTTTTAAATCGAATTTTTTAAGTAGGTGGCGCTAGTCGTGCTGTGTTTTAGGGACTTTTGTAGCGGCAAAATATGCTTTTTACGTGAGTGAAACCGCGAGCTACAGTTAGTATATTTATAAGGCGTCTTGAAAATTATGTTCTATTTAGGTAGAATGTGTTGGGTTAATACCGGATCACGGGGTAATCCCGTTGTTTCTTTAACTAATACAGTGGCAATTAATTATAGTAGTAACATTAAATAGCACTTCAGGTACGTTGTCCGTAATAGGAAATGTTGTAGGGTTTAACAGTAATCTTGAAACAACGGAATTACCCTTGATCCGGTATTGCCCCAACGTACCTTAGTAAGTCTCCCTTATTTATATCTGAGTGATCACTGTATTATCTATTTCAGTAGGCAAGCAGCACTGTTCGAGCGCTGTGTTCCGGTTTGAAGGGCATTGTAGCCAGTTCAATTACAGTCAAGAAGAATTTCAAGTTCAATTATTGCGCGTGCGGTACGACAGCGCTCTGAGGTCCCGGCTTCGAATCCCGCGTCGGGCAAAATGTTGGTGGGTATTTTTGCTAAGTATCAGATCGGAGTCCTGAATTAATGCCGATTATGCGAGTAAGTTCGCCCCTTATCACATCGTGGGACGGAACACACTTGGAGAAATGTGTGTGCCCTGTACCTCAAAAGGAGACTTCATAGGATCACTTTGTTGTCCGTATGTCAGTCGGTCAAGACTTTTTTTTAATAAAGCGTAGCCTTGTGTCAACTTGAAAATATCAGATACTCGTCTATAGTTTCATTCAGCTTTATAGTGTAAATCAAACTTGAAGTCAACGCAATCAAAAGATATGAGCATTTATGTCGCATATTTTACGATTCCACAGGGGAAAAAAAATCTATAGGGTACTCTTCTCGTGAATCTAGAATCATGAAATTGGCATTGAAGAAGCAATGTGTCACAGCACATGAAAGAGACAGACATTCTGAAAACCGTAAACATGTATGTACTTATATCCAACTTGAACTTGTCCGGTTTTTATTATTATCATTCTGTGCAGATACCGGCTTATTCTTCTTCGAACACAACAGGCTCTGCCCTCCTTTTTGGTATTACTAGTGTGATAGTACCATTCCCAAGTCTACGTGACCATATCGTTTTTTATGACGTTCTCGCATACGCGACGATTCTCTACAATGTCTAATATCATGATTAGCTCAAAAAAATTACATTGTTTGCTTGACGTCTCAATACAAAGATTTGACAAATATGTTGTGTTACGTAACCACGCGTCTTTCGTATGACTTTGTGTGTATGTAAATTACGCTTGTAAACATGGGGTAGCCAGGAGCATATCATGTATGTAAATAGTACAGTTTATTATCGGTCAAATGATGAGAACTTTATGTCGAGTAAGTTAAGTGTGTTTTTTGATTCGAAAAATTTAAATACATCCTAACCTGGGAATGATATCAAGAACCACGTTGATGACACAAGTAAATGAAATATTATATCTGATTGATGTTATAAATGCGAAAGGTTTGGCATGGTTTGGATGTTTCGGTTGCGGACGACAACTTAGACGTGAGTCGGAGGAAGCCCGCAGCTGTCCCTAATGCGCCGAAGATGGCCACCGCGGAGTTTTGGTTGGTATGCCGTGCGGTGTACATAGGTTAGGGACTCGGCCCAGCGGTCGCCCGACGTTTTCCATCTCTCCGGGCGGCTCAACGTCGGGTCGTAAGGCACGGTGAACCCAACATAACCGCCCAGTCGTTCCCCTTGAACACTGGGCGGTAGTAATAATTCACTTTCTCCGCGTAAACAAATAAAAAATGTTGTGCCTAACAATTATATAAACTACATATTAATATAATTGTTAGGCACAACAGCCATGTCCTGGACCCTCCTAGGGTCCTGGAAAAATAGCTGGCATACTAGTTCCCTATTATTTATTTCAGAACAGTACTCAGTCGACTTTTTAAAGGGAAATATACACGCGAGCAGAGTTGGCAACAAAAGCTAGTTGTAAATAAACAAATTATTAGAAATTTGCGTTTCTCCCTTATTATAACACTTTCCCTCATAATTTTCTTGTAATTCTCACGATTCCAATTTGTTATAATGTTGTGCATTGGATCATTGGTCGTGCAGTTGGTCCTGACTTCGGTTTCCTCGTGGGACGAATTCTGCGTGAGGTTATAACACGATTTGCTGGAGCAAGATCTTAGGTCTACTTCAAATGAAACTCAAACTAGGACTAATAAACTAGGAATTGCGTCTACTTGAGATGTAACTCAAACTTGTGATTGATTTACTAATACTGCGCATAGAGCGCAGGTTGATACTTGATATAGGGCGTTGCACCGATCCAAGGTTAGGTTGTTTTTTTATAGCATCGAATGACGAGACGAGCATCCCGTTCGCCTGATGGTAAGCGATATGACCACCCATAAACAATAGAGACACCATCCAGCACCTTTACAAAGTACTGTGTGGCATTCCACTGCGCTCGTAATACTGAGACATAGCCGACGTTAAGTCTCATTATGTCCTGTAGTTAGTAGTTGTCTTTTGTTTTATAAACATGGCGACAACTTTTTATTTATTTATTAATTTGTATCTGCTATTTTAACTTTACATTGGCGAAATCACCGATACATAATTGTTGGCAGCCAAGAAGAAGAACAGGTAAGAAGAAGATGATTAGGGTGACATTAGAGTACCTAAGGGTCTCAAACTATCACCAAGGTACGTTTGATCGATATCCGTATATACGTTTTTGAGTTTACCGCGTTCAGGCGAACAAACGTGCCGGGGGACTTTGTTGTTTACTATGTAAGGATAATATTATGTAGTGGGGGTCTGCTCGCTCAACAACTCTAATGTAACCGACTACGAGGTGACGACAATGCGGGTGGTCGGTCTCCTGCAGTCGTAGACGTAAAGCGCGCTTTTGAGGTCGGAGGCTTCTCAGCCTCCTCACTTAGAGAGGGGCCGCAATGCGGCATCGCGCAGGGGCGGTTCCGTGCAGCTATCTCTGTGCAACAAGACACCGCGGGGCCGTCCCGTTGGCGCCGAAGAAGGCCACCGCGGGTTTTGGTTGGTATGCCAGTGTAGGGTGTACATAGTGTTAGGGACTCGGTCCAATGCTCACTCGGATGAAGCTATACTCCCGAGTGTCGACATTGGACTATAAGACCGGTGAAACCAACATAACCGTTCCACTCATCCCCCAGTGGTGGTAACGATAACGCGTTTTTCCCCGCGATAGAAAAAAGGATAATATTATGTAAGCTTGCGAAGGTTTTTGGTGGCGATGTTGGTTAGGACTAAACGCACAAACTAAAAATCAAAGGGATACAAAAAAACCAAGTCGAATAAAATAAGCTCTGGATAAACATTTTAAAAACTAAGTTTAACCCGGAAAAGTGCAGTCTTTGTTTCTGGTAAAAAAGACTTTAACGCAAGCGGAGTTGCGTTCAAAAGTTTGGATATTATAATCGCTGATATCAAAATAGTTTAAGCACCTTTGAAGTTCTGAGTTTTATTCTTAAGTTGAGCCAGCTTGGTTTCAGTAAAAAAAAATGATGAAATTCAATTAGTAATTAATTTACACTCCAACCATACAATAAATAAACCGATAAGGAATTATAAATTAAATGATAACGTTTCTGCCTACCCACTGGCGAGTATAAGCGTGAAGGTATTATGTTAATTCTGCGACCTCCGTGGTATAGTAACGCGAATAGATGAGAAAAGGTCATGGTTCGATTACCGAAACGAGACAAGTGCGGAAATATTCTATTTTATTCTAAGAACCTTCATAACGCTTATTTTGTCATAATTAATTATTTTGTAATTATTTATTAAGAATATAAATATAATATCTATGCATCTACTTAAAAATTACTTCAAATCAAAAAGCCTATATTTTTTGTATTATTACATTAAATGCGATTATTAACTAAATTTAGGTAATATAAACAAACAATGAATGTTTCTTCCGTTTTAATTGTATAATTTATTATTGTGTGTATAAATACATTAAAGATGCGTTTATCTCTTACGCGTCCCTGCCTACATAATGAATAATTTTATTTTTAATGAAATATGATAGAATATAAAAAAAAATATATACATAAATGTCATTTTTTAAATTGATAACCAACATAATCAGGTATTTAAAAAAAGGCGCCTAAAACGTTTTCTACTATTTTATAAAAATATAAATAGCATAAATTGTTAAAGGATAAAAAATGTATTTGGAATTCCCAGAAATAATATTAGGTGTATTAATATTATTTCAAATGTTTTCTACAAGAATCACACCGTATTAAAAATCACATAAATTAATAAATAAACTAATCAAGAATATACAAAACCCGCACAAATTTCGAAAATAGAACACCAACTACAAAACTAATAAACCATACAATTAAATAAAATGTCGCAAACACGCATATTAATAAAAATATGGGCAATATGCATAATATGTAACAAAAACCAACAACGCAGTGGTATTGCATAAACGCAGCCTCTCATCTTACGAGATAACTTTCCATCGACCCAGTAACCCCGTTATAGCGAAAGTTATTGTGTAACGTACCTTAAAAAAAAACAAAAATAACGTAATACAGTTCCCGTATCCCACTGTCACATAACAGGCACAAAAGTTATTTCGCGAACTGACACTAAGGCGCAGCGTACACGTGTATTCGCATCGGGCGTGCGTGCCCGACTGCCGCTATAAATGATTGCACAGCTGATGACGTCATGAGCTTAGGTTTGAGGGATGCTTGATCATCATTAGTGCTCAACGCTGCCGATAAGTAATGCCATGAACGCGAAAAGCATTTGTGATTCAAGTATTGATGCGACCGGGGTAGAGGCATTATGTTTTGTTTATTCTAGATAACAGCTTGATAGATGAGTTTTGAACTTCCAAGTTCCAAAGTTTTCTTCTTGCTTCTTCTGATCCCTATAGCTTTAAAATGACCTATTAATGAAAATTGGGAAGCTCAATTAATCTAATCTTACTTACTCACTCATTCATATTACATATATACATATACACTCAAGCCCTGTATCCCCGAAGGGGTAGGCACTTTTCACCATTATTCCGTCCCATGATGTGATAGGGGGCGAGCCTATCGCCACATCGGGCACAAATACCAGACTCCGAGCTGATACTGAATAGAAAAACTCAATATCACTTTGCCCGACCCGGGGATCGAACCCGAGACCTTAGCATTGCAGTCGTACCATAATACAACTACGCCACCGAGGCAGTCATACTAGATTTGACTAAATCGGCATTAACTAAACCGCAGTAAGACTCTAGGTGCAGACCGAGGTCCTGCGTATACACCATTTGCGGGTGGTAGAGCTAAGCTGTAGACATCAGGGCAGATAGTCGTCTACAGGCCATTTCCATTTAAGTGCGTGTCGTACGGTTATGCGATTTTCAGTCTTATCCTTGGTAGAAATAAGCTGTAATAAACCTTAACAAATTTTTACGTGGATTATCCTGTAGTGGTAGCGTATTTCTCATGAAATCAAACAACCATCGTAGCGTGGGTTCGTACCGCAGACCCAAAATATGCCGCCCAAGACACCAAAAAAGCTCATTTTAACAAGTAAGAGTCACACGTGACCTCAATCATCAAATGATTTAATTTGTAAAAGGTTTCATTTTTTGCATTTTTCAGTCCTCCGAGTGCCGCCTGCCCCCATATACACATACTCACGCCGTTCATCTACGAAGGTGTAGGCAGAGCCGCAACTAATGCACCCAATTTTCACCGTCAGTATTAAGGCCATATACAGTCGCTCCTTAATGCAGTAAAAACAAGCAACTAATATAATATTGTCTTGGTTGACTGTATGAGACCGGTTTCACGAGTTTTGGGTATTCTTTTTATTTGATAGTATCTACTCATTTATTTGGGAGCATAGATTAGAGTGTGCTTTTTTATTTGGCCGACTTATACATTTACACACACACATTCACGCCTTTTATCCCCTACTACTGCGGGCTGAAACTGAATAGAAAAATCCAGTACAACTTTGGCCGACCCAGAGATCGAACCCGAGCCTCATCATTGCAGTCGTACCCTAATACGACTACACCACCGAACCAGTCATACATTATTATTATATATATTTATGTGAATTTACTCAGAATTTATTAAATAGACCCTTGAAATCAAAAGTGAAGAGGCTCATGCTAATACCACAGCAGTGTCGGCCCTCGATGGGCGTGTGTCGGCCAGTCATCTTACAGTACACCGGATGACCACCGAACGAGTTACTATGGGTTTTCCTGTAATGGGTACACAGAACAGTTGAATAGTCCTGTGGGTGTGTCATTATTACCCAAACCGGACATTGAACCCTTTAGCACTGCAACGTTTTCAGAATCTGTCATTAAACTAGTCGTAGTAGTTATCAGAATTATTTATTTATTTATTTATTTTACAAAAATCCACAGCTCTCTAAATTAAATTAATGCAAACAAGTATGACATATCTCACAGCCAAATTCGGATTTACGTTATAAACTTTCAACTTATATAAACGCAAACAATTCGCAGCATACAAAAAAACAATGGAAAATTTTGTCCGCACGCGACTAGTAAAACAAGATATTAATATCATGTTAATGTTTTAGTCGTTTAGACCGTTTAAAAACTAGAAAGGTTGCGAAATTTGGTTGGTGCTGCGAACAAAACCGCACTCATAAATAAATCTAAGCACTTGTCTGTTTTACGTATACTACATCAGTGTTCATAAATATTATCCTACTAATATTATAAAGGTGAAAGTTTGTAAGAATGTACGGATGTATGGATGTTTGGATGTAAGGATGTTTGTTCCTCTTTCACGCAAAAACTACTGAACGGATTTCGATGAAATTTGGCACACGGGTAGATCATGTCCTGGATTAACACATAGGCTACTTTTTATCCCGAGAAAATATAAAGCGGAACTTTTATCCCGGAAAAACTTTTTAAAGCGGGCGGAGACTTGGGCAAAAGCTAGTATGCAATAATTTCAGATGATTTCTGAGAGGGTTGTGCACTCGTATTGGAATTTAAAATTTATTACCTATTTTGCGAGTATATAAATGAACTGCTCTAAACAAAATAAATACTGAATTGTATTTTTTTCTCTATATCATGCATTGTATTTTATACCTTGAACTGATTTTGAAAAGAGCAATACTAGAGTTTCTTGCTCCTTCTTCTCTAGTGAGAACTGCTTTCCGAACTGGTGGTTGAGTTAATATTGACGGACTCTAAATAATGTATAACATTTTATGGGTTCGAATAAATGTATTTCATTTCAATTGTATTTGCTCTTATACCACATAATACAGTGCTAGATACGTACTTACTTATAGTTTAGTAAAAAGGAAAGATCTTACGAGGTGCGTTATCACTACAGAGTATAAAACAAAGCCGCTCCCCGCTGTCTGTCCCTATGTCCATATATATGCTTAAATCTTTTAAACTACGAAATGGATTTTGATGCGGTTTTTTTTAATAGATAGAGTGATTCGACAGGAAGGTTTTTATGTATAATACATGCATAATATAGTACAAGAACACTGATAGTTTTAGAGGTTTCCAAAGTAATGTCGTAAATGAACACATTTCTTTGCGCCTACATTGCAAACGCTGGCTAAACCCTAGGAGATAAATCAAATGGCTGGCATGGAATGGATGACTTATTTACAAAGCGATTTTATGCAATACATCATTAATCCTTATCCAATTAAATACCTTAAATACATTGTGCAATTAATGTAGATCAATATAGCCCTTTACAGCATGTAAATTAAATAAATATTTTCGAAGATATTACAGACTAGCTTTTGCCCGCGGCTCCACCCGCGTTGAAAACTTTTTCCGGGATAAAAGTCCCGCTTTATATTTTCCCGGGATAAAAAGTAGCCTATGTGTTAATCCAGGACATGATCTACCGGTGTGCCAAATTTCATCGAAATCCGTTCAGTAATTTTTGCGTGAAAGAGGAACAAACATCCATACATCCAAACATCCAAACATCCATACATTCTTACACACTTTCGCCTTTATAATATTAGTAGGATTTCAAATGCAAGGACGGCCGGCGGGTGCCTATAAATAGCGCATCGTAGAACATGCTTCTCGAACATTTGTATTGTTTGTTGGCTTTTAATAGATAACCTCGAAAAGTTCTGGACCGATTTTGAAAATTCTTTCACTAATAGGAAGACAAATTACTCCTGAGTGCTATAGGCTACTTTTTATCCCGGAAAAATTCAAACCAAGACTTTTATCCCGGCTTTTTTTTAGCGCGTGGATGTTTCACGGCCAGACTACTAAACCAATTTCGATGAAATTTGATAGGGAGATAGTTTAAGATCCTGTGACGGACCTACGCTTTATCTTATTACGGGAAAAAACAAATGCATGGTCGCAGGTACGGACAGATATTTCAACTCTCAAGTGAAACTTATTGCATAAATAACCATCAAAAATAACTTTTGTACTAACTTTACCCTGCTACTCTGTCCGCATGAAAGTCAACCTATATACTATGAAGCAGAGTCTTATTACGGGTACATTTATTTATATATATTAAATATACTTTAATTTTGTAATTAAATACACCATAACTATTTATATATATCTCAACCAATTATAAGCCAGGGGAGATGGAAAGTATCCCTAACACTTTATACACCCTACATACGGCATACCTATTAAAACTCCGCGGTGGCCATCTTCGGCGCATTCGGGGGGGCTGCGGGCTTCTGCTGATGAAAGTGTCTAAGTTGTCATCCACGAAAGACATTCAACAGTATAATTAGTTATAGACCCGACATCAGGCCCAAATGTTTCGTCCAAAAGTTATTACTGATTGGTAATAAGTCGCTGTCTTATCTGACACATCACACACACATTGTGTAACAAGCCATATTGGTATGCGGAAATTTTGTAAAGAAAGCAATATTTTTGGTGGATATGGATTATGTGCCATTATGCGCTTTACGATCATGTCAAAGTATGTTCTAATGCAATTTAATAGGTGTTTTGCTATTTCACGGTAGATTGAGTTACTGACGAAAAGGCTCAAATTTCTAGTATGAAAATTTTCCCAGTGTCCGCTCTATATGTATAATCATAGAATTTTTTGTCCGCGTTGCCGCCTTGTGGGGTCCGTCTCCTGTTGTGGTGAAGGGGGAGGCTCAGAAGCGCCCGCACCTTGAAGGACGCCTTAGGCGTCAACGACTACGTGAGGCCTTCCTGCCACGCTGCCATCCATCACGTGGATCACAAAAGCGTGCAAAAGCGCAGATGTAAACTAGAAGTGGACAGTCCACTGCCGTCTGCCTGCGACCTCCGATGGCCACTAGGTATTAGTCGGCTTTTACGACAGGCATGGGATACCGTGGGGATTTTCTCCAAGCGCTCCAAATCCACTGGACGACATAGATTATGCCCTGGATAGCACACACATACGCACATGAACAAACACACAAACACATACAGACACACAACATACAAATTGGGATTTTATTCCAGGAAGTAGTTTGAACCAAAGCTAAAATCTAGTATAGCAATATATCACAGATATGATAATTATATATTAGGGGAGACCGGGGATGGTTGGCGATAGGGGCAGGATGAATAACCGTCAATAACTCGAGCTATTTTAAATTTAAAGTGTTGTGTTGTCCTGATATACACGAAAAACCGTCAACTGTTTACGAATCTTCACCGCAAACGCGGCATCGCGGGCGCACGTAATCCGGGAGATAAAACGATTTATCGAAAAATGATACCAATGAGTAATTATTTACCTCTTAAAATTATTTGTATTGAAGCCTTTATACTCGATGCTGTGTACTTTTAAGCAATTTAAAGTAAGAGTTTGGTTATTGTTGATTATTTTAGTGTTATTTTTTATATATTTTGACACAGTTTTGAGGTACTCAAACAGTACACAGGTGGTTGAAATTTAAAAAAGTTGTTTTGAGTTGGTAGACAAACTTTGTATTGGGGCTAGCTGACTACCTAGAAAATGTACTACGTAATAATCGAAATATTCTCCACATGGAATAAAGTGGTTTGTTATTTTATAACCATGTGGATTTACAAAATAATAGCTAATCGAAACGGCAAACCATCTTCTGGTGGTAGAATTTTTGTTTCCGCCCCAATAACGAATATCGTACAAAAAGTGACAAATTATACGTAAATTACGTAAATCTTACTGACATTTTGTCTCAATAAGGCATATTTATTTTAAATAATTATGAGTTATGTAAGCCACTCATTGTATGCTGTAGTTGCCTGTTTACGGGGGAACATTGAACTTTGTTTTTATAGTTTGATATAATTATTATTTATCTATCTATATTGTATCTTCTTTTGGTCAATCTAAAACCAAACAAATAAATAAATAAATATTGATAATAGTAAATAAGTATTTGTTGTGTTTTATTTTATTTTACTGCCGTATTTTATACCAATCACTTCGTAAGTCAATTTACCCCAAGTGAATAGTCCACCAACCCCTGGTATGGGGTAGGTTGACATGGGTTTCTTGTTCCACAAAATGTCTTTTGTACACTGTGTTATAAACAATAGCGAGATTTTTGGTATTTCTTTCAAAAGCTTATTAGTTTACCTATCGAACCTATAGGATTTTTTGACATTGTATATTAAAAAAAATAAAAATATATATAAGCGTCCAAACAGAAATGTGGTCAAGTATCCCCTAATACTAATTATGTTTACAATTTTTTTGGTGAGTTGTATACCACAATTTAAAACCAAACATATAACGTCGTGCATATTTTTTGCCTAAACTACGTCTGTGTTTTGGAGTTCATATGGCACTAATAAAACCTAAGCCTTCTTGCTGGTCAAAGTGTAAAGGGCTACCTTTTAAACCGTGATAGTAGAGCCAGACAGACTATTATCGCGAATCACATAATATATTCTGGATACAGGCCAGGTCGAAAGTACCCTGAGACAGCGAGAGTGCATGAAACGATTGAAGGTTAAGGAATCAAAAGAAGTGAGCCTGAATCGAGCAAAGTTATAATCCATATTCTCTGCCTAGCCCTATGAGATAGAGGCGTGACACTATGCATGTATGTACATAATATATTGTATTAATATTGTAATGTCAGAAGCTGTAGCTAAGGTGCTTTTTAGAATCGTTAGCGCCAATAGAATAAAAATTAATGTTTGCGAATGACATCTTATCGACAAGTGTAGCACAAGGTGACGTCATTCCAATATTTATCCCTTCTATTCTATTGGCACTCGGGTAGATCATGTCCTGGATTAACACATAGGCTACTTTTTATACCGGTAATTGCTCCCATGAAAAATAATAGATATTTTTATCTGATTCTTTAAGTAAAAGGTGCTGACGTCGTACTGTGTTTTAGAGACTTTTGTAGAGGGAAAGGCTTTTTACGCAGGCGAAGCAATACCTACTATGATATACAGCTGGACACTAGCAATACTTACTCTCAATTATAGTGGTTAGGACTGAGGATAAAAAATTATGAAGGACGGGCTCAATGGACTAGTATCCAGAGCCGTAATATTTAAATAAAAAAAATAATAATAACAATTACGTGGGCGGCACGAAACCGCTCCGTGGTCCTGGGTTTGAATCCCGAGTCGGGCAAAATTATATTGGGTATTTCTGCTCAGGATTAGTCCGGAGTCCGGAATTTCTGCCAGATATGGCCACAGGGTCGCTCGCCATGAGAAAGAACAAACAAAGCGAAAAGTCGGTGCCCTGGTTACACTTCTGCCTACCACTTCGAAGATAAAAACGAGTGCTTATTTTTGTATGCGAAAAGTGTTCGATAGAACCCTCCGTGCGCTAGGCTGAATGGCGCTTGGATCATACCTCAGGTTAAAAAAAACAGTTTTGTTAGATGATTTGGCTTAATGTTTATTGCTGTTGTACATAGATTAATGTTTTTATACAGCTGAATGACGAGACGAGCAAATTTCTCACCTGATGGTAAGTGACACGAGTTTTTTTTTTCGCGGAGAAAGTGAATTATTACTACCGCCGAGAGTGCAAGGGGAACGACTGAGCGGATATGTTGGGTTCACCGTGCCTTACGACCCGACGTTCAGCCGTTCGGAGAGATGGAAAACGTCGGGCGACCGCCGGGCCGAGTCCCTAACCTATGTACACCGCACGGCATACCAACCAAAACTCCGCGATGGCTGGGACGGCTGCGAGCTTCCTCCGACTCACGTCTAAGTTGTCGTCCACAACCGCCGCTGCACGTACCGCTATTGCGGTCCGTCCGCAATTGGGCTCAGAAGCCCCCGCACACCTAAGGACGCCCTCGGCGTCAACGGCAGCGTGAGGCGTAACCACCACGCTGCCGTCCATCACGGGGGTCACAAAAGTTGGCTAGACTAATAGGTGGACGGCCCCTTCCGCCCACCCGTGACCCTCGGTGGCCCCTATTAGTCGCCTTTTACGACAGGCAGGGGATACAGTGGTGGAATTCTCCAAACGCCCCCAATCCACAGGGCGGGAGACGTCAGTCAGTCATCCACCCGACGCCTCCTACGTCTCGTCTGGCGGCGGGAGGGATCACCACTGCGCTGGTGAACCCTCTCGGCACTCTCCTTCAGCGAGAAAGTGACACGAGTGCCCATGTTATATAACTACTAATGAATAATACACCAAGCCTTTATGCCCGAAGGGGTAGAGAGAGGTGCAACTATGATCCCCAATTTTCGCTTCATGTAAACCGTCCCAATATGTGATAGTAGGCAAACCTATCGCCATATCGGGCACAAATTCCAAACTCCGGGCTGATACTGAATATAAAAACTCAATATCACGCTCGATCCCATTCGAACCCGTGACTTCAGAGCAGAGGTCGTACAGTACACCCAATACAACTAACCACCGAGGCAGTCACACTCCCTTAACTTTTGGAAATCACTGCACTGCGCTCGTTACTCCAATTTCGGTGATATATCATGAAATGCCTTATATAAAGCCTCATTTAGATGAAGCAATTAACAACTAAACTAAACTCAAACTCAAATCATTTATTATGTAATTAGGCCCTTAGGGGCACTTATACACGTCATTTTTAACAATGTTTTTTTTTACTATAAGATTCTACCAGTGTTTCGGAAAAGCCCACTGACCTGAGAAGAAGCACCAAGAAACTCAGCGTGGTTATTTTTTGTCATCTTGTTTTTTTTTAAATATATATAATACAAATTGCAATTAACAATATAAATTCACATTATGGAACAAGTGTGAATGCGAGCAACCTAATCCCAAGCATTTGTATCTTCCAAATAATCTCCTATAGTGTAATAACCTTTTTTGTAAAGTCGTTCTTTGACAGTAGTTTTAATTTTTTTTATTGGAAGATTAACAATATGCATTAGAAGTTTATTGAAGAAGCGTACGCATTGACCAACAAAAGAATTGCTTATTTTATGGAGACGAGTAGCATGTACAACAAGTTTATTTTTATTCCTAGTATTTTTATTGTGAATATCGCATATTCGGTCAAAATTTGCAATATTTTTTGAACATACATAAGATTTGCAAATATGTACTGCGATGATACGGTAAGAATGTTTATCTCTTTGAATTTTTCTCTAAGAGAAACACGAGGTCCAAGACAATAGATAGCTCTAATAGCTCTCCTTTGCAAGACGAGTACTGTATTAATATCCGCAGCATTACCCCAAATCCCGTGATGGACATGTCCGAGGCAGCGTGTCTCACGCTGCCTCGGACACCAAAAGGTGGACACGGTACGGTGTTTCGGGGGCTTCTGAGCCCCCGCAACAGGAAAAGGACCGCAACAGCGGTACGCGCAGGGGCGGTTGCGGACGACAACTTAGACGTGAGTCGGAGGAAGCCCGCAGCCGTCCCTAATGCGCCGAAGATGGCCATACAAAAAAAAAAAAAAGCATTACCCCAAAGAATACCATACGACAGAATACTATGAAAGTAACTGAAATAAACAATTCTTGCCGTGTCTATATCAGTCGGACGTCTTATTTTTCTGACTGCATAAGCCACTTACCCTGTACCAAGCATGCCATAGCGCCATCTGAACGCCACCAGCGTCATTTACTTGAAAAAATAAATTAATACGTACCCAGCCTATATTTCAATCCGGGACATGGTATATTAGGGGCGGTTGCGGACAACTTAGACGTGAGTCGGAGGAAGCCCGCTGCCGTCCCTAATGTTCCGAAGATTTCCACCGCGGAGTTTTGGTTGGTATGCCGTGCGGTGTATATAGGTTAGGGACTCGGCCCAGCGGTCGCCCGACGTTATCCATCTCTCCGGGCGGCTCAATGTCGTCGTCATACGGCACGGTGAACCCAACATAACCGCTCAGTCGTCCCCCTCGAAGGCTGGGCGGTAGTAATAAGTAACTTTCTCCGAGTAAAAAAAAAGGGCATGGTATATTGGTGTGCTTTCCATCCAAATCCTTTCAGCGGTTACTGAGTTTAGTTGTTCAAATATTTAAACATTTTCACAAACATCCGCACTTAGAATATCCTTACTAATATTATAAATGCGAAAGTAACTCTGTCTGTCTGTCTGTTGCGCTTTCACGCCAAAACTACTGAACCGATTTAAAGGAAATTTGGTACACAGATAGTCTAGAGCCTGAGAAAGGACATAGGCTACTTTTTATCCCGGAAAATAAAAGCCGGGACTTTTATCCCGGATTTTCTTTTCGCGCGAGTGGAGCTATCACGGCCAAACCACTGAACCGATTTCGATGAAATTTGGCAGAGAGATAGTTTAAGACACTAAGAAGGACCTAGGGTACTTCTTATCCCGGGAAAATATAAACCGGGACTTTAGCCCGGAAAAAAACAATCTTGGTTGAAACCGCGAGAAATTTATTATAGAGATAGTTTCAGATCCAGAGGAGGACATAGGCTTCTTTTAACCCGAAAAAAAGCGGGAATTTGTCCCTGATTTTTTGTTCTCGCGAGTCGAGCCGTCAAGGGCAAACCACAGAACCGATTTCGATGAAATTTGGAAGGGACATAGTTTAAGACCCTGAGAAGAATCTAGGCTACTTCTTATGTCGGGAATAAATAAACCGGTACTTTTATTCCAGAAAATCTTTTTCTGCGAGTGGAACCGCAAGAAAATAAGTATGGAGATAGTTTGAGATCCAGAGGAGGACACGACCACTTTTATCCCGGAAAAACATAAACTGGGAACTTTATCCCTGATTTTTTTTGGTCTCGCGAGTGGTGCCGTCACGGCCAAACCCCTGAACCGATTTCGATGAAATTTGTAAGGGACATAGTTTAAGACCCTGGAAAGGACCTAGGCTACTTTTTATCCCGGGAAAACCTAAACCGGAAATTTAATCCCGGTTTTTTTCTCGCAGTTTTTTATCTTTTTATTTTTAAAGATATGTCCTTACATGACTTCTTATTATAAAACAAAGTCCCCCATCGCATCTGTTTGTCTCTTGACCGCGATAAACTCAAACACTATTGACAGATTTTCATTCGTTTTTCAACAATGGTCGGTGTGATTCAAGAGGAAGGTTTATACGTATCCTACCAATATTATAAACGCGAAAGTTTGTAAGAATGTATGTATGGATGTATGTTTGTTACTCTTTTATGAAATTTGGCACACAGGTAGATTATGTCCTGGATTAACACATAGACTACTTTTTATCCCGGAAAAATATAAGTGGAACTTATATCCGGGAAAAACCTAAAGCGGGCGAAGCCGCGGGCAAAAGCTAGTTAGTAAATAAGTTAGGATTACTGAATAAAGGCTAGTTGTTGTGTTTTCTATGATATCTGAGATTTCCTAACGTCCAAGTACGTTCCTTTGAACCCGGCTGAATACATAGAACTTTAGGGCTAACTTAAGTGCCAATCTCTTAAAATCAAGTGGCCCACATGGTCTTAGGGACTTATTCTTGAAAATAAAATAAAAAATTATGTATGGTAAGCGCCTGATCATTAATAATAGCAATATACTCCGTACACTCTGCTGAGGCAATGTCCGGAGGTTCAAAACCCAAGGCACACACCTATGACCTTTCGAAGTTACGTGTGCATTCTTTATCAATTATCGTTCACTTTAACGGTGAAGGAAAACATCGTGAGGAAACCTACATACCTGAGAATTCTTCAAAAGTATTTCGAGGGTGTGTATATATATAATATATATAATAATAATACCAGCCCTGTATTATATACTGTCCCACTGCTGGGCACGGGCCTCCTCTACTCTGAGAGGGTTTAGGCCTTAGTCCACCACGCTGGCCTAGTGCGGGTTGGTAGACTTCACATACCTTCGAAATTCTTATAAAGAACTTCTAAGGTATGCAGGTTTCCTCACGATGTTTTCCTTCACCGTTAAAGCGAACGATAATTGATAAACAATACACACGTAACTTTGAAAAAATCAGAGGTGTGTGCCTTGGGTTTCGAACCTCCGGACATTGTCTCGGCAGACCGTTCCATTCCCAACTAGGCTATCGTCCACTAGGGTGTGTGAAGTCTGCCAATCCGCACTAGGCCAGCGTGGTGGACTAAGGCCTAACCCCTCTCAGTAGTAGAAGAGGCGTGTGCTCAGCAGTGAGCAGTATATAGTACAGGGTTGATTGCATTGCATTGCATTGCATTGCACTCCGTACACATTGATTTAATTACCTACAATGTTTGTACAAAGTATTACAAACAAACTTAGGTACATCTTATTAGGATAATATACACAGTATATATTTTGTAACTGTAATTTTTTAAATACTTAAGTTGTTGTCCGTCTTTAGTCACGCAAAAACTGGATCATGTTCTTATTTAGCTACTATCGTATTACTTAATGTCAGGGTACGTTTTTATAAATTCGTTTGTGTAAAAACAATTGCGTCATAGAATATGATATTTATGTGATGATAACAGTTTCTCTTTTTTTCATAAGCAAGTAGATCTTTTTGATTTTATTGGGTTAGGTTTGATAAATTATGCAATATTAAAAACTATATTGCTGCATAAGAAATAAGGTCAATATTTTAAAATATATCTATCTATCTATCTGTACATATAATAAAGGAGTAGAACAGGTATGCCTGTACATTTGAATTAGTTAACTAGACACCAATTTTCGATACACTTCCGAACTGAAGAAATTTGTTTATTTATCATATTTTTTGCTTTGTTTCTGATTATTACTAGTTGTTGGGTATTTGGTTTGTTTCTAAAGTAAATTTAATACTTTTAAGTGTTTGTTGTACGCCATAGTTTCATTGACACAGCAGTCTTCGTAAATACTTTCGTAAGAAAATGTTTCCTACCCGAGAATCATATGTAATTTTATGTTTACATTTAGTTAAATACCGAACCGATGGAGTAGGCATAGTCATAGATGCCTACAGTTTAGTTGTTTTTAACTTTTGAGCAGCGATTAACAATTCTAATCTACTTTGGATTAACACTGTCTCCATCGTATACGATTTGAATTTTGTGAACCTATTTAGTGTATCTTATTTTTAAATGTTAGTTATTTTTAAGGTATTAGATATTCCTCCTCCCTGATTATATATTTATATATATCGTATGTATTCTATATATTTATTATTTTTATATCTTTATTTTTAGTTATGTATACATTTAATATATTAATAATTATTTAATATGTATAATGTATACCTATCGTATAACATATATGTTTTTTATTGAATCTGTTTACCGCTTCAGATAACTTTGATGCACCTACCTTGTATATCTCTGCACCACCCTAAGGTTGACTGGTAGAGAATGCCTACGGCATTAAGACCGCCTATGTACATTGATTGTAAATGAAGTGCGTAAATAAAATAAAAATAAATAAATATTCCCATACCAAATTTCATTACAATTGGTTTAGTTTCTCCCCCCTTTTATCCTTTTTAGTCAGGAATAAAAGAAATGAATAAACATCCCATATTTATTTTCCGGCTTAAGATGTTTTACCCTATTAATTATGGGTTAATAAAATAAACAATATCTTATGTTTGTTTCTAGGATTGAGATATCCGCATACCAAATTTATTTACAATCGGCTAAGCGGTTTAGTCTCTTCCTTCCTTTTACCCCCCTTAAATAAGTGTTAATAAAAACATTGACATTCCACATTTGTTTTCAACGTTCAAGATATCCCAATTCCGAATTTTATTACAATCTGTTCAACGATTTTGTATCTCCCCCTTCTAACCCCACAAGTTTGGGGTTGATAAAAAAAACTGAATACTCCAATTTCGTTTTTAGAGCTCATAATATTCAAATCCAAAATTTCATCCAAATCCGACAAGCCGTTTCTGACACGAGTTACATATATGTCGACGAGGATTTCATAGGGGCCAATAAAACGTAGCAAATACTTTGCAATGGTCATGATTGAGTGGCATACCAGGCTGGAGAGTCCGGACGCGAGCTTGAGGACCGTCGCGGCAGTGCGACCTGTCTTCTTAAGCTGGCTTGACAGGCGCCACGGTGCGCCGAATTCCGTCTGACACAGGTACTGACGGGCCACGGGTGTTTCGGCTTGTTCCTGTGTCGGATCGGAAAAGAAGAGTCCGCCGTGTGCCACCACTGTGGCAACGGCCGCGAGGATACGGTCCAACACCACTCTCGAGGAGTGCCCAGCCTGGGATCTACAACGCAGCGCTCTTAGAGCAGTCATCGGAGGAGATCTCTCACTGCCGGCCGTGGTGTCTGCCATGGTCGGCGGCTGGAGCGTGCGATGGTCTCCTTCTGCGAGTGCGTCATCTCGCGGAAGGAGAGCGCCGGGCGGGATCGTGAGCAGAACGATCCCACCCGCAGCCAGAGGAGACGTAGGAGGCGCCGGGTGGTCGACTGACCGGCGCCTCGTGCCCTGTGGTCCGGGGGCATATAGAGAGTTCCACCACGGCATCCCCTGCCTGTCGTAAGAGGCGACTAAAGGAGGCTTCTAGAGAGTCGCCGGGCGAGCAGCGGGGGGCTGGTCAGTCCAATTTAAGCGACTCCGAGGTGGTTGACAATGCGGGTGGTTGGTCTCCCGCTTTCGTAGACGCCAAAGGTGTCCTTTAGAGTGTGGGGGCATCTTAGCCCCCTTTATAGAGAGGGGCCGTAACGCCATGGCGCAGGGACGGTCCCGTGCAGCTATCTTAGTGCAACAAGATACCCCGGGGCCGTCTCGTATGCGCCGAAGAAGGCCACCGCGGGTTTTGGTTGGTATACCAGTGAAGAGGGTACATAGTGTTAGGGACTCGGTCCAATGCTCGCTCGGATGATGCCATACTCCCGAGTGTCGACATTGGGCTGTAAGACTGTGCGAAACCAACATAACCATTCCACTCACCCCCCCCCCCAGTGGTGGTAGCGATAATGCGTTTTTTCACCGCGAAAAAAAAAAAAATAGTCATGATTGACAGCTTTATTTCGTCAACTCATGATTCGTCTGTCACTCATCACTTTGTCAGGACTAGCATAGTAACCACTAAGTTACCATAGCGACTATTGATAACTAGTTGAACACTGAACGACGACCAAACTAATATTGTGCTCCTCAATTTTTTTTTGTCCTTGACTATACTCTTTCTAGCCTGACGCGGGTCGGCTTATGAAAGCACACCGGTCTTTTGGGTGAGTGCAGAAGGCGCTCGCAACCCTTAAATTTAAGCGACCACGCTAAGGGCCAACCACTAACGAGTCACGAACCTCGGCTCAGGGCGGCCACTGAGAGGATAAGACATAATCGATTGGGGAAACATGGTTTTACCCTAATCCTAATCATGCGTGCGTAGTAGTCTTCGGCACGCGGGCCGGAACTGCTGAGAGAGGGCAGGGTGACGGGGAACGCGACGAGGTCCTCGACGGCGAGGACGGTACAGCGGTCTTGTAGAGTGTAGGAGCTTTAGATGCTCGGTCTTTTCGCGTAAAGCCAGAGTGATTTCATCCTCTGGATCTGACAGGACTGAACGCGGTCGTCTCCATTTGGCGCGATCAAATGGAGTTTATATAGACGCTTTACGGATAAGCGTGTTTGGGTGGTTTACCGCCCGATCGAAGTAGCGTCTGCTGGCCATATGCATAAAGTGCCTGATGGTCGGCATGTTGGTGTCCACGTGGAGGTTGCGGTTGCGAACGTACCACGGGGCACCAAGAGCATATTTGAGCATTTTATTTTGTAAGACCTGCATACGCTGAAAACGAGCAGGCGGTAAATGGGCGAATACGGGCGATGCGTACGTCATGATAGGTCGGATGCATGTCGTAAAGATCCTAATCTTGTTGCGGATCGACATTTTACTGTTCCGGTTTAAGAGCCAGTGCAATTGGCCCATTGCGAATGCGGCTCGCGCGCGTACCACGTTTACATGTGGGATGAAGGTCAACCTCTGATCAAGGGTCACCCCTAAATATTTGACTTTGTCCTTCCAGGGGATAACCTGGTCGGACATGTGGACTGAATAGTGAGGCACATGGACTTTCCTTTTCCGAGTGAATAGGATAGCCTGGTTTTTGGTGGGATTGACGGTGATTCGCCATTTGCGGAACCACTCACCGAGTTCGTTGGCGGCGGTTTGCAAAACGCGAACCACTTCGTCGGGGTCTCTACGTGAGGCGTAGATTGCGGTATCATCTGCGAATAATGCCAGATAGGCGTTTTGTGGTCTAGGGTCAAAACTACCCGACGCTCCGACATATATATACAAGTTTAGCGTGTTTAAGTAAGAGCGAGATACCTACCTTTGACATCTTTTGTGCGTAGAATGAAGTTCAAGGGGCTTAGAATGTGAAAAAAAAACACGATGCGTCTCCGCTTCGTTTTATTGTGATTGGTTGAGAGACTGATGTATCGGTCTCTCGATCAATCACAAACATCAAAATACCGACTGCACTGGCTCTCTTAAAAATAATTATCTACATGTGTTCTTGCATAAGCCGACCCTCATCAGGCTAGCAAGAGTTTAGTCAGGGACAAAAAAAAGGTAGATAGGTTCTCAAAACTGCTTATAAAAAGTGCTTGTTTCATTTAGCCAATCGCCTTCAGACCGATTTTGATGTGATTTGTCCTTACAGATCATACAAAAATAAAGAACTTTAAAATTAGGAAAGATATAGTTCCTGGCATTGGTTACATTGTACTGCAGCTACCTGATAACGAAGCGCGTTGTAGGTGTCATTGAACGTGGGGAGGTTGTTCAAAGTAAAGCAATAATATTTTATGGATACCAGGGCTTTGTTCGCGATAGTGTAAACAAAGTTACCGCTGAAGCTGGGGCTGGACAGTAACTTGGTAATTACACTGTCCCTGCTTGGCTTAGCTGGCCCCGCCCCTATTCTTCCGTGCCCCAAGTTATAATAATTGCATTGCTAATAACACACACACACACACACACACACACACACACACACACACACACACACACAAACACACACACACGCGCACACGCACACGCACACACACACACACACACACACACACACACACACACACACACACACACACACACACACACACACGCGCCTTTTATCCCCGAAGAGGTAGGCAGAGTCGCAACTAATGCACCCACTTTCCGTCCTGCATATTCCGTCCCATGATGTGATAGGGGGCGAGCCTATCGCCATAACTAATATTTTTAATGCTCTTATTGTTCCCTAAACAATTCAAAACTCAACAAAAAATTCATCGAAGAAGACGAAACATTCCATTTCTTCTTCAAGTGCCTCTTCAATGTTGAAGGTTGACTGTAAGTTTCTTATATTCCTCCTTGTCATTGGCCAGCCGGAACAAGTGTTCAACGGAGGTGATATTTTAGTTATCACATGAAAGAGTTTTTCGGGATAATTGTCCCGCTTTGCTTAGCGAGATAAAAGTAGGTATAGCCTATAGCACTCAGTAGTAACGTAGCTTTCTATTAGTGAAAGCATATTCAAGATCGGTTCTGCAATGCCAGAGATTAGCCCATACAGACCTATAAAGTAATTCAAAAATTTTTCTTCTTTATAGGTAAGAGAGAAAAATTGATTTACTGCTGGAACAACTTACATATTAATAATAAAGAATATAATAATTACATTTTTTTTATACAAGCCAACAACGGGAACCCTCATTCAGCTTCTTGCTGCAGTATAGTCTGCAATACCATAGCGCTGATTTTCAAAGGGGGACCCAAGGTGACATATGGACATTATGTCTGTGTGCCGAATAAATCAATAGATAAATATAATTGACAAATCCACTGCATAGGTAGGCCCAAGCCAACTCAAATGTTTCGGAAATATTGTAAAGTCGAACACCACGACGCATATAGAAAGGTGTCAGGAGCATAATAACAAAATGATAACAACTAGTAATTTCTCAAGGTCGTTTTGATAAAGGGGCCGTTGTCCTGAATTTTAATGTCTTCTTCGGTGTTTATTATATTTACAAGTCAAAACATGATAATACCATTCCTGAGAATAATATTATACAGCATAAATCAGTATATAAAGATTATACGCATTTCTTAAATGAACTGATTAAAAGAGAACCTTTTCGCTAGACGCCGCGCAGACGCTGTGAACATGTAACAGACACGCGATACAATATGGCG
Source organism: Lapara coniferarum (assembly GCA_949316025.1). Lineage (NCBI taxonomy): Eukaryota > Metazoa > Arthropoda > Insecta > Lepidoptera > Sphingidae > Lapara > Lapara coniferarum. The sequence continues at coordinate 25,248,423 of OX438931.1, read as the reverse complement.
GCAACGAGTAGCTGTCAATATTTCGTTGTCGTAGGTATAATAACTATGATATAATTCCGTCTGGTTTGCTATACTAGTCGATTATAGTCATAAAAAATGTGAAGTAATCTATGGTTTCTTTGGCAATTTAGGTGAAGCTACAAAGTTTCGTAGCAAATGCACGAGAACTTAATATTAACTACTAGTGCCAGTGTTTTCACCAATCCTAATAGGAAACTTATACTGGTATATTGTGATTCGATTACTTTTGGTCCGAAAAAAAAATACGTAGTTACTTTTTTACATGGACATGGCATAGTGGCCCCATAAAATGGGTCCAGATAGAGTCGTCTGGGGAGAGGTGATTAAGCCTCACTCGGGCTCGCCGTTGAAACAATTATGCCGGCTTTTTTGAAACTAGATATACATAAGCTGATACCGGAACACGATACACTGATGTGGATGGTGATGGGTAATACATTTTTCACTTCAATATATCTTAGAACTCAAAAAATATATTATGACCTTTAATTCGGATTGTCAGTCGACGAAGGCTCTAGCTCCCAATTTTTCCTATCTAAAGCAGCTCTTCTCCAAAGTCCAGCTGTCATATTTATTTCGCTCTCATATCTTATGATTTGCTATCTCTTAATTATCTTTCCATCTCTAGGGCACAAGTTTATTATTTTGTGAAGTTTTGCGAGAAAAACGACAATTTTGAAACGTATCAACGACATCGTATTCAGTTTTTATGATTACTTATAAACTGGTAATGTTGATTTATTTCTCGAATTTTAGTTGTTTTGTAAGGCGGTTTAATTTTTTTATTTATTATTCCATTTTTACACGAGTTACGTTGTTAAGCTATTGCATAGCTTCTATCGCGGGCCTTGAGCGTGGAGACCGTATCCAGAAATTCCGTAACGAAAAAACCTGTCACCCCTCACACCTACCGGCACAGCGGTGATATTTTATTTTCAACTCTATCACAACCATGTAGAGTGTAAAATTCCATAAGTAAATTTAATATCGCAGTCTTTTAAGAATACAATATGTAATAGGATGTGAGCTGAATGTTAAACGATTAAACGTCGAAATTACCGTGTATTTAAAAATTGTTCGAGTCAGTGAAACGTTTTTTTTTTAATGCCTTAGTAGGCAAACGAGCAAGCGGTCCGCCTGATGGTAAGCGGTATCCGCCGCCCATGGACTAAAGCAATGCCAGAGGCACAACCAAGCCGTTACCTACCGGGAGGTGAGTACTCTTTTTATACCTTGTTTAAAGAAGGACAAGTCATAGCGCTCGGGAAACACCGATGCAGGGAGTCCATTCCACAGTTTGCACGTGCGCGGCAAAAAAGACCGTTGAAAACGCACCGTGCTACTACGGATGGATTCGACGTAGTACGGATGAACTCCACTGCGATGGCGAGTGGTGCGATGGTAAAAAGGCGAGGCAGGCATCATATTAAACAGTTCCTCAGAGCACTCCCCATGGAAGAGGCGGTAGAATATACAAAGAGAACCAATGTCTCTCCGCATACCCAGCGCCTCCACTTTGTCGTAATGTCAAACGTATCGAAATGTCAAACGCAGAGGGATGACGTGATTCTAAGTTTGAATTTTTAAAAAGTTTTTGTTTTATATCTGTTCAAAGAGGTTTTTATTTAAATATTACGGCTCTGGATACTAGTCCATTGAGCCCGTCTTTAATATTTTGTTTTTAGTTTTGCCATCTATCAATGAATAGCAGAACTTTTAATGACTTTTATTTTATATCTGTTCAAAGAGGTTATAAATATTAGAATTTATGCAATAGCTTTACCGCGGCAGTCTCCGAGTGCCACACGTCTTTTTTTTATCAAAGAAAAGCGCGGAGTTTGATCCACAAGCTGATCCGAGCCGTAGACCCCTTATTTTGTTGGAGAGGCCTTGAGTAACTGCACATAAAGAATAAATAGGCCATATTCAATACTGAAGTACTGACCCTGGAAGAAGTTGACCTTGACCTTGAGCTTGAGAACAGAAAGTATCCATACCGGAGGAACCTGAAGATTAAGTACGTGGAGATTTATCTAGATTAATGGTTATTGTATCTTCACTAAAATTCAAATTTGGCACAGCTTTTTGTAAATGTAATGATGATAGATTAGGGCCTATTCTAGCCATTGCTTTGTTGTTTTGCTTAATCATTAGGTAAAACACCAATGATGTGTCAACCACTCCCGGTGACCGTCCTGAGCCGAGAATCGTATACCGTTAGTGGGTTGCCCTTAGCATGGTCACTTGACAAAAGGGTTACGAGCGCCTAAAGCGCTCACCCAAAAGTCCGATGTGTTTGTATAAGCCGACTCATGTCAGGTTAACAAACGATATATATTGACACAATAACTTCACCGTTCGATTAGGATGATAGTTTTTGGGTCTTCTGCCAATGATTAATCTAAGCATGGACTAATTTCAGCATGGACTTTCCTTACGGAGACACTCACTGTACATGAAGCTAGCACTTGTTACAAGTTTTAACTAACCTGCAATGCGCATGTATGTATGTATTTATATTGCGATTCAAATAAGAAAAGGATAGACTTTGCGCCACATTAATAATTAAATATTATACAAAGCTAATTTAGCAATAATCTTTTTTGTTTAAATTTGAAGGAAGAGTCAATAAGACAAAATAAAATAAAACTAAGTACTCTTCAAGTGACATTTGATAGATAAAGGTCATTATAATATTGTACTGTGTTATAAGGGGTTTTTTAATTCATCAATGGTTATAAATGACTTTTTGTAATCATAATTGTTATTAATTAAAATTATGTGTTTTGACTTATCGTAAGTGCAATGTGTTATTATTCTAAGAGTGCAACTATGTTCGCCTAGGGGATATTTTATTTTATTTTTATTGACGTTCCTATTGTTTTTTGAATCGCATTGTATGTTCGGGTCAAATCTTTCAACTCTATATTAAAGCAGATGTCCAATACGTGCTTCCATAGACACTAACTAAAATAACTGAATTTGTTTCACATGCGATCTCTCAATGTTTTGTAGTGAAATAATTGCGAGGCTTGGAATTTTTGTACATTGTATGTTATAAATGGAATTTAATTATACTCGACATAACCGTGAATGTCGCCCGATTGGACAAAGGAAAAAATCTAAAATCTTGATCCTGTTGTCTATACTCCGTAAGTCATAGTAAACAGTATTTTTAACCCCCGACAAAAAAGAGGGGAGTTATAAGCAGTGCCGGATTAAGACAACTTGATGCCCTAAGCAATTCACGCCTGTGGGGCCCCCCTACCATAACTAAACTAACATCAGTCTTTAATCGCGCGGATTTTCAAACAGCTTTACTTTTTTTTATGTGCTGTTTCTGGTGCCCCCCAAGACGTGATGCCCTAAGCAATTGCTTAATTTGCTTATGGGCTAATCCGGCACTGAGTTTAAGGTGTGTATCTCTATGTCTGTCTGTAGCATCGTAGCTCTCAAACGAATGGACCGATTTAGATGCGATTTTTTTTTGTTTGAAAGTTGATGTGATCGCGATGGTTCTTAGCTATAATTAATGAAGATCTGTTCAGGCGTTTGAAGATTATCAGCTCATTTCCAACTTAACATGCCCGAGATATAGCGTGTTTGGGCTCATAAGCATGGTCTCAACGAGTAGGTGTAAAGAAGTATTTTCATCTCCCTGGTCCTGAGTTCGGTCCCTCGACGCGAATACGCTTGAGTCAAAACATTACTAGGTACTTAAACGACAAAGACACTTTTATTATTTTACTTTTTAGAGATGTTTGTGTCGGGGGTTATTTAAATTTTAATTAAATTTTTATTAGGTACATATTTTGTGTGTTTATGTGTATTACATATTTTGGCTCAACTACACGCAAAGATCTTTTCGTGCCCTGCGTATCCAATACAATAATGCGTTCCGGGTAATGTTGGGGCTACCGCGTTTCTGCAGTGCGTCGAGAATGTTTGCGGAGGCGGGTGTGCCTGACTTTTATGCCATACTGCGACTGTGAATAGCATCACGGCGGGACAATAGCGTTGACTGGCTCCTCTGCGTAGTGCGTCGGGCTCGCTGATTTATATTGCAGCGGGCATCGATGTTTGCGTGCGGAGCGATGAGAGGGGTTTAGTATGACGCCGGCGGCGCACTAGCGCCGCGCTGAGTTACTACACTACTAGTTTCTGTCATTTTTAATTATATTGTTTTTGAATGTACCTATGGATATAAATCAGAAATAAAGTTTATTATATTATTATTATAGATATTATTATTTATTATGTTGTGCCTTTCCTGCGGGAAATCACGGCACGAAGACCGGTCCTTTTGGAAGGCTTGCGTGGGGATATGGATCCAACACGTAGAGGCCCCTTTAAGATACATTACTCTAGTTGGGATGTGTACGCTTTACAGGTACTCTCTCTATCTGTACTTAAGGAGGAAATACAGCCAAAGACAGCGCCCGTAAGGCGTAAGGAATATTGCAGAGAAGGTGGGAATTATACTGGGTCTATGGATGGGTTCTAAATGGACTGGTTGCTGGGCTATTGATTGAGACGACGGGGCGCCTGCCAAGTAAAATGTCTCAATCATTTGTATTCAAGGCAGACGGTGACTTGCCCCCCACTAGATGGGTATCCCAAAAAGTGGCGTATGCCAAGGACGCAATATCGGTATGGGTGGCTAAAGGGTGTCGAGAGGTGTGCACCGATTTCACCATCGCGGGTCGCTAACGCGTCCCGGAGTGGGTTTCCTCGCTTATTATTATTATTATTATTATATATTATAGACTGCCTCGGTGGCGTAGTTGTATTACAGTACCTACAACTGCAAAGCTGAGGTCTCGGGTTCGATCCCCGGGTCGGGCAAAGTGATATTGAGTTTTTCTATTCAGTATCAGCTCGGAGTCTGGAATTTGTGCCCGATATGGCGATAGGCTCGCCCCCTATCACATCATGGGACGGAATAACGGCGAAAAGTGGGTGCACTAGTTGCGCCTCTGCCTACCCCTTCGGGGATAACAGGCGTGAGTGTATATGTAATTATGTATGTATATTATTAGATTGCTATCCAAAAAAGAAAAATGTGAGTTAGCCAAATGACTCTATTATTATTTTTACTTATTCGCAAGTCTAGACAGAAATTAATTATACATGTACCGACATTAGTTTTAGGTACAGCATTATGTTATAAATATATTTTTGTTTACAGTCTTTTTCAATGCTATTTTAAGATATTACAAAATGTCAAAGTATTATTATATAATTAGTAAGTAGCAAAGATCAGTACAGATGGAAAACCAAAAAATATGTTTAATCCAATTTTAAAAAGTTTTATTTTATGACTTGCAAACTAGTACATTATTGTTTTAAATTATATTCAGGGGCGAATTAAGATCGTCGGGGGTCTTAGCCATTGCCCCTTAGGGCCCCTTTCCCTTCGCTGACTTCCTTTTCCTTACTTCTACCGCAACCTAATTATCATCATCACCAGCCACATGACGACCACTGGTAAACATAGGCCTCCCCCAAAGATTTCCAGTTTTCCTGCGACCTTTATGAAGTCGTCTGCTCACCTTGCAGGTGGACGGCCGACGCTGGGCTTGCCAGTACGTGGCCTCCACTCGAGAACTTTTTGTCCCATCTGCCGTCAGCTCTTGGAACAATATGCCCTGCCCACTGCCACTTCAGGTTGCTAATCCGCTGGGCTATGTCAGTGACTTTCGTTCTTCTACGGATCTCCTCATTTTTGATTCGATCGCGTAGAAAAACACATAGCCTTACCCAACCTAATTAACCGACTGTAAAAAAACATAGTAAGAATGTTTTTTTTATAACTTAAAATATGTTCCAAAACTATTAAAATATATTATTAAGATAATCCAGGTAATAATATTGTCATCAGGTAACGGATTTATTACATGCAAATCGTTAAATTTAGAATTTGCATATTTTTTTCTCGGAACGAAGGGCTGATACCGGGCCCCTAATAGCTGCCTAATTTTCCTTTAGGTTATGCTGTGTATTTAGTAATGTTAAGGTGTATTGGCTTCAATCAATATGTCTTTATAGGTGACAGACTTTAGCAGTATAGTTAGTTATTATAGGTCGATTATCGAAAGCTAGAGCGTACAACGCATTCACGAGTTCGCGTGTATCGTGTCTATGAATAAACGCACGTCAGTCGTCATGAGAACGTACTACATTACTCGACTTTCAACAAAGTTAAAGAATATCGTAATGATTGAATGTCATCTATGTATTGATCCCTTTCATTAATAATAATAAGCCCACAGGGGCTTTAAAGACGAGCCGATGGTGCGTGGCGACACCGCGTACTACCCCAATTCCGTGGGGGCTGAATGAGACCCCTGACCCTTGGGCTACCTAACTGGTCGGCTAGAGGTCGCAGGAACCAAGAGCCTGAGCTCCAGGATGGAAGTGTATATATGTAATTACTGGGTATTATAAGACTTAACATCTAATGTCTCAAGGTGATGAGGGCAGCGAAATGCCACACAGTACTTTGTAATTAAAAGTTTCGTATGGACTATGGTGTTGTGAAGGAGAGTGCCGAGAGGGATCGCCAGCGCAGTGGTGATCCCTCCCGCCGCTAGACGAGACGTAGGAGGCGTCGGGTGGACGACTGACCGACGTCTCCCGCCCTGTGGATTGGGGGCGTTTGGAGAATTCCACCACGGTATCCCCTGCCTGTCGTAAAAGGCGACTAATAGGGGCCTCCGGGGGTCACGGGTGGGCGGGACGTGCCGCCCACCAATGGGTGGGCGATATTCGATTAGTCTAGCCAACTTCTGTGACCCCCGTGATGGACATGTCCGAGGCAGCGTGTCTCACGCTGCCTCGGACACCAACAGGCGGACACGATACGGTGTTTCGGGGGCTTCTGAGCCCCCGCAACAGGAAAAAGGACCGCAAAAACGCGGTACGCGCAGGGGCGGTTGCGGACGACAACTTAGACGTGAGTCGGAGGAAGCCCGCAGCCGTCCCTAATGAGCCGAAGATGGCCATATAAAAAAAAAAAAAAAAAAACTATGGTGTTGCCATAACAATAACCTCACGGACACTGTCTGTGGCTGCATTTCTCCCATGAATACAGACAGAGAGAATAATTATCTGAAAGGTGTACATATCCGATCTATATTAAAATATCTTTAAAGGGCCTCTAAGTATTGAATCGATACCCCTCACTTCTAATTGTGGTCGATTTCGACCATGACGTCTCCTGTCATTAGGCGAAAATCGGCGTACCTACTTACGCAATAAGGTTTTAGTAAAAAAATACTTAATGTCTACTGAGCATTGATGGGTATATAAACATGCAAGCCTTCCAAAAGGATCGGCCTTCGCGCCGAGATTTCCGGCAGGAAAGATACAATATAATAATATTTTTTTAATATACTGTGTAAAGTAGTAGTATTATATAACGTGAGTAGCATAAACGGGCCAGCTTTCGGTAATCGACCTTGCATAATGATGTATACAAGAAGTTTATGATGTATATTGTTGTCGCGTAAAAATTTATAACATTTGAGAAACGCAAATGCCATCTAAAATCTATATAGATCCGACCAAGAAAAACAGGAATCTTTACCAGTATGTTTAGTTATGACAACGTTGAAAAAGTATGTGAGCTTAAAAGATTTTATTCGAAATCGTAGATCGAGTCTACTAGAAATCATTTCTATACCTACAAAAGTCAAATAACTTGTTCTCTACAATTAACTGAGTTTTATTTTATACTACATACCTAAGTAACTAAATATAAAGTAATTAACATTAACATATTTGACTTCCGTTTGTATAGTTTATTATATAAGTCTAAAATATTTTATGTTTTAACAGTAAACAACCGTGAGAACAACACATTGTTTCAAACTATTTTTAACATGTATGTATGTCGCGCTTAACAAAATATAATTTATAATGTTAACTGGTTTCTCAAGATACAGGCTCAGCCTAATTTGAGAACCTTTGATAATGATTTTGTGTACCTTTATTTTATTTCAATAAAGACTTTTTCCTTTTATTTTTTTCATGTATATAACGGAAACTTTGAATACGATTCTGATCCCTTTAAAACGTAGGATCAAATCGAAGTTTGGTATACTTATCAAGGACCGATGACAATTCAACATTTTAAACTAAAAGCATGCTTTTATAGAAATTCTAACAAAAAGTGATAAATAATAGTTAATTTATGTTTAGTGACATTTGTTGGACCATAGTAGAATTATAACTAAACTGGTTACTCTTATGTGTAAAAAAATCCTACTTGCCACAAGATAGCGCTTTCGTTTATTTTTAGTGACATCTGTTGGACAATAGTAGAACAGAACTAAAAAATCAAAAATAAATAATAGTTTAAAAGTCAAAAGCTTTATTTAAAATCCAACTAATCAATAAAAATACATTTTAATGAATTAAGAATATAAAGCGTGTTTTTTTTTATTTGCTAATAATTTGTTTTTTGTGGTTTGTCTCCTTTGTGTGTGGCCGCGAGTATGGACCGCTGGCTGGAAGGTCTCGGGCTCGAATCCCACATCAAGCGACATTGTGTGGGTTCTTCTTACAAGATATACCCTGGATTTAATGTCAGATAAGAGGCCAATCATAAAGATAGTAACATGAAGAACAGAGCCGGCATGACTCTGCTAACCGTCCGAAGATGTTTATTTGTTGTCGGTCGACGATTTTTTTTAACTAATTTAGCATCTAGGGCAGTAAGGCCACTTTGTTGAACCATAAAAAAACTCCTGCATATATAAGAAGTGTGTTTCGCCAACTGCACTGATGATTGTAGTGGAATAACGGCCGATGAGCAGTAGACCCAGTCTTTAAAACATTAAAATAGTTTTCAATACAAGATTTAATGGTCTGGCATTACTGAAAATTTATCCTACTTTTAAGTAAAATACTCAATTAATAAGTTACTTATCCTACTAATATTATAAAGGCGAAAGTTTCTAAGTATGTATGGATGTCTGGATGTATGGATGTTTGTTACTCTTTCACGCAAAAACTACTGAACGGATTTCGATGAAATTTGGTACACGAGTAAATCATGTCCTGGATTAACACATTGGCTACTATTTATCCCGGGAAAACATAAAACGGGACTTTTATCCCGGAAAAACTTTTTAACGCGGGCGGAGCCGCGGGCAAAAGCTAGTCGTGTATATTTTGACCTTTTTCATGTATATTTCAAGATTTTTAAGTTGCGCTATCGTTTTATCAATGATAATTCGCTTTAACGGTGAAGAAAAACATTATGAGCAAACCTATTGTCATCATTTGTCTTCGAAAATCAGCGTTGCAGTACTGCTCAGGTCGTGCTGTAGCACCTAGCTGAATGAGAGGTTCCTTTGCTGGTCTTAATTATAGTTTTATAGTTTAAGTTAATATATATGTATATTTAAAATTGTGCCAGCACTAAAAATTCTTTCTTTCTTTTCTTTCTATATAGCTGAGAATTCTGAGAAACCCGCACTAGGCCAGCGTGGTGGAGGCCTGAACCTTATCAGTAGTAGAAGAGACCCGTGCTCAGCAGTGGGCAGTATACAGGGCTAGTATTATCATTATTTATTACTGGCTTCTGCTCGTGGCTCCGTCCGCGTGAAAAGGTTTTTCCAGGATAAAAGTCCCGCTTTTTATTTCCGCGGGGTAAAAAGTAGTCTACATGTGCTAACCCAGGACATGATCTACCCGTGTGCCAAACTTCATCGGAATCCATTCAGTAGTTTTTAAGTGTATTCAACGGAGTCTGAGTGTAGATCTGCAGATCATCTGGATAAAAATGGTAGGAAAAAGATAGTTTTTGGGATATGGAACTGATGAATATTGCAAATAAAAAAGGCAGTTAAGTCACACCATGAAGAATAGGTGTCATCAACACGTATGCGTTACCGGCGATAATTATCAATTCTAGACTAATAACATAATGAGACTTAACATGTGTCTCAGGATGACGAGCGCAGTGGAATATCACTCAGTGCTTTGTAACTCAAGGTGCTGGATGGTATTGCTACTGTTTATGGGTGGTCGTATCGCTTACCATTCGGCGAACGGCATGCTCGTCTCGACATGCCATGCCATAAAAAAAAACTGCCTAGGTGACTTTTTTGTTTGAGTGCGCAGTAAGACGACGCGCTGTCCTGTCTGTCATTCCTGGGTCGGGCAAAATTAAATTGGTTTTTTCTATTCAATATCAGCCCGGAATCTGGAATTTGTACCTACTCGATATGGTTGCATCCCTAATACTCATCAAATTGCTTCGGTAAGCCTTTTTTGTTATTCGACGACTGATTTTATATATCTTATTCTGTTTGCTTTCAGACACTTATACATTTTTATTTTTGCCTCAAGCTCATCAACGTAGGCTCAAGCTCATTGTAAATGTAGGCGTATGCACGTTTTACACCGTTTAATTATAATTATTTATTTGTGGTCTCTCATTTTATTATGAAGGTATAGTGTTTTGTGTTTGTAAATTTCCTTCAATTGTATTTTATCCTTATTTAACGGTGATGTGTGTGCATTAGCTTATATAACTAATCTGACTTTGTATGCAAAAGACTTGGAAAAAAAAAGAAATAAAAAATATCATATAAAGATTCAATGGACAATTGATGACAAAAAATTAAGCCCGGAGTTTCTTTCTGCCTTTCTTCTTCGGGTAGTCATCGCTTAGGTAGCTAGTGAAAGGCTGGTAGGTTAGCTAGGCTAGGGCCTGTAGTGTCCTCACCGGTGAGGATCGCGACGCGTGCCTCCCATTAATTTTAATAAAAAATATTCTTTTTTTTATCTCTTTCCTGCCAGCCCGAGCTTGGCTTCTTTATATTTAGTTTACATTGAATTTGCCCCCTTTAAATGTGTCTTTAGTTATATAAGTGACTATTTGTAATAATAATTATTAATTGAATGTATCTTGACATATTATAAGTGCAACTATGTTCGCCTACGTGATGAATAAAGTATTTTATTTTATAACGAAAGAGGACTGTATCATAATAAACTATAATATTATTATGTTTGCCCATGTTAGTATGTATGTATGCGTAAAAGTAAACGTAAATGAAGTTGGTCTACAAAATAATACGCGCTTTTAATAACAACAACACATAATAACAACAATAATAACAACAACACACATGTTACATATTGGTAACACATAAGGGTTGCTGACTCGCCTTAACCTCAAGTATTGCACAACGCGTTAGCAACCGACAAGAACGCCGACGCAGCGGAACGTGCACCAGCCACGAGTCGCCGACGCAGCGCCTCGTGACCACGATTGGCGTCATCAACTGCAAGCACCTCCGCCGTGGCCCCTCGGACCGCGGGCACTTCTGGTTCACACATCGACCATTAGGCACATAAGTTTTAATTGTAATTTTAATCATTATTTCTTTAATAAATTTATTTTAATTTAATTTGCATTTTTTTGCAACTTCGGGACGCGCTCGACATAATTGGCGCAGTCGGTAGGATACTCGAAAATTCCACGAAAATCGCAATCCGCGCGCGTGCGATCGGGTATTCAAGAACCTTCAAGAGTAGCAGTCCTGAGGTGATCAAGAAATCGATCTCGCAGACAAGAAGATGCAAATGTGAGTACTTTAGTTTCTATCTAGAGTTGCTTCCTTTTATTCCTTAAGTATTTCCATAAACGTCCAAAATTTTCCATCCAAGGCAAAATCGGACTCCTAGATTAGATAATCATAGTCGTAGAATATTGCAAGACGAAAATAGAAATTTATTAAGTAATAATATAAGTAATTGTTCGCCCGAATCAAATAACACCGCGAACACAATGGTAGATCACATTTACAAAGCGCTCCGCTTACTCCCAGAGTTCGATGGTAACCCTAACGTGCTAACGAGGTTTATTCGTTTATGCGATCAGTTAGTTCTCCAGTATGCCAAGGATGAACCTGGTAGTGAATTGAGCAATTTGGCTTTGTTGAATGGTATTTTAAATAAAGTGACAGGGCCAGCCGCGCGCCTTATTAATACAAACGGAGTACCAGAGAACTGGCATGGCATTAGATCCGCTTTAATCAATAGTTTCGCCGATCAACGCGACGAAACATCTTTATACAATGATCTCGCGTTACTGAACCAAGGCTCAGCAAGTCCTCAAGAATTTTATGAGCAATGTCAGAATTTATTTAGCACAATCATGACGTATGTCAGTTTGCATGAAACGGTCCCGAGTACTATTGAGTCCAAGCGAACTTTATATAAAAATTTAACACTTCAATCGTACTTACGCGGTTTACGCGACCCGTTAGGATCTCGTATCCGTTGCATGCGTCCTGACACTATAGAGAAGGCTTTAGAGTTCGTGCATGAGGAGGTTAACACCTTGTACATGCAGCAACGCAGCGAGCATCATCCTGATAAGAAGCATCATTACCAACCACAGGTCAGTCAATCTTCATTTCAATACGGTGTTAAACCATCTCCCATTTTTAATCCATCAACTCGACCATTCATGACGCAACCGCCTAAACCATTTATTATGCCTGGACCGTCCCGTCAACTGCCCGCGCAGCCGCAAAAACCGGTTCCAATTTGGAAACCGATGGCTCCTTTACCCAGGGGTCCAACTCGGACGCAGCAAATGTTTGCCGCACCGCCCCCGAACTATAGGCCCCAGAGTAATGTGTTTAAGGTGGCGCCGCGAAATGCAGCACCCACCGGTCCGCAACCTATGAGTGGTGTCAGTCACTACGTGACAAAACCATTCCCTCCACGTCAGCCTCACGATTGGAACAAATTTGGCAATCCACCACCCTCGAATTATTTTAAGACTAGGGAGATGAATTTTAACGAATTTTACGAACCGACTTACTATGACGACTATCAATATTACGACTATCAACAAGACTATACGGAATATCCTGACTATGCTTATGAATATTCATTTGACCAACTATCACAGCATTCTGATAGTTATTGCATTGAAGAAACACCAGTAGAGACCCCTAAGGTCGAAACCGAGGATTTTCAAAAGGATCCCAAGTCAGACAAGTTAAAATAGAAGTTAATTTACAGACACAACGCCAGTTACCGTATATAGAGATATTAGATCCCCCTCTCAGATTACTAATTGACACCGGCGCTAATCAGTCATTCATAAGTCCGGAATCAGTACAGCGTTTTTATTCACATATACCGTGTAATTATGACCCTTTCGAAGTAACAAACATCCATGCTACTACCCGTAATGAGTATTCTATTACTATACCGTGCTTTCAAGAAATTAATGAACAAGATGATATCACATTATTTATTTATAAATTCCACAAGTATTTCGATGGATTAATTGGCCTCGATTTACTTGAGAAATGGGAATCCAATATTGATTTGAAAAATAAATTATTGGTCACAAGAAATTCCACTAACTCACTTTTAATGTATGATTCACGTAACTGTAACTTGTATGAAGATATTATACCCGCCAACACAACTAAATTAGTTAGAGTCCCAATTAATTTTCATGATGGTGAAGCATTCATCCCCGAACAATCTATATCTAATTGCATCATTGGAGACTGTATTACCACAATAAAAAATAACCGTGGTATTATAGAAATTAAAAATCCAACCCGCCATGACTTAGTTTTTTCAATGGATCGCCCTATTGAAGCAGAGTTATTTAATATCCAGTGCACTCGCACCGAACAAATATCAGATCGCGCACAGCAAGTATTGTCGCGACTACGCACGGATCATTTAAATCCGGAGGAACGTGCCAATTTAGAAGCTCTATGCTCGCGATATGCAGATGTCTTTTATATAGAAGGTGAACCTTTAACATTTACCAACCAAATTAAGCACAAAATTCGAACTACCGATGAGGTACCGGTGTACACTAAAAGTTATAGATATCCGTACATTCATAGGCAGGAGGTCCAAGACCAGATTCATAAAATGCTCGAGCAAGGAATTATCCGTCCTTCTCAGTCCGCATGGAACTCACCGATTTGGATCGTTCCAAAGAAATTAGATGCGTCCGGAGAAACCAAATGGCGTTTAGTAGTGGATTTTAGGAAACTGAATGACAAGACCATTGACGACAAGTATCCAATTCCAAACATATCCGATGTATTCGACAAATTAGGTAATTGCCATTACTTTACCACATTAGATCTCGCCAGTGGGTTTCATCAGGTAGAAATGAGCCCAGAAGACATCCCAAAGACAGCCTTTAACGTAGAACACGGACACTTTGAATTCCTCCGAATGCCAATGGGTCTTAAGAACGCCCCATCTACCTTTCAGCGCGTCATGGACAACGTCCTTAGAGATCTCCAAAATGTAATTTGTCTCGTGTATCTCGATGACATTATAGTTTTTAGCGTTTCGTTACAAGAGCACATGGTCAACTTAGAAAAAGTATTTAAGAGGTTGAGAGATTCTAATTTTAAAGTGCAAATGAACAAGTCGGAATTTTTAAAGCTGGAAACGGCATATCTTGGACATATTATTAGTAAAGATGGCATTAAACCGAACCCAGATAAAATAAAGGCCATAGAAAAATTTCCAATTCCGAAAACTGCCACCGAGATAAAACGATTTCTCGGATTGGTAGGTTACTACCGTAAATTTATACCCGACTTTGCTCGTATAACGAAACCTATGACCCAATGTCTCAAGAAGGGATCAAAAATAGCACCTAGTAATGTCGATTACATCAACTGTTTCGAAAAATGTAAGACTCTTTTGACAAATGACCCCATACTACAATACCCTGACTTCGAAAAAGAATTCATACTGACCACTGACGCATCGAATTTTGCTATTGGAGCCGTGCTCTCGCAAGGACCGATAGGAAGTGACAGACCCATAGCATATGCGTCGAGAACTCTGAACTCTAGTGAGATAAACTATAGCACAATAGAGAAAGAACTCTTGGCTATAGTTTGGGGTACGAAATACTTCCGTCCATATTTATTTGGAAGGAAATTTAAGGTTCTTACCGATCATAAGCCCTTACAGTGGGTTATGAATGTTAAAGAACCGAACTCACGACTAACGCGATGGAGACTAAAATTAAGTGAATACAATTTCACCCCCATCTATAAACAGGGCAAATGTAACACTAATGCTGACGCCTTGTCTCGCATCGAAATTAATAATGAAGATGCGAACTCTATCGCTGTTAACGTCTCAGAACCAGAGAGGCAACCTTCAGTTGCTGGGTCTTCAACCCTTACCGCTCATACCAGTGCAGAAAACCCCATTTTAGAAATTTCCATAAGTGATGAGCCCTTAAATAAATTCAATAGGCAAATATGCTTTGTGGTAGTAGGTGACATTAAGAAACGACCGACCGTAAGCAAACCGTTCGACACCCACACGAAAACGACTATACAAGTCTCTGAATCTAACTTAGAATACGATATTATTAACGCTGTGAAAGAGTATGTCAACCCTAAAGTAAAGACAGGCATCATGATTAATACACCCTTAGCTATGTACAAAATCGTTCCAATACTTCAAGATAAATTCAAGAGTTCTGCCATGAATTTAGTCCTAACTAAGAATGAAGTAGAGAACGTTAAAGAGTACTTGCGGCAACAAGAAATAATAAAGAAGTATCACGAGGGTAAAACCAACCATCGTGGTATTAACGAATGCTTTTTATCTCTGTCTCACCGTTATTATTGGCCCAAAATGAAAGAATCGATCGCAAAATACATTAACGAATGTAGTATCTGCGGTCAGGCCAAATATGATCGGCATCCCATAAGACAAAAATTCGCTATAGTACCGCCGCCAACCAAACCTTTCGAAACTCTCCATCTAGATTTGTTCACTGCCGAAAATGAAAAATTCATTACATTAGTTGATGCTTTCTCGAAGTATGCGCAAGCATATCATCTTAGAGATGGCACAGCCTTAAGCGTCATACAAGCTCTTCTCATGTTTTGTACTCATCATGGCATGCCCTTGACTATTGTGACCGACCAAGGACCAGAATTCACAAACGCATTTTTTTCAGAATTCACACGATTACACAGTATACAACACCACAAAATTCTTGCACACACACCCAATGACAATGGGATCGTAGAACGTTTTCATTCAACTATACTTGAACATTTGAGGATTTTGAAGCTCGAAAAGAAAAACGAGCCTGCAGTAAACCTCATGCCATATGCCGTCTTGGCATATAATAGCTCCATACACAGCTTTACCAAATGCCGACCCATAGACCTTATTACAGGACACTTTGACCCACGTGATCCCATACACATAGATTTAACCGAACACTTGCTACAACAGTACTCACAAGATCATAAAAAACGTATGACTCAGGTCTACAATATGATCAATGACACTTCTCTACACCACAGAACTGAATTGACCGAGAATAGAAATAAAGATCGCGAACCCGAGAAAATATACTCACCAGACCAGCAAGTTTTTGTGCGAAATCCCAAAGCTTCTCGCCAAAAACTCGCACCCCGATATACTCAAGACACAGTTCTAGCAGACCTTCCAATTCACATTTATACCAAAAAGAAACGTGGCCCTGTAGCGAAATCACGCCTTAAGCGCAGCCCCGTATTGTTACAGGATACTACTACTGCCACGGCTTCTTCTACAAATGACCAGAGGACAAGACGTGACGATTGACTCTTTACAAGATGGACCAGGACTACTCCCTTTTAAGTTAGGAACAGCAAGAATGGTATCCCATTATCATTCCTTCCTCAATTTTATTGATCTCGATAGTATTCAATCCCAAATTACAATGGTAAAATCTCAGCTGCTTGATCTCAAGCCCCAATTGAATAATAAAACTCTGTCGCTATATGACCCCCATATAATATACCTTAACGATAAGTTAGGAAGAATTTCTGATCAGTTAGGTACATTCGAGTTAAACCGCAGAAAGAGAGGCTTAATCGACGGTCTTGGCTCAGTGATTAAAAGCATATCCGGTAATCTTGATTATACAGACGCATTAAAATATGATAATGCCATTAAGGTTCTCGAAAATAATGAACATAAATTAGAAACCGAAATTAACAGTCATATCAGTTTAAACAAAGAATGGATATTAAAAAAATCACAAGTGTTAAAAAATATAACAATCAATCAGGAGAAAATAGCTAGTACTATGAATATTATAATGGATAGCGATAGCAGTAGAGAAACCGAATTGATCAAGTACGCCCATCTGGCGCAACACTTGATAATTTTAGGAGATAACATAGACGGATTATCAGAAGAATTATATAAGTTAGAGAATACCTTAGCCTTTATAAGACTTTCGGGTACACCTCATTCAATTCTAACCGCATTGGATTTGAAGGAGATTATAGAAAAATTAAAGATTCTCTATCATAGCGACGAGATTCTTGATGTAGAAATAAGATATTTTTATGATATAATTAAGTTAGGATATTTTTACACTAATAATAAAATAATTATAGTATATAAGATTCCGATTGCCTATTCCCTGAGTTATGATTTTTACAAATTATCCACAATTCCTAACAGATATTATCAAATCCTTGTACCTTCCTCACCTTATATAGCAATCTCTGGAGAAGAATCTTGGTACATGGAGGCTGAATGCCCGAAGGTAAAAGAATTTTATCTCTGCGAACGAAAACCCAACTACAATGTTCGAGACAACCCCGATTGCATTCATCAGTTGATCACGACTCAAGAGCTTCACCCATCTTGCCAATTGACTTCAGTAGTGCTCATGAGAGAAGCCATGGAAAATTTGGACGATAAACACTACACCATAAGTTTCCCTAACCAAACCAAAATTAAGACATCTTGCGGACAAGAACAGTATAGAGTCCTTCAAGGCAGTTATTTGGTTGTCGTCCCACTGAACTGTTATCTCAAAACGCCGGAATTCACAATTTCTAATACGAACGATCGCGTCAAAGGTCACCCATTGAAGATAATAGAACTTTCTACTTACAAGGATCAGATAAAGAAGGAAGTCTCACCTATAATATTAAACTCTGTGAACCTCGAGAATCTACATACGCTCAATGAGAAGATGTCCTTACAACTACCAACAACCCTAAATGAAATCGACGGATCAAGCCTATATCATACAACCATCCCAGTCTACATCATCTTATTAAGTACAGTAGCACTCGTTATTGCCCTTATATACTGGCACTTCAGAACAAAACTAACCATTGAGAACAAAGGAAAGGAAACAAATGTTTCGAAAGAAATTTATTCCGAAATACAAGAGACAAGATGTCATCCATCGGAGATAAATCTCAATTCCAGCATCATTTCAGCGACTCTGTCAAAAAACGTTTCGAAATAGTCGCTGAAGTACGGGGGGAGGTGTTACATATTGGTAACACATAAGGGTTGCTGACTCGCCTTAACCTCAAGTATTGCACAACGCGTTAGCAACCGACAAGAACGCCGACGCAGCGGAACGTGCACCAGCCACGAGTCGCCGACGCAGCGCCTCGTGACCACGATTGGCGTCATCAACTGCAAGCACCTCCGCCGTGGCCCCTCGGACCGCGGGCACTTCTGGTTCACACATCGACCATTAGGCACATAAGTTTTAATTGTAATTTTAATCATTATTTCTTTAATAAATTTATTTTAATTTAATTTGCATTTTTTTGCAACTTCGGGACGCGCTCGACATAATTCACACACGCTTTTTATCGCCGAATGGTTAGGCAGAGCGCATCTAATGCACCCACTTTTCGCTGTGTGAGTTCCGTCCGATGGATAAAGACGTGAAATCCCTTGGCTTTTGCTTCTAGTCTTAAAGATAAAGATATATTTGTTTTGCAAATATGGGTAAAACAGATGATTGTACATTTTATTATTAAGAGCAACCATATTTAACCAAAAGATAGTATGCAAAATTAAATTGTTGAATTTAAATACTATATCACAATAATTATTACATTACAAAATTAGAAAAATAAAAAACAAATTAAATAAATCTTATTAAAAACAGCTATCTTAAATCAAGAATTTTCTGTTTTGTGTAAAAATAACTTCATTATAATAACTATCAAATAATATATTGCTGGCATTTAAGCTGGACACATGGATAGAAAACAGTTGCTGAGAATTTAAATAGAAATTACCAGTCTACCTACGTCATATACTATCATAAATTTTACTGAAGGTTATTAAAGTTATATGGTACAGTCGCGAAGATTTTTGGTTCTTTGATGTGAATGCCGAAAACGCTGAACGAATTTCGATTTTTGGCACAAAGGTGATCATGTCCTAGATTTCAATATAGGTAATCAATTTTTTATCCTAGAAAAGGGCACTGTAGAACGTTTGTTGCAGAAAAATTATGTCACGCTAGTGGAGCCAAACATCTAACTTTAGTTTATTACTCAAGATATAATTAAATAATAACTGGTGGTAGGCCTCATATTATGTAAGAGTACGTCTGGGTGGGTACCACCGCAATGCTTATTTCTACCGCCAAACAGCAGTAGTGTGCATGCACTTTTGTGTTTCGATTTGAAATACATTGTAGCCAGTGTAACTACTGGACATGATGAGACTTAACATCTTATGTCTCAGGATGACGAGCGCGGTAGAATGCCACACAGTACTTTGTAAGTCAAGATGCTGGATGGTGTTGCTACTGTTGCTGTTGCTATGAGTGGTCGTATCGCGTACCTTCAGGCGAGCGGTATGGTCGTCTCGTCATGCAATGCAATAAAAAGAAAATATACACCTATTATTAAATGACACAATGATGTATCTGTCTGTCTATTTTTTCGTGCAAGGCATAAAAAGGCTGAGTGGATTCAGATGCTGGTTTCAATATTGACTTTTAAACAGATTACCAGGAAATGCGTCAATGTAATATATTAAAAAGAGATTTACAATGCAAATGCGCTTAATGTAGTCGCTAATGTCTATGAATAAATAAAACAAAATAGAACTTTTATTAAATATCAGCGTCACTAATAACATATTTAAATGCAAATAAATATGTTATTATTTATTTGCATTTAGTCATTATAAAGATATTTTTATCTCTACTAATATTATAAAGCTGAAGAGTTTGTTTGTTTGTTTGTTTGAAGGCGCTAATCTCAGGAACTACTGAACCGATTTTGAAAATTCTTTCACTAATAGGAAGCTACATAACTCCTGAGTGCTATAGGCTACTTTTTATCCCGGGAAAATATTTTTATCACGGAAAAACTTTTTCACGCGGGTGGAGTCGCGAGTACTACTAGTTACTTATATGAAGGTCATAAAAATAGCCACACGTATCAGTTGATGCAATCTTACTAATATTATAAAGGCGAAAGTTTGTAAGTATGTATGGATGTCTGGATGTCTGGATGTATGGATGTTTGTTACTCTTTCACGCAAAAACTACCGAATGGATTTCGATGAAATTTGGCACACGGGTAGATCATGTCTTGGATTAACACATAGGCTACTTTTTATCTCGGGAAAATATAAACCGGGACTTTTATCCCGGAAAAACTTTTTAATGCGGGCGGAGCCGTAGGCAAAAGCTAGTTATTTCTATTCGTTTATTAGGGGTTGAAGCGGCCCACTGGCCGTAACTATAGGGTGGTAAAATACCCCGACCCCTCGGCCCCAAGGCACCCCCGGCCGTCCAGACCGGAAAGGACGCGAGCTCAGATGTAACATATTTTTTTTAACAAAATAAAAATATATGTATAATTTTTAATATAATATTTTAAGTAACTAATTAAAAGGTTTATGAGCAAAAAAATTAGGGAAGTCTAGAAGACCAACTAGAAAATTTAAATAATTTAGTCTGGAAATCTCTAATTCGTTACTTTTTAACGGACTTTCTGCGTCAAATTATGTTCCAACTCTGAAAATTATTTTTGTGTTAGATTTCAAATAGCTTCCCATTCGTACTATTATATCGACGCTTGAAAGGCAAAGTTTACCAAGCGACATATTGGGCGATATTGAGTTATATATATCATTGAAATCAGAAAAAATCTGCGTCGATTGGTCCTACTCTCATACCACTAGGAATACTTTTGCTGTCGCTTGTTAACTTCATAAAAAATCAGATGTAAAGAGTTTTCGGCGCCCTAAGCTACTAAAATTTTTCCAATTTTTGAATAACTTTCACTTAGTCGATTCGGTATTTTGACTTTTTGAATTTAGTATTTTTTGCCTTACGGTAACTAGGGTATGATCATTGCTTAAGATTTTTACCTGATTGAATTTTGGATTATTTTTCATTTAAGACTTTTTAACATACCTTAATTATGGACTTATTTTCATTTAGTATATTTACCTGCCTAAAAATTATATATTTTGTCATTTGGTAAAATTTTACCTGCTGTTCTACCTACTATTTTGGTTAGTTATATAACTATTTCTCACAAGAAATTTGTATAAACATGAGCTGACCTCTATTGCAATTATTTTATTTTGTTGCATAGTTAAGATGTAAAGTTGATTTTGAAGGTCTGTTGGTAAAGAAATATGTTCACCGAACTGTCGTTTATGTAACCCGCGTGGTCGCGCGCATCGCACTAAGGACGTCGCGTATCTCCCTCAGTAAGTGTTTAAGTTAAAGTTTTCATGAGATTTGGCACACGGGTAGATCATGTCCTGGAATAACATAGGCTAAATTTCGTCTCGGGAAAATAAAAAGCGGGACTTTTATCCTGGAAAAACTTTTTCACGTGAGCGGAGCCGCGGGCTAAATCTAGTATTAATAAAATTAGCTATCCCCGTTGCGAAAGATTTAACTGCAATACTCATAATATAGAGTTATAAACGTCTTAAGCAAAAGGGTTAGTCACTGACCTAAAACCTGAACCTAAGCCACCAACACGAACTAGACCAGTATGGTGCAGTATGCTAATACCCATTCTGGCTCAGTAGATCTCTAATTCAAACTATTAAAGAAAAAGCTAAATTTCATCGCAAATTCAAAAAGTATGCTAATCCCAGGGATCACTTAACATTTCAAATATTGCGTGACAGATGTGACAAACTATTGCAATATTGTGTATGCGATATGAAAACTCAAGCAAAAGCACACATTAAACAAAATCCAAAATACTTCTGGTCTTTCATTAAATCATTAAAATCTAACAGCAGTGAAATCCCTGATGAGATGTTTTTAGGTAATCGAATCGTCCGAGGTGGAGGAAATCTCAAATCTATTTTCTGAACATTTTAACTCAACATACAATAAAAACTGCTCGCCGTCTACGACCCATAACGAGTCACCTAGAAATGTATCATCACTTGGGTCAATCAGATTCTCTGAGTCAGACATATCAAAAACTCTTTCCCAACTTAACATAAATAAAGGTTCTGGGCTAGATACTATTCCCCCCATCTTCCTTAAAACGTGCTCCTTGCAGTTAGCCAAGCCTTTGGCACTTATATTTAACAAGTCTCTTTCCAGCGAATATTTTCCTTTGAAATGGAAACTAGCTCACATAACACCCATTCATAAAAAAGGAGGAATTCATCAATGCGATGTAACTAACTACAGGCCCATTTCAATTCTAAGTGCGATTGGCAAAGTATTTGAAGCGATTGTTCAAAAAAGTATAGTACCTATTCCATATTAAACCTCTTTTTAACTATCATCAACACGGTTTCTTGCCAGACAGGTCGACCACTACCACAGAACAGGGATATAGACAAACCAATGCCAACCTCCTCGAATACGTTAGCGATATATCAGATACGCTCGAAAGCGGTATCGACGTTCATGCCATATACACAGACTTCTCTAAGGCATTTGATGTGGTAGACCATAGCTTGCTGGTACAAAAGCTCGGTCATGCTGGAATATGCGGTTCATTCTTTGTTAAATTGTGAGGATTTATGTTGTAATTTTATATATTTCTTTTTCTTACCCAGATTTCTGATTTGTTTTGAATATTAAGTATTGTGGTTAAGCCGAAATTTTGATACTTTTGTGCATGCCGTGTACACACCAAGAAGATTGCTCACTTTTGTAAATAAACTTAATGTACTTAATTTGATTTTGTGAAATCAATACTGTGTACAACTATACTCTGTCGGTTTAGGTATTTAACTAAATGTAAACATATGATAAAAAAGGTGTTTTACCTGCCCATTTCTTTTTACAAATAACATTGTAACCAAAATAAACATCTTCATAACCTCCACAACACTTAGCTCTGTTGTTTCTGTTTATTACATTTATTTGGTTATTATATAGTTATAAGTATCAATTAATACGCGCAAACACAAATAACTATTAAAAATGACAAAACTTTTATATAGGATCTCGATCTGTCAACCGTAAAAGATCTAATACGACAGGCACGCTGAACATTTTTCCAGTGGATCGTAATAGATAACTCTACAAAATTTGAGAGTGTGAATGTCACGTGGCACGCCATTAGAAATAGCTCCCATACAATTTAATCGGTTAAATAGACAACCATTATCGACACGTTCACGAATTTTAAAAATTTGATTATATATTATATTTTTTGCTTTGTTTCTGATAATTCGATTTTTTTAGTAATTTGTTTTGTTTCTAAAGTGAAAGTAATCATGTTAATGTTTGTTGTATGCCATAGTTTTATTGACACAGCAGTCTTCGTAAACAGTTTCGTAAGAAAAGTTTGACTACCCAGGAATCATATGGCATTATTTGTTTACATTTAGTTAAATACCTAAATTGACAGAGTATAGTCCTGTGAACATAATAAAAAAAAATCAATCGATATTCGTTAACCTCACTGATTGTGTAACAAAAATAATTCAAAACATTTACATTGATAAATAAAATGACGCAGTGTAAATTAAATTTTTTTTTTTTATATATGCGTAAGTATATAATTAATAACCGATAAAACAAACTATTTATGTTAAATTTTGACAAAATGATATTGGATATATAATACATACCTATAGAATAAATTTATAAACAGAAAATATACACATGTAAACGCTTAGGCATGTTTATAAAACAATACAAAATGTTTAGAAAAAATAACATTTCAATGTTTTTAATCGATCAAAACTTCTGCATAAATTAAATCGATTGCTACAAGAAATCGAATCGGTAACGCATTAGTACATCCCCAATTGATTAGGAACCGAACTGTAAAAAGTTAAATAAATCGTTGGACGGACTATAAGTACTGCTTGGCACTCCACTGGGCTCGTCATTCTTTACACCGTGCAGCATACCTACCAAAACCGACACATACGATGAATGCCGCATAATGCGAATTGCCATGTAACGGTGGTTACAATGTCCTTAAAAACGAAATAAGAGTGCATGCTCACAGCTGCTTGGCAGTAAAAATACATTGCATACGAGAGATCCACCACATTGATTCCCATATACCACGTACCTTTCGAGAAACGAGAAGTCGTTTCACCATCGCACGTGAGGATATTGGAATGAAATTTCCTGTATTTTCTCGGAGTTATGACATGATCTTGCTTTCTTAATTGTCTAAAATGTTAACAAAGAAGGTAAAGTACATAATCCTGGTGGTAGGACTCTCATATGTAAGAGTCCGTCTGGATGGGTACCACCGCGATGTCTATTTCTACCGCCAAGAAGCAGTCTGCATGCACTCTTGTGCTTCGGTTTGAAGGACATTGTAGCCAGTGTAACTACAGAACATAATGAGACTTAACATCTTATGTCTCAGGATGACGAGCGCACTGGAATGCCACACAGTACTTTGTAACTCGAGGTGCTGGATGGTGTTTCTACTGTTTATGGGTGGTCGTATCGCTTACCATCAGGCTAGGGCTGCCATCCGTCCGGATTTGTCCTAGTTTGAAGGGCGTCCGGGGGCCGTCCGGCCGGGGTTTTAAAAATTGTCCGGGCAAAACCCGGACACTTTTGTTGTCAGGGGAAATCCATTTTTTATTGATGAGCGACAAATTGAAATAAATCTTAGTTAAAACTTCATGCATTTCCCCGCATTCAAGAAGGAACGGCAAAATAATTTTTCAGAGGTGTCCGGGGAAATACCCATATTTCGCCCAAATGTCCGGGATTTTTGCCGTGTTTATCCGGCGTCGGCAATTTAGATGATGGCAGCCCTACATCAGGCGAACGGTAGGTATGCTCATCTCGTCATTCGATGCCATAAAAAAAAACATAGTATTTGTTATAGATCATTTCTTTTACGATGATGAGTACTACCAATTGATTACGCGGGTTAAAAGGACTTTGATTGTTCATCATAGTATAAAAGTACGCTCATAGTCATTTAGTGTGAATTTACGGAATCAAAACACATGCGCAAGTATGCCTAATTGGACTGTGAGCTATTAAGAAAATTAGTAAGGGGCGTCATCGTGGATCTATACGTATAGCACTAAGGAAACACGTCTCTTTCTATTTTTAGCATTTGTCTAAGGAACTCTAAAACTCTTCGCAATAATGTCGTAAACTATTTGACTATAATAGGCAATAAAATGTTTTTTTCTTCAGATAATAGGCATGCAAAGTTCGTAGTGCTCATTATGGACAATTAGAAAAAACATTGACGTGATACGTGATTTTATTACGACTATAAGCCTTAGAATGGACCGAGCAAAACGCTCATTCACAATTCTATAGAAAAAAACAAACTAACTATGCCGCCAATACTCATCCTCTTTTCTGTAAATCGTAGGTCTCTAGCATAGGTACTCTATACCTATTGGTCATAATCGATATATTTCTCTCATGCTTTTCTGTTCTCACTTAACAGGATTGGAAAGCGCAGTCCATAATATAATACTATTTTATATTATAATTGTTGACATTTGAGCTGAGGTCTCGGGTTCGATCCCCGGGTCGGGCAAAGTGATAATGAGTTTTTCTATTCAGTATCAGCTCGGAGTCTGGAATTTGTGCCCGATATGGCGATAGGCTCGCCCCCTATCACATCATGGGACGGAATAATGGCGAAAAGTGGGTGCACTAGTTGCGCCTCTGCCTACCCCTTCGGGGATAACAGGCGTGAGTGTATATGTATATGTGTATGTATGTATGTTGACATTTATAAGAGTGGAATACCTTGAAGATGCAATTTATAAATTCAATTCAGATTCAATAGATATATCCTGGTTTAGCATGCATTGTAAATTACGTATTTGTTAGCTGTTTTTGTCATATTACATTAAACGTTGTTTTGAGTGCATAATAAAGTTATATAAGCAAAACATAACTTCATTATGCATTCATATGCATTTGATATATGTCAGAGCTTTGGACAATTTTAAATAATTATATTTATTATCTATTTTTATTATCATATGAAAACCAATGTACCGAAAGATATACATACATATGTAGTAAATGATAATGGTTAAATGAATCGCCACAAGTGTGATAGCTCCGCTTCCAATTAAAAATGTTGATAACTTAGAATAATATATGTTTTTCTTTCTTTCTTTCTATATTAAAAACTTTTCATGAAACAGCGCCTTCGTATGCTACTTTAAAAGTGGGTGACGGAGTTAAAACGTTCTAGAGAACGTAGAAGATGGTCCAAACAGAAGGCTACCTGGGAAGAAAAATAAAAATGCTATGCAATTTTATTTGATCATAGATTCCTGTTCAGTAGGTAGCTAGTTCTTGGAATCTTGAAGCTAACTATTGGCAATTATACTTTTACAAGGTGTTTGCGCGGTGGCTGCTGCGGCTGGTTTCAGCGCGTTCGACTTGCGAATTCTCTAACCTTTTAGAGCTGTTTGACGCTAACTCACACGAATGTATTAAAAGATTAGAGACTATAGATCGACACCAGCAATTTATACTAAGCTAACTTATTAAAGTGTACTTTACAGGAGAGGCTTAAAAAGGGAAAAACGTGATAACTTTTATATTATTTAAGATACTTGTATGAAATTAGGTACCCTTAATATTTAATTTATTCATTATAATTTCCCATATTTATTTTTCCTTAATCCTACTTCCTACTAATATTATAAAGGCGAAAGTTTGTAAGAATGTATGGATGTTTGGATGTTTAGATGTTTGGATGTATGGATGTAAGGATGTTTGTTCCTCTTTCACGCAAAAACTACTGAACGGATTTCGATGAAATTTGGCACACGGGTAGATCATGTCCTGGATTAACACATAGGCTACTTTTTATCCCGGGAAAATATAAAGCGGGACTTTTATCCCGGAAAAACTTTTTAAAGCGGGCGGAGCCGCGGGCAAAAGCTAGTTATCTATATTTTTTTATTTAGCACGAGTTAGCCGTATATACACCTAATTCCTCAATAACATTTTACATACTACATACGTCTAACTAATGTCAGCGTAGTGTATTACGGGAGATCATAGTGCTAAAGAAGTGTTATTTTTATTGCGTTACAATAAAAAAAAAACATAGTATGCATTAACTATAATCTTAGGTTTCGATATATATTGACAACATATATAAATGTCAATACTTACGCTAAATAAAAAAATATTAAACTTAGCTTTATTTAACCGGCACATGCCGACATTATCGTACATCGTATTAAAAGCCGTCAAATTTTTTTTTTTTTTTTTTTTTTATTTACTTTAAAAGAATACAACATATGCTTATAATATAAATATACTCGCCAAACTTTTAAGTTTGATGGCGAGACGCGCTCGTTTACATTAGTATTCTAAATTCTAACTTCACATACTCAGAAGTAGATAAAAAAAAACATTATACATACTAGGTATTACTAAATTAACTTTTTATCATATTGAAGACCTTAATATTTCTTCGAGAAACACATCCTTTAGTTTTGATTTTAATACATTTTTACTAAGTTTTGGACTTTTTCTTAATAGTTCTACTTTGTTAAATATCTTAGGTACTAAATGTTTTGTTAATCTTTCTCCATAGTAATTGGTCACCTTAGGTTGAACAAGTTTTTATAAATGATATGATATATAGCGTTACTATACATCGACCTGTGCCACAAGTTAGGTATCATTTAACTTTTCGATGAGCTATATGCATGTTGTTTTTAATAAATTGTAGATAAAATTGTGTAGTCAATATTATTTTTTGTAAGAAATATATATTTAAAGCAAAAATAGTGTAGTAATCAACTGTATATTAAAATTTCAGGTAAGTACTTACATAATATAATTAACCATAAGAGATCAGATCAATCACAGTTTGACTTCGTACATTATATTTAAATGAAGATTGCACTTAATATTTTATTTTTAATAGAAAACAAAGATTTCTAGTTAGTTCTTCTAATTTGAATAGTCACTTGCATTGTCCTCATCATGGTCAGTTGTTAATAAATTTTTATAAAATGTATGATAGTTTTTTGGGTATAACATTGTTATCACAATAATATTTTGAATCTTTATATTATTATTTTGCTAAATAATTTTTTAACAAAGTTCTGTATGCCTTTCCGGGAAAAGGCTCTAAGTTGGATAATCTAGTAGATGTCTTTTTAAAATATTGTTTTCGATTGCTTTTGTTATCACCTAAACTATACTTATATTCCAACAACCCGTAATTATCAGGAGTATTTAAATTGAGCTTATGCTTATTACCGCGTGACTGCCTCGGTGGCGTAGTTGTATTGCGTATGCGTTACGAGTACGATTTTCGCGCTGAGGTCCTGGGTTCGAATCCCGGGTCGAGCCAAAAATATTGTGACTGGGTTTTTTCATCTTTAAAATTACTCAGTCGCAGCTCGGAGTCAGGAAGTTGGCGGTGTGATACCCCCGTGCCTCGGAAAGCACGTAAAGCCGTTGGTCCTGCGCCTGATCTCTCTCCGGTCATGTCGGATTGCCGTCTCACCGGACTATGAGAGTGTAGGAATAGCGAGTGCACCTGTGTATTGCGCACACGCTTGTGCACTATAATATCGCCTGCGTACCTAGCTGATCTCCGTTGAGATTGGCCGCCGTGGCCGAAACTGGCTAGGAGGATTTCATTTCATATTACCGCGTATATTATATTACCATGTCGTAAGCTTAAAACTTTTTGAATACCAAATACGATACAAGCTACTTTGTTACTAGCGACAGCTATCTTACGTTTAAATTTTAACTTACAAGAAATTTCTTTTTCTGTTTGATGTTTAGTGAAATTTTGTATCTATAGAGCTAGATGTAATGTTGTACTTATGACGGAGGTCGCATTGGTCTTTTTTTTGGTAAATGAAAGCCATTCTTCAAATTAGTGTTCACAATATCTCTATACTGTCTTACTGTCTGTTCTCTAATTATTACCTATAATTATTATCGGCACACCACTCAACATATAACTTAAACATTTTTGAAAAAATAGGATTTCAGTATTTTTTACTCGTACGTTTTCTAACATAGTGAGACTCGACATAAGTGAAAGAATTAACGTGATCTATGAAACTCTGTTTCATTTCATTCGAAATTACATGGTTTTAGTTTTCATGCCGACCTCTGTCTCCAGTAATATCAGTAAAGTCATTGTTTACTTGGATTTTTTTGTATTGCAGTATAACCAAAATCTTTACTAATATCAAAGGTGTTCAAGAAACTTGTTTCGCAAACCTTTGATGCAATGGCATTGTCAGAATTTATGGGAAGGTGAAGTGCAAAGTGTCTAATCGACGACTAGATTCGCTTTCAACTTTATTGGCAGACTTTTAATTTCATTACAAGTACCCCAAAACTTACCAACAATTCAATACGAACTTCTTGGCTTATTTTATTACAGCATTGCAGACGATAATTGACACATGCTTCTTGCTGCTTTATTTTTTACTTTTGAAGTTGTAATATCCAATCTTTTGTTACAAAAACACTTTCTCTTGCTCAGTATCTATTCATCTTCAAGTTTAAAATGTTTGAGAGCTACATCAGTCCTTTTTTAGATCTTTGTTTTATACTATTTTTTTGGGTTCGATACTGCAGAATAATCACTAATGAACGTTGCAGGGCAGGAAATTAAATTACAGGGAGTAGATATTGCTGATACTGAATCTGTAAAAAACGATTTCAGGTGTAATTGTCCTCGGTATATTAGCAAGAAGTCGGCACCAAAATACATTTTAAACTTTGTGAAGATTCCTAAAAATCACAATAGGGTAAAGGTACGGGAGTATTATCTATGCTGTCAGAAGCTTTATTAGTGACGACAGAGCATTGAGATTCGATACTTGGCGGAGTTAATTTCAATGGATAGAAGTTAATACCTTTGGTGAATAAATATTAAGTGAAGTAATAATTGAGCCCCGAAGTCGTTTAAATTTATGTCTTGTAACACTACATCATTTTCGTGATTTACTATCTCAGCTTGCAGAAGTGGATATAGAATAATCATGCTCTTGAATTGGCTCATCCAATACGACATGATTATAAGAAGCCACGAATTCAGGATTATCGACTTCGGCAGGTACCTAATGGCGACAGTTCTATAACAATAGGTACAATGTATTGATATCACATTATGATTATTTAAAAAAAAACCTGTATAAAAAAGAATAGTCAAGGTACCATCAATTAACTAATTAAGATACGTTTTTACATAAGTATTTACAACGTAAAAGTCGCTAAGTAACGCATTTTACAAACGAATAAGTATGTACGAACGCACTAAACTATGCTAACTAAGTGTTAGCGTAGTGTTACTCGGACTTTGAGCTAAGCGGCTCAAATTTTCTAAAAAACGTAGCGTGTTATTATAAAACAATTAATAGTTAGTTACTGATAAAGTTTGTAAAACTGGACAATCACATGTAACACAGCGACAACTGTTGTTAGATTAATGTAAATCAACAAGCGGTGCGTCCTTTCCCCGTGTAGACTCCGCTAATAACAGTTAGCGTTGTTAAAATGGACCAATATCAAAAAGTACCTTTACTTAGCGTTTTATAAAATTTCTAACTTCGTTATTTTTGTATTTTTTTCAGGATTTTTTTTACCATTTAAAAAATCACATTTTAAGCAACTTGGCATAAAAAAACGATTTTCGTAAAATTTGAGTTAGCGTAGTATAAATTGTTGGTGTCGAGATGATGCTTTGGTCCGTAATTATACTCTGGGTATCAAAAATATCTTAATAATGGAAATGACCAGGAGCTCTAATTCCAAAAAATAAAGTTATTTTGTTTGCCAGAAAGTAATGGGCTCATTTTTCTGGGATTCAAAGGGTATAATTAACGTGGATTACTTCGATAATGGCATATAAAGTAATTTTGTCTACTATTAAAAACTGCCTAGCTTATTACGAGGAACAGTTTGTTTCACAATGATACTGCGCAAGTTCAAGCATCAGTTAAAACCAGGGCAGAAATCCATTGGTATGCCTTTAAATTGTTTCCTCACGTGACGTAGTCATCTAACATAGCCAAATCTGACTAAGACTATAAATAACTAATGGGGCCAATTTTTTCACGAATAATGAGGCTTGTCTGTTGGTGCAAATTTTGACGAGTTTTGGATAAGGAAATTTTAAGCAGGCATTAGAGTCCTGCCAGACTGTCGGAAAAAGTATATTGGACTTGGGGGTGAATATGTTGAGAAATAAAGAAATAAATAAACATCTATCTTTTGGAACGAAGTTCCTTATCGCGCGTTGTGAAAGGGAGCTAGACGGAAAAAAATCTCACGAAAATTTGAACGACGCTTGTATACTTGCCCCGTGAAACCAGCCAGTAACAATAAAGAACTGGCCGTAAAAGTAACATTCGAAATTTGAAAATAAAAGACAATTTAAATGCTTTTTAGAGTAGTTTTGGAACGAATAAAATATGTATGAAATTTAAATAAAAAAAGACAATTTAAATGCTTTTTAGAGTAGTTTTTTTTTCGTTAGTTGTATGTTAATTTTAATGTCAATGCTTGCTTAGGTGATGATCGTGATTCGATGACATATCTATTGTGTAGGTAGAAGTAAATCTTTTCATTGATGTGGTAACGTTTTAATGAAATATACAAAAGAAATAAAATTTTATTACAATATCTTCACTAATGAATCTAAAAGAACTTCGTTCCATCCGGGTGTCCCTTGACACCTCTCAAGTTTTTTTTCCAGATTAGGGCAAGATTTTTTTATACATACATCCTTCTTACAATGGACATATTACTATTGAATATTTTTTACAAATTAAAAGTAATAAGTGCACAAATAAAATAAAACTAAAATATTTTTTTCAAATACGTTTGAATAACAGGATCATAATCTGCATAATGTTACTACTTAGTAAGTAGGTTCGAGGTATCCTTCATGAATGTGTAATGGATACTTTTATACAAAAGTTATATAAGTAAGTGTAAAGGAGTCAAAAATGATCTCCGCCGCAATTTAAAATTTCAGAGAATTCACAAAAACATATTCAAAGTTATGTGAAGTCTGCACACGCACTAGGCCGAATTGGTGGACTAGGTCCTAAATCCTCTTAGTTATAGAGGAGGCCTGTGCTTAGGAGTGGCCAGTTAGCAGTATATAATACAGGGCTGGTGTCTAGACACGCGGCAGCGTGTCAAGCCAAGTTGACGCAAAGTAACTGGCTAGCCAGCGCCGAGTGTAATATTACACGAACCACTTGGTGCCACTTTTGACCCTTCTATAACTCAAAACCTCTTAAACGTAAACACATAAAACTGTGTGAGTTTAATTATATCTATAAGGACATCTAGAAGCACAAATTTCATGAAGCTAGCTCAAACGGTTATAAAGATATGAAGGTAAAAAAGTCGTAAATTTTACCTACCCTACTTCCTAACCTACTTCCAGATGACGTAGAAGGATGAAATGTAGAATCCAGCTCGGTTATTGTGTATAAGTGTAGGAAAAATCTGAAAATAAAAAATGTAAAAAATAGGGGTTTTTTTGTATGGGACAATAAAAATTGTAGGGTTGGAACCGTTACAAATAGATATTTGAAACTATTCCAATGTATGTATAATTATATTTGCTATATAACAGACATGTAAAAAAAGAGTTAAGTCAAAAAATAAGTGGTGTTCCCATACAAAAAACTTGTAATACGCTCTAAACAACCGGCCAACGGTGTGTCGGCGGCGGCGCGCGGCACCATATAACTCAATACCTACCTAGTTTTCTTTACGAAAAGTAATGATATCCACCAAAAACATAAATGTAAAAAAGGAGAGCCAAGTTCAATACAAAAATTATGCTTGGCTGTGGGATTCGCCTCAAAAAGAATGGAGATCTAAATGAGTGCCAAGTTCTATTGAAGAATTGAGTAAGAATTGGACTTTTAATGTTGGAAATAGGCTGATAATCTTCAAACGCCTGAATAGAGCTTCATAAATTATAGCTAAGAACCATCTCGATCACATCAGTTTTCAAACAACAAAAAAAAATCCGCGTCGAAATTGGTCCATTCCTTTGAGAGCTACGATGCTACAGACAGACATATAGATACACTGATACACACCCTAAACTTATAACACCACTCTTTTTCTGTCAAAGGTTAAAAATTGTCGTTTACATTATAATATCATTTAAATAAATACTTAAGAAGATATTATCATAAATTAGAAATTATGCGCGAAAAAAAAGAAAAATAACTCAGAACGGAACATCGTAAAGGAAGACAAAATGATAAAATTTTATTTACTATAGTTCTTTAAAATGTGCATACAGATAGCCTTCCGCAAATCTAGATATTGACCGCGAAAACCGTATCAAAATCTATTGCATAATCCATCTGGTCCGATAGTCTTTTGGTCCAATAAGTAATACCTATACTTACATAAGTTTATTAGCAGTGTAATAAAATCTTGATAATAATAAATGACCTTCCAAAAGTACTCAAAGTCGCAAAATAATATTATGCTGATATTAATTTGCTATTCTGCAAACCAAACAAAACAAACAAATCTGCTGAGATTTCTGGATGTTTTATTGATAAATTACCAAACAATATTTCAAACTCTCTTTATTTTTATCTACTTACTTAGTCTAGGCTGTTGAGACGTAGACCTACTTATGCAATTATAAATTTGAATTCATGTCTTTCAATGATATCGCCTAAGAACCGTAGATGCCTCAACTGATGTTGGTAACATTTTCCCTAAGGACAACTCAGTTAGGAAAAAAATTACAGAAAGAAACTGTCCTCAGTTCTTCAAACCTGGAGAGATTAAACTGTAGTCGGGAATACATGATAATGCTTGCTTTCTTGTCAGATTAGCAGTACCTACGTTAGTAACCACTTCGATTCTAGGTCTTTCCATACAATGCACTCCACGTTGATTGCCGCCTAAAATCTAAATTAGCCACACGAGTTTTTGTCGTTAATTCATTATGTATTCTCGGTATCTTTGATGAATAAGTATGAACATAAAAATAACAGAACTGCTAGATCGAAATATTTAAATAATTAACCTAATATATAATATAAAATTAATATAAACTATAGAACCCATTATTTTGCTTTGATATAATTTGGATGGCATCACGAATAAAGTAATGTAATTGATCACAGCAACATAAAGTACCTAGGTACGCGAATGAATGATCTCACATAACATAGCATAAGACATTAGTTTATTTTTGTATGGTCGGTTTATTGATGATTAAAATTGCTACAACACTTATTGAAGTTAACGATAACGATGATTCATACTTATTCTCTTTCAACTTTACATGGCAACAATAAAAAATAAATATGCTGATATAAAAAAATCTTTTAAACGTGTGCAATTTTTTTTGTAATATTACTTGAGTTGCAAATAGTACCTACACGATGCGAGTGCGACAGTAGAGCTAAGTCAACTCTACTTATACTCGCATACTCACGCCTTTTGTCCCAAAGGGGTAGTCACAGGCGCAACGAGCGCACCTGCTTTTCGCCCAGCGTTTTCAATCCCATGATGTGATAGGGGACGAGCCTATCGCCATATTGTGCACAATTTTCAGAGTTCGGGCTGATACTGATAAGAAAAACCGAAAATCACCTTGCCCGACCCTAGGATCGAACCAGAGTCCTACGAATTGCAGTCGTACCCTAATATAACTAATTACGCCACTGAGGCAGTTTACATTTATAAACATGGTCAATGAGGATAATTTCATTCCTGAACTTAAGAGTACCTATTCCTAATAAACAAAATATTAAAACAAAACAAAAAAACCGACTGCATCCAAATCTGCCATCTTTATAAAATTTATTGATGAAACTGAAAAGATAGAAACAAGATTTTAATTTGTTTTTCAATCATCTTAGTTGGCTGTGTTCACAAACGCTGTCGGAGGCATAACACGCTCACTTCTCATAATTTGGTTGGTGATATAGGTAAAAGCAACAAAATCATGGAGTGAGCAGATGAACATAACCCTCCTTCTTTCGCATTCGGGTAAAAACGTGTTCGTATTGCCAAAAAGTTTCATTATACCGCCTTTGCACATTGTAAAATAGGAATAGAAAAGATGAGGTTTACATAACTTCGTTAAAGGCTTAATTAATATGTTCTTTTACCGAAGCGTATTTGGGACAGGTCGCTAGTATTTTATAATCGACTGCCTCGGTGGCGTAAGTAGTTGTAACGCGTACGCATTATAAGTACGATTTGCATGCTGAGGTCCTGGGTCCGAATTCCGGGTCGGGCCAAAGTGAAGAAATAGCAAATGCACTTGTGTATTGCGCACACACTAATTGTGCACTGTAGTATCTCCTGCGTACCTGGCTGACGGTTGGTTGACTTTCACTGGTGACGATCGAAGAAATCAGCGCTGTGATCAAGGCACTCAAACGTCGCAAAGCCCCCGGGGGCGACCAGATCCCCACCCGCATGGTTAAGATGCTCCCTGAGCATCTAGTCAAAATTCTAACCGCCATCTATAACACCGCTTTTCGAAACTGCCTCTTCCCAGAGGTCTGGAAAGAGGCAGTTGTAATAGGTATTCATAAGCCGGGAAACCCCGCATCCGAACCGTCGTCTTATAGACCAATAAGCCTGCTCAGTACGCTGTGCAAAATTTACGAGCGGATCGTTCTCGACCGCCTCAAAATAGTCGCCCTCAATCACAACCTGATCCCTCTGGAACAGTTTGGTTTTGGCGCTAGACACAGTTGCGTGAATCAGGTGCTCCGCATCACGGAGCACGTTCACGAAAAGTTTCGAATCGGCATGCTTACCGGTGCTCTTTTCTTCAATATTGAAAAAGCATTCGACAGGGTGTGGCACAACGGCTTGCTTTTCAAGCTGTACACTCTCAACGTGCCCACTCAACTCGTGCACATCATACGAGATTTCCTGTCAAATCGCGGTTTCAAATATCGCGTGGAGGGAACTCTCTCTTCCCGACACTCCATCACGGCCGGAGTCCCGCAAGGCTCTGCCCTCTCCCCCTTTCTTTTCTCGCTGTATACCAGTGATATCCCCAAACCAAAGAACGCCCATCTGGCGCTCTTAAACGCCCATTTGGCGACAAGCTCGGCGAGTGGTTCTGCAAATGGCGAATCACCGTCAATCCCACCAAAAGTCAGCCTATCCTTTTCACTAAGAAAAAGAGAGTCCGTGTGCCCCACACCTCAGTCTGCATGTCCAACCAGGTCATCCCCTGGACGGACACAGCCAAATATCTAGGAGTACCTTCATTCCATATATAAACGCGATACACGCACGAGCCGCATTCGCGATGGGCCAATTGCATTGGCTCTTAAACAGGAAAAGTAAAATGTCAATCCGCAACAAGATTAGGATCTTTACGACTTGCATTCGACCTATCATGACGTACGCATCGCCCGTATTCGCCCATTTACCGCCTGCTCGTTTTCAGCGTATGCAGGTCTTACAAAATATAATGTTCAGACATGCTCTTGGTGCCCCGTGGTACGTTCACAACCGCAACCTCCACGTGGACACCAACATGCCGACCGTCAGGCATTTCATGCATATGGGCAGCAGACGCTACAGCGATCGGGCGGTAAATCACCCAAACACGTTAGTCCGTAAAGCGTCAATATATACTCCATTCGACCGCGCCAAATGGAGACGGCCGCGTTCCGTATTAACCGATCCAGAGGACGTTCAAGCACTCTGGCCATCCGCCGTAAGAACGAGTTCTTGAAACTCCAACACTCCACAAGACCGCAGTTCCGTCCTCGCCGTCGAGGACCTCGCCGCGTTCCCCGTCGCACCCCCGACCCCCCTAGCAGTTCCGGCCCGCGTGCCGATGACAACACAATCTAATAGGATTAGGCCTAAAAACCAATCTTCCCCTAATCATTGATGTCTCATCCTCTTTCAGTGGCCGTCCTGAGCCGAGGTTTGTAACCCGTTAGTGGGTTGCCCTCAGCATGGTCACTTAATTCAAAGGGTTGCGAGCGCCTTTTGCGTTCACCCTAAAGGCCGGTGTGGCCAGTAAAGCCGACTCGCGTCAGGCTACTGGCAGTAGGGCCATTAACAAAAAAAAAATACCTGGCTGATCTCTGTTGAAATTGGCCGCCGTGGCCGAAATCGGCTAGGAAGGGATTATTATTATTTTATAAGTTTAAAAAAGATTTTCTTTGTGTATGTAATACTAAATAAAATATAAAAAATAAAAAACATGTATAAATATGTATATTTTTATATATAAAAATGTAGAAAAAAAGAAACATTTTAAATAAAGAGAAATAAAATAAAATACTTTAAAAACGAAAGAAATGCTTTGTGGCGATATGAAAAATTGAAGTATGCGCCATCTAGCGATAATATATAAAAGTATATTTAACGCAGTTATATTATGTTACACAATCTTTTATGCACAGAACAATAGGATTACTACAAGAAACAATAGATGGCACTGAAATAACATTTTTGAACCATTTGAGTATAATATTAATTATTGAAGTATATACATACATACATACACACTCACGCCCTTATCCCATAGGGGTAGGCAGAGACTATTGAGCGCCACATGCTACGATCTTGACAAACCTCTTTCGCCTCTTCCACATTCAATTATTGAAGTATATATACCGCTTTTATATAAAATGTAAATAGTGGCGTCCTAAATACATTAAATTACTCATTATAGAAGTGTATATAATATATTTTGTATAACATAATTCAGATGGAAATGCAGTTGTGTGTGATTCATAAGATTCATACAACTAATTTGTTCGGATTTTTCTCATAGAATAATTTGTAATGTTTTGTTTATGTTATGCACTATTTTGTTATTCATCCAGTAGTAATACGAACATAATGTTACGTCAATAATTTTCAAGCTCATTTGCTCTTATTGATATCGTAAAAAAAACCTTTGAGACGAATGGACAACTCTATGCCCAATAACCTAACATTATGTTTAGTGTATCCGAACGCATTCCGTGCTCAGCTGTTTTTACGCCAGGTAATCGAATATTTAATACCCATAATTTAGGGAATAGGTATCCAGTTTCCTTATTCTGGTTTCAGTGCACATTGTAAAATGTTAAAGTAATTAATATTAATACTGCTGAGCTGGTATATTTGGTTACAACTTTTTATACTCATAAAGTCTATTCCTTTTTTTTTTTTTTTTTTTATAAAATGCCATCTTCGGCGCATTAGGGACGGCTGCGGGCTTCCTCCGACTCACGTCTAAGTTGTCGTCCGCAACCGCCCCTGCACGTACCGCTATTGCGGTCCTTTTCCTGTTGCGGGGGCTCAGAAGCCCCCGAAACACCGTACCGTGTCCGCCTTAAGTCTATTCCTTGCATTCTAATAAGGCGGTGAAGTTTTCTTGGGCGCATGTAATGCATTAATCATCGAAAATGTAATAGAATTGAGAAATAAGCATATGAGAAACATGCAACATTTTGTGAGAGTATTTTACGACCTAATTATGGTAAAGCAGGACTACATATGGCATTGAGGGGCGGTCTTTCAGAATGTGGGATAATTGGCCGCTTTAGAGTTTACACAAGAAGGAAATATACAATCATCTTATTGCGATTTCAGTTAATATAATTGTAAATAAATATATATTTTAATACACATTTCTCGTATGTACAGGATTCAGTATATAAAAAATGTTCCATTATAATATGACATTAGTAGAAATAGTAGTTACTGAAGATATAAACATTAAAATCTATTGCAAAGTCTTAAGGGTCATCCATTTATTACGTAAGACGATTTAGGGGGGGGGGGGGGTCGACCATGTCTTATTTTTTCTTACAAGGGGGTGGGAGTTCTTACGTAAGATCACAAAAATGCGCAAAGTTAAAATTATACTTTTGAAAAAGCGCGGGCAACTGCGCAAGTGCGAATAAACGATTTCCAAAGTACAAATAAAAATTTCTAAAAATTGTTACTCTCAAAAATAAACATTAAAACAAATCAAACGTGGTTTCATTTTTACTTTAGATTCTTACGTAATAAATATTAAACAGGGGGAGAGAGAGTCAGCCTATTCATATTTTTTCTTATAATAGGGGGGAGAGGTAGTCAAAAACTAGCGAAAATAGTCTTGCGTAATAAACGAATGGCCCCTTATCTTATGTTATTTTGAACCTATAATAATAGTACCTTACTAGTGGGGAAGTTGACAGTATAGTCTGGCAGCCCCAATTAGAGTCATGCCCTCGAACGAACGGCCAAATGTTTATGTAAACTTTGTGACAAGTGAATAGTGTTTCAAAATAGTTTCTCGTCGCGTAATTTGCACTAACTGTGTTAAAGTAATTTTGCAATGGTCACAATTGACCGTAAAAAGTTTATCCACTTTTCATAAAAGTTTAAAAAGAGAATAATAGTGCAGCTGTTTTGTGATCGTGCTCAGGAAACATATTTTTTTTACTTTGTGTATGTGTTATTGAATAAAATGATATAAATATTACGATATGACGGTTGTGAAGACGTGCCAAAAAGTTAAAATTAAAAATGTCGTTTAATAAACCGAAATAATGATATCGCAATCAAAAAATAGAGTGCAAGCGATAAAGAGTAAATTTGAGAATTTGAACAACGAAAACGCGCCACTATTAAAAAGAAATTCACAGCTGTTTAAACAAAAATATGGGGCAGATGAGAACAACGACAAATTTGCAGAAATTAAACCAAATAACGAAAGGCCGGTGGAATCTGATTCTTCTGGTGAAGACTGGTCTCCCAAACCTAACCAGAGCTATTTATACAGCAAAAGTGATGTAAAAAGGACTTATAGTGACGCAAAAAGTAATCTTTCACGACAAACTAGTGATCCAGGTAAAAAACTTCATAGAAGTCACGCTTTTCGCTGTGACCGTAGTCAAATGTCCCCTAAACGCCATGGCAGCTGTAACGGTAGGTCGGAAACCACTGATTTTACTCTTAAACCTGAGAAAAAATTAAGCAAAGAACGCCTAAAACAACTGGGTAACTTTCTTGAGGTGCAAATGAAAAAGGAGAACTTTATGACATCTAGTGATGAGGTGACCATGCATAATTCGGTGCCAGATGACCAGGTTCCCTCTGAGATACTGCAGCAGTATGCTAAAGTTATTAAACCTAAGAAAAAAGAGGAGAAATCTGAGGCTATGACCGATAGTGGTGTCAGTTCCGAAACGGAAAATTTAGATGAGGATAAATCTGGGCGAATTAAGAAGTTAATGACTCAGTTTGAAAAAGCTGATGTTCCAGAGCCAGAGACAAAGACAAACTTGGAGCTAATGGATGATCTGGCAGCTTCCAGTGAAACAATGAAGTTGGAACGCAAAAATCCTCATTTAATTCTAACTGATACATTAAAAAAAGCTTTAAAGCAACCATTGCCCACCGGACCACCCCCAAAGAAGCCTCCTCGGACATTTGCAGCTCCAATCCCTGAGAAACCTCACAAAGACCCTAAAATAATGCTAAAGAAACTAGAACAAGTTTTAGAGAGGCGTAAATCTCAAAACCAAACGATTACAGAAACAAGTTCCAAGCCAAAGGAAATGCATTATTTATGTACGGAAATATTGGACATAACTCAACGGTCGCTTAATAACAGCCCCTCAGATCCCATATCGCGCTGCTTCAACTCCCTTAACTGTACGGTCGGGAACTCCATGTCAAGTCTACCGTACACTAGATTAAGTACCCACATGGAGTCTGACGAGAATGCCAAGCCTTGTTCATGTGTAGACAATGAGACTAAGTTGCCGTCATATATTGATTCGAAATGTTTGAAATGCCAGAGGAATGATAAGTACGATGGTTTTAAATGCCATCTCACATGCAAGTGTGAGGCGGAGAGAGCCAAGTTCTATGTGGATGAACATATTTATGATGAACCGTACATCGGTGATGATGAAGCTGCTAAAAGAAGTAACTATGGAACATTAAACAACTTGAACAGTAAAAGCTACAGCAAGAGTCTGGAGGATCTGCGACCTAAGGTAAGAAATGAAATAATTTTTTCATACTTTCATGTTGGTAATTTTACTTTGTTTCTTTTGTTTTTTTATAGCAATAAGC
Source organism: Lapara coniferarum (assembly GCA_949316025.1). Lineage (NCBI taxonomy): Eukaryota > Metazoa > Arthropoda > Insecta > Lepidoptera > Sphingidae > Lapara > Lapara coniferarum. The sequence goes on along the minus strand of OX438931.1, from coordinate 25,207,064 downwards.
ATTCATAATAAAAACACAAATGATATAGTCTTAAACTAAAAGAACTATGAAGCTAGAGACTAACTGCTTTTTATTTAAATTTTGTCTATATTTCTTTGTTACACAATATTGAGTTACATCAATAGTAAATCTCTAGTAAATGTTCAAGAATGTACATAAAACTCAGTGCAATATTTTTTCTATTGTTATTGTGATCATTGACAGGTTGTCATTTGATTTAGGTTTTTTTCTTCTTGCAGCATCTGCATTGTGAGATATAAATAAATAAATGAATATTATAAGTAACTCTTACTTGTTTTGTTACCAATAAATGCCCATGCTGTGTTTACATAACATAGGTATGCTACTATTCATTTCTATTAAATACAGGAATTAGGTTTCCTTCTAACTTAATGCGGACTGGTAAACTTGACATTAGAATTTTGTGTAGATAAATTTTTGGTATTTAGGCTCCATCTTGATGTTCCCTTGTTGCTTAAGCAGTAAACTAATAGAGATGACAGAATATCCATTGCCTTTACCTACATATAACTTGAAAGTCATGCCATGACACATGTTTAGCTATTAGACCACTCTACTGTGTGCTCTGTAACGCAACACCCTTATTAAGTTGAAATAAATTAAATTCCCATTGTTTTTCTCTCATATAATCTTACTAATATTATAAATGCGAAAGTTTGTGAAAAATGTTTGTATGTTTGTTAAAATTAAACCCAGAAACAACTAAATGGTTTGGATGAATTTTGACACACTGGTAAGTCATGTCCTGGATTAACACATAGGCTACTTTCTATACTGGTAATTTGCTCTCATGGGAAATAATAATTTTAATTTGATTAAGTAAATGGCGCAGGTGTCATACAGTGTTTGAGGGACTTTTGTAGCAAGGATTTTCACGCGAGCGAAACCGCGAGCAACGCCTAGTTATTTCATAATTCTTATCAGATACACATTGGTGACATCCAGGGCAAACATTATGATTTATAATAAACCTGTAGTTAAGTACTAGATTATAGGACCAGTGGGATCGACATTATATAGCCTGTATCAACAGTCCCGCTCCCCTCTAGAATGGTGTTTTCAATTGTAAAAACACTAAAATATTATTATAGATGGAAGATTATCACATACCATTAACCATATGCACCATTACCATGTCCGCCCTGTGGATTGGGGGCGTTTGGAGAATTCCACCACGGTATCCCCTGCCTGTCGTAAAAGGCGACTAATAGGGGCCTCCGGGGGTCACGGGTGGGCGGGACGTGCCGCCCACCCATTAGTCTAGCCAACTTTTGTGACCCCCGTGATGGACATGTCCGAGGCAGCGTGTCTCACGCTGCCTCGTACACCAAAAGGAGGACACGGTACGGTGTTTCGGGGGCTTCTGAGCCCCCGCAACAGGAAAAGGACCGCAACAGCGGTACGCGCAGGGGCGGTTGCGGACGACAACTTAGACGTGAGTCGGAGGAAGCCCGCAGCCGTCCCTAATGAGCCGAAGATGGCAATATAAAAAAAAAAAAAAAAACCATTACCATGTCAATTTTTGTCGCCAAGAATGATTCGGTATTCTGGTTTGCAGGACATTGTGGCATTACATTGGCCACACACATGTAATTGAGCTTTATGAGACAACATAATATAATCTCAGACTAATGTAGGAGCAATGCGAACAAACATGCAAATATAGGATATACTCCTGAAATAGTGGTTAAACAACAAACTTATCGGTGGACAGTGATTATGATGTTATAGACACTTTCGTACTTAAATGCAACCCAATATATAGGCTTAGTGTTTGAATTAATAGTGACATACGTGATGAGCAAGTCTACCAATTTTGGTAGACAATGCGGTCAACAGATAATCTAGTCGTTATTAATCTGAGCATATAAAGGCTCATTAGTCATGATGCACGCAGTGCTTTTTGGAATTCAGTTTCGGCTATTGCTGCTACTGTTTATGATTATTGTGAAGATTACGCTCGTCATTGGGTGCGTTCCACTAAGCGTTCACAACGCCCAAAATACTCTTTTGGCCGTTCCACATGGCGACTACGATCGTTGTGGTCGCGGCGAAAACGTCATTAATGACGTCATCACTCACGCTCACGAGAAGCCCACAACGACCCATCTCTGGAGGTGGGTCGAAGTGAGCGTTGAGAAAAAATAGCAAAGTTGTCAGAACTAAAAAGTCAAAGTTTTCTATTTACACGATTATTATTTTCTAAAATTGTATTACATTCTTCATCTGAACTGGATGAACTAGTACTTTCGACAGTATTATTGCATGCACGCATCTACAAATAACCTAGTGTTGTCGCTAAAACATTTTGAATTTATTTGAATGTAAAATAATTGAATACTTCATTGAAATTACATATAAAAATTGAATTATATATTTATTTTTCGACATAAACCAACTTCACTTATAATTATTACAATTTACACTTAAAACTCATTAAAACTTAATAATGGTAGCCTAACCTATTAAAGCTATTGCTTTATTTTTTCTAGCGCGCCATTTGTATTATTTCCTCAACGCCCAAAACGCTCCACAATCCATTCCACTTGGGTTTACGATAACAACGCTCAGGACCTGCTCAGGACTTAGTGGAACGGGAAAACTCGTGGTCGTGAGCGTGATCGTCGTGAGTGCTTAGTGGAACGTAGCCATTCAGTTGTATAAGAATATCTATCTTCACTCTCATTGATCGGGAAGAAAGTGCGTACCTATGAGTGACGTGTGTCGTGACAGCTATTATTTTGAGATTAAATGGTAACAAGAGACATAGGCGTCAATCTCCTTCGTTAATCTTCTCCCACTGACCAGTCTTCAATGTAAAGTCATTTAACTAACTTTGCAATCTACAGCAACGTGACATTGGCGGAAGAGCTTCATAATCAAGCTAAGTAGCCAGTAATCAAAAAAGAAACAGCGACATAGGGGGTCGAGACACTTGTAATTCGAAGTTTAAGACCAGAGAGCCAACTTCGAAAAACGAAATCCGTAGTTTCGGGTGACGGATCGCACGTTTTCTTACTACGAAGTGTTACGGATCCGTTGTCGGATTCGAAGACGGATCCGATGTTCGGATTTTGACACTAATGACATTTTTACTTTCGTTGGCCCTACTTTGAAAACCAATTTGACATAAAATACGTCGTTTCTTCGTTCGGATCATAACCTCAATTTCACGAAAGCTTTAGACCTTTCGTTTGATATTCGTTTAGAACTTCAAAGTTGTTAAAATGGCTCGATTCCTTCTTTATGAAGAGTTGTTGCGTGAGGAAAGTATTGAGCGAAGTTGAAAGCGTCTCCAACTGCGTGAAACCTTCATTCATCGTAACATTCCAGATATGGAATTTTTAGGAATTATATTATGTCGCCATCCCTTTTTGAAAAGATTTGTGAGGATATAGTTCCACTGCTTCCTCCAAAAAAAAAATACGGGGTATTGACTAAGGTAAGCTACAGAATAAATATTACTTTCTATCTTTCTCAACTACCTAATGTAATACAGAAAAGGGCACGATCTGCCATGGATAGTTTAAAAGGCAGACGGAGGTATCTTTTGGCTGCCAGACAACTACATTATAGCCCTGAAGTTGCCGGAAAAAACATTATTGCTTGTTGTGTGTTACAAAACATGTGTAATGCAGCTGGGCTGGATCTATGGCATTTCAATGATCGCAATTGGAGGGTTAAATGCAACAGAGAGCTGAACATCATGTAGCAGGAAGTGCTCTTTTAGAAGGATACCATGCTCGAAATGAATTAATACAATTACTCAGTAGAAATAATAGGTGAAATTTTACATGATTATTATTAACTAGCCTAGCCTGCATTATTACTGAACATGTATAGCCTACAAATATTTCATCTAATATTAGTATAGACAAAAAGAAGAATTTTATGCTATCCTTTGTAGAAAGTTCCTATGACTTAGAATTTATTAAACTTTAAGCATATTATGTTGTCTTGTTTCAGAATGTAATAAGGAGGGCTAGTTTTGGAATTGTTCAGTTACTCTTGTGGCTAACTGTACGTATCTACTCTGTGCTAGAGCCTCTAGCGGTAAACATAAACGCCATAGCCCTCATTACACTACTACCAACTCGCGAGAGCAGTGACATGACCAACACTTTTCCCAAGCTAGAAGGAAATTACCTCCCAAATATATGTATTATATAAGAAAATAAAACAAAATTGTTACAATTTTTCTACTAGATATTTCATTGATTTATTCAACTCTTTTAACTACTCGAGAATCCCCTCCAGTACTTCCTTTTTTTCAGTTTCGATGCGAAGGATACGATAACGGATGGCGCACTCGTCTTCGTATTCTCCTTGAAGCTGTTAGGTGAAATCATAAGAAAAATGTAATTTTTTATTGTAAAGATTCTAACACAACTTGCCTGCCTAAACTCACAAAAAAAGTGTTGAAAGCAGAGTAGACTTACATTAATTATAGTGGATTATATACATAGCGCATTCTAATAGATAGTGTTAATTAGATGAATTGTTTTTCTACATGTATTGATTTGTAATTTTGTTAAGAGACGACTAGTCTAGGTACAATTTAGTATAACGCTTGCTCGGCTTTAACTGTAAAGGTGTTGTATTTTCATTCACGAATAAATAACTTTATGTAAAGTGCATACTATTATTATCCTAGTAGGTAAGAATATTACCTTCTTCAACTGCTGCAAAGTTTTCACGGCCCCCCTCATGCTATTAAGGTGGCATGTTATTGTCTCCAACAAACGTTTGCTTGTAACCCGCTCCTCCAGGCCATGCGCTACCCCACGAGCGAGATCGGGGTGTTCTCCCATAAATTCCAACAGACCTGCACGCTCTTGGCAGTCATCTTTAGCTGAAATGTTTTGAAAAATAGTATAAAACATAACTACGTTTATCGTAAGTTCGTAAGTAGGTAATGATGATTTTTATAACACTTAGTCGAAATCACAGAAATTGCATTTTGTTACACAATAACTGCCTTTCAATGCAAAAGATCATTCGTTTAAAGCGAGTAAACAACATTTTAGTAATAAACTTACCAATACAGAATTGATTAATGATTTATAAACAGTAAAATCCAGGTTGTCAATGTGTCAAATGTCAAGTGCTTAAAAAGGCTAATTGCACAGATAATAACTCCACAGATAAAATAAGACAAAATAATGCAAAATCAGCAAAAATATTTTAAATTTTGTAACAAATAAATAAAAAAGAATAGATATACCACATAAAACCTAATTAGATATTCAATTTATTTGTATTTTTCACAAAAATATCATAATCGGTAAAAATTTACGGTTTTTGAAGATACAGCTCCCTAATCCGACACAAATATTCATTCGAACGATTGTTTATGGATCCGAAAGTAACGGTGACGGATCCGAAGTAATTTGGTAGTAAGGTTAAATCCGAAGTTCGTCGTTTCTTCGTTTCGGACCGACGTTTCGGATTACGTTTTTCGAAGTAGCTCTTCAGAGGCGACATTGGCTATTTGGTCAGAAAAAATCTCCTCCGTATTTTTCTCTTTTTTTAGTTCCCAAGTGTATTTTGTCAAGTCTTATGTTGAGTGATTACGTCTAAGATGATAACGTTCAAGGCAGAGCCTGTGCAGACCTTGGCGGACCAGACACCACGCACGACCGCCCGGCTCTCCCTACCGTAAAGCTGGTTCAGCTTTACTGTTGACGGTTGTAGGCATCAGGGATACCTAATAAGGGTAGTACATTAATATTTATTGTGAATCATAAGTTAATCCATTTTGATTCATTACAAAGTTTACGACTGATTCATAATAGTTTTATTGACTGCCTCGGTGGCGTAGTGGTATTGCGTACGCATTACGAGTACGATTTGCGCGCTGAGGTCCTGGGTTCGAATCCCGGGTCGAGCCAAAAAAAATTGTGACTGGGTTTTTCCATCTTAAAATTTACTCAGTCGCAGCTCGGAGTCAGGAAGTTGGCGGTGTGATACCCCCGTGCCTCGGAAAGCACGTAAAGCCGTTGGTCCTGCGCCTGATCTCTCTCCGGTCATGTCGGATTGCCGTCTCACCGGACTATGAGAGTGAAGGAATAGCGAGTGCACCTGTGTATTGCGCACACACTTGTGCACTATAATATCTCCTGCGTACCTGGCTGATCTCCGTTGAGATTGGCCGCGGTGGCTGAAACTGGCTAGGAGGATTTTTCATTTTATCACTCGAAAACATCAGGGGTCCTTTAATCAAATATGTTTGTCACACCTTAAAGTTTACCACCTGAACAATAATTAATCACGAACGCAGAAAAAGATAAAAAAGAGCGTCAAGTATCTCTGTCTAACACACGTGTTGTATAATCTTACCTTTCATGTATTAATAATCTAAGGAATCAGCGATGCGTTGACGGCCTCACCCTTAAAGAATAACGCCAGACTGTTTGGAACTGGGTGTATACAGGCGATACACTTATTTGTGTACGATGGTCGTTATACGGCCAGAACACGAACCATGACAGTTACCTGTCACTTCACGTTGGTTGTCTGAGACAGTGGTACTACTAAGGAGGAGTCGCAGTCGTTTTAATTATGAACTAGGCTAATGCAACGGCTCAGCTGATGGCCAGTTAACCCTTATTGTTAGGGGAATGTTGAGTGTGCTGCAGACTTATAGAAATATTCTATAATATTTTTTCATCATAGGTTTATTTATTTCTCCACAGTTTGTACAATTACAAAATCACATAATATAAAATATGACATAGGATATGGTATTTGATTCAAACTGGGTAGTTACGCGATTGAACCACCACTGCGAGAGAACCACCGTGCTGATTTCAGTCGGGAATATTCTCATTATGTAGTTACCTTAGCGTATAGGTTGCAACCGATGTATTCTCATAAACGATAAGAGAGATGATCAGTAATACCTCTTTCAATTTCAGCCTACGAAACAGTCTTAAGGTTTGAAGCTTAAAACGACTCTCGGCACACTTTGAAAGTTTATAAAGCAATTCATTTACGTAATATCATCCTCATGCGTGAATCCCGGTACAATGTAAGATCTTAATTTATTTGGCTAGCGACCTGCTTGACAGCAACCCCTCAGAGGTGTAAATTAGGAGCAGTTCGTGTTAGAGTATCCCATTAATTTCTACCTGTTCTGGCAACTTAGGACTCTCAGTTTACAGTCTACAGACGCCACCACTAGACCCAGGAATGAATTACGTAACGTATTGTGAATTATTACGTGGTACCGGCCGTACGGCCTCCATTCCCGCCTCCCGGGTGCAGAGGGTGGCGTTGCAACGCGCAGCCGGGACTCGAGATCAATGCAGCAATTTACTGCCGTTTCCACGGTCATTCCAGAATTTACTACCGAGGTGAATAGTCGTTTCATTAAAAATTTCTGAACGGTAACCAAAAGTTAAACTGTGTGCAGTGAAAATATCTTAACCATCATGCCGCTAACATGTAAGAAGTGCACGACAAACCCGAAATTTATAGTGATGCAAAATAGAATCCTGTTTAATTATTACAAAAGAATTGCCACTCTGATGACTATTTTTATCTTTGTTCTTGTATGCTTCTTCAACGACAAAAAGATGATACAAAACTACCTTCTAGCCAACCTTGGAAGCATCTGTATATATTTTCTTGCCTTTGCGAACATCAAGTATACCATCACACCACTTTATAGCAAAAAAGGAATTTTGTATCCAGGATGGGATCTGCGCGGAGGAAGTCCTGCAGACATGTATAAAGATGTCATCATTATTACAGCGACGGCTCAGTTTCTATCGGTGTTCGACTTTAATTTTTGGTTTTTATCTTTCCTCAGCGTCGCTAGGATCGGATGGTTCTTTATAGAGTGTTTAGCGCCTAATCTATGTTTGAAAAGTGGTCAGGAATTATCCTGTAAGCCGGTAAGTGATCTGAAAGATTTGGAAGAACAACTTAGTTTGGTGGAGTGGGCAGAGCATATGGAAGCAGTTCAGAAGCAATATAGCGGTACCAAGAATGATTCTCATTGGACGTTAAAATTGAGAAAAATGGCAGAGAAAATTCAGAAACGAATATATATTCTAAGGAAAATTCAAAATGAGGCGCATATGAAAAATCTTCAATCTGGTGTACCGATTCACAACCTCGAAGAGCTCGTTACTGAATGTTTAAAAGCCCATGTGGAAAATGAGGTTGGTCTGCCACCAACGTCATCGGTCATCGACTGTGTCATCGAAGTCATTGAACCCACCACTGGAGTCTCTGCTACAGGGCCCACCACTGGAGTCTCCGCTACAGAGCCCACCGCTGGACTCTCCACTACAGAGCCCACCGACCGAGCCTCCGCTATAAAGGCCACCGACAAAAGCAGATATTGAACAAATGCCGATACTCATCAGTAAGCCAATTATGATTTTTTTAATGCAAGAAAGGGGACTATAATTTTATCAGGAAGATTCTGAGTAAAATTAACAAAATTTGATACATGAGAGTTTGATAGATTAATGATGTCGAAACGGCTGACCATACTGGAATTGCAAACAGCAAGCGATAACTAAATTTTATTGTTTAACAGATCTTGTCCGAAGGTGTTATGTGTGGTTAGGGCTGCCATCCCTCCGGAATTCCCCGACTTTGTTCTAGTTTGAAGGGCGTCCGGGGGCCTTCCAGCAGGGGTTTGCAAAAAGTGTCCGGGTATAACTCGGACACTTTTGTTGTCAAGGCAAATCCATTTTTTTTATAGACAAGCGATAAATTGATATAAATATTAGTTAAAAATTCATTCATAATCCGCATTTAAGAAGACACGGCTAAATATTTTTTCAGGGGTGTCTCGGGAAAAACCCATATTTCGACCAAATGTCCGGGATTTTTGCCGTGTTTTTCCGGCGTCGGCAATTTAGGTGATGGCAGTCCTATGTTTGGTCTATTTTATTCATTGAGGCAACGAATGTTGCGTGTCAGCAGGAAAAAGGGACTCTCAAACCATTCAAAATCGCATCAGAAACAATCAATTGCTGCACAAACAACTGATTTCCTGTGAAGTTATTGTAAATTTATAAACATATTACTTTAGTAAATTTGGAATGATAAAGTTTACGTTGTACTTTTTCCATTTAGATGTTTGAATGGTTATAGTTAAATATAACATAACAAAAATACCATGCAATCTCATCAGATGAACCTTCCGTTGTAAAGCGCAGCTTTTATTTGACAGGAACCGGTCCACTCTTTTAATTTTTGTGCTGCTTAGCGCTTATGTTGTTTTGAAGTCTTCTGTTATATTATACTTTGACATCTGATGATATTGAGAATATTTCTTTTAGTGTATTTAATGAAAAGTTCTAAGTGAGCTGGTTCTGTCTCAGCTTACAAGTGTAGTGTGAAAAACGTTTGATTGCGAATATTTGAGTTATCATTGGTTTCAATTAAAATGTATTCAAATGCATTTCGATAATTCCTATATTTTTAACAGCTAGCGATTGTAGCTAGAGCGAATCAATTAAGAGGCACTAAGTCCGATTTCCAGGAACGGCTTTGCTGTTCGTCATAAACAATATTCCAATATGCCGCCCGTGGGTAAAAATTTTTTTTATGATGTGACACTTTACAGAAGTTAAGACTTGCTTGCATAAAGCGAATTGCTACTTACAGTGCAATCGTGTTATCCGTCGATGTTTAAACCCAATAGATCTGCTGTGTGAAATAATGATTCTTTTTAGGGTCAACGTGGTCGCTAAATGCTGCAATAAGTCACGGTTTTTCCAACCGTAGTTAGGGTAATTCTCGGTGTTACCAAACTGGACGCCTTCGCAGAGCTTTGAGCGCGCTAGGCGTGAGATGTTTGCGTTGGAGGAGGCGCTGCGAGTGCGTCCAGCTTAATAAGACCCGCCCAAAAAGATAACCACGGTTTAAACCTCGAGGCCAAAATCTCCAAAATTATGATAACATTTCAAATGCTTAATTCCGTTGTAATTTTTTTATTTGTGACAGAAGATAATAGTAATGAAAAAAATACTTAGTTCGTAAGACTTGAACTCACAATGTGATTACTCTATTTATGATCCATGTTACGAGCAAAGACCAGAAAGGGTCATTTTAAATGAAAAAAAAAAAACAAAAAAATAAAAAGAAAAAAATATCCTGAGTATAAGATGTACAATTAATATAAAATATGAACTTACATAATGATCTACTTTTATTCTTGATAAATGTTTACGTCTAGTTTAACGGTATTTCTCTACTAAATATTTCATTGCAAAAATATTTTTGGCGTATGAAATAAGTGTTAGTTTTTACGAAGCTTTTGACAAACAAAAAACACACTGTCCACTTTTATATATTTTTTACCTTTAAAAAAATCCTGTATTAGTGACAATAATTCAGAGTTTATCACATACATTATATTTGTAGACTGTATATTATTTTAGGATAAAAATATAATTAATATGTCCTTAACTTTTTTTACAATATACTCAGTCTTACCCGTAATCAATTAGTGTAACTGCCCAGGGTACACCGTCTATTTTTCATATTTTGTATAATAACCTAGTGTTAATTTAAAATGCGGTTGTCATTAAAAGGCTGTATAGAAAAGAAACTTCTAGAAAAATGGTGGTGAGAAAATATAAAAAATAAACGTATGCTAGTAACGATTCGATCGAAATATTATCACTTTATACCTACTGAACATTTTCATCTACAATTTTACCATGAATTAATTATATTTTTAGATATTATATCTCATTCCTAACAAGTAGAGAAATACCAATAAGAAATAAACTTTAGAAAATGTTATACTGACTGTTGTAGAGTAGTGTTTCACGAATCTGGTTGTTGTAATTTTATGGAATTTTAATAAATCTATATGTTAGCATTCGTTTTTTTTATGACGAGACCAGCAAAGCTCATATTATGATAACACGATACAATCTTTACTCTCTTTGCGTCGTTCTCCTCAGTTCTGAGGGTCATGACCACCTCTCACCAGCTTCCGCCATATGTCACGCCACCGATCCCGAATGTTGCCAACTGTATGGCGTCGTATACAGTGGTGGATTTGATCGGTCCAGCGTATTGGTTGGCGTCCACGTGCTCTTTTGCCCTCTACCTTCCCGTTGACTATCAGATTCCCTAACATTGCAACATCCCCTAACAATCCTAACATTGAAACACAAAGCGCTGCATCAGTGCACTGTGCTCGTCACCCTGACACATTATATGTTGCGTCTCATAATGTCCCATGCAGAAATAAACATTGCGACACGATGCTTCCTACAGTTGAGCTCTCGCATACGAGAGACCTACGTAGTAACTCATTAAGCTCCCAATACATATTATTTAATATATATAAAGTTTAGTTTACCACATTAAGTTGACCTCAGGTTTTTTATTGTTAATGGCCCTACTGCCGGTAGCCTGACGCGAGTCGGTTTTTCTGACTAGGGTCTAGTAGGGTGAACACAGAAGGCGCTCGCATGCTTTTGAATTAAGTGACCATGCTGAGGGCAACCCACTAAACTGGTTACGAACCTCGGCTCAGGACGGCCACTGAGAGAGGATGAGACATCAACGATTAGGTAAAGATTGTTTTTTTAGGCTAATCCTATTAGATTGAACTTCACGTTGACGCATATAGATTGTATTGAGAAAGTAGACATATAGAAAGCTGATACATTTAATACATAACAATTCATAGCATATTTACCTTGTCATGGATAAAACTCAGAAATATCGGAAAAAGACAAACACTAATTAAAAATACTTTCTCGTCTTAAGGCTAAACGCGGCAAGGATCATGTTACCCTATGCCTCCGTGGCTTGGTATTATCTTGCTGCTTTTTGGTTTATTTCTCCTATTTGCCCCAAGCTCATGCGCAAGGAGCTGTTCTCAAGCGCTGGTGCGTGACCCGACATCCGATACGTCACGCTCGGGAGAACACTTCGTGCCATTACGTGCTATGGCATACACAATGCTAGATTTTATGGAGTATATTTTGATTTATAACTAGGTATTTCAGGCTGTTATAGTTAGCAAGGGGCTACCAGACTTGAGATCACTTTTTAACGCTGAAGCAAGTGTGTAATAAATGATGTTAGCGCAAATAAAAACACTTAGAAGAATCTAGGATGCGTTTCCGTCCTTAAATTATAGAGAATCGATTAAGGAACGGGAATTAGAAAAGTTATGGAGTGTTTGAACCTCGGACATTTCAATAACGTTAAGCGAGAGAAATAGGAGTTGGGGCGGTTTACTAATTGTTATTTAGCATTCGGGACATCTTACATAAAACAAACAAAGTACCACCGACCACAGTCTTAACCAAACAATATTTTAGAAGACTCATTTACTTTAGAAGTAAATGAAAGAATCGTATTCTATTTGCGTACTAAGGTTTTCATGTAGGTTTGCGTCGTCATATTGCTTAATCAGGCTTTACCAATAAACATTTATTAAGAAGAAAGAAACTTATTTATTTGTAACAAGTAAGATTACAAGATAATCACACACTTAAATTAATTTGCTCATTATAAAATCGACCCCAACTCAGGATTATCTGGTAAAAACATTAAACAATATAGGTGCCGCTTTTTTAATAGAGGTAAGGTATAAGTGAGAAAGTGGACGATAGCCTTGTTGGGAATGGAACGGTCTGCTGAGTGAATGTCCGGAGGTTCAAAACCCAAGGCTTCTGACTTTTCGAAGTTACGTGTGTATTGCTTATCAATTATCGTCCACATTAATGGTGAAGGAAACATCGTGAGGATAGGTATCCTTAAATTACGAAATTCTTATGGAGAATTCTCAGGTATATAGGTATATACCTGAGAATTCTCCATAAGAATTTCGAGGGTATGGGAAGTCTGCTAACCCGCACTAGGCCAGCGTGTTTGGCTAAAGCCTAACCCCTCTCAGTAGTAGAGGAGGCCCGTGTTCAGCAGTGGACAGTATATAATAGAAGGCTGATTGAATTGCATCGCACAAGTGAGAAAATTTGTTAAGTTTCTTAACGATTCTTAGTAAAGGTGTAAACCGTTATTTTGGTTTTACCATCGCTAAACATAATAATGGATGTCTTCAACAAAACGTTATATTGACGTATTGTAACCGCCTCGATAAGGAAAATGGTTTGCCCTGTGATATAATTAAACTGTTTACATTTTAGGTCAAATAATTATTAGTACATTACGAAAATTGTGAATCATGATTGAGTAATTTGTACGATATTTACGCGTGCGTCGAATTTGCGTGATAATTATTTTTTTCACTCAACTGAATGACGTTTCTATGGTCGGTCACTGCTACCCTTAATAGGAATATTATCAAAACTGAGTAATAAATGACACAGGTTCTTTGTTCATACTGTCGTGTGATACTGGTAGTTTCTGCGGAACATCATCGCTGTAAAACAGAAAGAAATGTGATACTTATGGACGTGCTCTCGAGCAGTCTTACCATCTATTATATTGGTAATAGAAATGAGTACACAATAATTGACGAATTTTAAAATAATCTACAGAATTTTACGGGCCTAAAATATTCTCCACTTTTATTACTATTTTATGCGGGCCGGCATTGATGTAAATAACCCATCATCAATAGGGCACGGTGAAGTAGGTAATCTCTGCACCATGGTGACCCCCGTGGAATCATAGGGCGGTGTTAATAAGTCCATCTCACGAGTGAGTGATTTGAGTGAAGTCTCAAGTAGACATTTAATGTATTGAACTATTTAATAAACCAAGCTGAAGCTTGTTCTCAACTGAGTCGGAGCTGTTACATAAATAAAACTCAGCTGTCAAAATGCGGCACATATTGTCACTTAAGATGCCACCTGAGCTGCTTTAATGAAAGCTTATTAAATTGCGACTATCTTAAGATGCTATTCTTAATTTAACAGCATCTCAACTGATATCGAATTTCATAGCGAAATTAAGTTGTATTTATTAATACGGTTATTTACTCGATTAGAACGATTATAATAAGCCATAATCTAACGAAAGATAGATATCCCTCGCCAGTTGACACAATTATGCCGGCCTGTTTGATAACGGATATATTTTATTGTCGAATACCAAATATAAGATGAAACTTGCTAGTTTTTCTTCCTATAAATAGTTGGTAGTTTTGAATTATAAATTGTTCGGCGTTAATTCGATTAACCTCGTGAGCAAGGACTGCTTAATCTATGGTCTAATTATTTAATTAACTAGATATGTTAGTGTTCTTTAGAGTACCTACCCGTGGTAGTATCGTGCTGCAGAATGCTGCTGTAATACGGAGTTTGTGGGTATATTAAAATGGGACGTACTGAGATTCAGGATAAGGTTAATAATTGTTTAAAAAAAATGAAACTCAAATCACGCTTTTACCCCAGGGGTAAAAGCGTGATTTACGCCATGTGTGTTCTGGTCATGATGTGATAGGGGGCGAACCTATCGCCATATCGGACATTGTTATAATTATCGAACATAATGTGATAACAAATAGATTACTGAAAAAAACTTGCAATAAAAAAGCTGTCGATGATAATTTCGTCGACCTGTATTTAAAACTGACAAGACTAGTTTCATCATTATTATACCATTTGTATGTTGTTTTTGGAACTGGCACCAAGCATGTGCATGATGTGAAACAAGCTCAAACAACGAGCCAGTGCTAACTGACATCTGAATACCATTTTTTTTGTGCGTCTAATCGTCGAAGCAATTACACATTTCAATGGAGTCGACGCGTCAAAGCGACATTAGAAATCGGGTAAAAGTGCCAGTGAAAGTGCACTATGACACCTAGTATGAATGATGGGTTTATATGTCACGTATCTGGTGTTCACTGCTTAGTTATGCCTCGTCCAAAAACATCAAGGAATATGGCAAAAGGTGTATTGGGAATGTGAGTGAGGCGTTTTTAGTAGAAGATATAGAAGGCAAGATAGTCAAGCAGGTGGTTCATCTGATGGTCAAAGATCATTAACAATGAATACTGCTAGAAACAATAAGTTACCCACCTCAACGATAAGTGGAAATTTGACTGCCTCGGTGGCGTAGTTGTATTGCGTACGCGTTACGAGTACGATTTGCGCGCTGAGGTCCTGGGTTCGAATCCCGGGTCGGGCCAAAAACTTTACGACTGGGTTTTTCCATCTTAAAAAATTACTCAGTCGCAGCTCGGAGTCAGGAAGTTGGCGGTGTGATACCCCCGTGCCTCGGAAAGCACGTAAAGCCGTTGGTCCTGCGCCTGATCTCTCTCCGGTCGGATTGCCGTCTCACCGGACTATAAGAGTGAAGGAATAGCGAGTGCACCTGTGTATTGCGCACACACTTGTGCACTATAATATCTCATGCGTACCTGGCTGATCTCCGTTGAGATTGGCCGCCGTGGCCGAAACTGGCTAGGAGGATTTCAAGTGGAAATTTGGAAGGAGTTGCAGACTATATCGCTGAACATGGAAAACTTACATAAGCATTATTGCGACTCTTTTGAATCCCTTTCTTGCCAATACTTTGATTAGTGTTATACAATAAGCCTTATTAATAATATAGGGAGTCTAAATTTAAGAAGAAATTATGAAGTTACTTTTAAGGATTCTGATGAATGAATTGGTGAATCATTAAGGGGTTTGATATTTATCACGAAATACCTGTGCATTTCGAACCGAAACACAACAAGCAGAAATAGATCAAACTGTTTGGCTAGACGGGCTCTGATACACGACACACCGCTTTGTAAATAAACATGATTCATATTCGAGCTGATAAAAGTGTCACCGTTCGTCGGCCTCTTTCTAATATCGCTAAATATTGGATGATCCAAACACCAATCATATCTCATAATCTTGCGAATATCAATTATCAACCTTATTGGTGACTTCGGCAATATTTTTAAAACATGTTAACCGAACTCTGGATTAGGGAGAAGAAATACTTCTTTAGCGGTCCCCCGATAATATCACAAGAGTAAAAACTTTTTAGAACATTATTTTTCTTGACCAGGGCATGTACACAAGATACCTTTCTATAATTGTTGAAGTTGATAGAAAACAAAAAGAATATGGGAATGACATCTAATGACGATAAGACTATCGCTAGGCTATGCCCAAGGCTGCTCCCAAATGCTTTTGTGTTATTTATTAGCTTTAAAGACTGTAGTAGTAATCTTGTGTAAGGTCCCTAGTGGTAGGTCTACCGATCGCGATGCCGGTTTGGTAGATGCTAGATTCCATGTCTACCATCGAGCAACATTGCCCAAGCACTGTCATGTTCCGGTTTGAAGGACACTGCTGATTGTAGCCAGTTTAATAAGGTACTAGGCAATATCAGAATTTGTCGGACACATGGCAGAGCCACTCAGTGCCCTGTAGTAAGTGGGTATCGCTATTGTGAGCTGACGGTTGTTAAGGTTACCATCAAGCTTCAGTTTGCTCGTCTTGTCATTCAGTAGCGAAAAAAAAAAGTTGCAAACGCATTAACATTACACTTGTCTAATACTAGATGTATAATGTATATACCTAATTACAGCAGATGACCCCGGCTTGCAAGAAATTATTATGGCCTTTATCACCATGTATTATGAATTAAGGTCAGGTAGTTATAAAGCATATGGGGAACTTGCAAACTATAAGTGCTAACAGCGTGTCCTATATTGAAATCTAGCTTATTTAGGTCACCCGGCAGAGACGCTGGACCCAGATTTATTGATTATCTGCAGGGAATATCACCCATTGCGCTCTCACTGGCCTATGATGTTTAAAGTTACCACATCACAATATGTGTTGTACAAACAATGGACACAATATTTACGTACTCCTAAAGAGCGATGGTGACCACTTACTATCACCATTACCTCGTCTACCTTCGAAGGCAATCTTACTTTTTACTAATACTATAACAACGGATTTATATGAAACTAGCTTTTGCCCGCAGCTACGCCCGCAGGAGTTTGTCCTGGTTAAAAGCCCGCTATATATTTTCCCGGGATAAAAGTAGCCTTAAACCTTCCTAGGGTCTCCAGCTATCTTCATACAAAATTTCATCGGAATCCGATCCGCAGTTTTTGAGTTTATCGCGTACAAATTTTACCACATTTTTTTACCTCCTTAGGGGTTGAATTTTGCAAAATCCCGTCGTAGTAAGCACCTGCGTCCTAAAAGAAACCCCCATGCAAAATTCGAGACTCCTAGCACTTGTAGTTTTTGAGATGTCGTGATGAGTGAGTGAGTGAGTGACCTTTTGCTTGTATATGTATGGATTTGTACTTTTTATTTCGATAATTTGCTCCCATGGGAAATAATAGATATTTTAAATCTGATTATTTAAGTAGATGGCGCTGGCGTCGTCTTTAGGGATTTTTGTAGCGGGCGAAGCCACGAACAATATCCAGCAAAAAATTAAAAATGGTTATCGTCAGGCAGAATAGTATGTAAACTATGCAAGATCGTTCCTGCGAATTCTGGAAATCGCTGAACCCACTCGAGTGGGTGAAAGTCAAGTTTAAAATGAAAAGAACATTATTTTCTACGTGGCAGGTCTCTTGTGTGAGTCCGTAAGCACCATGTAGTCAAGATTACATCACGCATGTGTGTCTGCCGGCCATTGTTATGTTCCGGTTTGAAAGACATTGAAAGGAATGTAAATACTGAACGATATGATACGTATTTGTCTCAAGGCTACCCGCGTAATGCTACGCAGTATAGTAATTTTATGTGTGTTGTTGCTAATGTTTATGGATAGACGTGACGATTATCATCGCAACCAACCTCCTCAATATTTACTTGTATGAAATCTATTGTTTTTTTAACCACTTACGTCTCTCTCGCTCTCTTTTTTCTCAGAATATTGATTTAAAATTTGGCACAGTAACAAAATTTGTTCGGTAGTCAGTCCGGAGAGAAAGTTTAAGTATAATTGTTATTTAAATAAATGGCGTACCGAATGGGAAAGTGAAATTTAGAAGTGGAGCGATTAGGTTCAATGTAGCATGTGAAAATCTGTGACTAAATTTAGGTGTAAATCGTATTCGACGGTCTTGTGCCAGAAATGCACACAAATTTTTATGTTTTTTAAGCAATAATAATTATTTCATCGCCATGAGGCACAGGGTGTTTTAAGAGATTTTAATTTCCCAAAAGATTTCCAGACCGATCTGTTAGAAACTGGTCACATCCATCGACTTTCTGCGACCTTTGGCAGGTCGTCTGGCCACCTTGCAAATCCTTATTGACTCGCACTACTAATCTTAATAAGACAATCGCTAGTTTATATGGGCTATGAAGTATTTATTCTTACATATTAAAAAAATATTTTTTCCGCCACGTTTGTCTGAAAGAAAGAAATAAGAAGTTTACTTAACTGATTTAGATGAAATTTGGTACGGAGGTAGTTTGAGACCCTGCGATGAACATACCCTACTTTTTCTCCCGGAAACACTTTCTCACGCGGGCGTAGCCGCGAGCAAAGTCTAGTAGTGTATAAAGAATATGAAGTGTTTAATAAGTGTATAGTGTACCAAGGACATTCGCTGTCTTCGCCGAATTACACCATGACATTACGCAAAAGCCGTTACACTAAATACAAGACATAATTGATAGCTTGTTGTTTACATTCATATCAGAAAGCTAAAGTACACTCAATACGCTATTGACAATACAAATGGTTGGAGACCCGCACGACATTTTGAGTTATCATTCCCAACAGCGTACGTAACTGTACTCCAATGATTAGCATTATTCAAGTTCATTGAGCAGTTTTTATTATGTTTGCACTACGTTCATACGAATTGTACCGACCTCTTGTGATGTACATGTTAAAATTGTATCTAGTGCTGTCGAAATAAGATGGAATATTGTGTGAAATATGATTGTCAATATTTAAATAGGTGATACGTTCAGAAACTGTATTTTTGTATGGTCACGTGAGTTTGGATGAACGAACAGTTTCACAGTAAAAAGTAGAACATATATTCAAGGAAAGAAAATATAAAATGTATTTACATTTTTTTTCTGCTATGAAAATGGTATACTAATAAAGATATCCCCTGAATTAAGATGAAATCCTCCTAGCCAGTTTCGGCCACGGCGGCCAATCTCAACGGAGATCAGCCAGGTACGCAGGAGATATTATAGTGCACAAGTGTGTGCGCAATACACAGGTGCACTCGCTATTCCTTCACTCTCATAGTCCGGTGAGACGGCAATCCGACATGACCGGAGAGAGATCAAGCGCAGGACCAACGGCTTTACGTGCTTGAATTAAGATAGTCTTCCAGTGGTACGACAGGCTCGACAAACTGATGGAAAAGGGATAAAGGCGTGTGCTTATAAATTGTCTAGCTCTAGCTTACAACTTTGTTCTCGTTTACATCCATCCAGTTAAAATGTACCCTGTAACACTAACGACCATTTTCGTAAACAATTTTCAAACCTGTAGCGACAATGTCGCACATAATTTCATATATTTAGGTAACGTCATTTACCAGATTAGTATAATATAAGTACCATTCGTACATAGAATAAATCAGACCAAAATCGTCTCTGGTCTTATTACATCCCATGCCATAGTGTGTGTGGTATAAACCTATTTATTATACCTATAATGTTTTGTCTTCTTCCTTCAAACTCAATTCGAAATTCGTTCGAAGAAGACAAAACATTCGATAACTAAAATAGGTTTATAAACTACACATATACAATCACGCCTTTTACCCCCGAAGGGGTAAACAGGGGCGCAACTAAGAGACCTACTTTTCGCCGTGCGTATTGGGTCCCTTGATGTGATAGGGGGCAAGCCTATCAGTATATCGTGCACAAATTCCATACTACGGGCTGATATTGAATAGAAAAATCCAATATCGATTCGTTCCCCGGGTTGGGCTAAGTGATATTGAATAGAAAAATCCAATATCACTTAGCCCAATCCGGGGAACGAATCGATACCCCGGCATTCCAGTCGTATCGTAATACAACTACGCCACCGAGGCAGCTTATAAACTGTCATGAATAAAGCCGTAAAGTTTCACCACTCCGATCGATTTGAAATTTTGTGTACTATGACTTCGGGCAATGTTTTTAAGACATGTTACCCTTGAGTTGATGCTGCATCAAGTAGTCTGCGGGATACCTAACTCTTTAGAAATTTATAGCAGATATAGCGTGTGTGGACTTATAAGAATGGTCTCAACGAGTAGGTGTTAGATAGTTGATTATCAAGGACCCGCGATGAAAAATATAGTATTTTATAAAGTTTGAAATAAAAATTAAATAAAAAAATTAAATAACTCCCGTCACAAAAAAACTCTAAAAGTAAAATAATAAAAGTGTCTTAGTCTAGTACCTTTTAGTTTTTAGAGGTTTTTTGTGTCGGGGGTTATTTAAATTACTTTTTTATATTTGTTAAAGAATTGAAATCGAAGCCGTAGTTTTAGAGTAACACGTTGAAACAAAACAGAGAGCTTTATAATATGAATAATATTATATAGTTATACCTAATGACTAAGTTGATAATAACTCATCAGTTATTACCGTTGCCCGTAAACGCCCACAACAAAGTCATTGTGCGTTGCCTCCACAGATTGTATATATATGCTCAATACAGTATTTTACAGTTGATTTCGGGGGATTTACCATTAGGCAGACTACATGCTTAACTATACGCCAGCGTCGCTCTTTGCGTGCACTTACTACCCTTTTCTCTCTGCTTATGTCCCCTACCTCTCCTACTTACTTATCTTCTAACCTTAAATTTCTTTATGATAACCATAATAGAAACCTTCGCTCATCCAATAATCATCTTCTTACATGTCCCCCTCATAGCTCTGACTTCACTCATTCCTCTTTCGCTATCCAATCTATCCTTCTATGGAATTCACTCCCTCTCGAAATCAGGACGTCTAACACACGGCTAGCGTTCAAAGTGAGAGTTCGGCAATTACTTCTAAATGAAGCGGAAGAGTCACCACTTTAATTATAATATATTATATGGTATGTATTTTTTTTAAATATATATTTATTATATTATACACTTATTTGTTTTATTTCTTATATGTGTACCTATATCTTTACTAATATTATAAAGCTGAAGAGTTTGTTTGTTTGTTTGTTTGTTTGTTTGTTTGAACGCGCTAATCTCAGGAACTACTGGTTCAAATTGGAAAATTCTTTTTGTGTTGAATAGAGCATTTATCGAGGAAGGCTTTAGGCTATATAACATTACGATGCAACTATTAGGAGCGAAGAAATAATGGAAAATGTGAAAAAAAACGGGGAAAATTATTCATCCTTGAGGGCTTCCATTGTGTGCGCTGCGAAAACGGTTCAAGATACCAAAAATATATGTATGAAAGAATTATTCCTCTTGAAATGATCTAACAAAATGTCCGCGACAGTATATGTCTATCTTTTAAGATTAACTCACTAGAACCGTTTTATGGAAATAAAATTTGGTCGAAATTAATGCATTATTTGTTAAGAGTTGTATCAACGTCATAATATTAATCTTTATCCAAATAAATGTGTTGGATAGAGTGATTCAACGGGAAGGTTTTTATGTACTTTTAGCCCGGAAAAACTTATTAACGCGGGCGAAGCCGTGGGCAATCTATACTAATGTTATAAAGCTGAAGAGTTTGTTTGAACGCGCTAATCTCAGGAACTACTGAACCGATTTTGAAAATTCTTTCACTAATAGGAAGCTACATAACTTCGAGTGCTATAGGCTACTTTTTAACCCGGGAAAATATTTTTGTCCCGGAAAAAGTTTTTCACGCGGGCGGAGCCGCGAGCACTACTAGTTAATTATACTTATTATGTATTAGTGATTGTGTATTTGTCATGTTTTTATGTTTATGTATGCTATCTATGAACTTGAATACTTTTAATATACCGGGTGGAAGGGAAACGCTCTCGGAAACGAATACAGGTGATAGTATTGGTGATTCCTGACGTGATGGCACTAAAAAAATCGCGATCGCATTGTTACAATTTTAGTAGGATTTTCTTAAATTTCTGTACAGCTTCACGTATGGATAGATAAATCAAACTATTATTCTGAAAAACATAGTAAAAAAGGTCAATATTTCAAAAAAATCGTAATGAAACACGTACATCAGCTGACGGGTTAACGACCGCGGGCCGGTCACGGCGCAGCGCGACGGCCGCCCAGTTCTTTGTACGCTTTACATTGCGCGCGCATGAATTACGGAAATACTAAAATCGTAAGTATTATCGCTTAGCTTTGCAAATGAATATAGTTTTTCGTTAATGTTATGGTTCTTCTCTCTTACCGTTCCGGTATAGAGAGCGTTTCCCTTCCACCCGGTATACCTTGAATGCACCTACCATGATTATCTCTGCACCACCTTAAGGTTGACTGGTAGAGAATGCCTACGGCATTAAGTCCGCCTGTGCATTAGTGTATAAAGTGCAAAATAAAATAAATGCTTGTCCCGCCACTTGTAATAAAACAATGTTATGGCAATCTTAACACACGTACACACACACACTCTCGCCTTTTATCCCCTAAGGGATAGGTAGAAGTTGCAACTAATGCACCCACTTTTCGCCGTGCGTATTCTGTCCTATGATGTGATATGGGGCGAGCCTATCGCCATATCGGGCACAAATTCCAAACTCCGGAATGATACAGAATTTAAAACCCAATATCACTTTGTCCGACTCGGGAATCGAACCCAAGACCTCAGCATTGCAGTCATACCGTAATACAACCACGTCACCGAGGCAGTATGCTATTGAACCTTATGTGAAAAAAGATATTGTGTTACATTAATTGCGTTTTATACGTGTATAACAAGGATAAATATATAGGTAGTTCCCCTCCCTCTGTCCGCCTACCAAATCGGTCAGTATCCTCTTCCCATTGTGGTCGATCGCGTGTTCCCATAATGTAGTAACTTATAACGTTATTGTTTTAACAAAGAATAAAAAAAAATATCACAAAAGCGATTTTTAAAATAGAACAATATTTTACAATAATTAAGTGGGAATTACAATAGCAGTGCACCATGGGTGATATGAAATGTGATGTGAACGAGGAATATTCCTCGTACGGTGATGAAATTAGTGGCATTGTTAAACGGACTGCTCATAAATTTAATTTTTTGAAGGTAATACGTGATCCTGTTCCTATTTCTTTCTTCCCCCGGATATTTGTATCCGCTCGAAGAGCGATCACTGTACATAGGGTTGCCAGGCGTCCAGATAAAGCCGGACATAGTTAAGCTTTTTGATTGCGTGTCCGGCCAAATTAAACGGTGTCGGTCTTCTTACATTTGACCGGTGACTTTTAAGTGGTCGGCAATATGCGGAAAATTAAACGTGCCATGGATATACACTAGGGAGCTAAAAAATAGTTCGCCGGGAAAATGGGACCCGAAAAATCGTATGAATACTAATACACAAAATCGTTATTAATTTAGAGTGTCCGGCCTTTTTACCCAAATGTCCGGCTAAACTGGCTGGTCTGTCCGGCTATTGGGTTTGACGACCTGGTAACCCTAACTGTACACAAAGTGAAATCCCACCAGACCGACCTACGTGAGGATGTCGTGTTCCCGGAACCGCTTTTTTGTATCCTGTCTCGAATAGACCGGCATAATGATGTCAACCAATGAGACATCGCGTTCCTCGATCGTCGCCTGTATGCTGGCATTTTTTACGGAATGTTTGGCTGATCCCTAAATGGGTTGCCAGGCGTCCGGATAAAGCCGGACATAGTTAGGCTTTTTGAGTGCGTGTCCAGCCAAATTAAACGGTGTCCGGCTTTTTACATTTGAGGAGTGACAATTAAACGTGGTATGGATATACACTAGGGAGCTAAAAAAAGGTCGCCGGGAAAATGGGGCCCGAAAAATCGTATTATTACACAAAATCGTTAATAATTTAGGGTGTCCGACCTTTTTACCCAAATGTCCGGCTAAACTGGCTAGTCTGTCCGGCTATTAGATTTGACGACTTGGCAACCCTACCCAATAGTGACACATTTACGTGAGCCATTATGACCTACGTTTTAACACCTCGTGTACGGTGTTCGGATGTAAAATATATCTTACCACAAGTACCAGCTGTTTTACGCTCCGGGACTAAAACCTGGCTTCTCCCAGGTATTCTTCCGAAAAATATTTCAAGTGCAGGCACGGAAAATATACGATTTTGACAGGTCCGTGTTCGTCGTATGGCTGATGATGATGATGATGAACATGATACTTAAAAAAGGCATTTATTAAAAAAATATATACAATGACCTAGAGTGCGCTGGTTACAATTTTCTTTAAACGAGAACTCATTGATTGACGGCAGTAATAAAACGCTGCTACTTATCATAACGGATTTTCGCATTGGAAATACCCACCAGTGAGGAAATACTAATGTATTATCATTCCATTTCACGCCATGTTTGTACAATTCAGTTGGTAGCTAGCCAAATAACTCGAAGCTAGAACACATTGCATTTCTGCCTACATTATGAATATCAATCACAATATGTAAAGCAGATGCACGTGTTGGACGAGTGGATTGTTGGAGAAGGGCTTAGGTTAACTCATCTTTTTTAAGGTTTACGTCCCATTTAGACTAATCCTACTAATATTATAAAGGCGAAAGTTTGTAAGAATGTCTGGATGTATGGATGTATGTATGTTTGTTCCTCTTTCAGGCAGAGGCGCAACTAGTGCACC
This sequence comes from Lapara coniferarum, assembly GCA_949316025.1. Classification (NCBI taxonomy): domain Eukaryota; kingdom Metazoa; phylum Arthropoda; class Insecta; order Lepidoptera; family Sphingidae; genus Lapara; species Lapara coniferarum. Next base: position 25,182,382 of record OX438931.1, on the reverse strand, counting down.
CACTTTTCGCCATTATTCCGTCGCATGATGTGATAGGGGGCGAGACTATCGCCATATCGGGCACAAAGTCCAGACTCCGAGCTGATACTGAATAGAAAAACTCAATATCACTTTGCCCGACCCGAGGATCAAACCCAAGACTTCAGCATTGCAGTCGTACCATAAATACAACTACGCCAACGAGGCAGTCATTTTCAAAATATTGTTTCAAATTCGTGGTCTGTTTCTGAAAGTTGTATCGCTAAATTCTCTCTGACCGTAATCGTTACATTTTATCTCGGGAGTGACGTTATACACGGGGGTTCCATCAGTTTCTTTTAAACTTGAAATGACTAAAAAAATCGAATCTATGCACACACAAGTGCTGTAAGTTGATTTATCTGGATTAGTTATAATAGGTCATCGAATTTCTAACAACCATTTGTTAGATCATATGATATCCCTTATCAGTAATCACTATAGACTGATAACAATGTCACTGAATGGGGTTAATGACTGTAAACTAGTCTGGACTCGTATGTTATCGACACAAAAAAAACCCTTTACTCCCAAAATTTTTGTAACACAGTCATGGCATTCAAATGGGTCACTTGATGTTAAATGATGACCGCGAATCTTAATCGTCTACGATGCGAAAAGTATAAAAGTGTGCGATAAGACCGCCATTTGAACTTCTTTATTTTTTTTATGCTAGGCTGCTACTAGGCACTAGGCAGGCATGCTCCATCGTCGACCGCATCGTCGCTTAACACCAGGTGAGATCGTGGTCAAATGCCTGCACTAGGTTTTGAAATAAAAAAAATAAATAAAAAAATATGCTTTATAAGTTTTTCCCGGATAAAAGTAATTATAAACCTTCCTCTAGAATCTCTATATCTATTAAAAAAACGCATCAAACTCTGTTGCCTAGTTTTAAAGATCTAAGCATATATAATAGGGACAGACAGACGGGAAGCGACTTTGTTTTATACTATCTAGTGATATCTGGTGAACAATAAAGTGTGTATAAATAAATAAATAAAAGCTACGAAGCCGGCTTAGAAAGTAATAACGATTAGAAAAGAGATGGGTGTTTGCCTCCGGATATTAATCATTCATCACACGAAGCGCAACACCTTCCTGTTTTCTATGAGACTCGGTACTACCTCGTTCGGGCCCAAATCTAATGGATACTGGTTGATATACCTCACATTCAGAATCCTGGATAACTCACAATGCTTTCCTTCATCAATTCAATTACAAATAAAACAGGTTAATGCATATTATTTTCAAACGGAATACCTCTTACTGAAACGTGGCATAGATAGACATTTTATAAACCAAATGTTTAGTCAAATAAGGCCCAAGAAGAAAATCGCATTCAGTCTCCTAAAAATATTACAAAAGTATTCGCAAATTGCTTGATAGAATCAAACAAAGCTATAGTAACAGACTCTTGCACAACAGACCTACGCTGTAGGAAATATTTATGTTCATTTATCATCAAATTAAGACTGAATTGGGTGTGCTGTTAAATATCCTAGAGCAAACTGAAAAGCGTTTTGGGCGTGTCAGATAATCAATAAATTTCGGTCCAGCGTCCCTAGCGAGTGACTTGGATATTCTAGTTTTCGATACATATTTATCACAAGCTCACGATTTTGCCCTGTCCCATAATACAGAGCCTGCAATAATGTCGTTAAACATACCAAATCTAATAAGTATTAACGAAGTCGTCGCTTTATGACATTTCAATGTTACCGCGGAAACTGTTTACATCGGGTCTCTACCATATCCTATATGTATTACACTCACTCATGTCTTTTTTTATTAATTTCGTCCCATTATGTGATAGGTGAACAAATAACATATAATTTAATATCCAGGCTAAAGTGGCTGATGTTTATTGAATCAAAGAAAGCAAAATCAAGAGCCATCCCGGACTCTTGTAACCTGACCTCGCTCTACTTCATCCCACCTGACCACCCCTTAACATCTCCCGCCAACCCTTACACCACAACCCCAAACCTCACACCACTACCTCTTACCTCACACCACACTTCCCTCATACCATTACTCATCCTACCAGGTTCACCTCCTAGCGCATGGCCTAGATCAATCACGCATGCGATCGCCGTATATACCGGGTGGAAGGGAAACGCTCTCGGAAACGAATACAGGTGATAGTATTGGTTGCAGCTGCGATTAGGGGAATTTACATATTATGTAAATTCCCCTAATCGCAGCTGCCAAATGGGAGATTTTAACGCCATGTAGGGACCAAACTATTTGAGGGGAATTTTAGGGGTAAGAAAATAACCAATCCAGAGCGGATATACACTGTAATACCTCCTCCTATTTAATGTAAAATCGGATAGTTTTTTGATCCACCTCTCTATTATTTTTAGAGAAGAATTTTCTCGAAAAACCTTTGGGGGTTTCTTAACTCGGTAGTTAGCGCAGTGCACAGAACAAATTGCTTTCTTTTCAAAGTTTAGGTGGAGTTGCTACTGTTTATAGACAGTCGTTTACTATCAGGCGAACAGCTCGCTTGTCTTTTCTTTTAATTACATAAGAAGAATGTTTCCGTCGTGGTTCGAGAGTACTCTCTGAATTATTACATGTAAAGTTTATACTGCAGTCCGCAATGCGTCATATTTCCGACAGGTAAATCAATAAATCTGTGCCCAGCGCCTCTAACGGATGACCTAGGTACTCTAGGTTTTATCACACGAATCTGGGTTGCAGTGAACCTATATAAAGTATGTAGAAAACTAGGCGTGGCCCGATGGTGCTTAAGACTTTTGGAGATGGATTTCGAAAAATCCTTTGTAGTTTTCACCTCTATAACATAGCGCTCCTATGTTTCATAAGGATCACCTACTTGAAGAACTCGTGTGGAATATTTAACGATTCTAGACTTTAGCGACCGGTTTGATAGTACATTCAAGTGTTAAGAATTATATTGGGTCGTCATTACCATTTTGTATCAAGTATTATTCTCAAACTCCATAATGCTATGGTATGCACCATACCATACCAGCCCTTTATTATATACTGCTCACTGCTGATCACGGGTCTTCTCTACAACTGAGAGGGTTAAGGTCTTAGTCCACCACGCTAGTCTAGTGCGGGCTGGCAGACTTCACATACCTTCGAAACTCGTAGAACTTCTCAGGTATTGCTTTAAATATTTGCTCATAATATTTTCCTTCACCGTTAAAGCGAGCGATAATTCACAAAGAATACACACATATTTTTATAATTATATAAGTCAGAGGTAGGCTTGTTCGACGTCCTCTGCCTAAGTCGGCAAGTTTAAAAGCGGGTATACTTATGGAACTATGCCCAGAATTCCTTATCAACATTTTTTTGTCCTTGTAATTCAAGATTTTTGGATGTTTCATCGAACTATAATCTTCGCTATCATACCTGAAACATACCTGAAAAGTACAGCAGTGTGACGTTTTTACCATAAAAGCTCTTCCAAGCAAGCGAAGCTCCAGACCACTCCTAATATAGTATAAAATACACCTGATAATCTGTGATATCTTCAGAGACGTGTTATCTCGATGGCCGCCATAACTCTTGCCAGTCGCACACCTGCCGACCCCGCAACGAGACTCGCTTCGATGCCGGGTTTTACCACACCAGTCTGGTATTAAAATGGATACGTTGTTAAATTTATCAGCGTTTGATTAGTTTCACCTTGAGCGTACCGGTTTGTTGACTTGTTGAACTAGTATAGGATGCACGTTGAACGATTTGTGTGTTATACTAATAATATAGACGCGAAAGTGCGTGAACGTATTTGTTAGAACATCTCGTATTAACTGTTGTCTAAATTTTATTTTTATTTGGCAGATATACTTACTCTTAAAGTAGTTTGTAGGTTACATTTATCGAGAGTGGATTAATCGAGCAAATTAGTTTTGTTCTAGAAAATTCTTCAGTGCATTACAACAACATACAGAATTTTAGATAATCCAATATTTACATCCTTAAAAACTATTAACTCGTAAAACATAATATTCTATCACGCGAAACATAAGTACTTACATTTAAAAAAAAATTATCTGTGTCGCGGTTGTACAAGTAAAAACGTATGTATAGATCTAGCAATCTAAATAGTTTAATTTTTATAAAAAACAAGGAAAATGTTATTACAAATGAATGTCACACGATTGTATCACGTAAAATCGTTTATTAGCATCAATAAAAATTACTCTATTCTTCATCTAAATAAAAATAACATGTAGGAATCAACAACGTGTTATTCCAGTTCATATAAAAACAGAAATAAATTACATACCTCATCAGCCCTGTAATATACATATACTGCCCACTGCTGAGCACCTCCTCTACAACTCAGAGGGTTTAGGCCTTAGTCCACCTCGCGGGCCTAGTGCGTTTTGGCAGACTTCAAAATCACATACCTTCGAAATCAATATAGAGAACTTCTCAGGTTTTTTTATGGTATTGAATGACGAGACGAGCATGCCGTTTGCCAGATGGTAAACGATACGTCCACCAATATTGCACAGCATCAAACATTATTCACTTTTCAAGGGTTAAAATCGGTTAGAATATCCGAGAAAAGTTCATAAAATAATTTCGTAAATAAGAAAAAAAATTAACTGTATTTTTCAAATCAGAAGGTATCATTTTCCAGATTTTCCATCCCTGTGAGTGAGGTCAAAGTCCAGACTGCGCAATAGGAACCAACGCGTCCATTGGTCAAAATTTGCTGACGTCAATTGGAATTTGGATAGCAGAATCGGACGTCCCAATAACCTGAAATAACACGAAACAAAGGTTTTTAAAAGTACTACATAAAAATAATAATAAATAATTTTGCGTTCGTAACTCCCCGCGTCAATACGTTTCCTCGTATAAACCCCACTGAGGAATTTTCAGGATAAAAAGTACCCAATTATGGTTTTGGTCTATTCGTGTGCCAAATTTCATTTAATTATAATTATTTTCTGAGTTTCCTTAGTTTACATCTAACCAACATCCAAACATCTTCACAAATCACTTTGCAATGTTACTTATTAGTAACATGAGAGATTGAAGGTTAATTTTGGATTTTTGGGTCTTCAAGAGTTTCATGACAATACTAAAAGTAATATAGAAACTCTCTCTAAAAGTCTACTAACTGGTGGTAAAGCATAAATTTAATAATTGGCAACAGGCAAAACAGGCTACATACTACTGCTATTAAAATGATTGCTTAAAGAAACTCCATAAATACCTTAACGTATTATTACATTGCTACATCTCTTATGATTTTTACGCAAAAAGTCCAATCATCCAAGTCAATAAACGCATAAACGATCGGTTGAATAATATTACATCAAATTAAGTATGTTGAAAACTTGATTGGTTTTTTATAAAACTAAAATACGAGACGAGCAAGTGTCTTTCTTTATGGTAAGTATAGGTAAAAATAGTGACATCTTGCTGATGCATTTGGTGTGGTGAGCATTGATGGGGTTTTTTTTACATCAATGGTGGTGAGTGATATATCCGGAGACGTCGCTCTCTTACAAATTTCTATTTACCTAAAGGCCTTCAGTACATCCATATTAATTTTGGTGTGCATGGGCGATCCAAATCAGCTAATCTGAAGTGAGGCACTTGCTGACCTTAAGGAGATTTCTATTCTTTTTTTACCAGACTACGGCGAAGCAAGGAAGGGTTAATGATTTTAATACACTATGTATGTATGTATCAATTTTATGTTCCACTCTATCGTGGCTCCTAAAACCGATTTTGACAAATGAGGTGTCTGTTGATTCGTGTTTATTTAATGAGTATCAGGCTTTACATGTAATGACTTAGGATGAAAAGCGCAGTGTGCAATGCAAATGCTATGTAATCAGACCTGTATTATATACTGCCCACGGCTGAGCACGAGCCTCCTCTACTGCTGAGAGGGGATAGGCCTTAGTCCACCGCGCTGGCCTGGTGCGGGTTGGCAGACTTCACATACCTGCGAAATTCAGAAAACTGCTCAGGTATGCAGGTTTCCTCACGATGTTTTCCTTCATCGTTGAAATAAACTATAATTGATAAAGCGCAGTGTAGTTGACTTAATTTATTTAAAATTTCTGATGCTGTAGTTCATACGCAGGCGTGTTGTCTCGTCGTACAGTTATACACAACGACTATTCACGTAAGAATATATAGTCATTGATTGCCTTTCAATCAGTTCCGCTTCGTACGAAAGTTATAGTAAAAACGTTAATTTTTTCCGGTAACTGGCGGTTACTTTCACTGTCTAACACGCGATGGTTTAACTACATTTATTTGTTGATGTTATTGATAAACAGTTTTTAGATTTGTTGGATTGATTTACTGATAGGTATCTGTTAAGGCAGTGTCCGTATGTAAATATATATGGAATATCTATTCTGACACCAAACAGAATGACCACAAGCGAAGGGCTGTTTCGTTCCAGTTTTAAGGATATTGTATGTGCATAAATTACTTGGTACGATGAGATTTAGGGTGTGTTTCACAATGTCTGAATAAACGCTAATCTTCGATTATAAGATAATGCAACGGAATACAAAAGTCAAGCTCCCAAATAAATGGTAAACAAAACAGTGCATTCAGTAATACCTGTCTTATACGTTAACTGGCGGATAAAATTTACTGAAACTTTCGAAATTAGACCATATTATCACATTGTCGAATGCTGTGCAGTGCCATGCAGTGCTTGGTTATTGAAATGGTGTTAGTACCATTAATAGATAATAAATCTGTAACAAAAACACTCCACCTCATTTCCCTTCGATTATAAGTAATAACAATGACCCGTTATTGCAAAATTGAGACTATGATTCATATTATACAATGATAATAAACTTGAGATAAAGCCGGTGCGTGGTGAGTGGTGACCTAACCATTGTGGTGGTGAGAAATTGCACGCATGTTGTCATTTCGTACTACGTTATACAATTATGTAGGTTCATGAGCTAGTTTATTTGCCTAAATTGTTGGCCCGTTGCATTGGTTGGTGGAAGTGTACTTGGATTTACCTGTGTCATTCGCGTTTCTGCATTCAATTTTGAGTTACAAAATTTTATCTAGTTCATCCTACGAACTAAGCATGTATTTTGCGATCATATTTAAAACAAGAACCTCTATTTTCTCTCTAACCACCTGTTAAATATATAAATAAATTACTAGCTTTTTCCTGCGGCTCCACCCGCGTGAAAGAGTTTTTGCGGGATAAAAGTTCTGCTTTATACTTTCCGGGAATAAAGAGTAGCCTATGTCCTTTCTCGGGCTCTAGACTATCTGTGTACCAAATTTCATTTAAATCGGTTTAGTAGTTTTGGCATGAAAGTGCGACAGAAATACAGACAACCAGTTACTTTCGCATTTATAATATTAGTAAGGATATAAACAACCTACCATTGTAGGTTATAAAATCGTATCTTCATATTATTTTTTTTTGATTGAATGACGAGACGAGTATGCCGTTCGCCTGATGATAAGCGGTCCGACCACCCATAAACAGTAGCAACACCATTCAGCACATTGAGTTGTAAAGTACTGTGTAGCATTCCACTGTGCTCGTTATCCTGAGACATAAGATGTCGAGTCTCGTTATGTCCGTAACTACACTGCCTACAATGTCTTTCAAACTGAAACACAACAGTGCATGCACACTGCTGTTTGGCGGTATAAATAGACATTGCGGTGGTACCCACCCAGACGGACTTTTACATATGAGAGACCTACCACAAGTACATATCATCGTCGTATCTTCATATCAATCATATGCAAGATTTCCTCGTGCATCTGCTTTGTGGAACTGGATAAGGCTTGCAGTGCTGCCATTTCCTTAAAAAATAACTATCCGTATTATAAATCTATCACCACGAGTTCCCAAGCTTTAATGTTCACAAATTTACAATAGATCTATAACTAGATCTACAAAGCAATGAACTCTAATATTCGAAAAATCTAAACATCTATTTTTAACGCCCGAAGCACGGCGGCTATCCGCATGTTTTGTATCATCATACCCGCATATAGGTTAGTTTAAAAATAACTACGTTCCAATAATAACCACTTCCTTCACTTATATTGAGAAAACATCTGTTGGAGCCGTCATGTGTCATGTGATGACGTAGCGACTCTGGAGAAGTTTATTTACTACTCCTGAATTGTAAACAAACGTACCTACATGACGTTTGTTCATAGATTTGTTGTAATGTATTGCTTTTTTAAGAATATTATAAGACCTAACATGGAATTATCTAAATTTACGGAAGAAATTATTAGCTTTATGCTTTGAAATATTGTTGATGGTGTAAGTGTCAAATAGAACAGATGTGCAATACTACGTCATAATTCATTAATGTGCAGACGCGAAAGAGCATTAGACCAGCGTAGTGGAGGCTTTCTCAAAATGAGAGGTGCGTGCCCAGCAGTGGGGCGGAAAATGTATTAGAATGCATTCTAGTTCATTCTACGTATTTATAAATAAGGAAATACAACATCGTCGTTATAAATGACTTTGATCTTATTTATTCTAGATAAAGAGTTCACGGTCCAGGAGACCTCAGATTGTGCGATTGATTTAACGATGTGTCAGCCAATGAGAGGGTCTAGAAATAGAGTCTGGCCGAAGGTACGAATTCGATCTGTTTCGGTTTCGGCGCAAACTATCGAATAGGCGACTGAATGTCTTATACTTGTTTATGTTTGTTTCATTTTTTTATTTAGTGGTGCGATGTAAACAGTCTGAGATATAAGTTCTTCAAATCTCGACACTGAAATTATTGTAAGTTGGTTCAAAAACAGATGTTTGTGATAGCTCTTGTGGCCAATATGGTGAGATTTACCAATGACATCACACGACGGGAATACCGCTAGCGGAATGCATGCCGATGCGTGCGACGCATTTGCCTCATACTTTAATTGATGGAAGTTTTCGGTTCTCCCTTTGACCGAAAATAATAATTTCGGATTCGTTATCGATATCAGCTGTAATAAGCCTCTAGGACAACATCTTGAATGTCTAAATATAACTGTAATATTTTGAAACCTTGGCTTAATTTCGTCGGTATTTGATTTAAAACTGGGCCTTTAATAAACAGCGATAGGATTAACATGACACAGTCGGGTCAAGATGCAGTTTATTTACTTGATTCGTAATTAATTTTAAGGTGTCAGTTGATATACAAGTAATAATATACATTTATGTCTTTGTTCTTACGGTTGAATATAGACGAAGCTACATCACCGAGCATTATTTCCGTCTAATTATGGCAGTGGTAGGTCATAGGACGCGCGCCTTGTCGGGAAGAAATTCTCTAGATACGTAGGCAATTGTCCAAATAAAAAGTCATACAATATAAGTGCGACATCTGCGAATTGTACCCAGGATCTGGCTTTAACGGATCAGCAAACGACCAAGAGAATGAAATAGTGATATCCATCGCCCAATAGTAATTTGGGATGCAAATCCGACCTTAATAAAAAGAATACCTAAGGACGGGGGGAAGGGGCGGTTGCGGACGACAACTTAGACGTGAGTCAGAGGAAGCCCGCAGCCGTCCCTAATGAGCCGAAGATGGCCATAATAAAAAATAAAAAAAAGGATGAGGGGAAAAAGAGAACACAAAACTACGTTGTAAAAGTCTTTTACTTATATATTATAAAAGATGCCCGAGGGCTAAAAACGTTTGTATCGAGAATGGTCTCACGTGTGAAATATCGCAAGTAAAACTAGTAAATCATTTCACAACTCAAAATGATCAATGTAGTACCCGCAACTCAAAGTTCTTACTGTATATAACAGGTGCTTATCTAGAAACGATTACTCTTCTCGTAATTGTTTTGTATAACAATCTTACATCGTTAGTCAGCAGGTTATGCCGGTGACTCGGCACTCGCACTCGGCGGCAAGTGGCAACACTCGTACAAGTGTCAACATGCAGATTTTTATCTAAGTGGGTGAGAGTACCGGTGCGTGGACGCTTGTGTTGTTCTAATGTGGTCAAGTTCCATTAAAGTGCAGTGTAATAGGCGTTGATTAAGAAGCGTATTACTACTGAACCGATTTTGATGCAGGCTTTAGTATTTAGGAAAACGGACTCCAAACTACTTATTTATTTATTTAAGATGCATAACAGATTACAATCATTATAGTTCACAACATTAGAAGTAATCTAGGACTAGATAGTAATCCAAAACATGCCTCCTTACAAGCTATATTATTATTAATGTGCGAACTAAAATACTAACAAAAATAACTATAAATACGGTTATTTTACGGGTACGTAAACAAAAACTAAAATTTGGAAACAATTTTTTTATTTTAATTTACGATTTTACACTTGTGCATTGTCGTCGATATTCGGGCGGATACAAAAATCCTCTCACCGCACAATTGAAGCACAACTAATAACAAAGTGCCAACCCGCACTAGGCCAGCGTAGTGGACTAAAGCCTAAACCCTCTCAGTAGTAGAGGAGGCTCGTGCTCAGCAGTGGGGGGTATAACAGGGCTGATTGTATAGTAACAAAGTAAGATTAGGCCTAACCCCTCTCAGTAGTAAAGGAGGCCCGTGCTCAGCAGTGGGCAGTATATAATACAGGGCTGATTGCATTGCATTTATTTCAAGTAACAAAGTAGCTATAATGATATAACCTGGACTCGTTTATAACCTTGTACCACACGTTAAAGATGTTAGATACTAGAATCGACTTTCACTCATGATACAGGCACAGTACAAATATTTGCTTCTTGCGGGTGCCGACCTTGGGGCTTCTCTTTTCGCAGTCAAATCATCGATTCGGATGTCACGAAGCCTGTACAATCAGATAAAATTCGATATCTATGAAAATCCTCCTAGCCAGTTTCGACCACGGCGGCCAATCTCAACGGAGATCAGCCAGGTACGCAGGAGATATTATAGTGCACAAGTGTGTGCGCAATACACAGGTGCACTCGCTATTCTTTCACTCTCATAGTCCAGTGAGACGGCAATCCGACATGACCGGAGAGAGATCAGGCGCAGGACCAACGGCTTTACGTGCTTTCCGAGGCACGGGGGTATCACACCGCCAACTTCCTGACTCTGAGCTGCGACTGAGTAAATTTTAAGATGAAAAAACCCAGTCACAATGTTTTTGGCTCGACCCGGGATTCGAACCCAGGACCTCAGCGCGCAAATCGTACTCGTAATGCGTACGCAATACCACTACGCCACCGAGGCAGTCAAGATATCTATGCATTATATCGGAAGTCATTTACTCTGGTATTTGTACATCCGTTCATATTCATAAAAAGATAACAATAAAAGACCTACGCCGAGTTTCTTGGTGCTTCTTCTCAGCTCAGTGGGCTTTACCAAAGCACTGGTAGAATCTTTTAGTTTACAAAAACATTGTGAAAAATGACATGTAAAAGTACCCTTAGGGGTCTAGTTACTTAATAAATGATTAGAATTTGAGTTAAATAATATTAGCTCTGTATTAAATTGCTGAGCACGGGCCCTCTCCATTAGAAAGAGATCAAGTATTTCACACGTTGGTCTATAAATAGCAGATTTTATATTCAAAAGGCCTAAACACAAATCTCTCTTCAAACTTATTCCTTTCGATAAGACCTGTGACACATCCATTATTATGTTCGTGTTGCAGGTGCTTGAAGGCGATTGAGTTCATTTACCAACCTACCCACTTAATAGTTTTCTGTTCTATGTCATGATTTTTTAAAGTATTTTTAGATACACTAGTATCCATACTATAGTTTCCTTTACTCTTAAAACGAGCAATTAATTGGTAACAGCTATTATTCGAGACTTTTTATTAATATGATATGTCTAACGGCGAAAAGTGTGTGCACTAGTTGCACCTCTGCCTACCCCTTCGGGGATAACAGGCGTGAGTGTATGTGTGTGTGTGATGATATGTCTATTGCCCAGATATAATTCATTTTGAAGGACACATTTCTATGTTAATTACACGAACTCTCGAATAATGATGCAACGGCTATCGGGGAACTAGGTCAACGCATCCGCCATTTCGAGTGTACTAACAGTACACGTAAATATTGTAATAGTTCTCATAACCTTCTTAGTCTAGACAGCAGTGTTCTTACGGATCACCCTCCTGGCTATCTCTCGATTTTCCCTCTCTACTTACCACTCTATCTCTCGATTTTCCCTCTCTACTTACCCCTCTATCTCTCCTGCCAGTTTGCGTATGTCTATGTTTCACATCGGAACACAATAATGCTGGTGGTAGGATATCTCTGTCCGCATTGGTAGTGACCATCAGCCACATAACTGAACAAATTTTAAACTTAAAATCGCCTCTACACATTTGTGTACTTACCAATTTTCGTTTTCTCTTCACAAAAATAAAATTAGAAGGATTTAGTTTATTTTACATACATACATATATACACTCACGCCTGTTATCCCCGAAGGCGTAGGCAGAGGCGCAACTAGTGCACCCACTTTTCGCCGTTATTCCGTTCCATGATGTGATAGGGGGCGAGCCTATCGCCATAGCGGGCACAAATTCCAGACTCCGAGCTGATACTGAATAGAAAAACTCAATATCACTTTGCCCGACCCGAGAATCGAACCCGAGACCTAGCGTTGCAGTCGTACCATAATACAACTACGCCACCGAGGCAGTCTATTTTACACAAAAGAAAAATAATGTTTTAATTGAACTGAACGCGTATAGGCGATTTGAAATTGAATATGTCCAGATACTTATGTGGCTGACTGTACCTACATAAAGTATAAAACCAGTTACAGCGGCCCACGTAAGTGTGTCGCGTTCCGGGACCAGCCTGTGTTCATCCGGTTCCAAATAGCTGGTTTATCCCGTCAAGCCCCGCTTATAATATAGATGTATGCGGAAACCCTATATAATCGGACGCCGGCGTCCGTCGCGGGGCTTGACGAGTCAATTATGTCGACTGGCGTGGAGTAATTAACTCTCGTAAGTGGACACTATCTATACTCCAATACACTTACCATCAGGCGCAATGCAAACACGATTCGGTGCCTGTTTAAAAAAAAAAGCCGAACCAGGCATAGAAACGATAGGGCAAGGGGAGGTTACTTGTGGCATTTTGTGCCTCTGGTTTGACTATGACCCTGTCTAGTATCTTATTAAGTCGAAAAACTAGCAAAAGGGTCACCAGCAGCGTATCATTCCGCAGTCACTCATAAAAACAAACATACCAAATTCCGGAGTCTTCAACTGCCTCACGCTTCCCTATCGTAATTTTTTCTTTTAAGGCGAGCAGCAGACACACTTTTTATTCGGGTCTAGTTTTACTTTGCCTCCGATCATCATATGAAATACAATAGAAAGTTGTCACTACATGCCAATTTTGTCTGAGATAGAACTTGCTCTGTTCGAGTCAGCCCTTATGTTCTTCTTGTATACCTGTTTCTCTACATGGTGGCTACACATTGATTATGAGACGTCACGAACTCCATCAGGTGAGCTCGTTCACCTTCGAAATCCTTAAAATTGGACTGCCATAAATAGCTAACAGGCATAAGGCCGCGTATTGTAGTTTTTACCGACTCAAAAAATACAAGGTTAAATGTTTACATGATAGATATTATGTTTGTATATTTTTTTTTGTTTGTAGACTGCCTCGGCGGTGTAGTTGTATTACAGTACGACTGCAAAGCTGAGGTCTCAGGTTCGATCCCCGGGTCGGGCAAAGTGATATTGAGTTTTTCTATTCAGTATCAGCCCGAAGTCTGGAATTTGTGCCGGATATGGCGATAGGCTCGCCCCCTACCACATCATGGGACGGAATAACAGCGAAAAGTGGGTGCAGTGGTTGCGCCTCTGCCTACCCCTTCGGGGATAACAGGCGTGAGTCCATGTATGTATGTATGTATATTTTTTTAGTAACAGTCTTAACTATAGCAATATGTAGACGTACATTTAGGTAAGTAAAAGAATCTAATGTCCGTGATATTGGATTTTTCTATTCAGTATCAGCCCGTAGTCTGGAATTCCCGATAGGCTCACCCCCTATCACAATCACTGGACGGAATAAGCACGGCGAAAAGTGAGTGCAACTAGTTGCGCCTCTGCCTATACCTTCGGGGAAACAAAGCGTGTGTGTGTGTGTGTCGATTAAAAATAAAATGAGAACTAGAAATAGACCCTGATAACGAACCCATGATAATACAGCCAATTTACTGACACTGCCAATGTTATTAATATATTTTTTTTACAATTCTTTTCATAATCAACGTGCATATTGCTTAAGATTATAACCCCGTTACATATTATAATATCTAGTTAATTGTAACCGGTTTCGTTATTTATATAATTAAATGTCGTGATGTAAGAACTTTACACGACAAACAACTTATGGAATATGTATTTGTGTTAAATACATTTAAGTCCAATAGCTCTGTCCAACTAAAGAAATTTCTAATCTCTGATTTTTGCTTTTAGCCCATTAAATTTATGGTAAATTTCAATATTCAAACCGAATTTTAATCTTCGGTCCAGTCCTAAGCAGAATCCAATTAAAATAAGTCATTTGTAACTCTAAATAAGTCTCAATTTAATCGGATTGTATAAATGCCACTTAAATTAGGGCTCGGATATATATTATTAACTGTCGGTAAGAGTCAAATTTAACGATAGTTATACTATAATTAATTTCAGGCGTAATTGAATCAAGGGATGCTTTTATCTCTTGCTGTTTGTAATTTTTGTTAGGCTTAACTTATACCGGAGGTAATGAAGTTAATTTGCCGTGCTAAATGTATTTATAAAATGCTTGATAGTCACTATTTTACCTATCTACTACGTTTACTCCTTCTCGGTCGCTGTCGGTTACAAAATGTGTCCGGAACCCATCAGCAACGTTTAATGATCTTGTTGCATTACAATTTCTATCACACATCCGCCTCGCATCCGCAAACAAGCTGAACCTGTCCCGTAGAAAGTGAATTTAAAGTGATCAATTACATTAAACAACTTTAATAGTTGCTGCACGCGACATTACCTATCATAAAATAATAATATCAGCCCCGCATTATATACTGCCCATTGCTGAGCACGGGCCTCCTGCACTACTGACAGGGTTAAAGCTTTAGTTCGCCATTAGTAGACTCGAAATTCTTATGAAGAATTTCTGTTCACGGTTTGTTGGTTTTCTCGCGATGTTTCCCTCCACCGTTAACTAAATGTAACTAAATCGAAATTCATGCGTTATAGTGAAAGAATGATGATCCGGCGCAAGTTTTGGCCAGGCGACCCGCATGACAGATCTTACGGCCGTTTTAAATAAACGATGTTAATCTCGTAACTTCGGATCAGTGGTAAGAATAAACCAATCAAAATAAGTCATTGTAAGCAGGACAAATATACCTCACTATACTCTGATTCAATCAGAACAAATAGTGTGTCTCATCAACCTTATTCGTTTTTTCGAAAAACCCAACAGCTGTATTACGTTTCATATTCTGCGATATCTGGAGGCGTAAACAATCGCAAATCTGTTTCTTGGTGTATAGCACAACATCCTTTCAAATACCGGCAATGCGCCCACGTTTCCTGTGGCACTGTCTTCACATGGCAGCCGCAGTAGGTAGTGACCATAATATACCATCAAGTTTGCAAACATTCTATAAACAGTAACAACAAAAATATCTGAATTAGTTTGTGCGTATATAATATTATCTGAGTATAAGTTCACGCCGTCACCTTTGTGCAGGTAGGTAAGGGCGTAACCAGTGCGTGCATTATTCGCCGAGCTTAATCTTTACGACTCGAAGCGAAGCTGTTGCATCTCAAGGATGTATTATTTAATCGAAAGTTTTATTAAATTATTTACCTATCCTAATATCGAATTATGTACGTCTCGTCGCCACTGCACTAATAAGGCAATCGGTTTATCTCAATAATATAAAGACATGAGTCGTACATACAACCGCTGTGTACACAGCTTCGCATCCGGTGGAGGTCATCGGCTCCATTCCGTTCACGTAATGACATCTATCAAGTTTGTACGGAACTGTTAGTTCGATTCGTTGGTTAAGAGATGGCGGGTGTGTTTTACGTATTGTCTGCTGTTTGATTTGAAACTAGGATACTTGCCTCATGATAAGTGCGATTACTGCTTATAAACAATAGCAATACTACGAGCTCACCTGCACGAGCCATTATCATTATGTTAGTCCCAAAATGACCAGTGATTACACTAGCTCAAGTACAATAGCTAAAATGTCCTTGAAGCTGGAACTACGTATACGAATTCCTTACCGAAAAAGTGTGACAGATTTTATGCTATGCCACCCAAGCATAGGGAATATTAATGTGATGTTTAGTATCATTGTTATGCAAAGACGAAACCTGATTTACTATACTCATCTTTATTAAGACTATTTTATCACACATTTTGAGGCACAGAGTACCAACTGTCTATGTACATAACATGTGCTTACAAGTATAAAATCTCCCTTGCAGTCATTGATGTATTCAGTAGATTAAACTTACTAAAAGCGTAATGACTAATGACAGCATGAATTGTCATTTGACTGAGTAATACAATACTGGAGCGCTTTAACCGCAAAATTTCACGCAATTGGTGCGGGTTCAGTGCCTGGTTACGTAACACGTACGTTTACGTCATAATTCTCGAGTATCGCCGGTTATCATTAATTTCCTGCGTTCATCTGATCTTCACATAAGACGTAGGCAGAGTTGAAATGGTAAGCACCCATCGTTTCTATGATAGGAAATTAGCCTGGCGCCATATACCGGCTTTCGTTTGCTGTATGTCCCGACGGTTACACTTTAAGAACCAAGCAGGCTATTCCTAACTACTATCAATGATTTTGAACGTTGTGGATTTTTATTAGCGGCTGTGGTTACAATTTATAACCTCAATAAACTAAAACAAAAACGAACACTATTGAATTGCCAGGGAAAACGGTTCATAAAAAAGGGGACTTTCCTGAAATTACAAATGACGAACAAAAAGGTTGGTTTTGTTTAGTAATAGTTTTTGCGTCTGTACAGGGCACTGGGCACAGGAATTCCCACCAGGCTTGTCACAGTATCAACTTGCATTTTAATTGCCAATCAACCTCATTGTTAACGAGTGGCGGTTGTCAATACAGTCTATTCCATATGATATTCTTGTCTCTGCCTGGTTATTGGCTATATAAATGGTGTATTGTCTTTTTTTTAGTTATTCGATTCATTGTATGGTAAGTGATTAACCACCCTGTTAGAGGTGAATATACCCGGCTGCCAGAGGAACTGTGCGTGCGATTCTAACTTTTATTAGAAATTTTGGAATGAAGATTTGTTGGGTCTAGGTAAATCAGCGGGAAAAGTTAAGCTGCCATTCCAACCCAGTTTTCAGAATGATTGTGTTACCAACATCGTCAAGTCAGCTCAAACCACACTGTGTATAGCGTTACGGTACCAAAAATCACTTGTTGCGTTCTGTTTCTGAACACTTGTTGTACCGTTAGTCTTATTTGTTAAATCAGTAGGTAAATGAGAAGATAACCCCCAATTGGAGTAAACGGGCGTCTCTGATTCATACACGTGTGTCACTTAAGGAAATGGTGAATTTTGACGTAGACTGGTAAATTGATTGAAATTCGTGTCTCCTAATCAATGCTCCTAATATACAAAATAGACACAATATTTTGTAGTGGGAATTTTAGCAAGTTAAAGTAATTTAAAATAGAAATAGCTAGTTTTGATAGCACATTAATATATATTTTTTTCCTTTTCCAGGATCATACTATTTACGAGATACCAACCAACGCGCCAAGGTCCACGTCGCCCGATATAGCGAAAAGCCGAAAGATGGACTTCGAAAAACTGCTCAAAAATTTCGAAAACGGTTTCAGTTCGAATGAAAACAGTCTCGAAAAGCCGGCAACAGAACCGATTGTAGAAAAATCGATCGTTGATAAATCGATTATCGAGAAATCGATAAAAAAACATCCAGTACTGGCAGCAATCAAAGTTTCCAAATCGACTGAGAATTTAGTGGAAAACGGTAAATTTTTGAAGAGGGACAGGAAATTTTTGACTGAAACCAAAAGGTACAGAAATCAGAGTGATATGGTCCCCGGTGTCGGGTTTAATTTGCCGAAGAAAGAAAATCCTCAGTTGGACGTGGACAAAGAGAATGTGAGTACTGGGTTTTATAACTTTTTATTGGTGTAAATGTCCTCGTGGGGGACCAAGGCTTCCCCATGAGTTTAGAGACTGGACTGCGCGTTTCTATTCAGCTTTTAATACGGACAGAAAAGTGTGAAAGAGATAAAGCGATTGTGCTCTGTTTTCTTTGTTCTGTCGTGCAGACAGTAAATGTTTACGTTGTCTATCCTTCAGTCTTGCAAAAAAGAGATAGATATTGATCCCACATTCACTTCCTCTTTCTAAAGAGTGCCATAGCCATTGGACATAGATTCGAATCCCGGCATAAATACTTAAGTGAGAAAAAATACTTAAAAAAACAACAAAACATTACATTTGTATACACTGTAATGATGATTAGTGTTAGTTATCATTTGTTTGGACTAAATTCCTAGTTTTGAATCTAGAACATCTTTCTTTAGTGTCATTGTACGTGGGAAATATGTAGAATTACTCATAGACTAAACGCAAGCGATAAAGAACCTTAAAACATCAGTGTAAAGTTCATATTGTCTTGACATTATAGGCTTGAATTTAAAATTGAACCTAGCGTCTAGGAAAAAGATTGCCATTGCGCCTTGCAAAACCTTTTAAAATCCAAATAAACTTTAATGTCGAAGTAATAAGATTTGGATTCTTTCATCGAAAACTCATAGCTTGCAATAATTTTAAAGAAAGAGATGCATGTGATTCTCCTTAGATTAGAAAGAGAGCTATAACATAATGTTCGTAATTGGTACAGTCAAAAGCAAAACCAAGAGTGCGGTTACACTAACATTGCGGTCGTAATTTTTAACAGATAAGATTTAAGATTTTAATGGCATTACATCGTAGAGATAGAAATCAACTGTTCCTATACAATCAGAAAAGTTTGCGAGAGATATAGCGATCGTGTGGGCCATAGACATAAAGAATGAAATCCTCCTAGCCAGTTTCGGCCATGGCGGCCAATCTCAACGGAGATCATCTAGGTACGCAGGAGATATTATAGTGCACAAGTGTGTGCGCAATACACAGGTGCACTCGCTATTCCTTCACTCTCATAGTCCGGTGAGACGGCAATCCGACATGACCGGAGATAGATCAGGCGCAGGACCAACGGCTTTACGTGCTTTCCGAGGCACGGGGGTATCACACCGGCAACCTCCTGACTCCGGGCTGCGACTGAGGATTTTTTTTTTAAGATGGAAAAACCCAGTCACAAAGTTTTTTTTGTGACTGGGTTTCATAAAGAATACGCTACACACGTAGACAAAATAGAAACGACATATTGTATATGAGCCACAAAGATGCTTCTCTTTTTACAGTGTTAAATTTTGTGATGGTTTTCATTTGTCCATTTTACTAAATTGATGTTTGTGTTCTTTTTTTAACCAACTCCATAAAATGAGGTTGTATTGTATGTATTATATTAAAACGTAAACAGTGGGAGTCGACAGTTTACCAGCTGTGATAAGAACCGCGGTACCCCGAGGTTTGTAGCAACTCGACCTTGTTTCTTTGTCCGAGTTTAGGGCTTATGACATTTAGAAGCCATCGTTGCTGCTATTTTATGGCATTAAATGACGAGACGAGCATGCCGTTCGCCTGATGGTAAGCGATACAGCCGCCCATAAACAATAGCAACACCATCCAGCACATTGAGTTACAAATTACTGTGTGGCATTCCACTGCGCTCGTCATCATGAGACATAAGATGTTAAGTCTCGTAATGTTCAGTAGTTACACTGGCTATAATCTTTCAAACCGAAACACAACAGTGCATGCACACAGCTGCTTGGCGATAGAAATAGAAATTGCGGTGGTACCCACCCAGACGGACTCTTACATATGAGAGACCTACCACCAGTGAAGTTTTAGGAGCAAATAGATACTCTATCCATTATAAGCATCGGAGAATTATTACGTAACATTTTAATTTAACTCTAATTAATACCTTCATAATTGATTAGCTTAGGGTTGCCAAATTTAATCATTAAGCGGCTGATGTATAAAAACGGTACAACTAAACCGTGAAATTGTGCAACTGTCTGCAATTTTCTAATTAACTGTCACTGAACTTTTGACGTGGCGTGATGAAAGACACCGTTTTTATGGTTTCCTTTATTGAGAATTCAAATTAAGAAGAAGTCAGTGGTAAGACATAGTGATCACCATCGCCAAAAAACAAAACGTCTTTATATTGGTCACAGCGTTTTATTACTCATGGTGAAGAAAAATTCTTCTTATATGAGGATTAATTATCTATTTATTATTATTATATATATGTCGTAAGTGTGATTATAGTTTTTTTCCATACAAAGGTTGCCTGGAAGAGATCGCTTGTAGCGATAAGGCCGCCCGTTGTACACCATAGACTTAAGGAAATTGTATCCTTATATTTTGTTATTTTTTGCTCAAAAATGGTTACAATAAAGAGTATTTGTATTGTATTAATTAGTTATTTAAATCAGAGCAATGTAAATTGCATTGTCACCATTGATGTATTAAAAACCCTTAATACATCAATGATTGTCACTCATATTGCTATGTTTATACGCCTTATCTGCCGTTTTTAATAAATGATCACAGTACATCTTTTGATCTATCGTGAAAATGGTCAAAAAATAAATTGACATATTACGTCAATTAATAGTAACACTAACTTTTCGGACTACCTACACCTCAGTCCGCCCCGTGACCACGAGGTGCTGCAAAGCCTTCGAAACGTCGGGAGAAAATATAATTTAAAAAATCGCGGTAAAATCCGTAAAATAGTTTTACTTAAAGACTGGGATATCTTAAAACGGCTGTATATCATTTTTGGAGTCAAATCCAAGCTAAATAAATTCACGCACAAGTGTCATCTGAAGAGCACTGTGGCAATCTCGACATTCTTTGTAAAGTACATTTAAATTCAACAAAGCAATGCACTGTGGCACAGATAAGGCGTAACTTGCTTTGTTTATTTACGCTTCCGATTTGAGTTTACGCTTATAATATGTTTGTAATTAAAAATATTACTTAATTAGTCTAGCGGCAGTGGATTATTCACTGTTCGGAGCTTTGCTGAAATTTTGTGAGACACAAAAACAAACTAAATTTTTGACAGGAAGAACTTGCTTATGTGTTAGCACAAACGCCTATACATTTTGGGAATGCAATATTAAGCTACATGACTTTCTGCCTGTACATTTTGGGACTACAAAGTTCTACATCACAGGACTTTCTGCAGTTTGTAGAGGACCGCAGGGCGTAAAACAGCTGATGGCTGAGGCTGATGGCTAAGTCATCCAATGTCTGATGCCCGGCAATTGAAATGAACTTGCGTGTCTCTCAGGGGAAACTTTTTTTTTTTTTTGAATGGCCATCTTCGGCTCATTAGGGACGGCTGCGGGCTTCCTCCGACTCACGTCTAAGTTGTCGTCCGCAACCGCCCCTGCACGTACCGCTGTTGCGGTCCTTTTCCTGTTGCGGGGGCTCAGAAGCCCCCGAAACACCGTACCGTGTCCGCCTTTTGGTGTCCGAGGCAGCGTGAGACACGCTGCCTCGGACATGTCCATCACGGGGGTCACAGAAGTTGGCTAGACTAATGGGTGGGCGGCACGTCCCGCCCACCCGTGACCCCCGGAGGCCCCTATTAGTCGCCTTTTACGACAGGCAGGGGATACCGTGGTGGAATTCTCCAAACGCCCCCAATCCACAAATCAAATCAAATCAAATCAAATCATTTATTTGTAAATGTAGGTACATTTTTGCAATAGATCGTATGATTAATTAAGTCCGCTACATTTTACTTATTTAAAAAGTATACAAATTTAGGGTTTTAAATTAAATTAAACAAAATATTATAAAACCATATTCTAAACCTAATTCTAATATTTATAATTTATGACTCCAAGAATTCATCAACAGAGTAAAAGCATTTATGGATGAGGAAATTTTTTAGCTTCTTTTTGAATAATATTACATTATCTATAATTCTAATGTCCGGACTAAGTTTATTATATATAGCTGGTCCCATTCCATAAATACTCTTTCGTAATAACGCTGTCTTACTCCTTCTTAAAGATAAAGTATTAGAGTCCCTCGTTCGTAATCTTGGATCCACTGGAGGTCTCACTTCAAATAAATGGGGGTGGGTTTTAACAAACACTGCTACCTCATAAATGTATAAAGACGGAAATGTAAGAAGTTTTAGTGTTTTGAAATAGGGTTCACAACTATCCCTAGGAGGTAAGTTACATATAGCACGTATGCACTTCTTTTGAGCAACAAAAACATCCCTCTTATCTGTTGAGTTACCCCAGAAAATTATACCATATCTTAAAATTGACTCTACGTAACCACGATATGCTGTAAGAACCGCATCACGATCCACAACTCTAGACAACTTATATAAAGCATAAGCAAAACAATTAATTTTTTTACATACTGATTCAATTTGCTGCTTCCATTTTAATTTACTGTCTATTATTAACCCTAAAAATTTCGTATTATTTGTTTCAATTAATGATGCCCCATTATAGTTTATGTTTAATTGTTGATGAACTTGTCTCTGACTAAATTGCATAAATTGAGTTTTCTCTAAATTTATACGCAGATTGTTGTGACCTAACCATTCAATTGATTGCTTTAAGGTATTATTTATTTCATCTTCATAACTGTATGATTTATCAGATTTTATAACTATTGTGCTATCGTCGGCAAACAGTACAGTTGGGTGATTAATATTATTTGGTAGATCATTAATGTACACCAAGAACAATAGTGGACCCAACACACTGCCTTGAGGAACTCCATATTTTACATTCCTTAATTTTGACCTGTATTTTATTTCCATTTTATGAATAATATCAATGTTAGTAATTTCTGTACATTGTTGTCGGTTACTTAAATAAGAAGAGATTAATTCTAGTCCTTTGCCACGTATACCGTATCTTTCTAGTTTATCAAGTAATATTTCATGATCTACGTAGTCGAAGGCCTTGGTCATATCCATGTAAAGGGCACAAATAGGCACTCTATTATCTATACTATTCATAATATTCTTAAGAAAATCAAATATTGCGGCATTAATAGATTTACTCCTTCTGAATCCTTTTTGTTCCTCAACCAATACATTCTTATTTTCAAGAAAGTTATATAATCGGCTTTGTATAATTTTTTCAATAATCTTAGCAAATATTGGTATTAATGCCACAGGCCTGTAGTTACTTAAAGTCATTTTATCGCCTTTTTTAAATATTGGCTTAATAATGGATAATTTTAGACT
Source organism: Lapara coniferarum (assembly GCA_949316025.1). Lineage (NCBI taxonomy): Eukaryota > Metazoa > Arthropoda > Insecta > Lepidoptera > Sphingidae > Lapara > Lapara coniferarum. Next base: position 25,158,952 of record OX438931.1, on the reverse strand, counting down.
ATTTGGAAATATTCCTTCTTCAAAGCATAAATTGATAACAAAAGATAGTGGATAGCAGATTATGTTGTGGACTCTCTTTATAACGTTGGTTGTCAAGTTATCAACCCCAGTGCTAGTTGTATTCTTTAACGACTGTATAGTTTTAGAAACTTCTTCCGGTGTAGTAGGTTTAAGAAAAAATGTGTCGTTTAATCTTGTTAGATTTACAGTTTTCTTTTCTGAATTTGGAATAATTTGGTCCACATAGTAATCGTTAAATATATTACAAATATCGGTACTATTTGAAATTACTGAGCCATTATGTATTATTTTATTTATTGGCTCACGAGGTAGGTTAACCTTATTATTATTTATGACTGTCCAAGTGGCTCTACTTTTGTTAATTGATGTTTTAATGAAATTATTATTTTGTGCAAATTTTGTTAATCTTATAATTTTTTTATACCTGGCTGCATAGGACATATAGATGTTCTTGCTATATTGTGTTTTCATTATACGATGTTGCCACAACATTTTACGTTTCATCTTACTACATAGTTTAATGCCACGTGTGATCCACTTTTGTTTTCTGTTAAGAGTTTTAGTTATGCGTTTAACAGGGAAACATAAGTCATAGAAGGTTTTAAATATATCTAATAGTTTATCGTATGCTAAATTAGGATCACTAAGTTCATAAATTTCTTTGAAGGAAAAGCTTTTAAGGCAATTTACAAATTTATCAACTAAAATATTTGAATAATCTCTAATTTCTGTTTTCCAAGAACTGATTACACAGGATTTTTGAACATTTAATTTTAATATTTGCGCTGTATGATCGGATAGGGCAGTCTCAATAACCTCTCCATTATTGTGGTAATCGTTGTGAAATATGTTATCGATGCATGTACCACTAGACAATCGTGTTGGTTGTTTAGTAAGAACTTTAAGATTATAACCTGAAATTATGTTTAGTAGATCTTTTACAATTTTGTCATTTTTTATTAAGTTTATATTAAAATCTCCGCATATAACCATTTTTTTATGTTTATTTGTGCATGTTGTTATATGGTGCAGCACTTTTTCTAACTCTTCAAAAAAGAGTTCTAGGTAGACTTTCGAATTCGTTTGTTTGGGAACTCTATATATACAAACTACAACAACATTATGCTGAATGAGTTCTATTCCGCAACATTCAAAAATATTGGCTTTCGACATGTTTTTAATTTGTGGTATAACTTTAAACTCGTGACTGTTCTTGACTAATATGCATGCTCCACCTCTCCTTTTGGCTCTACAAAAGCTGTCTCCCAATTTGTAATTAGGTAGTGTGAGAATATTTATATCACTTGACGTCATATTATGTTCTGTAATACATAAAACGTCAATTGTCTTTTTTGAAATTTTAAATTCGTCTAGCTGTACAGCCAGCATGTCTGTTTTATTAATTAACCCAGAAATATTTTGATGCATAATATAAATAAAATTAAAGACGAAAAAAATTATTACAATCCCGAATATTATTATCATTAAGAGCTTTATTTCTATGCTTATTATTTCTTTTTGTTACACTAAAATATTCCGTTATTGTTTTCTGGCGCAGTGCTGACTGAGAGTTATTAATGTTGGTACGTTTCTGTTTATTTTTACCTAAGGTATTTCTTTTATTTTTGGTAGGAATAAATTTTGCGTTGTAATCAATTGTATCGACCATTAAATTAATTTTTGAACATACATACTTTATATATCTATACTTATATCTATAGTCAAAATTAGGAGATTGAAGAAAATTACAGTGGCGGAATTTGTTACTTACACAATGAATTGTACTATTAATATAGTTTACATTTAAGTGCCGATTATTAGTAACAGGCAATAATATTACATTAGCTTTAGTTTAAGTATGTTATACAGTTCATGAACGACCTTATGAGGATCTGAGTCTTCCTCTCCTACACACAAGACCAACTTGTCCTCTTTGCTAAGTTTGAGGCTCTCACAGTTATCAGAGAGAACATCCGTATTTGCTCCCGGAAATGTTAGGCCTTGTATTTTATATTTGTCATACATGCTATTAAGTCTTGAGCGTATTAACTCTTTAGCCAAGCCTTGGCACTGACTACCTCCAACTATAACAATTTTCTTAGACTTAGATTGAACATTTTGTTCATGCTGTAAATAGTTATTACTCTCGTTATTTCCATTTGTGTTTAATTCCACCGCAGTTTGTCTTACATCAGATATTAACGTTTGCCTGCTTTTCTCGCTGTTTACAGTCGGTAAACTGCTTACTGGATGACTTTCAATAAAATGCAATTTTCCTGTAGTGCTTAGTTCTTCACCGCATCCTGTTTCTGTTGATAAATTTTTGAGCTGTTTGTTTTCCGCTGTTAATTCTGCTACAGTTTTTTGTAGACGTTTATTTTCTAAAGATAATTTAAGAAGTTTTAAATTTACGTAGTTTAAAAGTGTATTACTTTCCTCTAATTCTTGCCTTATCTTTGACATCTCATCTTCGCAAGTTGATGCATCAAACATACATTCAGTTGTATCAAGTATATTCACGGCTGTCGTATTATGATCGGAATAAATGTCCAGTGAAGTATCTTCAGTATCAAACGTTTCATAAGAATTTGAGATATTAATTTTTGAACCTCGTTGCAGTGTTACATTATTCTGTTCGGTATCCATTTTTTATATTAATATGCTGGCAATCCGATAGATGTCTCAAATTTTGTCCCTTCGATTTTATTATTTTTGTTTTTTGTTTTTTTTTTTCAATTATCTCAGGGCGGGAGACGTCGGTCAGTCGTCCACCCGACGCCTCCTACGTCTCGTCTGGCGGCGGGAGGGATCACCACTGCGCTGGCGATCCCTCTCGGCACTCTCCTTCCGCGAGAGGACCGCCTCGCAGAAGTGGGCCACCGTCTGCCAGGCCTCCCGGCCGCCGACCATGGAAGCGACCACGGCCGGCAGCGAGAGGTCTTCTCCGACGACTGTTCTGAGAGCGCTGCGTTCTTCATTCCAGGCTGGACAACACTCCAACGTATGTTGGGCCGTGTCCATTGGGCAATTGTCACAATAGTGACACACGGCCGACTCCCCTATACCTACCACCCGAAACAGGAACTCACCGAAGCAGCCATGCCCGGTGAGCACCTGCGTCAGGCGGTATGTTGCCGCTCCGTGGCGCCTGTCCAGCCATTCGGCAAAGACAGGACGCACTGCCTCTACGACCCTGTGCCCCCACGACGGGGCCTCCAGCCTGAGACGCCACTCCTCCACGGCGGCTCGCCGTAAGGCGGCCCTCTTGGCCTCCACCTCCTTCAGGGCTCAGGGGAAACTTGCATACCAGAATGCTATCGTCTTGGTCCTATGTGATTCAATAATTTAATCAGTATTACATCTCCCTTTGTAATTAGTCTAGCCAACTTCTGTGACCCCCGTGATGGACGGCAGCGTGTCTCACGCTGCCTCGGACACCAAGGGCGTCCTTCGGTGTACGGGGGCTTCTGAGCCCTCGCAACAACAGGAGAAGAACTGCAACAGCGGTACGCGCAGGGGCGGTTGCGGACGACAACTTAGACGTGAGTCGGAGGAAGCCCGCAGCCGTCTCTACTGCGCCGAAGATGGCCATGATAAAAAAAAAATTATTACATCTCCCTTGACCTGACTCTGATATATCATAGTAATGTAGCTTCTAATTACCCCTCCTTGACAAATATTGTTAACTTAATTGTGTGCGCGACTGTCCCAAGAGATACTCTATTATTTGTTGGGAACAAAGGAATGCTTTTCAATGAACGATAGCTATACGACTAAATTGTACGTAATGTGAAGTGCGAATAGGGTTCCCCGATAGAAAAACGTAAATTCCGGTGTAAATTTCGGACATTTGCTGAAAATCCCTGGGTCCTGACTCTCTTCTGCATAAAATTTATAATATTCATTACGCATCGTCAGTGCGTGGTTGAGCGGAGAGGGGGGGGGGGGGTTGGACGCGGGACTTTTATATATCCCTCTACTTAAATAGTTATCCTCCATATTCCGGACAAAGACCTATATTACCGGAAATTTCCGGACGTATGGCAACCCTAAGTGTGAACTGAGCAAGCGAGTCTAGAATTTATACCACTAAATGAGACATACTAGTCGCTAGGCCGGTGAGCGCCTGCCCAGGAATAGTAGCAACGTCAGAAATATGCATTAAAAATGTATATGGCATTGGGCGCACGTAATCGGCCTGGGATATAATAAACTCATTTGCAAAAAAAACGGGCACCTAAGCAATGAACCATTTCAAATGTTACTATTGGTTTGTTTGATAATTATAGGTAGTTTTACTTTCACAATTTTGTAAATTAATAAGCAAATAATCGTTTTCGTCAGTATTATCATAAATTTTTTATAAAATTTATGGGTTTTAATGCTAAAGTTCACTAGTAGTGTATGCTCGCTAGTAGTGCATATGCTCGTGAAGTAAAAGTTAACAAAGATTTTTGTTTGTTTTTTCTTTAATAAAGTAAAAGCAGATAAATGTTTAGTATCGAGTGTGACCCCCTCTAGCTGAAATCACAGCTTGAATTCGTCTGGGTATGCTAGCGAGGATATCCCGGATACTTGCTTGCGGAATACGTTCCCACTCCGCGGTAATCACATTCTTCAGCTCTCTGATGGTTTGCGGAGCCGGTTGTACTGATCTCACGCGTCGTTTCAGAACGTCCCAGACATGCTCTATAGGATTGAGGTCGGGACTTCGAGCTGGCCAATCCAAACGACGAATGCCGACCTCTTGCACATACGCTTCCACATCGCCAGACCGGTGGGCGCGAGCGTTGTCGTCCATAAAAATTGAGTCTTCGCCTAAAGCGGCCAATGCGGGTTGTGCATGAGGAATAAGAATTTCCGTTATGTATCGATGTCCAGTCAGTGAGCCGTTTTCAATGAAGACTAACTCTGTACGATCCATTGAATTTATTCCTGCCCAAAACATAATAGAGCCCCCACCATAAGGTGTGATTTCTTCAAAACAAGCCTCTGCAAAGCGTTCTCCTCGTCTTCGTAGCACTCGCCGACGTCGATCTTCACCGAACAGAGATATCCTGGCTTCATCGGAGAACAATACCCTATTCCAGTATTCTTGAGTCCATGACTCACAATTTCGAGCAAACCTAAGCCTGGCAACTCTGTGCTCACGGAGTAACTTAGGGCCGCGGGCCGGGCGATGACTGCGTATATTGGCCGCGAGCAGCCTCCTCCTGACCGTCCATAGACTATATGCACATTTCTTACTTCTTCGAGGTTGTTCTTAAGGTCCACATACGAAGACTTGCGATTTCTCAATGCGCGACTCACAAGAAAACGATCATCCCGTGGTTGGGTACATGGTTTTCTTCCAGAACCAGGCCTTCTCTCGACGGAACCGGTGTCTTGATACCGCTGCCAGGTCCTTTGAACCGTCGAGCGACTCACACTTAGCCTCTGAGCCACGAAGCATTGGCTGCAGCCCTCTTCGAGCAGCGCAATAATTTTGGTAGCTTTTACCACTTTCTCTAACATTATTGAGACAGCTAAACAGCAATAAATGAAGCTTTGACAATTAAGAATATGAAATAAATTCATAAAAATTGACTAACAGTTATGAAAACCGATATTATCTTTTGGAACTTCGCACCAAAAATGAAGGATAAAAAGTGGTTTTCTGTAAAAACGAGCATCAAACGAAAATTTTAATTTAGAACGTACTGTTTTAAACACTACGGCATTTTTAAAACCGGCCAGTAACATGTACAAATTATTGAAATCATTTTGGTACCGTATTTTTTTAAAAAAGAATTAATATCCAAACCGCCGGTTTTTTTTTGCAAATGAGTGTATGTTATGTGTAGTATTAAATTAAATTGTGTTAATCGAAATTATATATGTACGTACGTACATTCTGTCGCCTATATCCACGCAGTGGTAGGCAGATGTGTAACGAGTGCACCTCCTTTCGTCGTGTGTATTCCGCCCCATGATGTGATTGTAGATACCAATGTGTTGTTAAACTGAGTTTTGAAACGAGCAACAATAGAATTTCGTGCACAAATTTCAATCACGTATTTTTTTTTTGTTAGAGAAAATACCTACTTTCTCTTTTACCGGCATTCAAGAAAATAAATCTATATACAGGTACTACTTATACTACTACTACAACCTCGACTGCCTCGGTGGCGTAGTTGTATTACGGTACGACTGCAATACTGAGGTCTTGAGTTCGATCCCCGGGTCGGGCAAAGTGATTTTTCTTTTCAGTATCAGCCCGGAGTCTGGAATTTGTGCCCGATAGATAGGCTCGCCCCCTATCACATCATAGGACGGAATAAGCACGGCGAAAAGTGTGTGCATTAATTGCGCTTCTGCCTACCCCTTCGGGGATAAAAGGCGTGAGTGTGCGTGCGTTTGTGTGTGTGTGTGTGTGTGTGTGATATAATACTAGCTTTTGCTCGTTGCTCCGCCCGCGTTAAGCCCCAATTTATATTTTCCCGGGATAAAAAGTAGCCTATATGTTAATCCAGGACATAATCTACCTGTGTGCCAAATTCGTCGAAATCCGTTCAACAGTTTTTGTGTGAAAGAGTAACAAACATACATCCACACATACATTCTGAGAAACTTTCACCTTTATCATATTAGTAAGATAGGATATGTTGATAATAAAAAAAAAAACAAAAAACTCGACTGCTTCAATATCTGCCATCTTTATTAAATTCATTGAAGAACTGAAAAGATAGAAACAAGATTTTAATTTGAATATTTTTTTTTTGTTTTGAATAATCTCAGTTGACAGTGCAATCTTAGCTAAAAATATTACCAAAACATACCTAAATCCGTAGACTTCGCTAACTTATTCCTAGATCGCATACTAACAGATACTTCGATGACGTTCCATGGCGTGTAATACCATTGTCCATACAGCGCTAGTAGTAAACACACAAACAAACAGTCGGTTAGACGCAGTCATTATCTGCAGTGAGTCAGCCTGCGGTATCACGATACATCTGCAGGACCGGGTTACATGCTGCCAATATGGAGTTTGCACGCAGTGTTGCTTGCTAAAATATTGATGCATAAGTGAGAATTTCAGCAACAGTTATTTAATGAGAAATTATATAGGGTAGGTAAAGGTCACGTGGGTCATCCAGTTTTATTATTATCAAACTTATGCCCTGTGTCATTGATCAAATTATACAATATCACAGTTTAGTTTTACCTTTTTTATATGGACACGACTAAGTGATACGGCTGCACCTTATGGTAAGTGTAGTAAAAACCTTCATCTTATCCCACTTTAGACATGTTTTATATGATTGGATATTATGTTATTGTAGATTATTGGATAAGAAAATGTATGTTTTAGTTATTCAAGAGTGTAAGCAACTATCTTCACTATTCGTATATAAAAATATCCAAAATCATAAAAAACTCAAACACCGTAAGTTTATCACAAAATCTCTGAAAACAAATGACTCAACCGAATCTCGCCGTATGTAAACCGAGCCGATAGCGACGTAGTTAGCTACTGAACTTTAGTGCTGAACGTACCGTTGGCACGGACGGTTACGCAAACTTTGCCGTTAACTTTAACTATTGAAGTGCACTACAGAACTAACAGTTAGCAATAGTAGGTATAGTTTGTGAAATCAAGGCTGATATTTATTAAAGACTCGGAATAAGTCCGAGTCAAAAAACAGTCGAGAACTTTTTCGAAATCGTTCTTTTTTAATTATTGTGTAAATAGTATTTATGTACTGATATGTTTTATTAATATTGATGGTTTCGAAAATTGAACCGCGTGATACACAAAGATAACTTTTTATGACTCGAATTTGGGTTAAGTCCTTGTGCAGATCTCAAATTGTGGTCATATATAAATAATGATAATATGGAGATGTGTTTAAAAACAATAGTGTGATAAACTAGTGATCGTGCCGCAAAAAATGTGGATTTCAAAGTGTTTCAAGATCAGTTCATGATTTTTTGTGTTCAATGACATTGATCTATTATGACAAGGTAATAATTATACTAGAATTTTAGGGTATATTTAAATCTTTTAGAACTTAGAAGCCACGTGAAGCACTCCTGATGACGGTGGATAGTGACGTCACGAGGCTATGATGTCCTAAGCATATAATCAACGTGTATTCTCTGAAATGGAATGAAAGACTTCGCTCAATGAGATAAAAGCCCTATCTTGTATGTGTTTAGCGTCAAATCAGATCAGTCATTACTCATTAGTATACTTGGTAATGTCCCTAATAGCTCCTCATACCCACGAACACAACTCTTGTATCTCAATAGACCGATGAGGTGAGAATTACGTGGGTGACTTAGCGCATGTTATTTCATCCGTGGCCAACTAAGGTCTTAATACACTGGACGAGTGTGCAACACCTTCCTCCCGCTTCGAATTTGCTTACAATTCGCCAGTGTGATAAGAGCCTTAAATTTTCCTGGCCATGGATGAAACAATCCGGCTTTTTGTATGACTATTTAAAAAGTTAGATAGCTCAAGGTCAACTGCGTCTAGATTAATAGATACTTACTTACGTCATATGATAACCAGAAAAGCCTAAATAACACGAAGTTGTGATTTATTTCTAAGCCTTTGTTGTTGGGTATGCTAATTTTACTCTTGAAGGTAGGCTTTGAGCTGGACCGCAATGGGCTGGTTGATCTCCTGTTGATAACAATAGTACCATTTATAATAATTCTAACAGCGAGAACAACAACAATTTTGGGCTTATTGGCAGGCTTAAGACAGGAGAAATGGGCATTTGAAGGGGGAAACATATTCTGCCTGTCTATAAAACATTCAATACAAGGATTCATCATAATATCAAATCTTTTCTTCCATTTGTCTTCCCACAATGTGCAGTTGGCGTAACATATATTCTATCATACACACAAATTGAAATTGTACATTCCCCAACTACTGTTTCACGACAAACTTTATTGGGGCCTATTGAGTCAATTAAAACGAATGTTTCGAAGTAAATACTAGTACATTGGATCTCTGCTTACGTCGAGGATAAAGGCGTGAAGATGCGATGTTTTGTTGTATTAAATTCAGTTTTGTTTATTTTAACAATCAACACGTTTTGTTAACGTATTAGTTGCTACGATAATGGGAGTAAACAATGCCTAATTATATCAAGCTATTTTTTCAAATATGTACGCAGTGTATAATGTGAATGATGATGATCATGATGAATTACAATCGTCTAGTTGGCTCATGGTCAAAGAAATCGTAGTTGCTTGGTTAACGTTTAAGGAAGTGAATGTGGATTGGTTTTTCGGTGCTTCGGCAATCTTATTTATTTATTAACTTTGCTGTATTCACTAGCTAGTAATAATAACACATTTACCCATAGAGGATAACATGAGGTAACGGAATTTGAAACCCCCTCATCACCACTGGATTTTGGACATCTTCTTAGGTTCTTTTGTATTTGTATTGAAATCTTGGGAACTATCTATAGATAGAAATAAATTAGAATTTAAATAACCCCCGATATACATATACACAGATACACACCCTAAACTTATAACACTCCTCTTTTTGTGTCAGGGGCTAAAAATTACTGATTTACACTACAGTAAAATCATAGATGCTGCCACTTGTCGACTTTCTGTAGACGTTGGTACTATTGTCGAAGAGGTCATTCAAACTTTAAACAAAACAATAACAGCATTATTATAACCCGAACATTCACGAGTATTGTTTTGTTGCTGTGAAAAATTAAACCGTGTTTTTGTGTCAGAATGTCAACATTCCTTTGATTCATTGTTACAAATTACTAGTATGTGCTCGCGGTTTCACCCGCTTTTAATCGTTTCAGGGATGATAAGTAACCCGTAAAACTTGGGGATGATATAGATGTCCATTAGCAAAAGTATTTTCACAATCGTTATAGTAGTTGCTGGTACTAGCGCATTCAAACAAAAAGCTTTTCAGCTTCATACAATACATAATATAGATTCATATAATTGCTAATGTTATTAATTGTCGTAATTCGCCATAGGGGTGAGACCGCACCCTTATCGACCGTCCCATGACTAGACACTGGCGTGTACTAACAATTGAAAGTCGATACGAGAGTCGAGGGTGCAGGTCACCAGATGACACGCGACCTTCCTATAAACAGTAGCGATAGCGTCATTACATTTTATAGATTCTTTTGTTTCAGTAGACTAGAAAGAGATGTAACACACCCACATTTCGCCGGCAATGTGAAATCCCTTGTATTCATGGAGGTCAGAGAGGTTTAACGCCATTCACCATGATAATCAGTAATCATAATACTATTGTTTAGCAGCAAAAGTAAACAAACCAATGATATTCAGACTCGCATAAAAGACCTCGCACTTCATAATTCATCTAATGGCCTTTTATACGAACCAATTGCACGCATTCTTAGTCTCGCAGTCGCTTGCTATTTCTACGTTGTTGTGTAAAGTGCAGAAGAATTTCAATAATGCTCCGTCAAGTTTACACACTAGTCATTATTGTAACGTCATGCGGGATGTAATTATCTACAAATCGCCGCTATGTGAAGCTAGATTGTACTATGGATATGACTAGTTTTGTCACAGGTTTTGAACATAGTGCAATTTTGATAGCTGATTGCCTGCATGGGATTTGAATTCATTTCCGCTATGGCGATACGCCCTTTATCTATTAGTAACTAATGAGACAAATAAAACTTCACGAAATATAGGTGAACTACTTGCACCTTTGTCTAAATCTTTAACCCATTGGAAACAAACGCAGGAACTTCTTTGATTCTCCATGGCATATTACATTCTACACTGAATTTGTGTTACCAATCGTTAAAACACGTATCGAAACTTATTACAAAGATGTTACATTTATATGAAATAGGTAAAGTTTGTTCGTTCGTTTTTGCGGATAACCTTCAGAACTGCTCAACCGATTCCGAAAATTCTATAACTAGTTGATACCTAGGATCTTCCTGTATAATGTAATAATAATAATCCCTGTATAATATACTGTCTCACTGCTCGGCACGGGCCTCCTCTTTTACTGAGAGGGTTTAGGCCTTAGTCCACCAAGCTTGCCTAGTGCGGGTTGGTAGATTTCACTTGCCACTGAAATTCTTAGATATGTAGGTTCCCTCACGATGTTTTCCTTCAACGTTGAAGTAATATGTATAATGTAGGTAATTTATTTTTCATCTAATTACATTTAATTTCGGCAAATACTCGCATGTGCGCGAAGATGCAGAAGTGTTGTCATAAATTTCTGTAGAATATGTATTTGAATTTCTTTTATCTCACTTAGTAGATATTATACTCATCAAAGTCATCGCATCCATTAATAATACCAATTACGATAAACTCAAATTGCGTTCGAGTTGCCTTACGTAATGCATTGTTAAAATTGTAATAACTACAATACAGATAAGGTTTTAATAACAAAGTTAAGTGATATAATTAATAAATACATTCAATATCAAACATATGCGCTTTATAAATTCAACATTGATATAGTTTATTACCAATTCAAGAATAATGTGTTTCAAGTGGCTCATTTATAATTTTTATAGTACCTAATATTTTTTGCGTTGCATATGTATAACGAGACGAGTAGGTTGTACCCTTAAATTATGGAGGTAATCGAGATGTCTGTTCAGAAACAGTGGAAGTGTTAACACCCACCAGTCAGATTTTTGCAGTGCTCTACACCTCTACGCTCATCTTCCTTGTTGATTACATGTTAAATCATATGTACTGCATTGACTTAAATGAATATGGCATTTTGAAGATTTGTTTTATAAATACCCAATCAAAAAAATCTCACTTTTTATGACTCGAAAATAAACTGAAGTTAACGTCCGTACATAAATCAGCCGAAATCTTAACCCCACAAAGTACTGTCTTACGTCGTGGTTTCGTGAACATCTCCGAGAGAATTAACACTTCCAAAAATTGCGAATAACCCCCACATTTGTCGAGTCCAGGTATCAATAGTATAGTCGATACTATAGAACCAGCTAGATTTTTAAGTCTCGCAACGGCGCTGCTGCCAATCATATTATCAAAATTTGGCCATCCCGACGTGATCTAATTGCCAGTGCTTAATTACGGAATGTCGTGATCCCACGTCAAAACTGAACTATATGCCGATAGCGAGAGATTTACTCGCTAATTGGTGACCAATCGAGATGATATCATTGGAACGCTTTGTTTAGAGGAATTACAAAATTATTTCATAGAGAATGTATTTGTTGTATTGCCAAAGATTCGTATATCTGGCCAAAACGGCAGATTAAATTGTAATGATAGACTAAAGATATAGATATTGTTAAAAATTTCTAGTAACATGAAGATACTTTTGGTCGAAATCGTAGAATGAAATACATATTACAATTCTCACGGGCCGGGTTAAAATTGATACTCCTTGCATTTTTGACGAAAACTAACTTTATGCCTTCAACAATTCGTTTCCTACAGGCACTAAGCATTGCAGTATACCTATACGCTATTTCTGGAGATTTGTCATCTATGTACTTATTCAAGTTTTAGACCAAGCATAATAGGAACCCGTTAGCTATATCCGTATTGCTTTACGTCTGGCTTTTTCAGTTGTGAAAGTGTCTGCTTAAGGATTATTGCCTAATTCATTATTGTGTATCGCTTCGCTCTCTGTATCATTTATTGTGAGCGTCAGATTAGTGTTCTCAGACTTGCCGAGTTTCACTGCTTAGTGCCATACAATGCTTCCTATCGGTCCTGACTCCTGGCTTAAAGGATTTGCAGTGGTGGGTGTGAGGTACAGTATTAAAATAAGTTCACGGTAGGCTCAAATCTCCACATCTCCTTAAAGGGGGTAAATTATACAATTCCTCTGACATTGTACCCATTCACGGCCCAAAACACTTACCAACAGCTGACCTTCTCGTTTGCTACATAAAAAAAATGACCCACAACCAGAGACAATGAACTTAATAGTTTCTACATCATTAACTCGTCTTAGTGGGCACCTACTTAGTAACCGTGTACCACAATACGAGTACATTGTGTCAACGTTGTAATGTTTGTGACTTATTAAATTGTGTCTGTTTTGTATTCAGGCTTCATAAATCTTGAGGCTCAGTTTGGAGTTAGGTCACTTAAATCTGTCTGGTCTATAGGTACTGAATATAGGCTACTAGTCTTATTAAATGAAAGTTATCAAACCTGGGAATCTACCCTAGGATAGAAAAAAATGACCATCTTCAATGTGCATATTCTGTCTCATCCTTACAGACATTAGACGTAGATATTCAAATCATGTCCAGAGTTTAAGGTTTGTTGCGTCACATCTCTTTGTAATTTTAGCATATTTAGGGCTTATTTTACGTTAATGAAAACACGGCGAATTGAGTGCTATTGCGTAACAAGGAAGATACTACTTAAACCGGAAGGAGTAAAGTTCAAATTTAACTGTTATTCGATGGTATGTGTGTTAATAGATGTTGGTGGGCCACACAGTGAACTGTTGTTCTACGCCTGTCATTTCTATTTAGGGCTTCTCAGGGACGAATGCGGTAAGGAATTAGTGGAGTCTAATGTCTATTATTTCTAACACGTTTATTTCTAGCAATAATTAATCCGTCTAAATGAAACTAAACACAGTCGCAATCATTCAAAGAAAACCATATCCAACGTTATTAATGGGTATTGTAAAAAATCTAATGTTGTAGTGACCAGCATAATGCAGTACCATATAAAGACATGTACTGGATACTGTTGCGATTGTTTATAGGCAATGGTCGCAATTACCATTATGCGATCGATTTGCGTGTATCAACAGTCGGTAGTATAAAACATACTCAGATTATTTATTCAGCCAAGTGGCGAGAAACATCCCATTGTGTCAGAGGTCACGACCCCCACCGACCCACCCGAGTCCGTCCCATCAGCTGACGTAATAGTCGGGGGCTTGGTGACGGCTAGGTTATGCTGATTACGTACATAAACAGTTTTATATCCCCACGGAATGGTGGTGGCCTTTCTGGATGAGGTGAAGTATTTTTTTATAGTCATTGGTAATTTGATGATATAAAACAGTAATATAATATTATTAGCCCTGTATTTGTAACTGAGTACGGGCCTTCATATAGTATACCTTCAAAATTCTTATGTCTATAAAATGAAGTACCTAACAGAAAAACTTGGCGAACTGTGAATTTACTAATTGTCTCCCTTTATAATATCCAAATAAGTGGCCTAATAACCTTACACGAGAATGAGTCACCATGTCATGTTTTACACCATGTAAGTGAGGTTATCTGTGTCTTTAGATAAGAGGGGGCAATTAGGGGGTCACGCGAAAACGTGCAACAAGAAAGCAATAACAAAATAATGTTTTGTCAACAATGGGATGGTTGATTTTCAACCAACTTGGACTGTGAAACGACACGTCGCTGCTCCCAAGATTTATCCGAGATAGATACGTAGATATTTGTGTGTTTCAGGAATAGAATCAGATTATATCTGTAGCTCTTAGTAGTTAGAAAAAATATTATTACAATACATTTTCAAAAACCGATAACATCTTAATGTACCCGTCACTTATTTTCTGGTCCTTAAATAAATTTATTATTATTATTATCTTTGTGATGGTAAAAAAAAATTAGTGTTTCCGCATTTTCAAGAACATTGGAAAGAGATTTTTCACCGTTTATGTCACGACTCTCGAATTTAGTCTAAAAATTGATATAGGGTATTTCTGCTCAGTGTCAGTCCAGAGTCTGGAATTTTACATGGTAAATTCACTAAATTGTAATAGGATTACATGGGGAGCAAGAGTCGTTAAATTTGATTGCATCACCTCTGCCTACTTCTAAAATAGGAAAAAAGGGTCTACATGTATCGCCTATATCCTAATGTCTTTTACACATCTTAATCATCATCATCAGCCACATGACGTCCACTTCTGAACATAGGCCTCCCCTAAAGATTTCCAGACGGACCTGTCAAAAGCGGCCTGCATCCTGCGCGTTCCTGCGACCTTTATCAAGTCGTCTGTCCACCTTGCAGGTGGACGGCCGACGCTACGCTTGTCAGTACGTGGTCTCCACTCGAGAACTTTTTGCCCCATCTGCCGCCAGCTCTTCGAACTATGTGCCCTGGCCACTGCCATTTCAGCTTGCTAATCCGCTGGGCTATGTCAGTGACTCGTTCTTCTACATCTTAATATAAGCATAAAATTTTATTTTCCGCCCAATTCCTCGCAGTTCTAAGTCAGCTGATGTCCTCAAATTGTGAGAATAATAACCACATAATTACCTCGAAATATCAAGTATTTGGTGCAAAGCAATAAAAAATGTATCGTCGGCGCGGCGTCGGTCTGTCTGATCGCACATGGAATATAACGGACTAATTAACTGATAACTCAATAGTGCGGGGTGGATTGTCGATGAACTAAAAGTTAAAGTTTCTTTCTGCCTTCATCAGTCTCCAATCTGCGGTTAGTAGCACATTTTTCATGGTACCATTGTCTCGAAAACCAATATCAAATGGCAGCTATGGTGTTTGGTTTTATATTGAAGGATGGCATCTATGAGATGAGAGCTTCAACACAGTCCAGTGGGGTAACTCCCGACGACAATATAAATCTAATACCAATGTCAATCCAATTCCAATCTCAATTTGTACGTCACATGATTTCGTACTCTTGAAACGCAATTTATTGTAATTGGATTAAAATTAGGATTGCATTGTCATTGGATAACAGATTGGTCGTTAAAAATGAAGTTAGCTGACATTAGAGATGACGAAGCTTCAAAGAAATCAGCAGTGTTGCCAGATGTTTGACGGTTGAAGTCGCCTAAAGTCGAGAAAATTCGAAGTAGCCTAAAGTCGCCCACATGTGTGGGGACGCGGAGAGCAAAAAAAAAAGAAGGTCCCCAGTTTTCAATAATTGTGTGTAAGGGTTATATTATTGTGTTAAATATCCTCAAATTCGACAAAAACAATGCATAAAACACGAACTTTCCGAAGTAGCCTAAATTGGCGACTAATTACCATTCGCGTAGCCTAAACGGCGACCAGTCGCCATTCGCAATTTTGGTCGCCCCGACACTCTTCAAGATAGCCTAAATGGCGAAAAGTCGCCTAATCTGGCAGCACTGGAAATCAGTAAAACAAACATTAAAGACAAAAATCTTAGCAATTACGGGTTGAAATCCTTTATCCATAAGTAAAATTCATTTCTCTTCCAATATTTAATATTTTCGCGCACGTCTCATTATAAAAAATATATTAAAATGAATGTATTTGAAAGATTGAGGCTGTATGCTGTTTGTCCTTTGCCATGGACTGCTTTTTAAAACGTCAAATATTTACGGGAACTAAAATAATTATTTGTGATATTTGATTTTATTGTTTTACTCCCAATTTTATATATCATTATTTATTCCACACATTCCACATAAAGTTTCTTAATAATCAAGGTATGCTTACTTAAGCGCCAACGTTGTTGTGTTTATAATCATTTGGCGCTTTGGTTAAGATTTAGAGTCTTGTAACAGGAGTTTGAGGTCATAACTAGCATTAGTTGTACAAGTTTCTGTTTTCACTTATAACAAAACCATTTTCGAGCGTAGAAGATGTTGTCTCTAATTTTATTATGAATGTATAGTGTTTTATGTTTGTAAAGTTCCTTCAATTGGATTCTATCCTTATTTAACGGCGATGTGTGTGCATTTGCTTATATAACTAATCTGACTTTGTATGCAAAAGACTTGGAAAAAAAAGCAAAAACAATATTTATATAAATATTCAATGGACAATAATTTATTTATTTATTTTTAATTTACATCTTCATCTTATTAAACAGTTTAGACTTGTTAGAGACGTCTCACACTAGGCTAGGCCTGTATCGTGAAATTGATGACAAAAAATTAAGCCCGGAGTTTCTTTCTGCCTTTCTTCTTCGGGTAGTCATCGCTTAGATAGCTAGTGAAAGGCTGGTAGGTTAGCTAGGTTAGGGTTTGTATTGTCTTCACCGGTGAGGATTGCAACGCGTTCCTCCCATGAATTTTAATAAAAATACTCTTTTTTTTAGCTCTATATTTAGTTTTCATTGATTTAGCTCCCTTTAAAAATGACTTTAGTTATATAAGTGACTATTTGTAATAATAATTATTAATTGAATGTATCTTGACATATCATAAGTGCAACTATGTTCGCCTACGTGATGAATAAAGTCTTTTATTTTATTTTTAGAAAATAACTTTATTTTGGAAACTGACATCCAATTAATTTTGTTTTTATTTGGTTAAAATAGGTAAATAAGTTCGCAAAATACTGAAAAAGCAGTATTTGGTTGTTAAAATTCGTTATGCGTGAATTTTTCACCTAGAAAGGCGAAGATATTCGGTACCATATAGCCTAAAAATGTTTTTTATGTACATGAAAATATCTAGACCAACTTACGTGCAAATTGAAGCCTAAGTAGATTTTTTGGAAAGCCACCCGGGCATGGCAAAAGGGCTTTTAAAAAGTGCGCATGCTGTCACCTGCTTTATACACCGAGATACCGACTATTGGGATACAATGAGCCCCTTAGTACCTCCAACAAGGCGCTGGTAGCTCCCGGTGGTGTAAAAGGACAACGCTACTAATATCTAAACGTTAAAATACGAACTTTAACCATGGACTAATAAGAGTATATTAGTCCATGCTTTAACTTAGCAAATGGTACTTGAGAAACATTTTTTACTCAGATTATTGATTTGAAATATTTAGGTTACGTTAATGATTATGATAAAGATAGATCTAGAAGTACTAGCTTTAAATTTAGGTAATATTTCACTTTTTCTTTTGGGGACGGGTAGATATGGTTTCAACTCTATGTACAAATTTTCAAATAAAGGTTTTTTTTATTCGAGAAATTGCTCGAAATTCATCGTCTGGTAAGGACAATATAAGATATTATAGGTATAAATATATAGGTATAATAAGGTTTTGAAAGGCCTCGACATTCTTCCCTCATTTTTTCTTATTTTTAATTCCCGTAATCGGGTATTGTGCAATAACTTATAGGCGAACACCAAAGTTACCATTTCAATATATTATTCTTAAAAATTTCCAATGAAAATTTAATACAATAAAGTAAAGTTACTATTTTTTGATTGAAATTTTTTCTTATGGCGATAGGCTCGCCCCCCTATCACATCATGGGACGGAATAACGGCGAAAAGTGGGTGCACTAGTTGCGCCTCTGCCTACCCCTTCGTGGATAACAGGCGTGAGTGTATGTATGTATAAATTTTTTTCTTTGACAACGCAATCACACCGCAATCTAATATCAATTTGAAATGTCAAAATCACGTCAAGAGTACCGCTAACGAATTTTCCAATGTCAATCCCAATTGAGTTTAGTTAATTAAATAGCCACCTAATATTGGTCCAATGTGGCGCTGGTGTGATTTTCAAGAATACCAAATTCAATTGGACAATATCCAATCGATCGGTATTGGCGTCGAGAGTAGCCTAGCAGCTTAAAAGGCATTATTGAAAAATTCTTCCTCCCCGATATGAAATCGGCTTTACGTCTGCTTTGTTGCATATTATCTATGTGTTTGATAATCAACTTATTGTTAACAAACCAGCGTATGAAGCCTGCCAACCGTGAAGTTTGGGGTTTTTGTCGCACATCGAGCACTAACATTTATGGTATTTTTGGATTTATCAACACATGAGTTGCAGGGGTAATTTTGGCCCGAATTGGCGATAGACTCGATCCAAATGTCATTACGATATGGATCAGCTCAGATGATCGTAATCGCATTTGTTGCGCCCTTACCAGAAATTTGTAGAGTGGAGAGCTTTTAAAAGTATGTGCATTATATAATATCGCCAATCCTCAAACTATCGACGGCTTTACATCCCTAATAATAAATCATTATCGTATACGTCATTATTTAATACTTGTAATGACCTAGCCTCATTTGTTTATGTATCTTGGACGGAGTTATACAAAACGGCGCCAAGAACAGAACGAACAGATGAACACGCTGCGCTAATAGGTTTTTGGACATGCTGTTACTTTAGGAGAGTACCAACTCGATACTTTTGGTACTTCAATGAATAGAGACTTAACATCTTGTGACTAGTTCTGACTAGTCGCATTTTAGTCACTTGATTTATACCCATCAAAAAGTATGACATACTTTTAGAGACTGTTGAGAAATGCAAAATCTCTCGATGGGAATTTAATACTTGAACTTGTCCTTAACATCTGGTCCACTGTTTCCTGTAATCAAATTCCCATGCCCGGTAAAAGTTGATTTAAAAACGATGGATGTGGAATGGGTTTTTTCCAGTGACTCACACTAAAGTCGAGGGCCCGGACGCGTTATTTTTAATAACGATTGTATACTGATAACTGTTTCCTTCCTTTGACTTTGCACTGCATTTACTGCACATGTAATCTTAGATTTCTATGTATTTTAAGGCTAAAAACCTAATATGACAGGGATCTTGTCTGTGTCCCTAGATGTATAAAAACTTTGGACATCATTATCTATAATGAAGATACAAGTATGTATATGTTTGATAGTTCACAGTATCTAATAGCAGACAGCGCGGCGGTGGTGCGAATAAACAAGTCAAATTAATTGCGATAAAAGATAAATTATTAATTTTCCGGACAACTAATCAAGTGGGAATATTCCTCAAAACTATATAGAAGGAATATTCCATATCAATTGATAAGAAATGATTCAGAGTAAAGTTAGAAATGCAGCCATGAAGTAAATGCGCAACGGTTTTCCTTGATATGCGGATATCATAAGTCACGAGATAAACCTGCCATACTGCAGAGTGATAATAATACGATCTATAGCGTGGTTAGAATTTTAGTCAAACTTAGACAAATTTTATTAAAATCAACAAGCCTTTCAGATTTCAGACTCGAAACAATTGTGAGAAGAGTATCTTTTTGATTCGCCATTCACCTACATAGTTATAAGTACTTTGCAGTTTACACTTGCTTTATTTGTAAAAACAAAAGCTTAAGTAAGCATGTCATTGTTTTATTTTTTATGTGGTCCTACAAATTGACAGATTTGCGATCAATGTTAATTATATTTTAATAAAATTTAATACTGCACAATCTGCAGACATTTATTATCAAAGATGAGGCGCTTATGGGTTGAAACAGATTTTTAATAAAACAATGGGCATTATTGTGTTCCCGTTTGACGGACATGGCTGATGTAATTACCGAATATTATGACAATTAACTGATATGTTGAGATGCCGAGAAACATCACTGTGCAAGTCTACGTTTTAATAGTGATACTGCTGTTAACGGATACGGGCTTGTGGTGCTTGAAGATTGACAGAGAGCATGATTTTCGGTTCGATGTTTATGTGAATAGAAATAATTATATTATGAGAGGTCTTATACATTATACGCCTTGTTTGGTATGAAATAGGTTTGTAACCAAAGAAACCGCATTTTTTTCAGGATTTTCTCATCAGAATATATGTGTAAATGAATCCATATTGCATAAAACCATATCATTGGGGGTCGCAATGTAATATACTTGTTATCGTTACAAGAAAACTTAACTGTGCCCGCATACGATTATACAAATTAGATCACTTCTTGTAAACGCACGCGCCGCCGCGCTGTCCATCGCGCGCTGGACGTTCGGCAATTGAACGTTTTTCAATAACCGAACCGATTTAAAATAAAAAAATTAAAATACGAAACTGTGAATAAGAGTGGAACACGTGTAAATGGGCTTTTCAAATTTAAATGTTTGTAAATGGAACGCGTTCGGAATTCCGACATTTAAATTTGATTCGAGTTTAAAAATGTGTTTTAAATCTAAACATAGAACATTAAAAATTATAGTAATTTAAAATTGTGCTTGTTGATTATCTAGTGTTGGAAGATACCGTTCAAAATGATTCGTACAGGTGAATGGCCTTTCTTATATGTATAGTGATTGAATAAGTGAACGATTAAGATGTAAAGAACGAATGAATGAAGTAAATATTATTGAATGAATATTTTTCGTGTATTTTTGAGACGCGGTACACGCTTAGTGCTTACTATCGTAAACATATAATAGTGACCTTGAGGCGTATTAACGTGTCGTAAGAAAAAGATATGAGTTTTCCGTTATTTTATTATGAATCACTATCAGAGCAAACTACTCCGCATGAAATTTTATTTACATTATTTGGCGCGTCCTCTTCATCACTAACGTATTAATTAAATGTTAGTCTATAGAGTTCAGTTCAGATTCGCAAAACCAGAATCTAAATATGTTGAGTTGTTTTAAACCCCGTGTTACCTCACTGGCTGAGCGCGCAACGCCTTTCCCTCGCTGTGAATTCGTTTGCAGTTGGCCAGTGTGATAAGAGCCTTAACTTTACCTGACCACGGGTGAAATATGCATATACTTGCGTCATATGCGAGCCAATTAGCAGATTATGTTTTATTATTAATCACTGGGTATTGTTCGCGGCTCTTACCGAGTGAAAATGTTTTTCCGTAATAAAAATATTTTCCCGGTATAAAAAGTTGCCTACCGCACTGACGAGTAATGTAGCTTTCTATTACCGAAAGAATTTCAGAATCGGTTCAGTAGTTCCTGGGAATAGCGCTTTCAACCAACCAAACAAACAAACTCTTGAGCTTTATAATATTAGTATAGATAGGGAGAATTAAGTTATCCATTGTAGTGTAGATGTAGATGAAGGGTGTAGTGAAGAAAATAGCGTGAAGCGTGAAAGGGTACAGCAGAGAAGTAAAAGTTCACAGATAGTTCACAGCGTTATAATTGTCCACTACACACAATGAAAAATAAGTTAGAAGGGTTGAAAGCGACAGTTCAAGACAGTTCACAGTTAGAAGTAGAAAGTACAAGAAAGAAATAATAACTGTAGTTGAGAAAAGATGAAGTTAATAAGCATACAACTGTTAACGCGTTCGCGAGCGAGTACCGATTTAGTTCCAGCATATAGTCTCACGGGTAGGATCCGACTGGTTATTAAGACTTCGGCGCGGTCGGTTGCACTCGGCAATCATGCGTCGGGTGCATTCGTGGGTATTCGGGCCCCGAACGACGCGCCTCGCGTACACTCGGGTGCGTGTCGATACTACCCACACTCTTACGCACATTATGTAGCAGCAAGTAATCGATTTCCGGACAAACTCAAAAACGACCAGCTGGGTCACTGGTGTCACTGAAATCGGTCATCGATAAATGTTTTATTTTGTGTGTATGAATGTATGTGTGTAAATATGGATGTATGTATGTTTGTATATATGAATGTATGTATAGTTGAATGTATGGTGTGAATGTGTTTGAGTGCCCACATGACTCCCCCCCAGAGACCAGGTTAGGGGCGATAAAAATCTGGGAAATGGACACGCCGTCCTGAGCGTGTGGTCACCGGCAATGTCTTATCCGGTATTACTGTATCCTGAATAACGGTGTTGTCTGGGACAGATGTAACCGGTGACTGTGGCACAGGTGGTTCTGCCGACACTTCCTGTTCGTCACTCATCACATAGGCGGGTTTAAGCCGGTCTATTGTGACAGTGACTGGCTTTCCTTTTACCAGGAGTGTATAAACCTTGTCGGTTCGTTTCAAGACCTTGTATGGTCCTGAGTACGCCGGTTGAAGAAGGGCACGTGAAGCATCCTCACGAAGAAAAACATAATTAGCCGAAGCCAGATCTTTATAAATGAAGATTCTTGGCTTGCTATGGTGAGATGCCGGTATAGGTTTAAGTTTCTCGGCGAATGAGCGCATACGAGCCGTAAAATCCAACACGTCGGACGTACAGGGCGTGCTTGGATCGAAAAATTCGCCGGGAAGTCTTAGCGGCTCTCCGTACACCAGTTCGGAAGAAGAGGTCTGCAGATCTTCCTTAAAAGCGCTACGTATTCCTAGCAAAACGAAAGGCAGGACCTCAGTCCAGTTTTGGCTAGCATGGGACGTGATCGACGCTTTGAGCTGCCGATGGAAGCGTTCTACCATGCCGTTGCACGCCGGGTGGTAAGCTGTGGTGCGCTTGTGATGAAACCCAGTAATTTTTGCCAAATATTGAAACAGTGCGGACTCAAATTGACGTCCGCGATCTGTGACAATATGCTCCGGGCATCCAAATCGGGATATCCAACCGGATAATAAGGCCTTGGCTACTGTCTCAGCCGTGATGTCTGGTATTGGTACCACTTCCGGCCAACGAGTGAACCGGTCGATGGCAGTGAGGCAGTAACGGTGTCCTTGAGATATCGGAAGGGGTCCCACGAGGTCTATATGCACGTATTTGAAACGAGCACGTGGCAAGTCAAATTTGGATAAAGGTGCCGATACGTGCCTTGTAACTTTCGCACGTTGGCATGGCAAGCATGTGCGGGTCCACTCCCGACAGTCCCTCCTGACACCTGGCCAAACGAATCGTTCGGCTACTAATTTTGCAGTAGCGGTAGCACCAGGGTGGCTGAGGGAGTGTAGACTGTGGAATACCTGCTTGCGGAAATTTGGGGTTACAAATGGCCTGGGAGTTGGTGTACTGGTATCGCAGTACAAAGATATGCAACTCCCGGGTAATTGTATTTTAGAGAGGCGAAGAGATGAATTGCCATCCAGGTACTGGGACAATTCGGAATCGGACTCTTGGGACTTAGCCAGTTCGGCTAGGTTGATTGGAGCACCCAATTCCTCGATTCGAGATAAGGCATCGGCCACGACGTTGTTTTTGCCGGAGATATGCCTTATATCGGTCGTGAACTGGGAAATGAAGTCCAATTGCCGGAACTGCCTAGGAGAACAGTTATGTTTCCTCTCAGTAAAGGCATAAATAATAGGTTTATGGTCCGTATATACTGTGAAGTCTCTCGCCTCAAGCATATATCTAAAATATTTGATGGCCTCGTAGATGGCGAGAAGCTCACGGTCATACGGGGAATATTTTTGTTGAGGTGAACTCAGCTTGCGGGAGAAGAATGCTAGCGGACGCCATGCATTGTCCTGCAGCTGTTGTAATACAGCTCCTATGGCTACGTCCGACGCATCCGTAACTAAGGCCAGTTTGGCATGGCAGTCAGGATGTGCGAGTAAAGCGGCATTTGAAAGGCTCTCTTTGGTGTCAATGAAATCCTTCAAAGACTCGCCATCGAGGGAAATAGGTGTTGAACCCTTGACTGCACCCATAAGGAGAGCGTTGAGAGGAGATTGGATTTCTGCGGCATGTGGCAAAAAACGTCGGTAAAAGTTTACCATGCCCAAAAACCTTCTCAATGCTCTGACGGTCTTTGGTGGGGGAAAATCGCGAATACCTTGAACCTTCTCGTCCAAAGGTTTGGTTCCACTTGCCGAAATTCGATACCCCAGAAAGGTAACTTCCGGCACACCAAAAACACATTTGGACGGATTTATGACCATCCCGTAACTTTTTAATTTCGCGAATACCTGACGGATATGGCTTTCGTGCTCGGCTTCGTCTCTGCTGAAGATAAGGAAGTCATCGAGATAACAGTAGACGAAGTCCAGTCCACGCATCATCTCGTCAACGAAGCGTTGGAATGTCTGAGCAGCGTTTCGCAGACCGAAAGTCATGTACGGGAACTCATACATACCGAAGGGGGTGGTGATTGCCGTCTTTGGTATATCCTCCTCGCACACAGGTATTTGGTTATAGGCTTTCACGAGGTCAATGGTGCTGAAAATCCTACAACCAGTGATATTGTGTGCGAAATCATGGATATGACGTACCGGATATTTATCTGGTATGGTCCGGGCATTAAGCTGTCGGTAGTCACCGCAGGGGCGCCAGCCGTTATCTTTTTTCGGCGCCAGGTGTAGAGGCGATGACCACGGGCTCTCAGATGGCCTTGCGGTACCATCATTTAACATGGCCTGGAACTCCTCCTTAGCCACCTTCAGCTTGTCTGGAGCTAAGCGTCTGGGAGGACATGAGACTGGGGGACCTGGTGTAGTGCGGATATGGTGCTGTGTATTGTGAAGGACCTTGCGATGTGTACCAGCTGGTCGCGTAATTTCAGGAAATTCCTGCGAAAGTAAAAGATGGTAAGATGAATCGCCAGTCAGAACCTTCACCGAAAAGATATTACAATTAATAGCTAACGAAGCTGGAGTAGATACAGTAGTAGTATTATCGATCAACTTTTGCTTTTTACAGTCGACAATTAAATTATAATGACACAAAAAGTCTACTCCTATAATAGGCCTAGTTACGTCCGCAACCACGAATCGCCATGGATAGACACGACGAAGTCCTAGGTCTAGGTTCAGGTCCGCGTAGCCGTAGGTGTTGATGGTCGTCCCGTTGGCTGCGATGAGTTCGTAGCTTGTAGGTGCTCGACGTTCGCGCAGCTGAGACCTGGGGAAAACGCAGAGGTCGCTGCCTGTGTCGACCAAAAACTGCGTCTTCGTGTGGCGGTCTGTTACGAAGAGGCGACCTGGGGAAGCAGGGCAATCGTCAGTCGCCATTATCGACTGCCCATGGCGTTTCCCGCTGGCTTATAGTCGCACGGCTGTACGCATCTCCGTGCCTTGGATCCAAAGTTGATGTGGTACCAGCAAACTGGAGCACGACGATAGCTGGACGTCGGCCGCGTTCTACTTCGAGATGATGATCGCCGGCGCCGTGGTCTGGAGCGGTCAGAAGATGAAGAACCGCGAGCACGCTCCTCTAATTTCGCTTCCAATCGCGCCACCATCAATTTGAGTTCCGCGACCTCGCTGGATGCATTTCCGCTGCAGGAACAAGCGTGGGTTGAAGCCGCCGCAACATTGGGATTTGCAGCCAAATCTTGGACGCGATCAGCCAGTTCCGCTAGTTGCTCCAATGACTGTGAAGTTTGGGATGCCAGAACAGTTTGTGTATTGTGGGGCAAACGGTCACACCAAATGGTCCTCAAAAAATCGTCTGGAAAGTTTGGACCGGCCAAGTCCTGGAGGTGCCGGAGAAATTGTGATGGCTTCCGGTCTCCCAGCTGTTCGTGAGTCAGGAGTTGCCTGACCTTCTTTTCATGGGAGGCGGTCAACCGTCTGATGAGCTCACATTTCAGTCTTTGGTATTTGCCTCTAAGTGGAGGATTCGTTATTATGTCCTTAACTTCTTTGGCATGTATTATTTCCAAATTGCTGAGGACGTTCGAAAATTTGGTAGTATCGTCCGTAATGCCATAATTATCGAACTGGCCCTCCAATAAGGCAAACCAAATTTCGGGCTCGTCTGGAGAAAATTTCGGTACCTTTAGTTTTACTGGAAGGTCGTATGAAGGACGCTCCGTTGACACGCGAACTATTCTGGCACGGCGGGTGACGTTGCTGTTCTCGCCGCCATGTCGTGATTCGACAGTTTTGGTGGAATCACTGCTGTCACTCATTGCTGCGTCTTCCTCGGGGTCACCAATGTAGATGTAGATGAAGGGTGTAGTGAAGAAAATAGCGTGAAGCGTGAAAGGGTACAGCAGAGAAGTAAAAGTTCACAGATAGTTCACAGCGTTATAATTGTCCACTACACACAATGAAAAATAAGTTAGAAGGGTTGAAAGCGACAGTTCAAGACAGTTCACAGTTAGAAGTAGAAAGTACAAGAAAGAAATAATAACACTGATCAACAAGATTTTGTAACAAGAAAAGTAAGCAGTAATTTCGAAATATCTACCTAACCTCTCCACAAAATCATATGTATATTAATTTGATTCGGACTAGTTTCTGTGTTCCGGCACTTATCAATAAAATTTCATATTAATTGTTTTTTCCTTATTATTTTTTAATTTAAATTAGCGCGAAAAACGATCTCTTACTCCAGGAATAAAAAATGTAAAACACACTCCATTAGTACAACCTAAAGATATATTTTTACCACCTCTTCATATAAAACTTGGTCTGATGAAAAACTTTGTGAAAGCAATGGATAAAAATGGCGCTGGATTTCAATACCTAAAAGAAAAGTTCCCTAAAATCAGTGACGCCAAGATTAAAGAGGGTGTTTTTGTAGGTCCTCAAATCAGGCAAGTGATAAAAGATGATATATTTAAAGAGCGACTTGATGATCTGGAAAAACCAGCTAGGAAATCATTTATAAAAATCACTGAAAATTTTCTTGGAAATCACCGATCAAATGACTATAAAACTATTGTCCAGGAACTTTTAGAGAATTATAACGCCTTAGGCTGCAATATGTCCTTAAAAATACATTTTTTACATTCACATTTAGACTTTTTTCCCCCAAACTTGGGTGCCGTTAGTGATGAACACGGGGAACGATTCCACCAAGACATTTTTACCATAAAAAAACGATACCAGGGAAAATGGAGTCCAACTATGCTGGCAGATTATTGCTGGGGATTACAGAGGGATGTTCCTGACGCGAAATACAGGAGAAAATCATAAAAAAGTACTTATATTAATATTATAACATTGATAATAATTTAATTTTTGTTAAAATAACTTGCAATTAAAGAAAAGTGAAAAAAATAATATTACAATAAAACTATTCGTATCGAAAATTTTAGACTACTAGTTTTACTCTACTTGACCTTATTCCTAATAGAATCAGCCAAAATTTTTCTTGTTACATAGAAAAAAAGTTTTTTTGTTGATCAGTGTAACTGTAGTTGAGAAAAGATGAAGTTAATAAGCATAAAACTGTTAACGCGTTCGCGAGCGAGTACCGATTTAGTTCCAGCATATAGTCTCACGGGTAGGATCCGACTGGTTATTAAGACTTCGGCGCGGTCGGTTGCACTCGGCAATCATGCGTCGGGTGCATTCGTGGGTATTCGGGCCCCGAACGACGCGCCTCGCGTACACTCGGGTGCGTGTCGATACTACCCACACTCTTACGCACATTATGTAGCAGCAAGTAATCGATTTCCGGACAAACTCAAAAACGACCAGCTGGGTCACTGGTGTCACTGAAATCGGTCATCGATAAATGTTTTATTTTGTGTGTATGAATGTATGTGTGTAAATATGGATGTATGTATGTTTGTATATATGAATGTATGTATAGTTGAATGTATGGTGTGAATGTGTTTGAGTGCCCACAGTAGTAACGTAACTTTTTAGGCACTTTTTTGGATTCTAATCAGCCAGGTCGTCAAAACTAATAGCCGGACAGACCAGCTAGTTTAGCAGGACGTTTGGGTAAAAGGGCCGGACACCCTAAATTATTAACGATTTTGTGTCTAAGTATTAATACGATTTTTCAGTGCCATTTTTTTCAATACTGTTTTCACAAAAAGGCTTCTTTTCTCGTTTTTTTCTATTCAAAAATGCGTAAAAAAATATGTAAATTAATACACAAAATTACAGCAAACTGTCCTATTTTTTACAACCATTCATCAGACGTCAGTTCTAAGTCTAGTATCTGTATTGAATACAAATGTGTATGATTTTTTTATGATCTGTTTGTGTTAGTCACAATAACGTTGTCTGCTATTAATGAATGAGCATCGCATTAATTTGGTGAAAATCAGTCTTTTGAGTATTACAGACTAATTTAAAATGGCTTCCAAAGCTTATAACAATAACACTTTATTATACCTTCCCTAAAAATTTACATTTGAATAACAAAGACTCCATCTAAATCCGATCAGTAGTTTTTGAGAAAAACGTGCACATACAAACTTACATACATACTGATCGAGTACCTACAGAACCTCCTGTTTTTTAACTCGGCTAAAAATTTATTTGAATATCTTCCACTTACAAAAATCATTGTGCTATAATAATTTTAAGCTTATAATTAACTTATATCTGCATATAATAAATACACTTTGAGAATAAGTATGTGCAAAATTAATAATTGGCGTAATAATCGAAGACGTAGATAGAGATGCAATTTGTTACAGAATCCACCAAGTAATAACTCCTTTTTTGCTTGGAAACAAACCCTTATAAAATTCGATCCTAATTTTGGCTAGCCAAGACATACTAAGTTCATTCTAAATTTAGCAACTCAAGGTGCTGTATGGTGTTGCTTCTGTTTATGGGCGGTCGTATCGCCTACCATCAGGGGCGCCATGCTCATCTCGTCATTCAACTGCGATAAAAAATACGAAGCATAAACATTGTAAGTTTATAATTGTTTTTCCAGTTGAATCGTCTAATGATCGAGATATACGAGACGGTGACAGCGGCGTGCAATATGGAAGGCGCCGGTAACAGGCCCGGCAGCTTCCCCACTGACCAGTCGGACGGTAGCACCAGCGAGGGTACGTAGAACATTGTAGAACACTGTTATCAAATTATGGAAACACTAATTTACACCAATTCCATATAAGTTATTTTCCTCTTTCCTCGTTCGATTATTTATTTGCAAAAACATTTTGCGTACGGATACACCAATTTTACATTTTTTCCAGATTCTATAAAACTAACGCGAAGCTTAACAGAGAAGCGAAAAAACTACGTCCGCCGTGTATCAAGCCGCGTCGCGTATCTCGACGCAAAGAGCATACGGCAAACGAGGTTCCGACACCAAACGTCGATCTGCTCCTACAAATCAGAGATCGTAGACAACCCCTACTCCACCTTCCGCTCGTGGAAGAGCTTCAGACACTCACAGAGCAACCTGACCAAAGACAAGGTAGACATGTCGACGGATTCCAAATTCAATCTCACGGACTCTACGGGAAACGTGTTGTCTATGAGATTCGAGATGGACAAACTGAGCATAGATGAGAAGGCGGGGTGTTTGGATATAGAGATGCCGCTAGAGGCGAGGGAAGCCGGCTTATTCAACTTGTGCTTGGTCGTGGGGTTGAATTATATGACTGGGCAGGCGTATGTGAAGAGCGTGTTTCCTGCACAAGTGAGTATTTTTTTGATGCTTGATTTAAAATATATTAGTAAACAGAAGTACTCTCTTATGAAGATATCAGTGTGGTCAACGGTTTACGCTATTTTGCCTAAAAAATGTGTAAAGACTACTTCCCCTTGGAAGTACAGATAGTGTAATTATCACACTTTCTAAATTCCAGAACACATTCCTCTAACTATACCCACCTTCTATGGGAGGTTGTGATCTTAAAATTAATGGTTCAGGTTTTGAGTTCGATAAAGCTACAGATTCTATATCGTATTTTTTACCAGGCACAAATCCCTCCGCACATAGAGAACTTAGTGTTCCCGGAGACGCTAAGTTCAGCGTCAAGGGGAGAATGGTGCGCGGACTCGAAGGGGGGACAGTGCTACTCTTTAGTACTGACTGACGAGAGAGGCGAAAGATCTTATGGGTGAGTTGTTGATTATAGTGTTCGGGAAAATGATTATACGTCTTAGGAAAAAAAATTATCATAGACTTCGAGGAATTTATTATACGCTTCATATATATGTTTATGCGTTTCGTTAAAACAATTAGAATGAGTTTCTACTATAAAAATATTATTTTGGTACAATCATCCTTATTTATACTCTTCCATTTAATATTATAGTTTTTCAGAAGCTATTTTCGTTCCAATTTCAGTTATTGTCGTCGAGTGTTACCCGAGGGTGCCAACGCTTGTCTCCCACTCTGTTACTGTATTATCGGAAGATATCGGGCTCCCGGCTTTTATTATAAGGTAAGAATTCATACAGATATTCGTTACTAACTTTCTTAAGTCCGGCATAACTGTTCCGACCGTGCGGTCGACATGTTTTTGGCATTCTCTTCGCATACCATTAGGTGCTGTGCCACTTTGTCGTTCCGTCGTGTCGATAAAAAAGTCACACTCAAGAAAAATGTATGAGAGCTTGCCGTGTTTACAGAGCTGAATACCCAGAACTTTTATATACAATACTAACTATTGCCTATGGCTCCACACTCCTGAGTATCTCTCCAAATAAAGTCCCAGAGGAACCGTTTTTGGGACGAAAAGTCAGTTACAATCGTCTGTGGTCCCTATTTTCTATGCAATAACAAGTTGATTCAGCAGAATTGTCCTCATTCCAGGTCCTACAAGAAATCGAATCGCACCACGGCAGCTCAGACGTGGAGATCAACTCGATCCTGCAGCAACTGTTCGAGACGGACTTCCCTAGCCACGGGGAGGAGGTGACCGTCACCTACCACCACTCCGGCCCCACCAAGGAGATGGTTAAATGCAACACCATGCCTAACATGAGGAGCTCGGCTGGTGGCAGCGAGCTGGACTACTACGATATGGACAATAACAACGGGCCCAGAAAGGTGATGCTCAACTTTGAGGGGCATAGGTGAGTTATGTATTTGTTGAATTAGGTTTAATTACTGCAATGTCAAGGTCTCGGGTTCGATCTCCGGGTCGGGCAAAGTGATATTGGGTTTTTCTACTCTGTATCTGTCCGGCGCAAACGCAGCGTCGGCCGTCCACCAGCAAGGTGGACCGATGACTTGGTAAGGCCTTGGGGAGGCCTATGTTCAGCAGTGGACGTCATGTGGCTGATGATGATGATCAGCCCGGAGTCTGGAATTTGTGCGCGATATGGCAATAGGCTCGCCCCCTATTACATTATGGGACGGAATATGCATGGCGAAAAGTGGATGCACTAGTTGTGCCTCTGCCTACCCCTTCGAGGATAAAAGGCGTGAGTGTGTATGAATTGGGTAATGGGGGAGTGGGGGAGGTTCTACGAAAGACCTCTATAGGTAAAATAATTTTTTATATGTTTTCGAGGAATTAAGGGAAGGAGAAAGGGATAAACATACTATGGTGTTGACAGATTAGTGTTCCCTGACACTCGCCAAGCTTCACCGCTTGGAGCCACTGTTGATCCTTACGAAAATTGCATTGGTGGGTGCGGGCGGGATAGTCTATGTTGTTGGCTGGGGAGACAGAGAAGGCAGTTTATATTCATGGCATCATGAACCTTCTAATGTTGATGTTTATGGTGAATGTCATTAATGCCCTTTTATAAGGACCTCATCTTACCTTTAAGATACAATCCCACAGGACAAAGACGATAAAGCGTCCGATAGAGCCGCGCGTGGACGAGCACAACCTGACGACGCTGCTGGACCTGCTCGGCGCGGGGCTGGTCATCAAGGTGTTCGGCTCGCTGCTGCTCGAGAGGAAGGTCATCATCATCGGGGATCAGCTCACGTGAGTGTTTAAGGACTCGTTACTTTTTTTAGGGTTAGCGGTATTGACGAATTATGACATATTTCGATGCAAAAACCTGAATTACAACATGATAAGTAAAACGTATCAACTCAGAATTTGAAATTGTGTCTGCTCAATGATAATAGGATCTCCCTCTAATATGGGATCTACTATAGCTGGTGAAATGTTGATGATATAAGAAATAGAAAAGGAAAAATGTGTGATGCAATGTCAAGGAAGCTTCTAACCCACAACTCTACAATACCTGTCATAGTCACCTGTCAAGCTGGCTTAATTGTGTTAACTGGTTAGGAATAACCATCTCTCGTCAGTCTTTTATCTCGTCAGACTATGTGGACCTGACTCCATTAACTGTCAGATGCAATGAGGTGACTTTGTCGTTCCCATATAAAGAAATATTTTAAAATGACTACACCCAAGTCCTCGCAGATACGTTGCAAGTACAGGTATATAAAACAAGGCTTTAACTCCATTTCCAGTGCGGTTTCTTCCTGCCTGGAAGCACTACAGAGCTCCCTGTACCCATTCGTGTGGCAGCAGCCGTTAATCTCGGCGATCCCGGCGGAGATCCAGACGGACGTGCTGGAGGCGCCGCTGCCGATCCTCGCCGGCATGCTGAAGACCAACGGAGACCTGGATGTAGAGGGGATACTGTTTGAGGAGGTAGGCTACAAATTGCCAACAAAATTGTCACGTTGATACCCTCATTTTTCAACACCCTGTGTAATATCCGACAACTTAAGCACATTAACGCGTTGCAGAGGATTTTTTAGGAGATTAAGTGTAGCTACACTAACGTACAAAACTAAATCTCCTGATCTGCAGTAGTGTGCTCAAGTTGTTTGTCGACTATTATACAGGATGTTGTAAAATCAGAGGTAAAAGCAGTAAGCTTTAGAAAGCGTGGTATAGGCCAAGCTGACTTTACAGTGAAAGTCGCGCCTACAGCTTTATTTTTTTTTTATTTCCCTGATTGTTTTATAAATACTTTTTTCCTTAGCATGTTTATAAAAGAAAAAAATCAATTTAATTCTTTTTCCAGGGCATGCTGATAGACTTGACACATCCGTCGAAGGTGCTGTTCTGCCAGAGCGACGAGTCCACGATCCTGCCCACCTCCAGCTATAAGACCCTCAAGACGTCTCTGCAGATGGAGTCCACTAAACATAAGGTACGTATACTAAATGGCGTTTCTTTTAAACGAGGCGCAAGATTACTTGCAGAAGTTGAATTGCACAAGCGATTTTTACCGTGTTAACAATCATGGCATGCTGACTTGTGCAAATTTTAAAACTTGCTCGACTTGCGACCCGCATGTAACTCAATGTGCTGGATGGTATTGCTACTGTTTATGGGTGGTCGTATCGCTTACCATCAGGCGAATGGCATGCTCGTCTCGTCATTCCATGCCATAAAAAAAAACTTCATTAACTAATCATCAGTTCCCATTGCAGGATAAACAGGAGGACACGAAGACGCGCAACGTGATGATCTCCGAAGCGTTCATGAGGTTCTTCGTGGACATCATGGACGGATACTGGCGGTTCTACCGGGACGGCGCCATGAAGGACGGCGACATGGGGAAGGATGGCGCTGTTTTTGATGTGAGTATTTTTTGGGGGAAAGAGGGCAGTTTTCAGGTTTTGGTCCTTCGAGCCTCATATTTCAATGTTTTATTTTTTGGGTGTATTTTGATTGGGATAACGTCAGTCTAAAACAAGGGTCGGCAAGTAATTTCTAATTGAGGCGGTTGCGGACGACAACTTAGACGTGAGTCGGAGGAAGCCCGCAGCCGTCCCTAATGCACCGAAGATGGCCACCGCGGAGTTTTGGTTGGTATGGTTAGGGACTCGGCCCGGCGGTCGCCCGACGTTTTCCATCTCTCCGGGCGGCTCAATGTCGGGTCGTAAGGCACGGTGAACCCAACATAACCGCTCAGTCGTTCCCCTTGAACACTGGACAGTAGTAATAATTCACTTTCTCTGCATAAACAAAAAAAAAGTAATTTCTAACGATGTCGAGATCCTGTTGAAAATTTGTATCGATGGCCAAAAAAAACTCATAATACTAAATGAATATTGAGCTAGTTATTTAAAAATATTATTTAAATTTAATAGGTAGGTAGTTATATTTACAAATATTCGGCGGTCCAAAGATTGACCTTCCGCGGTCTACCTGTTGCCAACCTCTGCTCTAAAAAGTAGTATGTAAATAAAAAAGAAATATCATTTTTATTTGGACGGTCGACTTTACGCTATCAAGTCTTACTGGATGTCAGCTTATAATCACCTTACTCCTTTCACAGAAAGACGCATTCATAAAGAGCGCAACGTCAAAACAGAACCAGTTTTTCCTGGAGTGGTTCACGGAAACTGCCATGTTCAACCACTTCGCGCAGAACATGGCCACCAGGCATTTACATAAGGCCCAAGGTGGCGACGCCGACGTCGCGTATGTGGACGCGCCTTTACCTGACTTCTACCATTTATTCAACGACAGAATATCCGATATAACTCGGTTTAACATGAGCAAGAATGTCGAGGGAAAGAATTATAAAAGCGCCATGAATAGGAAGGTTAAAATGCTGAAGAATAAGTTGAGGGATTTGGTAGCGTAACCAGTAATGGACAGATGTGGGACCAGTGATGGACAAAGGTAACCCGTAATGGACAGGATCAGGTTAATGGTTTTAGAATGGGGTGCCGATGCTTGAATGAACCAGTAATGGTCGGTATAATTGTTACTGAGTCACGCCAAATAAGTTTATGGGCGCTTGGTATATACATGGCGGAGGTACCAATAATGGACAGGATACCTAATAAAGAACCACTGAATCTTGCGGTAGCAATGATAGGCACTCGATAAGTAGTGGAGTAACCAGTATTGGACAAGGTCCTGTCGTCCCAAGAGACTACAGTGGGGCTGAAAATTATATCTCAAACACTATGAGCAATAACTGTGGGAAATCATTATACTATCTCCAGTAATGGACACTTGGTGTGCTTGTTTATTCAGAATGCTCTCAAGCTATATTTTGAGCTGATTACGAATAACATATCGAGAAGCAATATTTCCCAGCCTTTAAACTGCCCAACTGTGGGCTTCATCTCTCATAGATAACACATTAAAATAAATAGTGGCCGTAATGTACATTTTGAACGGGTAATTTTAACCGCGATTTCTCATTAATAGTATTCACGTTCTATATCGTATACGTCCTTACTGCCATGAAAATAAGGCCTACTGTTTGACAGCAAACAACCAAAAAATATTTATGATACTTATGTACAGTCAGCAACGTAAATCTGAACAAATTCAAATTTAAAATCGCACACATATTAAGATTAATTAAAATATTTTTTCCTCGTGTGAAGATTACATCACGACAGTAATTATACTTTACATTCCTTTCATATTTATTTTTGTGAAGAAATAAAATTTTGAACACAAAAATGATTTGTGTTTTGAATTTGTTCAGCTACTTATGAGGCTGACTGTACCAACTCCTAAAACAAAAAAATACTGAGATAGAAGCTGCTCATTACAGTCAGTATAATTACTGGGTACTATAATCAGCCAAATGAAGAGCGCTGTGCCATAAAACTTGTCATGCAAAATAGCACACATAATCACGTCTTTTATTCCCGAAAGGGTAGGCAAAGACGCAACTAGTGCACACACCGTATTCGGACCCATGAAGTGTCATAAAAAAATCTGCTGTTTATTTCCAAGAGTGTCACTTATTCGTCAAACCCAGTTAGTTTAATGTGGTATTTATGAGAAGATTTTTTGCCAAGTTCTAACACAAGTCTTCCGCGCCATCTCTCGTCAGATGGTCGAGACAGACATCTTGGCTAGACTGAACGAATATAGATCTAAGATTTAGTTTTAATTTCACGCCAGCTCGGGCCTGGCACACGATAGTATAAAATATTGTGTTACTCTAAAGATT
The DNA here is from genome assembly GCA_949316025.1 of Lapara coniferarum. Taxonomy (NCBI): domain Eukaryota; kingdom Metazoa; phylum Arthropoda; class Insecta; order Lepidoptera; family Sphingidae; genus Lapara; species Lapara coniferarum. The sequence continues at coordinate 25,122,874 of OX438931.1, read as the reverse complement.
AATAGGGTTTTGCCTATGTCGATTATATGCATTATGTTATATGCATGAAGCTCTATGAAAACATAATAAAAATTTGTAAATAAATGAAGCAGTAATTAATATTTTAAATATTGCCATGTGTAAGAGTGAGCGCGTAGTGGGGATATCGCTCCATCTCTTTCTCCCCCCCCCCATCCATCTATTACCCCTAATTACCCCTTTTTTTAAAAGCTTGTAATTTGTTAATATTTTTATTGGATTTCATTGTTTCTTTCTGTATTAGTATGATGTTAACCTTTTATAAATTAAAACGCAAAAATCAGTGAAATACCTATTTTCTATGTCTTAAGTATATTAAAAATTGTGGATTGATATTCTCAAATTGCTGCCTGAGAGTAATTTTAAAGTTATTCTCTATCATTTCGCATAAAGCAATTAACCGCGAGACACCTGCTTCGTGTACGAAATACATAGCTCTATAGAGTAACTGAGCAACATCATCCGGGTATTTCATGCTAAACGTCAATTGCTTATCAGAGTAACTCAAATATTTTACTTTATTGTGTAAGTGTTATGTAAAAGTGTTAATTATGTAATTTATTTGTAACTCATGCGGTGGCCGTTATTTATATTAATAATATTGGGCCACACTAAGGTTAATGTCTAACGCATATTATGGCCATCTATAATGAAATCTCAAATAAAATATACCTTGTGTTGTATGTCGTGAAATTATAAAATGAAATTCTCAATACCTATAAACAATATAACATACCTATAACATTATAATGAATATGGCTTTTTATCGCGATAGGTCTGGCGTACTACTACGCTTCGTCTCGATTAAAGCCTCATTAGGTGAAGTGATTGTTGCTAACAATAAATAAAAATAATAATACCCGCCCTGTATTATGTACTGTCCCACTGCTGGGCACGGGCCTCCTCTACTACTGAGAGGGTTTAGGCCTTAGTCCACCACGCTGGCCTAATGCGAGTTGGTAGACTTCACATGCCTTCGAAATTCTTATAAATAACTTCTTTGGTATGCCGGTTTCCTCACGATGTTTTCCTTCACCGTTAAAGGGAATGATAATTGATAAACAAATATAATAAAATAAAATAAAAATAAAATAAAACAATACACACGAAACTTTGAAAAGTCAGAGGTTCCCAACTACGCTATCGTCCACTCGCAACTAGGCTAGCAATAAACGTCCGATTATTGCATCATACTGTTCAGTCTAAAGCAATTTTTTTTATATCTGTCAAGACTCACATACGATTATAGTTTAGGCCAGGAGATTATAGTCAACGTGGGCGAGAATTGCCTCGCCATTGTTAGTCACAATTGCATACGACTATTGCTAGCAATTATTGCTTCATTAAAATGAGGCTTAATGCCATAATGAACATTAGACATTAGTGTCGTCCCAGTGTAACTCACAAGCCACAGCATAAATTATCAAATTATAATTTGAATATAAACCTGTCCCCTTAATCTCTATGACAGTGTTAACATGAACGCGGCCGCGTTACGTTAACTTCACGTAATTAACGTTAAATGGTATTCTGACGGATGACTGCCTCGGTGGCGTAGTTGTATCATGGTACGACTGCAATGCTGAGGTCTCGGGTTCGATCCCCGGGTCGGGCAGAGTGATATTGAGTTTTTGTATTCAGTATCAGCTCAAAGTCTGGAATTTGTGCCCGATATGATGATAGGCTCGCCGCCTATCACATCATGGGAAGGAATAATGGCGAAAAGTGGGTGCACTAGTTGCGCCTCTGCCTACCCCTTAGGGGATAAAAGGCGTGAGTGTATACGTATGTATGGTATTCTGTATGCCAATTTGATAAATGCGATGAGTTACGTTACGCTCTTGTTACGAGCGGTGACAATAACTTGTGTCATAGATAATGAGGGGCTAATGAGAAAAAGTGGGTATAATCTTTATAAATATTTCGTTGATGTATCAAAATTAGAATTTTTATTTTTCTCATCAAAACTAAATTTCAAAGCCAATCACTTTGTTATTCAACGTGAATAATTAGTTCAGTCAATAAAGTATTACAACGTGATTTAAATTAAATTTATCTGTACCATATTCTGAGGAGATAATTAACCCATCAATATTCAATGTCAGTTTGATAGATCTTTAAAATTTCTTATTAGAATCCTATGGGTAGGCGCATAAAAACTACTTTCGCTTAATTTGCAAGTGACGTTTCTTCCCCCATGAACACGTTGCGAATATTTACAGGTTAAATGTTAAACTTGTAGCCACTTCACTTGAAATGGCACATTTTATAATTCTAATTGTCTTTGTAAAGCAAATACAGTTTATTCTTCATAATCATCATTTTTAATTGCTTAAAAACTGTTTTGATATGTTAATGGAATAAAAAACATGCATGGGATAATCGAGGGTAGTTATTGAATATCCTCCATCAAATGGTATTGTAACGCTAAATAGCGACGGCAATATGGCGGCCATAGTTAGTGACGTAATGAATCCGAAGCACTAGGAAATTATGTTGTTCCGCTCGTCAATGACGTCAATCGATACTATATTTCATCATTGTTATACAAAATCCATTCCAATGGCGTTACCAGTGGGTATAATACAGTATTCAGAAAAAAATAATATCTACCCGCTTTTTATAAACCTCTCTTGGGGTGAAATGGTATTTATTTTTATTTTGTTTTTTTCTTTGAAAATATACCTTTTTTAGGGTCCGTGTATACCATCATGTTTTTACATCACATTAACCAGTAATTGTAGTTTAATCTGTTAATGAAATAAGGCCTTATGCTGTTTAATTTAAGGTAGGAAATGTTATAGCAAAGTTAATAAAATAGATATACCCAACAATAAAAACTATTCTGAACACCCACAAAAAGTGGTATCTGGTCTGGGAATCAAAGTTCAAACCTAGGAACTTCCGGTGTATGGTCCGCACGCTACCACTATGTTAAGGTGGCAATCCAAATGTATCATCTATGGTGTTGGGTATATCTATTTTGTCATTTTGCCTTTAAATATATGCCTTATGTGTAATGTAATAGTGTTGAAAATCCAGTTGCTGAAGTATCGTCGATCGCTTTTATTATGTTTCGATCGCGTTGCTAATCGTTATGTATTTTTACTGTATACTATTGTAAATATATTTTTAGAAATAAACTTTATTACAACATTCCCTTGAATCTATTTAATTTTTCTGGTGTTTTTATGATTTTTCGTCTATTTGAATTTAGTCTTCACCTAGTTCTAAATTTTTTTAACACAAAATAAGCCGACTTGAAAACCACTGCAAACCAAAAATAATTCAACTTTATATTCGCTTAGTATATTTGGAGTCGATGCCTAATTTAAATTCCCAGCTAAGCCAAGGAAATACACAAACAAATATACGAAATATACGTATATACTAAGCGAATATAAAGTTGAATAACTTTTTGGTTTGCAGTGGTATTGAAGTCGGTTTATTTTTTGTTAAAAAGTTTATGTTTATTGCTTTTTTGTTAGTTCTATTCAGTATCAGCTCGGAGTCTGGAATTTGTGCCCGAAATGGCGATAGGCTCGTCCCCTATCACATCATGGGACGGAATAACGGCAAAAAGTGGGTGCACTAGTTTCGACTCTGCCTACCCCTTCGGGGATAACAGGCGTGAGTATGTATGTATGTTTTTTATTAGTTAATTATAGAATAGTGTAAACAATACATCATAGATATACGATTACAGCATTCGCGAGTCATCTGCTGTTAGTTATTGAAGAGTTCCATTGTGTATCTCCGAAGATCTTCATCAAATCTTCATAAATTATATACTAAAACCTTCCCTGAAAACTATACATTTGAACATCGAAAACCACATCCAAATCGGATCAGTAGTTTTTGAAACTCGCGGCCATACAAATTACATACATACATACAAACGGATCGAATACAGAACCTCCTTTTTGAAGTCGGTTAATGAAGTCGGTTAATAAACATACATATATTCTAATAACAGACATATTCTTCCATTATTGTTCAAATTAATTATGTTACATTGTTGCAGAATTGCTAAACCAATTTTGATGATTTAGCATTTGGTAATCTAAATCCTAGTGATTAAAACTGTTTGGTGTAAAATTTATAATCATTAAAAGTTAAGCGATGAACATCAAAACTAAAATTGTATGATATATGCTGGCAATTATTTTAAACGAAAAACATGCTTTGTAGGCTATCCCTTTCTAAATTACATTTGAGGTAAGTAAATAGTTTTTTACTACAAAAATAATGTTTATTTGTGGGCTTCCTAAGTGTTTCTGGGCTTTTATTACATATTTGTTTTATCTAATGTGTCAAGATTAGGTTTCACTACAAAATGGGGATAAAATTAGTGTGTTCAAAAATAAATAGACTTTACAAGTGTCACAACACACTTATACAAACATTATCGCAATCTATCGCATTCAGCACGTTCGAGGAGGATAATTTTTCAAAAATATACAGCGATAACACATATTTTTTTCAAATATAATGTAGTACGAGATCGGGTATTACGCATCACAGGTGATACTCTTGTTTCAAGATTACAGCTAAACCCGACAACGTTTCCTAATATGCGCAACACAGCCACAAACAAATACACTTTAGTATTTCTATACTAATATTATAAAAAGGAAAGATTTGTTTGTTTGCATTGAATAGGCTCCGAAACTACTGGACCGATTTGAAAAATATTTCACCAATATAAAGCTACAATATCAGCGAGTACCATAGGCTACTTTTTATCCCAGGAAATATAAAGCTAAAATCCCGAAAAAACTCATTTATGCGGGCGGCCCCGCGAGCAGAAGTTAGTGTGTAATAAAATATTTATTTAACACTAACTAAATCTATCAAAATTTCAGAGGCATGATTCTCTATGACACTGTTAACTCGTAACCCGGCCGCGTCACGTTCACTTCGTGTAATGGGCGTAAAATGGTATTCTGTATGCCAATTTCCATAGTGATAAACGCGACGAGTTACGTTACGCGCTTGTTACGAACGGTGAAAATAACGCGTGTCATAGAGAATAAGGGGGCTGGTTATGCGTCTACTTTCAAATATAAACAACTTGCAATACGAGCCAATACATACATAAACTTACACCTTTCTCCCATTGGGGTAGGCAAAGACTATGGAGCGCCAAGTGCTACGATCCAAGCATACCTCTTTCGCTTCTTCCACAGTCATCAGTCTCTTCATACATAATCGTCGGTTACGAGAACTCCTTATTTGACCCTTCCTCAAGAGGTCGTCAATTTGGTCCATGAAGGTACGTCTAGGAGGTTCCCATCCGACACTACCACTCCCTTCGCGACATAAATTTCTTTCGTTACCCTCCTTTCATCCATCCTTTCAATGTGGCTAACCCATTAAGAGACAGTTCTATGATAATGTAAATTATGATTATCTATCTAGATAGATCGAGCCTAAGACCTCAGCATTGCAGTCGTACCGTAATGTATTACGGTACGACTGCAATGCTGAAGTCTCGGTCTGCGGCGTAGTTGTACTACGCCAACTACGCAGTCCCAACTTACCCATATAAATCTTTACTACTTTATACAACATATAAGTATATAAACTCACAGCCTATTGTTCTGAAAGGATGTAATCAGTGTTATTAATGGCATTGCTATTATCTATGGGCAGGCGTTTATCAGGCGGGCAACATAATCAATGTTTAATTACCTTCACTCTGCCACCTTTTAACTTCAATTATTTTGACAAAAACAATATAGTAACTTGTGTAATGTGTCATTGAAATGTTTATTTATAAAGGCCTATATTAAGATGTACTCAGTAGTTTTACAAACAGCTTTAATTTAAATGTATAAGTATATTACTTCGTTGATTGAGTAAGATCCATAATATATCTATGGCATGACATACAGCTCATTGCGTTTTTCCCACTGAATATAGCATCACACTAATTTACTCGTCGGATAATTGCGGCCTATGTCACAACGCTTCTTTGGGTTAAAGGTCAGACAAAATTATACCTAAACCTTAGGAATAAACCAATTAAAGTAAGTAAGTCATCACTAGCATGTTACATTATTCTGATAAGTCCGTTTTTGCTGCAGAAAGTAGCAAGTAGGATGGTTTATATAAATTAGCTACATATTCACTAAGATCCAGTCATATGAAGATCAGCATTCAGAAATTTTGATCACGCGCATTTATGATCCTGGTGGTGATGGCACTGTGTCCTTTGTCACAACTTCTGACCGCAGAAATATTTGTGTTTGTTCATGGATTTTTTATTCCTCACCGAACACGATCCTGTCACGATTCCGGACGTAACTCTAAAAAATCAATCTAAGTCAACGCAACCACCAGAATTAGTGGGCAACTGCGACACTTGTCGCCAAACGAATGATAGACCTATTACTCACCTAGGTTGTGCAGGCTATCTGTACATATCAGTCAGAGATACGACTTCTGACCTCCCTAAGCTGGCCTGTAGGTGGCGGGCGGGTGACCCGCTACCGGATAAATAATGCCTGGTGTACTGCTCCCATGCACGTCTATCATCCAACCGAGGCCTCATTCCTTGGACGGTGAGAGGCTCTGCCCAAAAGCTGACTCCTGTCACGGTTGCATGCGCATGTGCATCCGGCGAACTTCGATACAAAGGGAGAGAGTAGAATGGCGCGGTTTTAGTCAGTAGGATGGTTTAAACCGGTGAGTCAGAAATCTGTAAACAGATGTCCCCTTTAAAGAAAGCAACCTGCAACACGTTCTTTTTTATATTGGTTCAACAAAGTGACACCATTGCACCTGATAGTGGAATCCAGACAGTGTGCCGACTAACGAGATATGATTATTCCTTCCCAGTAGACATTTATGCCGGCGTGTGAATATACATAGGCAGATCCCAGAATGCGACACACTTACGTGGGCCACTATGAATGGTTTTAACACCTTGTCTACGGCGGTCGCTATTCGAGAGGATACAAACTATATCCACCTGTGAAAAGTCCGTTCCTTGAGTACGTTATATTTAAGTATACGCTAGTTATATACTCGGCCCAACACAATCGCATGACGATGGAATCCATCGAGTTTCGTAATCATTTGACATTGGTACAAATATTGTAATATTAAAGAAACTCCGTTTACGCAATTGTTACAGAAAACGATATGGCGCCGAGATGCAAAACTTATAAGTCAAATACCATATTTTACTTGGTATTACGTCGGTTAGGACATTAGGTATCCTTAGACAATAAATTTATGACTGCCTCTGTGGCGTATTTGTATTACGGTACGACTGCAACGTTGACGTCTCGGGTTCGATCCCCGGGTCAGACAGTGATATTGGGTTTTTCTATCCAGTATCAGCCCGGAGTCTGGAAATCATAATCATCATTGTGTATGGCTTATTATCCTGCATGGATCAAATTTCTAGGTCTAGTTGCCTCAACCAGTTAGCTGCGGCAGGCGTGAACTCGTGAAGCTCTGCTATACCGCCGGGAAAACAGCGAAGTGGGCATTCACCACATGGGAAAAGGTCTGGTCAGATGCTCCGCAGTCGCATTGTGGTGACTCCAATCCCCATTTGTTGGTGCTTTAATATCCCATCGTTGGCCCGAAATCGATTTAAGTGACCCCACGACTTTCAGTCAGCATTGAAACTATGTACAACTACTGACTGCCTCGGTGGCGTAGTTGTATTTTGGTATGACTGCAATGCTGAGGTCTGGGGTGCGATCACCGGGTCGGGCAAAGTGATACTGGATTTTTCTTTTCAGTATTAGCCCGGAGTCTGGAATTTGTGCTCGATACGGCGATAGGCTCGCCGCCTATCACATCATGGGACGGAATACGCACGGCGAAAAGCGACTGCACTTGTTGCGCCTCTGCTTACCCCTTTGGGGATAAAAGGCGTAAGTGTGTGTGTTTTATATTGTAAAGATGAGAAACGGACAATCGGGTCACCCAAATGTTTCCAGTAATCATCTGACGTTGAAAATTAATATCAAGGTCTTCCGTTGCTTTAAATTATGAAAACCGAACATACACTATTTTGGCTTGGGGGTCCATTTGTAATCCAATTTAAATGTAGCCAGACCTTAAATAATACCATTATGCTAATACATACGCGATATAAAGAGCCGTCTCAAATAATGCAACGGCGATGTCGGCGGTCGGCGTCGAATCTCTTCGGTGGTACAGTTGGTGCCACAACTTATTCAAAAATGGCAGCGATATTGTTGCAATAAAAATGGATTGACAACCAACTAGGAACAGAACATTTCTAAAATAATTATGACAGTGGTTGTTTTTTACTAAAAAAGCAGTTTCGGAGAGTCCGCCAAGTTGTTGACTATCTAATTAATGCATTATAATTAAAAAAAGAAACCTATTGAAGTCAAACATAAGCTAACTTAAATAGAAAAAAACGAAAACACAAACTTAGTAATAAAAATCACAAGACCGCTTCTATTCTGAATATAGAATTTAAATTTTATATATTCCTCATTATATATTTATAACCTATATTTTTATTATAGCGATAACAACGAGTTAATATGAAAAATGATATTATGCGGTTTAATATTTGTCTCAAAATCTGCTGATAGCTAATTCATCAGTGATCACTGACGGAAATTAACACTTAGAGTTCGAGAAGAATCGTAGTGACGTAGTAGAGTAGGTATTCTTTAATGAATGAAGATTGTATTGGGAGAAAGTACCCTTAAAATATTGAAATTAAACTATTTTTACGGATTTTATCGCGGTTTTTTATTTTATTTTTCTCCCGACGTTTCGAAGGCTTTCAGCACTTCGTGGTCCGCCACGTGACGACGAAGTGCTGATAATTTCAATGTCTAACATTCGCGTAAACGTAAGGAATCATTATCCCCTAAAAATAACTCAGTTGTCAATCTATTCATATTTTCGCCATATCATCTATTTTGAACTATTTTGAAATGGTCTCACGACGCGGGTCTTGTACTGAACACACAAAAAACAAAGCTGCTTCATGTACACTCAGCACATAATAAAACAAATCACACCATAAAAATAATTGGACACAACCATTCGTGCTTACACAAAGGTACACAATATGACCAAAAATGCAGTTGTGATGAAATAGAAGCATGCACATCACAGAAGTATCTAGGAATAACGTTTGATAGCAAATTTTCCTTCGACGTACACATAAACAACGTCTGTGTTAAGCTACGAGCCTTCTTAGCAAAACTGCATATACTAAAAAGTAAAATCCCATACAAAACGCTATTATTACTCTACAAAGCTATGGCAGAATCTATAATATCATATGGTTTAAGTAGCTATGGAAGGACTTTTAAAACCTATATACAGAACATACATGCCCTACAAACAAGAATATTGAAAACTATTGTGCCAGAAAAAATAAGAAAATTATACCATAATCAAGATAACCTACTATTCAAACATTGTGGTGTTCTACCTATATCGGAAAAAATACGCTACTTAATGTTGATTGAAAACTTTTTTGACAGTACACATACGACTCAAAACCAAGCACACCGTAGTATCAAGACCCGATCTTTGACTGCAAACGATCTCCCGGTTCCGCGATATAACAATTTCTATGGCAAACGAACAAAAAAATATTTAATTCCCAAAATGATAAACGACCTACCAAAAGCATTGAAAGACTCTTTAACTAAACACAACCTAAAACACAAACTAAAACAACATTTTCTAGACAACTTACAACACTCTTAAATTCAATATATGCTAATTATACATAGATTATACGTAAAGTTACTCAGAAAATAATTTGTCAACCTTTTGAAGGGACTTATAATATTATGCTTAACATTAATTATATTCAGACTATACCTATTGTAAAAACGTAAAAGGTCGGTTATGTGATTTGTACATCACATACAAACCAATCTAGGTTTAAGTGATGTTGTTAATGTAAACTTTGTAATGTAAACACTTTAAACAATAAATGAAAAAAAAAAAAAAAAAAAAAAATCTATAGAGGTCAATAAGTTGTTTTATACTTTTTATCGAAGACATTTATCCGCGCGTCAGTACATTCCAACAAAAGGTCAAGTCTCAAAATATTCGCCCGCTTCGATTGTTATTGCAAACGATTTTTCACGCTATTTAAAACGTTTATTTAAATTATATTGTTTTTGCGAACCATAATAACTGACATATTGAGCGAAACTAACTTTACACTAGGAATTAAATGATAATGGTGTAATAAATATCGAAAATGTGTGCACAACAGAGAACAAGTTTTTTTTGTCTCGTGTAGACACTACACAAGTGGGAGAGACACTAGGGGAGCGGACCTTAGCACAGAGCGGAACGTGAGACAGGACTCAAGAGCCGTCGGTCTTATAACAGTGGACGCGGAAATCCCAGATACTGAGGAAGTAGGCCCTGGCACTGGTAGGGATGGTGTGACCTAGGTCACGGGAACAGCCGGTCCAACAACAGTGTACGCTTTAGTGACAAACACTGGGGAAGCGGACCTTAGCACTGAACGGGATGGTGTGAGAGACGACACGAAAACCACCTCTCAGGCAACAATGGACGCGCGGATCATAGACACAGAGGGAGTGGACCCCGACACATCCGTCCTATCGAATGGTGTAAGAGAGGACACGGGAGCCACGCATTCAGCCTTAAGCTATTTTTTATTGCGTAAATGGTATACCGAAGATACCGCACTGACAGTTTGACTGACTGACTGATTGCATGTCGTTATGGAAGCTCGGGTATTTGCAGTTATGACATGAGCACGGTCCATTGATTACATCTTGATAAATGAGTGTTCGCAAGAGAGACAAGATTGTTGCATATCATCATGACATGTTTGTCACGAATTATAGGTGTAAGAGCTTTTAGTAGGACAAATTGAAAATTGATAGCTTGTCTCGGGTACTATAAAATAAAATAAATAAAATACTTTATTCATCACGTAGGCGAACATAGTTGCACTTATGATATGTCAAGATACATTCAATTAATAATTATTATTACAAATAGTCACTTATATAACTAAAGACACATTTAAAGGGGGCAAATTCAATGTAAACTAAATATAAAGAAGCCAAGCTCGGGCTGGCAGGAAAGAGATAAAAAAAAGAATATTTTTTATTAAAATTAATGGGAGGCACGCGTCGCGATCCTCACCGGTGAGGACACTACAGGCCCTAGCCTAGCTAACCTACCAGCCTTTCACTAGCTACCTAAGCGATGACTACCCGAAGAAGAAAGGCAGAAAGAAACTCCGGGCTTAATTTTTTGTCATCAATTGTCCATTGAATCTTTATATGATATTTTTTATTTCTTTTTTTTTCCAAGTCTTTTGCATACAAAGTCAGATAACAGAATACTAACATACCTACGGCAAAATTTCGACATATCTAATTTTTGCTCGCAATGTTGCCCGCTCATAACGTGGTTAGCAATACGACCACCCATAAACAGAAGCAACACCATCCAGCATCTTGAGTTACAAAGTACTGTGTGTCATTCCACTGCGCTCGTCATCCTGAGACAGGATGTTAAGTCACATCATGTCCAATAATTACGCTGTTTTTGTAGCTCTATTAATGAAATAATTTACACCGTTAAACCAGTAATTCCAAAGTTACAAACTAACAAATACTCCAGCTTTATAGTACTACTTAGAATTGTATATATTCAGGAAATAAAATAAACAAATCTCTATCCACTTTTCAACCTTTATTGTGGTTGTCATCTTTGACAGCTCCTAACAAAAACATTATTACAAAAGAATTAACTGTTTGTTTACAATTATCTTTTTCCTTCACTAAATACAATTAAAATAGTGGTCAAGTGCGTGTTGGGACGCGCACAGAGTTCCGTACCGCAACAGATGTTTGCTATATTTTGATAATATTCGTGATATAAATATGATTATATTTTAGTATTATTGGAACGAAGTTCCTTATCGCGCGTTGTGAAAGGGAGCTAGACGGAAAAAATTATCACGAAAAGTTGTAACGACACTTTTATACTTGCCCTGTCAAACCAGCCGGTAATAATAAAGAACTGGCCGTAAAAGTGACATTGGAAATATTAATAAAAAAAAAACAATTTAAATGCTTTTTAGAGTAGTTTTAGAACGATTAAAATATGTATGAATATAAATAAAAAAAGACAATTTAAATGCTTTTTAGAGTAGTTTTTTTTCGTTAGTTATATGTTAATTTTAATGTCAATGCTTGCTTAGGTGATGATCGTGATTCGATGACATATCCATTGAGTAGGTAGAAATAAATGTTTTCATTGATGTGGTAACGTTTTAATGACATTTACAATTATTATTACAACTTAAAAGAAATAAAATTTTAATACAATATTTTAACTAATTAATCGAAAAGAACTTCGTTCCATCCGGGTGTCCCTAGACACCTCTCAAGTTTTTTTTATAGTAATAAAGGGGGTCCGTGCTTAGCAGCGGGCAGTATAGAATATAGGGCTGATTGCATTACATTTTAGCCCGTTTTGGTTTGGTTTATAAACGTAATTTAATAAGATTGACAAACTTTTGCTACGGAACCATAAAGATGATTATTCTATTTAATCTAGTCTTAGATGATGTTAAGACGGCCTAAGCTCATTACAATAAAACAATAGTATCAGCTTAATTACTGTTTTTATCCTTGGTAGGTCAAACGTAATCAAAGAGGAAATAATCAAACAGGATTATGACATAAACGTAATTAATAACAACAATAGATATTCAAATGTTTTAGTTTTTATTGGAATTATGTAAAACGAAAATGAATCATGCATGCAATCTCACTTTTAATTATTAAGAATATTAATACTGACGAAATGTAACAGTATAATAAAATTAATTATCATACATAATAGGGCAGTTTGATTTTGTACATTATTTTAGATATAACAGAAAATAATATGAAAAGAAATTCTGCTGTGAAATCAGCATCAAAATCAATTGGAAAATAAAGCAGTTACCTATACGATTTTAAAATATTCTTGTGAGCAAAAGTCCCCACTTTCCACACTCACGCCCCCGCGTGCGGGGATATCGCGCTATTTCTTTCGCACGCACGCAGCGTTATGGCCTACGGCGCTTGGTGACGTCACAGACCAGTGTTACTGTTATTTGACAGCTACCCCTCTAACAAATTTCAAAGCTTTACAACTTACTATTGCGCACATTTTTTTAAATTCTTTTTCCATTAGATTTTAGATAGCATACATTTTTCATAATTGTATTTGTAATAATGTAGTCAACTACCGTATTAATATTATTATCCTTTTTAATATCCTTTCTAAGTAATAAAATTACGTTAATTAATTTATGCAGTGTACTTAGTTTTTAATTAGCCTGTTGGTATTTTACTTTATCCTATGAAAAAGTCTAGTTTGATAATTTGATATTAATCGAATATTACGTCTAAAAATCTAAGTTACGTTTCTGTGAAGTGATTCGCGCTCATCAACTATGTGTGCACAAAGGCGTACAGATAAGATTGCGATGCGTAGGTAATTGATCTAATTTGGGGATGAAAATCCAACGCCAAACATTGGGTGTTAAAGCTTAACAATATTGGGAGACATTTGTCTAAGTAATATAGCCTACCATCGCTTTCAAAGGAAAGCACATGAAAAACCAGCTCTAAGAACCGTGCCTTGGCCACCTGAATTGAAACACGACCTGATAATTGATCTTTGAATATCCTGGTTCTTTACTTGACAATCAAAAGACCAGACTAAAAACTAAGTAGGTAAATTTTTCCTCTTATCACGGATATAAAGATCTACATGCAAAAAAAGATATGTATTGTAGATTTATTTCATGGTATAACCCAAAACCACATCTAATTGTCTCATAACCTTTACAAAAACTAGAGGAAATTGGCCAAATTCCATTTCGTATAGAAAAATTTATATTCCTACTGTTTCTACGTTGCAGTCTAGCATCGAAATCGGTTAATTCCTACAACATCTGATCAATGATGACAGAGCTAGTATGTTATACCAGCCCTGTAGTACCTATATTCTTGTATGTAATATTCCGTTGCTGGAACCGAGCCTCCTCTACTACTAAGAAGGTTTAGACTTTATCCCACCACGCTGGTCTATTGCGGGTGGTCAGACTTCACATACCTTCCAAATTACTCACCATGTTTTCCAGCACTTCTAAAGCGAGTGATAATTGATAAACTAATATGTAACTTTGAAAAATCAACTTGGATATGAACCTGTGGAGTGCGGACCTTCGTGTCCGTACTCCATTCTATTCCTAACTACATATACATTACACTTGCTAATTAATATAAAATTATAATAAATGTAAATTGAAAGAAAGAATGCATGTTTTTGGTCGTTTAAATATATCATGAACTTCGTATAATTTTATGAAATATTGGTAATATTTTCTAGCCATATCCCAGAAGGTCCGATTCTAAACACGATAATGCAAACATCGAAACAGATTCGTTGATACGTATGAGTCATGCTCGGGTTTTTTCCTTATTTGAGCAACAGCAATTATTCGGAGACAGTAATAGCCTGTTGCTTAGTGGAGACTACTGCGAGATTTGTATAATTTTATTGGTTTTTATAGAAATTTGTAGGCAGTCTATCATGATTCATGAATCTATTATGATTTTATTAAAAAGATACTTACATTTCTGGGAATAAAAAGGTTCATATCATATATGTAATGGAATTAATTTGACTGTAGGTGAATGCATTGATGGCGCCTTTGCATCCCCATTTGAGTATAAACGTCGCAAGTGTGTAGTGTGTACAATGGGTACATGCAAGCAGTGGCGTAACTACACTGCTCAGAGTAAGTATATACCTATAGAGCGCGCGTATGCAAGTGGGAACAATAGGCACGGGTGGGAACATCGTCCTGCGCCGGCCGCAAGCGCTTGTAGTCACTTAAGTAGGAACGGTGTGAGCACACGCGAGTGAGATCTATGCGAATATTTGATTATTAATACTGCAAAATGGTTAAATGTTCTGCGGAATCTTGTAAAAACGACACTCGGAAACACACTTAACAGAATTCTTATATCACGTTTCACAGGCAAGCCATATTTCAGTATATTTTAGGTAAAATTGAAATCACGCGTATGAAAGACGCTCGGGAGGCGAACACTTGTACCCCCCGCACTGCCCCGCATCCCGCTTTTTCGATAGTGATGTTACGCGTCGATACCAGAATCGATGTAATATTTTCATATTATAGCATACGTATTTATTACTATCGAAGGCGATGCCTAATATAATGTAGCTTAGGTAACTGTTTTTGTCTGTGTGTGATTTTTAAGCCAATTAATAATTGCGTTTTTGTTTATGAAATGAAAGAAATAATTACTGTTCCTAAAAAATGACTGATTACGATAATATTTTTAAGCTATTGCATAGCTTCTATCGCGGGTCTTGACAGTATAAGTTAGCAATCATTAAGATATATTTCTTTGACATTTTTTTAACATTGGTAATAAATATTTCAAAAACTAGACTTGACTATTTTAGGCTTGGGGAGACTAGCTAAGAAGTCCATGGTGCGATGCTCGGTTTATATCCATTGGTTCAATTATAATGGATATCCATTAATATTATTGGTTTTTAATGCTTGTAAAAACTGCTCTTGAGGTACCGTGTTTATAAATCATTCCACATGGCACTACACCAATTCGCAGCATAGCTTTTATCTATATTAACGCAATACGCTTAAAATTACTCACAAGGCCATATTTTGTAGAACCACAATTTTTTAACAACAATATGTACCGCGCCGCCGGACCTGTACTTATCGATAACTGTTGCGTTGGTGCTGCTCGCGTGCCCATGCCTAGCAGTCGCCAATATTTCTATATAAGTAGCTATAGTTCACCTGCCTACGCTGGGTAGTGGGCGCACGATGCGATATTAGCGCTCTATAGGTATATACTTACTCTGAGCTACCCTGTGTAAGCCCGTGGCAAATATTTTGAAGAGTGGATTTTGAAGGCGGTAAAATTTTGAGTTTAAAAGTTTATTTGTCTAACCTTCTTTTTTATTATTTTTCGAATTCATTTATCTTTTCTATGTATGTGGGTAGATGATATAAAGTCCACTTTAAAAAATTTCAGTTTGTGTTGAAATAATAAGCTCACCTTCAGCCGCTTTTGTCAATCCGATTTTCCCGGTAGTCTGCGCTGAGCTTTACAAATCAGAGACAAACCACAATGACTCAACACTATATAATAATTAGCATCATACGGATTTCATACTTATAACTGGCATTATAAGTGTGAAGAGTGATTTAGCTAATTAAACAATTATTTTTTACATTTCTTAGATATTTCGCATCCTTATTTACACATAAAATGTGGAAAGTCATTTTTGGTATTTCCCCAATGTTTTCGGATAAGTTAGGGATCGTGTTTTACAAAAAAAATTGCCAATCTTACACATTTGTAATTTTTTTATGCGTATAAAACATTAATTAAGCGTTTATGGTTTTAAAATAACAAAAAAAGATAAACCGTCGAAAAAACTGAAAAGCAAAAATTAATAAACCTTAATAACTAATATTTGAAGTCGGTGCCTAACTTAAATGAAAATTGTTCTTGTAGATTTGCTCTTGTATTTGCTAAGCTTAGCTGGCAATTTAAATTAGGCACCAACTCCAAATATACGTATAAAACCAAAATAAAGTTAAATTAGTTAATAAGGTTAAATAAAAAATGTTTATTATTCCTTGCATTCCAGTTTTTTCGCCGGTTTAATATTTTTTTTTGTTAAAAGGTTTTATTTTGCATTTTTGTGACTACTAACTACTTGCTTAATTTGTTATTAATACACAACTCGGCATTAAAATCTGTGAGTAAACAATAAATCACCCCTTTTTCCCACCCTTAGGGTAGATTTTTTTCCCAAGGAGACGGGCGACTCTACATAGAACTTTGGGCTTAGTGTTCAGAGATAATTTATGCATTGTTTTACAGGCATAATAGAACCATTTCTAAAAGAGAAAGAAAAATATGTCCATGCAATGAGACTAAAGAAATAATCGCTATAGAGTATAGCGTCTAAAACATTTTTGGTGAATAACTTTTTATTTGTGCTCGATATGGCGATAGGCTTGCCCCCTATCACATCATGGAACATGGGAGTTTAAAATCGATACAACTAAATTCGTGTTAATAACTAGTAACATTGTAGAGGACAGCCTGATGATCCCGATACAGGAAGTCAGTTATAATTCATGAACTAATTGATTTTCTTTTCCCCATTGTATTACAAGCTAATATTTTTAAATGTAAGACATAAAAATAGAAGAAGAATAGTGATACATGTTTCATAGATGTAAGGTCAAGCCCAATTTTTCCCGTCTCTTTTACAAGGGACCTATGTCGATGTAAAACCCTATCAAACATTATTAAAATCGGGCTCCTCTGTCAAAAGTTATGCGTGGCCATCATTGATGTATGGGTTTTTTAATACATCAATGGTGGCCATACATAAAAAATACACGTCGGCTGGAAAACCTTTTTCGTTTTTTTTTCGTCAGTTAATAAGCGCGTCAGTTTCTCAAAATTTATGTATCCATTTGGCAAAAAGCTTTTTCCTAATCAATACTGGGAGATATATAATTTCCGAGAATGATGGGTGTTTTGTTTTTAGTTTCCAACAACAGAATCCATTTTTTAACCCGATAATGTGAGAAGAATCTTTTCAAGAGTACCTAAGTAAGCCGATAGCCTATAGTAAGCCGATCTTATATGAGAATCTTTCTAGGCGTTACTATTCTATATCAAATTTTACAGTTGCTGTTTTTCCAAGGACCAAACGCATTATGATATAACAAAGTACTATAAACATAATATTAGCGAAATGCTCTTCACCAGCAAACAAACTTCACAAACACATTTATGAACACATCGAAACAAATTCCAATTAAGTCAACAATTTAAAGATAATCTTCAACTTGACATAAAAGGAGTTCTGGTAATTGCACTCCTAATGTCAAATAGCCGATCTAGAAAGGTCAGTAACAAACTAAAAAAAATGTCGATTAAATAATTACTTCGGACCTTGATTTATCTATAAAAACGGCATCAGAAAGGAACAACCTCCGATGAACAAAAATATAGTTACTATGCATTGTCTATTTCTACGAAAAGTAGGTATACTAGCTGTGGTCTAGTAAAGATTATGTAGCATGCATAAAGAAAGTTAATATTGAATATCTAAATGGCGTATTAATTGATGCAACAACAATTTCACTCTGAAGTACAATATCAACTGAGACGCTGTCAAATTAACGTCAGCATCTTGAGATAGTAGATATTTAAAAACCCATTTTAACATCTACTCAAATAACATCTAAGTTATAAAATGTGACAGATTTTGACAGCTAAGTTTTGTTTATATAACAGCGCTTACTCAGCTGAGAACAACCTCTTAAATGACAGCTTTGGTTTGGTCTTATTATATTTATATTTTTTTATTACTTTACTGAAACGTGAGATTGATTAACCCGTCAAACCTCGCTTATATATATAGATGTACGGGGAAACCCTGTATACTCGGACGCCGGCGTACGTAGCCGGGCTTGACGAGTCAGTAATACCGCACTTTTGGCCGCTACGACGAGTTTTGCACCTTGTGAAGGTGGGGTGATCAGATCCGGCTTCAACTATCCGGGCGCCCGGTGAAAATGTTAATTCTTGCGCTCCTTTTTCCGGTGACTTTATTTAACATGATTTAATTAGCTTCAGACGTATGTATGTATGTAACTGATACTTTGAACATGATTTTGACCCCCTTCAAAACGTCGGATTAAATCGAAATTTGACATATTTATCAAGAACCAATAGCAATTCAATATTTTAAAATAAAAACACGTTTTTATAGAAAATCTAAGTAAAAAATTAATAAGTATTAGGTTATTTATTTTTAGTGGCATCTGTTGGACTATACTAGAATTATAACTTAACTGGCTACTCTTGTGTGTAAAAAATTCCTACTTGTTTTTAGTGAATTCTGTTGGACAGTAATAGAATAAAACTAAATAACGAAAACAAATAATAGTTAAAAAACACGCTTTATAGAAAATCCAACTAAAAATAGAAAATAAATTTTAATTAATTTGAATTAAGAATAGTGTAAATAAGAAAAAGAAGTATTATATTGTAAAAAAAAAGCGTGGGGTGCACGGTGTCAATAGTTATAAATATTTAATTGACAGATAATATGAGTAGAAGGATTATCATTTTGATAATAATAATATCTTAAAAAGTATCCCATGCTATTTTTACAATAAAATATTATCTGTTGGTATTCTATTGATATATGGATAGGAATACACGGAATGTTATTTTTGTTAGTGACCAGGCTATATATTCGCTGTGTCTACGTAACTTAGCGGATATGGATTGGTCTCTCTGTTTGATGGTTGACTTTATTTTTTTTACTTAAAATTAAACATGTAGGTGGTTGTTTCACTTAGGTAGGTACTCTCCGTTAATTTTCGCACTTAATATCCATCTTTAAAATTGAAGTGATATTGTGATTTGTAAATTGTAAAATATATTATTAGCATACTCTTTTTATATAGAACTTCTTTGAGGAGATAATGTTTAATTATGGAACGCTGTACCTAAATGACAGACTAGAAGAATGTCTTGAATTGTGTCATTCATAATTATATTCTTGTATCGATAGCAATGTAATATGGCTGATATTCCTTTTGTAATATATAATTGTGGAAAAGGTATACCGACGGTCGAAGCGACTTGTGTGGACATCTGATTTGTTGACGTATGGTGACTTATTTTATTGCATTGTTATTAAATCATTGTATGGCAGATAATTCTGTGTCTTCTCTAATGATTTCCTACCACTTCTGAATTTTAATTCTAACTATATATTTAAAAAAAAAATGACAAAAGACCTACGCTGAGTTTCTTGGTGCTTCTTCTCAGGTCAGTGGGCTTTTCCGAAACACTGGTAGAATCTTTAAGTAAAACAACATTGTGAAAAATGACGTGTAAAAGTGCCCTTAGGGGCCTAATTACTGAATAAATGATTTGAATTTGAATTTGTCTTCATATCATTCAGTTAAAATAAATGCAGCTACATCTGGCATTCATACTCGCCGCTCAAGTAATAATGAGTAAAAAGTTATAACAAATTAAATAATCTCGTTTTTTAAGTCAGATATATAGATTTTATTTAAAAACAAAAGTCTTTCCCACACAAAGCGTATTCAAATCAATATAAATTCCCAACCTGATTGCCTAAACTTTTTATCGAATTTCATATAATAAACTTTATTTAAACTAGATTATTTGCATACGTAGATACAACATTTTTGCATTAATATCAATATGAAATAAAACATAAAATATTAACAATAGATTGAGTAAAATATGCTAAGCGTTTCAAACAAGCGATATGCAAACGAGATAAATAAATTGGCATTCCTAAAGGTAATTATTGAATTGTTGTATTTCAAATGAAGCTCACGAATTATATAATTAATTAAATTATACGAATCATTTCGTGTAATTGAAAATTAAAATTGGATAATTGTCTGTAATATTACCTACGGAGTACAGAGATTGCGTAATGTTATTTTGTATTTAAAATTTGAAATCAATTGTACTTTTCTCGATTGTATATTGCTGAACATTTTTCAACGTATCTTTTTTAAAAGCATAATAAGGCTCACGTTTGTGGCCCTGAAAGTACACGCAGTTCACATGTATCCATACGATACACTGATATTCGAATATAGTTTTCTGCATCTCACCTTCTCCCTTTCTTAACCAAGCTGTTGCCAATCGTAGTTTTCAAATTTAGACATCACGCGTTTATCCCTGAAGGGATAGGCAAAGGTGCAACCTGAGCCATGGGCGTATATAAGGGGGCTTAGGCGGTCCGGACCCCACCCTTAGATGGTGTCATGCAAGGCACGAACCCACGACATTAAAATTTTTATATCGTAGGAACCCCCCCCCCCCCCATGTGACCACAGCTGTGACCTGAGCACCCACTTTTCGTCTTGTGTGTTCTGCTTTATATGCTGGCGGGCGAGCCTATCGTCATATCTGGCGTAAATTCCACATTGATAGAGCAGAAAAACTCTATATCACTTTGCCTGACACTGAATTCGATAATTAATTCGATAATTTGCGCTACTAGTCGTTTTGGATAGTATAGTTGACGTTCACTGCCGAGTGATTTGTTTACGCACATCGCAATCAAAAAGCAAATGCTGTCAATAACAGAAAAAGCTGCAGGCTAAGTTTAATGGATACGTAACACGAGTAGCTAAAATCGCTATTAACATATAGATTGATAATTGCCTCACATAGGCGTTAAGGTTCGCGCGCACTTATCGAAAAATTGAGTTTATATACCAAAGAGACGAGCTAGACTCAGCGATTGAGACTATATGGTCGCAGGCTAGAGTATTTTAGACGAGCAAGATAGCGCACAACCTACATTTGTACAAAATAAGGTTGTAGGTTGCACACATTTTGGTTCAAACTTATTGGATAAGTAAACGTCAAATACTCTTATTTCTATGTCAAACATAAGCGTGAACATAAGATATCATTATCAATCAAAACGTTAAATTACAAAGTTCTACAGGCACTGAATTGCAGTTGCGTCGATAAGTATGTTTAAGATATTAATAATTCCCCTGACTACAATGTACTCGTAACAGAATACAATAGTGCCTGCATACCGCTGCTTGGTAAAAGAAATATAATAGTTTCTGTAAACCTACTTGCGCACAGAGGGACTTGTTATCAACAGAAAGTCCTTAAATCGCTATTGCATTTGAAATTTAACTAGACATGTCCTTGTACCGTCTATGGGGTGAAGCGATTTTGAGCCGATAAGTGTGCGCCGACCTTAAACAATATGGCCCAGTTCACATGTAACTAGTTTGCCTCAATTCTGAAGTAACTGCACATCCTTTCTAAAAAAACCGATTGCATTATGCAACGACGGTAAAGGTTCGATCCCGGGTCGTGCTAATTGTTTTTTTAGTGCAACTTGAATTTTATAGGTAATGTCTCTTATAGTGGAAAATATAAATCGATTAATAAAATACTTTGTTCATCACGACGACGAACATAGTAGCGCTTATGATAAGTCAAGATATATCAAGATACTTAATTATTACTACAATAAGGGAAGACTGGGGTTAATAGAAACCAGTAAAAATCTGGTAAATGGTAATTAAGAGGAGTTGGTGTTTGAGGGCCTCCTGATACCTCCCTCTCTATTCGATACGCAACAGCATCAGTTATGTAGTTTTCAGAGAGATAGTGTGACTCTGGCGTCGACAACCAATTCATGCTGAGGACAAACATAATGTTACATTTCGACTATACCATATTATAATCTTTCATGGAATCAATTTTGCGCAGACTTAATTCGTCATGCAAAATTATTCTTTATGTATTCTGCGAATTTAGTAGTATATAAGTATTTTTTAAATTCAAATTCCGTTAATCAACAGCACGTTTCTTCACATGGAGTCGTTTTGGACAAGTTTACTTTTTTGGATGTGCATTCGAATATTTATATTTTGAAAGCGTCCATTTTACAAGTAACGTATAAGCAATATAAAATCACATATATCTTAAAATCGGATGACTTAAAATTAAACGTATTTTTGGAACTAGTTTTTGGGAGTTTTATCTAAATACATATAATCTATCTTGGTTAGAATTTTTGGCCCGGGTTTGGACGTGTCATTTTATCAGAATTCGTAAGGTAGTCTTTGAGATTATCACGTACATAAACGGCGGGCAACTTTATTGCATACCATTTAAGAAAGGAAGGATATTGAAGGGAGGAAGGATTTTGCAAATATTTTGTACGTCATAATGCGCACGGGCCCGTCCAGTTTAAAAGCAAAGGTGAAATGAATTTTATATATACATATATCATCAAAGAGGTCAAAATGACGTTAGTCTTATTATGATCTCTTCATTTTCCACCTGCAACCACCATATCACCACACCAGCCTTATATTATATAGTTACTGCCCTCTGCTGAGCACGGGCCTTCTCTACAACTGAGAGGGTTTAGGCATCTGTCCATAACAATGGCCTAGTGCGCGTTGGCAGACTTCGCATACCTTCGATATACTTATAGAGAACTTCTCAGGTATGCAAGTTTCCTCACGATGTATTTCCTTCACCGTTAAAGCGAGCGATAATTCCCAAAGAATACACACATAACTTGTAAAAAAAACCAAAGGCACACGCTAGACTATCTGCTACCTAGTATCTAGTTTTCCACTTCCAACTAGACTATCGCCGTTTGAACACCTGCATCATGATTAAGCATAGCACATAGCTAAATACGTAGTAAAAAGAAATATAAAAAAAAACATTAATTTAATTAACATTACTATGTTCAGTCCATAATAAAAACAAAAGTGAAATAGGATCTTGTTTTCTTCACTCAAAAGTTCAAGATCAAAATATAATGCGACTACTTCATTCGCTTGCAACGAGATTTAAATAATTTTCATTTTATAATAATAAAAGACAGAAAGTATTTAATTTCTCTATGAAATACTTTCGATCTTATAATAATAAAAGATGGAAAGTATTTGATTTCTTCGCTGGAAAACAATTTATTTCGACCGTAAGGTCGCATAAGGAGAACGTATGTAGAGGTCTTATCCCAATACAAAGAAAAGATTAAATTGCAAGCTTAGTACTATTTTAGTTGTAAGGACATTGCCGTAGAATTATTCGGTATAACATTTAACATGTCAGGGTTGCGAACAGGGTACAATACCGGGCTTTGTTATTCAAAGGTCTGAGTTGTTGCTACTTATGGTCTGATCTTTTTATATTATGGATTTCACCGCTTATGAGTAATTTTAACAATATACTGTAGTATTACAAAGTATTATAAACGCTTTTTCAATAAATCAATCGACATTGACGGTAATCATGGTTTGCTGATCTTATC
Organism: Lapara coniferarum; assembly: GCA_949316025.1. Classification (NCBI taxonomy): domain Eukaryota; kingdom Metazoa; phylum Arthropoda; class Insecta; order Lepidoptera; family Sphingidae; genus Lapara; species Lapara coniferarum. The sequence goes on along the minus strand of OX438931.1, from coordinate 25,098,871 downwards.
ATGAGAAAATTGACACCCATTCCTCATCAATCTATTTTATATACATACATATACATATACACTCACGCCTATTATCCCCGAAGGGGTAGGCAGAGGCGCAACTAGTGCACCCACTTTTCGCCATTATTCCGTCCCATGATGTGATAGGGGGCGAGCCTATCGCCATATCGGGCACAAATTCCAGACTCCGAGCTGATAATGAATAGAAAAACTCAATATCACTTTGGCCGACCCGGGGATCGAACCCGATACCTCAGCATTCTGGAATTTGTGGCGTGATGTGGCGATAGGTTCGCCCCCTATCACATGATGGGACGGAATAATGGCGAAAGGTGAATGCACTAGTTGCGCCTCTGCCTACCCCTTCGGGGATAAAAGGCGTGAGTGTATATGACATGACACCTAAAAGTAAGGTCTAAACTGAGCAAAAAAGAACATGTGAACAAGGAAGGCTGACTCCAAATCATCAAATGGGGTCAGGTTCACAAGCTACCTAATTAAGCGTGAGTAGGACGTACATCGAGGGTTCTGCGCAATATTTAGCAGTGTACATGAGCTAAAACAAGCTGTTGCATTTGACAGGACATTATATTTAGAAATCTTTAGGGGAGGCATATACTCAGCAGTGGACGTCATGTGGCTGATGATGACGATGAGCTGAGAAATGAGAAGGATCTGCATTTGATTCGAAATGAATTCATGTATGGTTTAAAAGACGTGTTCCTCTGACTACACTGGAGTGGGCTAGAGACAGTGGAAGAAGTCATATTACCATACCAAACCAGCTCTATATTATATACTGCTCACTGTCGACCATGGGGCTCCTCTACAAGTGAGAGGGTTTAGGCCTTAGTCCATCACGCCGCGCTGGCCTAGTGCGGGTTGGCAAACTTCACAATCCTTCGAAATTCAGAGAACTTCTCAGGCATGCAGGTTCCCTCACGATGTTTTCCGTCACCGTTAAAGCGGGCGATAATTCATAAAGAATACACACATAATTTTTTAGAAGTCAGATGTATGTGCCCTTGGGTTTTGAACCTGCGGACTTTCGTCTTGGCAGTCCGTTCCACTCCCAATTAGGCTATCGCTGCTTCATAAGCCATATTAACAATAACACGTAATATATCTGTAATACATGAATGGCTATGCCCTTTCTTGTGTTCCTACTTTTAAACTGTTAAAAATGGACCATAAATCAAAAAGAACCGTTTATAATACAACAGTTGTCAAAATTGGCAAAGAGTGAAGAAGCAAAAATATTACAGTCAATAGTTATCGTTTTCTAGTATTTAGATTGACACTTATAGAAACGAGACAGTGGGGCTAGGATGTGAAAAAAAAATACGATACGTCTCCGCTTCGTTTTATTGTGATTGGTTGAAGACTGACGTGTCGGTCTCTCGATCAATCACAAACATCAAAATACCGATACGTCAGTCACTCAACCAATCACAATAAAACGAAGCGGAGACGCGTCGTGTTTTTTTTTCACATCCTAGCCCACAGGTATGGGCAAAGTAAAGATAGTGTAAACTAAATGATATAATTATGTTACATCCTTTATACATACCCCTAATAACTACGAATCCGCGAGCAGAATTTTTAAAAATAAAGTAACAGATAAACTGGTCGCGGCAAGAGATCTTTAGGTAATGCTTTTTTTCTACCGACATTAAACACTAGGAAGTCTGGGTAAACATAAAATTCACGAATGCTATCACTGACAATCGTTTTATTTGTTTTGCTGTTGAAAATTAGTTATTAACGAGCTGCAATCAATCTAAAATTTACATATAAATTGCTTGGATGATATAATTAATTAGTGGATTTTTGATGATAACAATTATGTTTTTACCAAATGGCTAATTTGTAAATCATTAATAGCGCGTCACTCACGCTTTTGTGAGGGTTCTAAGTAATTTTATTTTTATTTGCATAATAAAATAATAATAATAATACCAGCCCTGTATTATATACTTCCCACTGCTGAGCACGGGCCTCCTCTACTACTGAGAGGGTTTTAGGCCTTAGTCTACCACGCTGGCCTAGTGCAAGTTGGCAGACTTCACATACCCTCGAGATTCTCATGGAGAATTCTCAGGCATGTAGGTTTACTCACGATGTTTCCCTTCACCGTTAAAGCGAACGATAATTGATAAACAATACACACATAACTTTGAAAAGGCAGAGGTGTGTGCCTTGGGTTTCGAACCTCCGGACATTTTATTTGCATGTTAGAGATAAAATTCGCTTTGTTTTGACGATCGACTCCCGGCTCAATTTTCATTTTCTCCCGTGCATCCAATCCTCAGCAAATTCTGTTACAAAACACCTACATTATCTTTGCCTAATCTAAGAATTTAACCCAAAATTCCCAGTCCACAGTATGTATGCGCCATCAGAAAACTAAGGACGCATTGCCGAAAAGAATTGTGTAATATTTATGTACTGTTACTTCATGCATAAGTTTATCCAAGAAGTTGGAATTCGTAATAATTTCATGGTCAAGTTTTAGTAAATAAAGAAAGAAAATAAAGAAAACAACATTTATTGACCTCTAATTGGGTGGTTACTGATGAACAGCATAAAATACAATATAATTTTAGCAACACAGGTACTCAGAACTCAGTCTGGAATTAGTGCCCAATATGGCGACAGGCTCGCCCCCATCACATCATGGGACGGAATAATGGCGAAAAATAGGTGCACTAGTTGCGCCTCTGCCTACCCTTTCGGGGAAAAAAGGCGTGAGTGTATATGTAAGTACTCAGATACTCACTCAGTGTGAATGATATGTGTCCCACTGGCGTAACAGTGTTAATAGGATTTTGATGAGCATACGCCAAACAGCAATGCTCGGCGCATCTAGACCCTAGAGAAGCGTAGTAATAAATAAGGCATTTTTATATACTTAAGGATAGGATATGTATTATAGAACAAAGCCCCTCGACGTGTCTGTCTGAACGCGATGAACTCAAAAAGTACCAAACAGATTTCAATGAAATTTGATATGGGAATAATTTAAGTTTCTGGGAAGGTCTAAGCCCGGGGAAATATACATATAACTGGACTATTATCGCGGAAACTTCGCTGGTGCGAAGCCCCAAGCAGAAGCTAATAAAATATAACCTAATGTCCTACAACTCTGTATAAATAGTTTGATTATAGGATCTAGGCTAGGACTGCAGGATCTAAGCAAAAAGTGGAGTATACTACCCTGACTCTTCGAGAATAAAGTCGTGAGCTTATGTTTAAGTATACCTTCTTTGTAACAATGTAAGTAAAGAAAACACACTACGCCTACTTGTACGAAACGAAATGTGTTATCTGTTACCTTGTGGTCTCGGAACCAGACCTCTGTTAAAGCCAGTAATTCTAGTGAACTCTGTACGGGTTCAGTTGAAATTGCAGGCAATAAATGTGGTGGACTTTTGAACAATCCTTTAATAGTATAAAACAAAGTCCCCTACTGCCTGTGTCCGCGATAAACTTAAAAACTACCGGACGGGTTTCGATGTTTGGTATCGAGATAGTTTGACCCTGGGAAGGTTTTAGGCTACTTTTATCCCCGCAAAATATACAGAGGGACTTTTATAAAAACAAACCGGGCGTGTACGTATGTATTGAGAAATTTGCAGTCTTGGCTTCGGCCTCCGAATTTTGAAAAAGTCCTTGGATGTGGTAAAACAACAGACTAGGCTGCATGGCTAAGCGCCTTTGCCTTCTCCTTTTACTAAAAAATTAAATTACATATAATTTAGAAAATAATAAATATGTATGACATAATTTGTACTAAATATTATAAGATTCTTAATTTAAAATATTTATTATTGATTATTTAATATTTTAAAAGTAAATAAATAAAAGACATGTCCAAAAATGGGCCTGAAAATCTAAACAAGACAGTTTATATATATTTCGATAGAACTCCTAAAAACTACCTTTTTGCGATAAATCACGGATTACATGTAATTTTGTTTGGCTTGAAAACTAGACTTAATATGATGTTTTTCAAAAAAGTTGGTCATGAATGGAGGAGTCTTAAAATATTTTTTTAATGGATCTAAGTTCCATATGATACCCTTTTAATATCCCTAAAGTTTGAGCCTGTTTAGATTTTGAGGCCCAGCAGCCATACAAAAAGCGGACATCTCCTTTAATAATTAATGAAAAAATGACAACCAATAATATCACTAAAGACGAGGCTGTATGGGCTTGAACCCTTTGCCTTCCCTATAAGGGGAAAATTATAAAAAAGCAACCGTGAGAATTTTGTTGTCACACATGCGCGCGCATCGTAAAATTTCACTCTCATCATTTTTTCATAACGCGCCTAAAGAAGTATAACTTCAAAAAGAATCAACTGAACTGTTCTTATTTCCTTTAATCGCACTTGTTACGCACTACGCTTTTGCTCGCGACTCAGCTCCGCCCGTGTGAATGAGTTTTTCTGGAATAAAATATAGTAGCTTATGCAGTGCCGGATTAAGACAACTTGATGCCCTAAGCAATTCACGCCTATGGGGCCCCCCTACCATAAGTAAACTAACATCAGTCTTTAATCGCGCGGATTTTCAAACAGCTTTACTTTTATGTGCTAGCTTTTTTTGTGCTGTTTCTGGTGCCCCCCAAGACGTGATGCCCTAAGCAACTGCTTAATTTGCTTATGGGCTAATCCGGCACCGAGCCTATGTTATTCGCTGATCATGTAAATTTATTTTGCTGAAATTATTTAAAAAATCGCTCCAGTGGGTTTTGAGTTTATTCGTTACAAACATATATAAATAAAAATATTAGTGCAGAAGTGTAGATAGTGTTTATAAAATTGAGTTGCCTCAAATAGTATTCATTTTGCACAAAGTATGATAAGTAATATTTCTTAGATTGCCAGATTAATAAAAATGACTAATTTATGAGCAGCATTCTAGATTTTTCACCGTCGAAGATATTGTATTAAAATAACAATAAAAAGTACTTTTAAACAACAAGAAATAAAGATCATTTTGTTCTCTTAAATCATATTCCATAGACGTACTAAGGTCGACTTCACTTACTAATATAACTAAAATACTCCTTATTTACTAGGTCTTAAAGTTCAGAATTGCTTCCAACACATTGAACTTAAAATGTGTCGATCTTTAGACACCTGTAACAAGGTTTTAAAGTAAAATAGACGTTAAGGTTATAAATTAAAGTTTAAATTTGATGGTGTCTGTAAGAAATTCTGTTAGATGACTCCCACATGAATTTGTCAAAGGTTATGCTATTTGAAACTATAATATCACGCTTATGTAGGTAGACAGAATTTGAGATAGGGTGTTGATCGTGTCTGTTTTTAAGCCGATTTGGCTGCCATTATGATTTATATCGTAAACATTCTAGCCGTAAGTTTCTAATCATTTTGGCCTGAAATTTCCCCTGGAATTTCAAATATGTATTTTATAGTTGTTATGTGGTTATTATATGCAAGAATTTGTTTGTAATACCTTGTATTAATAATTTTGCCATTTAGGTTCTCTAGACTACTTTTTTCATTATTAACAATTTATTTAAAGCAACTTAATCCCTTGTTGCTTGGTACCTATACAGTTTTTTCGAAGCCGTTATCCATTTAATACTAATAAATAAATACTGATATGCATATTGACAGCTCGTTTCTTCCATTTTACGCACGAGAAACAAATGAATATCATCATCATCTTCCTGCCCTGGTCCCAAATTACTTGGGGTCGGCGCAACATGTTTTTCTCTTCCATTCTCCTATATCTTTCGTCATCAAGTCATTCACGCCCTTTTCTTTCATATCGTCTCTTACACAATCCATCCACCTTCCTTAGTCGTCCTTGTTCTCGTCATCCATCAAAGCTTAATACCTCACGTTGGACTGAATTTCACCAGCAGGCAAGCGACTACTTTTTCTATACGTTTGATTGATAATAAAATCTTAAACACTATACAACAAGAATGATAAAGTAATTCCATGTTATTGGTTCTATCCTGAGACATAACACGCCTTGCAAATATTGCCAATGTGTAAGTAAAACTAAGGAAGTGTAGGGAATTATCAAATGACCATGGAGAGTCCATGAACTGCACAATCAAATCTATAGATTTATGACTTTTGTATTTCACACAAAAACCTCCCATTCATCGATTCCGGATTGGCGTACACGCGCTATTTCCGGCTCGTCTCTGACGCAATAGATTTTTAATTGATTATTACGTCGTAAACGAGTAAATTATTATAAGTATCCTTAATGTCGTTTTCTTTTGATTAACGATAGCAACTGCAGAAGGGTTTCTTTAAAAATAATTGAACATTTATGCCTAATATAATCAAGTCTTTAGTATCGGCTACTAATCCAAAACTATATCTAAGCATAAGTGACGAAAGGAGGACAACAATTAGCTATTAATGAAGTAGTACGAATGACAACATCGTAGGCTGCGCATGAGGTCACAAAGACAAAAGGTGAAATACCAACTGCCATGCATTAATTACTAAATGTGTGAGTCAGTTTATGCATAACATTTTGTTAGAAAATATTGATTGCGTTGTAATTATTATAATCTCTTTCTGTCAGTGTAGCGTGATTCCTTCTGATGGAATTAACGTTCCTCAATTAAGTGTTTAACTATAGTATAATATGTTACTTGTTCTGTCTGCCAAATATCATCCAAATCCGTTCAGCGGTTTCTGCGCATACTCCTAATAAAACTTATCAAACAAACAATTTCGCCAGCTTTCGCTTTTATAATGATACGTGATGTTGCCCGCGGCTTTGTACGCATTAAAAGTCTCTCCCGCTACAAAATTCCATAAAACACAGTTCGACGCCATGTCATCTACTTAAAGAATCAGATTACAAATATCCAAATCTCAAAATAGACCTACTCGTGTGCCAAATTTTATCCAAATCCGTTTAGTTGTTTCTGCGTTTACTTCTAACAAACACACATTCAAACATTTTCACTAACTTTCGAATTTAAATAATATTAGTATGACAAGTAGTTCTACTGGCCGACACCCGACTGTATGTATATAACCAAATGTCAGAACGAATTATATGGTTAGCAGCAAGACAGTTAATTAACGTGTTTCGAAATTAAAATTAATTGACGATAATAAAATCAAATTCAGCTACTGCGGATCGTAACATCTGTAAATAGAATGATTAGGTGATGTAATCTATAAGCAGATCTTTGAAAGTTAACTTTAAAAAGACAAGTCCGTAGAAGAAGGCAACAGACGGTTACATTTAAAAAATAGTTGAAGTTACAGTCATCGTGAGGAAACCTGCATACCTAAGAAGCTCGTTATAAGAATTTCAAAGGTATGTGAAGTCTGCCAACCCGCACTAGGCCAGCGTGGTGGACTAAGGCCTAAACTCTGTCAATAGTAGAGGAGGCCCGTGCTCAGCAGTGGGTGCAGTGCATTGCATTACACTGTCAACTTATCACTTTTGATAAGTTTAGTAATTAATTGCAGGGCCGCGCCAACCCAAGACAGCGCCTGTGTGCCAAATCTATGAAGCGCCTATGATTTTTGTCGTCCTGTAACTTGTTTCATAAGTTTAAATTTCGAAAATGAACTTTAGTAAGACGTTTGTAATAATATACGTAAGACTTGTACATGTCACTACTGTTTTACCTACTCACATATAAAGAATATAGTGGTAGTATAATAAATATAAAATGTCATTCTGATTTCGGCGCCCCTATTGCCTTGGCGCCTGTGTGCGACGCACACTTCGCACATATGGACGGCGCGGCCCTGATTAATTGTTGTGTTCGACGCATTGACAGTCATGTTTATCAAGTGTCTATTACTTTGGTGTTTCGAATGCAACGGCTCTCATGAAGTGCACAAAGGAGGAAGGCAACGTTTGAAACCATTTTATGATCTGCTGGGTTATGGCTAACAAGAATTATTAGCTATGCACAGTGAGCATTCATTCGCTGCTATTATTCTTTCAGAAATTAAACTGTAGGATGGGAAACTGGCTGAGAGCTGGAAGCGAAGCTTTTTTTTATCGCTGCTAAATGACGAGATGAGCATGCCGCTCCCTTGATGCTAAGCGATACGACCGCCCATAAACAGTAGCAACACCACACAGAACTCTGCATTACGAAGTACTGCGTAGTACTCCACTGCGGTCGTCACCCTGAGATATAAGATGTTAAATCTCATTATGCCCAGTAATAACGCTGGGTACAATATCCTTTAAACCGAAATACGACAGAGCTTGCACACTGCTCCTTGGTGGTAGAAATAGGCAATGCAGTGGTATCTACCGAGACGGTCCCTTGCATATGTCAGACCTACCACCAGTAGCTTGAATTATTTTAGAAGGGGGCTCGTACCCCACAAAAGAAACAGCTTCCATTCGTTATAATTAAAATTTGCCTCGGTGACGTACTTGTATGCGTGCACGGTGTGACTTTCGCTCTGGAGTGTCGGATTCAAACGGTCAACTCCAGGTCAGACAAATTCTATTTGTTTTTTTTTCTCAGTATCAGCCCGAAGACTGGATTTTGTGCCCGATATGGCAACAAGTTCCTCCTTATGGGCATATCACACACGATGAAAAGTGGGTGCCCTCGTTGCAACTTGCACTTCTGTGACCTCTCAACTTCTTCGGAGTTAGACATGATGTGTGTCATAATTACAGATTTGATAATGTTGTGAAGGCTACAGAATGATTAAACCTACTAAAATTATAAAGGCGAAAGTTTGTAAGAATGTCTGGATGTATGGATATATGGATGTTTGTTACTCTTTCGCGCAAAAACTACTAAACGGATTTCGATGAAATTTGGCACACGGGTAGATCATGTCTTGGATTAACACATAGGCTACTTTTTATGCCGGGAAAATATAAACCGGGACTTTTATCCCGGAAAAACTTCTTAATGCGGGCGGATCCGCGGGCAAAAGCTATATTACATAATTCAACATCTTGCAGTACACCAGCCCCTCCTTAGCTACGCCTGCGCCGAGAGAACTACCTGCTGAGGGGAGCATTCATATAGTTTCTATGTTGAAGATACACATTCTTAACCCACGTCATGATCAGGCAGCCTCGTAGAGGTCGCTTTACTCACGCCAATTTGATGTTTCTGAGAAATACACAAGGCCTATGTTTTCTTAAAAGAACCGACTAAATACGTTGATGCAGTTAAGTGGCGCCTAGTTCTAAAATTTCGATAGACCCTTCACCACATATTAAATGTATGCAAACGCGGGTCTTTGCACCTGGGAGTTATTATCCATTATGTGTCGGCCCCTTATTATTTATAATATAAACGTGAGTAGAGTTCTAACATTTGGTTATTTGTTTTTCCATATAAATTGTGAAATTGTCGGAAGGTCGTATGTAAATCTGCGGTGAAGAATTTTACACATAATTTGTTATTTTTTTATTATTTGTCAATCGTTACAACATTCCATCCCCACCAACTGAATATCGATTACTATGGCGCAGGACTCTCGTGCCCGAGTCTGGGGTTCCATTGTTTTGTCTATTACAGGACATAATGAGACTTAACATCTGATGTCTCAGGATGACGAGCGCAGTGGAATACCACACAGTACTTTGTAACTCAAGTTGCTGGATGGTTTTTCTACTGTTTATGGGTGGTCGTATCGCTTGCCATCAGGCGACCGACATGCTCATCACGTCATTCGATGCAATGAAAAATATATATACATATTTGACGCTGGGTAATGAGCAAGACGCTTGTGACAGGTCCGTATGAAAATCTTTAGGGGAGGCCTATGTTCAGCAGTGGATTTCTTGTAGCTGATGCTGATGATGATGATTATGATGAATAGGCAAGAATTTTATAATCCAGTTTGACTCACATTGTAAGCAAATTAATTACTGAGCATTACGAGACTTTATATCTAGAATTTCCTACGGAGGAAGAGTGGTTGCGGTTTGATGCGCATGCACACTGCTACATAGGGGAGAGAGGGTATTATAGCGGGGTTTTAGTAGGAGTTTAGAACGATGACTACGGCAGAAATCAGAACAAGTATTTCCCCGCGTTAAGTGCCGAGAGTTATGCATTTGTCATTCAATTGTATAAAAATAATGCAGTTAGGCCACATCATGACAAATAACTACTAAAACTTGCGTGTAATATACATATAATTATGATACCAGAACAAAATAGTTTCCCGACATAAGCGGCATAATAGAAATTGGGAAAGAAAATTAAGTATTCAGGAGTCCGGAAAAACTCAAAAACTAAGAAACGTATCGGCAAATCTGTAACTTCACGCCGGTTTTCTGCAAGGTCAGCAAGCCACATTATTATCTTAAAAAAATGTTGACGAATCGTTTTGACGCAAATCGATTTTGTATGCACCATCGAAATGACATAAAATTTGTTACGATGAAAAATATTTTGAAGAATAGTCAACAAAATAAATTACATTAATCATAAATATAAATCCGCATGCTTAAGATATGACTACATACTGGATTATAAATATACTGAAAGACAAGAAGCAATAATTGTTACCTCAGAAATTATACGTCGCAGTTGAATTATGTTTTTTATTTAAATTTTATTATAATCCTTGTACAGAGTTTTAAGTTTATTAAGAAGTTTTTTAAACAACTGTATGACAAGATAACCAAGTTGCACTTAGGAATGCCTTCAAACGGAAGTAATAACAACCAAAACATCGAACACGTCATATTTTCTCCCATCGTAATAACACTGGCTACAATATCCTTCTAATGTAAATCATACACGCTACGGTCTACCGGAGAGGTTACCTGTGCAGGTTTATCTGCACAGGTAGACCGTAACGTGTGTAGGAATAGACCTGTGCACTTTTTTACCTGCGCAGTTGCGTCAGTTGTTTTCAACTAACAATAACTAAAATAAGTTTAAACCGTAACAACAAGGCTCAACGCTGTTTGGCGGAGAGAATAGACGCCACAGTAGTCATCATCATCATCATCGGCCTCATGACGTCCACTGCTGAACATAGGCCTCCCCCAAAGATTTTCAGACGGACCTGTCAAAAGCGGCCTGCATCCAGCGCGTTCCTGCGGGCTTTACTAAATCATCGGTCCACCTTGCTGGTAGACGGCCGACGCTGCGCTTGCCACAGTAGTATTTAGAATAAGTACAGAGGGATAAAATATTATGATAAAAGTTGCTATGACATAAAATCAGTGTTACAACATTAAATATTGGATGTCCCGTTAATTCCATTCACGGCGCCCACAATATTTCTTTTCGGATAATGTTAATTATATAAATAAACATACAAATACCTATGTGTTTCGATATTTATTTTATTGGTTAGACTAGGTAACGTCTTGTGTTTTCACTCGCGCACGTTATATAAAATGTCTTGATACTTTAAATTTCTCAAAACATAATAGAGTGGGGCGGCTGTGGGCTCTATTGTATACAGCACAATTAGATTGGCTTGAATGGAGTTCCACTATCTTTCAGAAAACAGAAATACAGTAATACAGCTTTGGCGCGAAATCAATATAATTGTAATTCATATTTTAATCATATCATCTTTTACAATTTGGCAAAGGACATGTCCTTAAACTGGCTTAAAATTGTAACCAAGATTTTTATAGATATTTGGATAGTATTCCCAAAAACTAGCCTCAATAAATCGTATAATTTTAAAGTCCTTCGTTTTGAGATTTATGTAATTTTATTTACCTTAAAAGCTACACTTAAAATTTACGTTTTAAAAATGTTTGTAATAAATGGAGGGGTCTAAAAATATATTATTCGTGGATCCAAGAACTATAAAGTTTGAGCCTGGTAAGATTTTGAGTTCTATCCTAAAAGCGGACATCTCCTTTCCCATTGAGATAACCAAGTGATTAAAATTCGATTTTAATTTCAAGGAGAGGCTCTTACATAGGCGGAGCCGCATATAGCAACTAGTGTGAATATAGATAGAGACGAATAAGATAATTTGACAACTCATGTTTATTACTTCCATGTATTTTGTTTGCAACCGTAAGGTCACACATCTGACCTTTGAATTCGCTTTCTAGGTTTCAAGCGGAAAACATCTAGAGGCTTAGATGAGTCAATTTATAGGAGGAGGTCAAACAACGGGAACGTGGGTCATTAAATAGATTGTTGACAATAGGATATTGCCATAATGACCAATATAAGTGTGTTACGTTCAAGGATCAGCCTGTTTAGTTGTGGTTTTAAACAGGCCGGCAATATTGTGTCGACTGGTGACGGTTACTCATCTCTCGTCAGCCGACACTCTATCTGGACCCGCTCTATTTACCATCAAGTGCTGTATGGTCACTCTGCTGAATCCGTATAAAAACAACCCACTGGTGGTAGGACTCTCATATGTAAGAGTTTGTCTGGGTGGTTACCAGCGCAATGTCTATGTCTACCGCCAAGCAGCAGTGTGCATGTACTGCTGTGTTTCGGTTTGAAGGACATTGTAGCCAGTGTAACTACTGGACATAATGAGACTTAATAAATGATGACGAGGGCAGTGGAATAATAATAAAAACACTTTATTGTTACACCATAACATAAATAACATTGCACATTAGCTTATAACGGTGTTACAAATTTGGCGGTGTTATCGCTAAGAGTGATCTCTTCCAGACAACCGTGCATGGAGAGGAATAAAAACAATTGAAATGATCGGCGGCGTTATGGAATGTCACACAGTACTTTGTAACTCAAGGTGCTGGATGGTGTTGGTACTGTTTATGGGTCTTCGTATCGCTTACCATCAGGCGAACGGCATGCTCGTCTTGTCCTTCGATGCCATAAAAAAAATTGCTCCCAAGGGAAACAATGGATATTGTTAGTCTAATTCCTTGAATAGATGACGCTGGTGTCGTATTATGTTTTAGGGATTTTTGTAGCGGAAAGGCTTTTCTCACGAGCGAAGACGCGTGCAACAGCTTGTATAATATAAAAAACACACATACACACTCACGCCTGTTATCCCCGAAGGGGTAGCCAGAGGCGCAACTAGTGCACCCACTTTTCGCCCTTATTCCGTTCTATGATGTGAAAGGGGGCGAGCCTATCACCATATCGGACACAAATTCCAGACTCCGGGCTAATAACGGAATAGGATAACACAAAATCACTTTGCCCGACCCGGGGATCGAACCCGAGACCTAAGCATTGCAGTCATAGCGTAATACAACTAAGCATCCGAGGCAATCAATACTATAATTGAGTAACAAATACTGATATCTCACAGAAACTACACAGAAACCTGACGCATATCACGTAGACCATTGCCTACCGCTCCAAGGTTCAACACATCCTGATCACTCATCTCTCGCCTTCGGATCGAAATCTGAAAGTGATGAGTCAGCGACCCCGATGCTTCAGAGATAGAAGGAAAGACCCAAGGTCTGAAACTGCTGATTCATAACGGCTTCTAACTGACGTGATCGAAATGGGCTTAACGAAAATGTTTACCGACTGCGTGGAGAAGAAGTTAAGTTTATTAGATGGTATTGGAACGAAGTTCCTTATCCTTATCTATTCCTCGGGCTATCTCAGTGCTGGTCAAAGCATCTGATCATTTCAATAGAATTTAAAATTTAGACAAACAGCCCCTTATTCTGTACCACCTATTGCTCGAGACGCCGCCCGCGTTGAAAAGTTTTTCCGGAAAAATCCCGCTTTATATTTTCTCGGGATAAAAAGTAGCTTATGTGTTAATCCCGGACATAATCTGTTTGTGTACCAAATGTCATCTATATCCGTTAGGTAGCTTTGGAGATGTGCAGTATGAAACAGAAAAGAATTCGACAAAAATAGCTGATTTGTTCCATTACTCTTCCTTAGTCACCCCCTTTCTTTTTTATCACATTTCATGAAATGTACATACACACCGGTTCTACTGATTTATTATATATGTACATGTTACCAGCCAAACCCGATTTCAGGACAAACTAGTTTTGCCTAGGCTACACTAGTTGCGTAAAACTCCTTCACCCAAAAATCCCCCAATCGGCTAGATTATGTTAAACTTTTATAAACCCAAAAAAAAGGTTTAAGCGTAAAACTCCCTTCATCCAAGACGGACGTCGAAAACAGAAACCCTCCAATCGGTACCTAGTTTAGCCTAGGCAAAACTAATTTGTCCTGAATTCGGGTTTGTACGGTAACATATATATGACACACGTTATGTTCACCGCTCGTAACAAGCGTGTAACGTAACGCATCGCGCTTATCAATTATCACTATTGAAATTGGCATACAAAACACCATTTAAGGCTAATTACACGAAGTTAACGCGACAAGTTAACGCTGTCATAGAAAGTAAGGGGGCAGATGTTGTTTTTCTCACGATATTGTAACATCCACATCGAAGTACTTTTTATGATAAATACTAATATAAATAGATTATTACTGGTTTTGATGCAATATACGTCCGTCTTGTGAAATATGGAATAAAAGACTTGTTTACTTTTCAGACTTTTATGAAAATTATAATACCTAATGCGATGAGTTAATCATTTTCATCGTAACTAATAAACATTGTATACTTCTGTTTAGTTATACAGCAATCTTTCTTGGTTTGTCTTGCTACGTCGCGTGACATTTAACGTCAGAGGAAGCGAGACAAAAATGTATTTAACTAGGACAGAGGTTTGTTAGGAAGATTAATCATCTCTACGTTAATAATACATATAATTAACGTGGTAATTATATATTACCTATTACATTATTAATAGTGGTCTACTACGTTCTCCTAATGAAATTCTGATGAGTAACACTCAGATATAGGTACTTCGGAAGTTATTTACAGACGTCGAAATGTTCTTATCATGAGTAAGCTTTCGAGTCCAAACATACTCTTCCTAATCCTTATCTCTTTCTTTAGGAAGAATTAATTATTGTTCCAGTATTATGGGCATGTGGAAGTCATTCCTGCCGGCCTAAGCAATAAAAGTGGTTCCGTCTTCCCCCCTTACATTCCTCGCTACGTGCCTGCTAAAAAAATTGCTTCGATTTCCTTTATCTCCGTTGATGAGTACGGCATGAGGTCATGCATAATGTCACGGAGTATCAACTGATCTTTACACAATGCTTTTAATCTCTAATATCTGTACCGAATCATTATTCTATAATGTGAAGGTCAAATTCTTAAGCTATTGTGGGAAAAAATAAAAAAAAACTGTATTAAATTGTCCGTTACTCATAATGTGACCTTTTTCTTAGAAAGAAGTTGAATTGGTCCGGTTGTAGAAATTGATGAGGAATCTGTGACATTTGGTCCTATTAACATATAATATATAAATTATTTTGGTTTGCGTTGAAAAATATGGTGTTGGAATTTCCATTTCAATGTATATTACTGCAAAATTATACAGTGGAAGCATTATCTGTTGCTTCACTTGTTGCAATCCTATGTAACACAATATTTTCTTAAATCAAAGAAATGTAACATAATTTTATATGAGTGATTGATAAAAAAATGCTTTTTTATTATTAAAGCCATAACACACATTTTAATCGAACAGAATACACGGACATTTTACCGATTATAATCTAGATTGACTTCCTTAATTATAAAAAAAAAACAAAACTATTAACAATTAAATTAAAAATAAGTACCTACCTACGTAATATTGCATTATATTACATCTAAAACTATTTAGATGTAATATAATGCAATATAATGTTTGTGTTTATAATATTAAGTTACAATATTTTGTTTTTGATGCTACGTAAAAATAGTCCCGACTTGTTCATTATGTCGACGTTTTTATGCTTTAGACGGCACATGATTCTTTATGTTTTAGTGCCAATGGGATACAAGTAGAGTGCATGGGGGTATATAAGGGGGGAGTTGCCCCCCCCCCTAGCTCATATCGAAAATAATCTGGGCCACATAACATGTACACATTATAATGCCTATGAGCACTTCTAACAAACATCCAAACATTTTCACCAACTTTCGCATTTACAAGATGAAATAGACCCAACAAAACCCAAAATAATCACTGAATTTGGTTACGGGGGTGGGGGGGGGGCAGTCGTGACCTATGGATCCCTACGCCTGTGGCAGGGTGGAACACCCGATGGTAAGAGCCAACACTACTAATATAGGAACAACGCTATTCAGCAAAGCAGGGTCGGCAATTACGTGGGAACTCGGGGGCTCCAGCAGCCCTTAAAGCCATCGGATTGCAGAGCAATTCCAACTCCATTCCTAGGTGGCTTCTGCAACACCCACTTAAAAAAAAACAGCAAAGTTTTCACAGATAAAAAATCCGTCACTGTCACGATTTTCAAATATGGTTTCGTCCGTTCGTCCTACGGGATTCGAACTTATAACCTCTAAGTGACTGCCTACACTAGCTGAGTCAGCAGTTGTGACATTAGCGCCAAGGTCGCAGAATGAAAGCTGAATATTTGGATCGTTGGCCTTTGACACTAGGTCCTCCTTTTGTGCGTCTAGAGGTTATATTTGCACTTATTATTTTTGCGCTTGACGACAGTCATCTCCAATAAAGAATAGACTCAGCGATATTTATAAATTTACCACTTTGTAGAAAGAGGCGAAACCACACTGACGCGAACACTAGAAATAGAGGACTAAATGTTGGCGTACGCCTATACGTTCACTTTATCTTCCTTGTACTTTTCGCCAATATTGACGTGATAGCTTGACAAGAAAACACAGTCTATTCCCTATATTTGGGGTTGTCTAAAAATATAAACATATAGGTATGTATTCTGCTGAGACAATGCCTGGACTTTCGAAACCCAAGGCACACACCTCTGACTTTTCAAAGTTACGTGTGTATTGTTTATGAATTATCGTTCACTTTAACGGTGAAGGAGAACATCGTGAGGAAACCTACATACCTGAGAATTCTCCATAAGGATTTCGAGGGTATGTGAAGTCTGCCAACCCGCACTAGGCCAGCGTGGTGGACTAAGGCCTAACCCCTCTCAGTAGTAGCGGAGGCCCGTGCTCAGCAGTGAGCAGGACATATCACAGGCCTGGTATTATTATAGGTATATATTAAATCAGCGATTCAAGACAGCTTGATATGTTTTGCCGAGATTTTAACCTTTATATTGTTATCTTGAAAAAAAACTTATATACGTAATACACAGATGCGGTGTAATGTCAGGCAACGTCGCTTTTTTATAAACCTAGGAATCTTTTACAATTCTTGATAAATATTTATAAATATAACACACAGATGAATCTGTGTAGTCAGGCTAAATCGCTAGTATTATAATCCTAGGAAACTTTCGCAATAGCTCATTATTGACTAGTTAGGTCACAATACCAATTAGTTACGAAACGAATCCTTTGTGTTTACATATTGATAAATAATATAATTATATATAATTGTGGTTCCGTGCATTTCACAGCGAAAAGGCGTTTATTACGAACAATGTAATGGCATCAGAAGCGATGATAATGTTAAATTATAGTAACTATTGACGTGCACTTGTTGCATACCTACTGAGCAAATCATTTACTTAGGCTATTTCTTATGAAGGGGTCATCCTCGTCCATGTTCCTCATGTGGACGGCGGCTTGAGTTATGGGACTCATTCCTGTGGACGCCGAGAAGGCATCTTTTGAACGAGGCTTAAAAAATACTGAGGCGGTTTATTTATTTTTTATGGCATTGTATGACAAGACGAGCATACCGTTCGCATGGTAAGCAATAAGACAGCCTATAAACAGTAGCAACACCATACACCCCTTTGAGTTACAAAGTACTGTGTGGCATTCCACTGCGCTCGTCATCCTGAAACATAAGTCTCATTATGTGCAGTAGTTACACTGGATACAATGTACTTTAAAACGGAACACAACAGTGCATGCACACTGCTGCTTGGCGGTAGAAATAGACATTGCGGTGGTGGGTACCACCACTCTCATATGTAAGAGTCCGTCTGGGAGGGTACCCAGACGGACTCTTACATATGAGAGTCTTACCACCAATTTTGGTTTTTGGTTTTGGTAACAAACGGAAGTATTGCTTTACTGATTACTACGCAGCCATCTGTGCCTTAACTCACCATGGTTGCAGTCGGAACACTATGGTCGGTTTGCAACCCTGGTCTACCCGCCCCGGCTCCCCTAGAGCTCCCCTGGCCGATAGCTTAATTGTTTTGAGACGTAATTGCGACCAGCACAATTGGTTTATAATAAGTTATCAAAACACGCAATATCTTATCGTGTTTATATAAAAGATAATACGGTTTGTACGTCGTTTTGGAAACAATGTTTACGTAATTGCTAATTGTCTTCGGAAAATCATGCAAAATGTAAGTCCAGTTTGAAAAATTACGGATGTCGCGTATGGGGAAACACATTGTTAAAACTATTGATGGTTTGCTTAACTCCATAGACTCTGATGTACAAAAACATATTTTCAAGGTTGCAATTCATCGAAAACAATATGCAAAATTTGTTGAAGCGAGCTATTATATCCTATTCCGAAGCCCACACACGCCCACACGTGGGCAACAACCTCGTGTCCTTACCGCCCAGGTGTCCTTCAAAAAAATATGTTTTCTAGTTCTGAAAAATAGGTACAAGTTTTTGTGGAAGTATCCTTTATTATCTTACTTATAACATATATAAATGCCAAAGTTCGTTATGCTGTTTGGATTTTTGTTAGATGTAAACTTAGAAACTTACTTACTGGTGGTAGGACTCTCATAATATGTAAGAGTTCATCTGGGTGGGTACCACCGCAATGTCTATTTCTACCGCCAAACAGCAGTGAAGGGCATTGTAGCCAGTGAACTACAGGACATAATGAGACTCAATATATTTTTTCTCAGGATGACGAACGCAGTGGAATGCCACTCAGTACTTTGTAACTCAAGGTGCTGGATGGTATTGCTACTGTTTATGGGTAGTCGTATCGCTTACCATCAGGCGAACGGCATGCTTGTATCGTCATTCGATTCCATAAAAAAAAAAGAAACTACTGAATGAAGCTGGATTAGATTACGCATATACCGTTTCCTACATTGTCATAGGCTATATTTTATCAAAAGACCACAGTGGAAATCCGGTAAAGGTCTTTCCGGATGCATCGGCGAACAACACCTAAAAAGTAGTGTTTTTAGCAATATTTGCGGAATACATGATGGTATTCACCATCCACGTTGACCCATATTAATATACTTTAGTATAATTGAAAAAGAATATAACAAATTGCTTGCCTGAAGGTAAGCACTAGTGGTGGCCTTGGCTAACGCGAGGCTCAGGGCAGATCTTTGCAATGCCTATTTTCTTTATGCCCCTTTCCAGTGGCGCCTAAGCCGGGCTCCCGCCCAAATAAAAAGCTCCTCTATAACAACAATTTCTTGGGTAATATAAGTTAGTAAACAAGCTGGTGACCTAAAGTAGGTCCACAGTTGGACATCGCGCGACATCCGTTGCTAAACGCGAGGCTCCGGACAGTTTTTTTATTTTTTTTTATGGCATCGCATGACGATACGAACATGCTGTTCACCTGATGATGGTAAGCGATACAACCACCCATAAACAGTAGAAACATCATCCAGCATCTTGAGCTACAAAGCACCGTATGGCACTCCACTGCACTCGTCATCCTGAGACGTAAGATGTTAAGTCTCATTATGTCCTGTAGTTACACTAGCTACAATGCCCTTCAAACCGAAACACAACAGTGCATGCACACTGCTGGTTGGCGGTAGAAATAAACATTGCGGTGGTACCCACCCAGACAGACTCTTACATATGAGAGTCCTACCACTAGTACAGTTGCCTGGTTCGCCTCCCTATCTTAAGGGTAAGGCCGTCACCAGATTCTGAGCGCCACAAATATGCGTTTAACATCGAAGTAATAAGTAGATATTTGAATTAAACTTTAAAGTCCGCAGTGTTTTAGTTAAATTTTCAGTGTAACAAAATTTTCCTGTTAGTATAAATAAGTGTTTTTCCTTTCCTTTGGTTTGATTATTTTTGTGCGCAGAATTCCATTCCTTTATTCTTACTATCATTATCGTATCAGGATAAAAACAAGTTACATCACTAGTTCGTGTACTGTCGACCCTTTTCCCCGACAGTGCGGACAATGAAGTCAATTACCAGACAGATGACGCCTCCGCCCATGTCGTGTGGCCCTGGCCACACGTACAGAGGACAGTATGACGACATTATAAAGAAAACATTTGTTTTTGTAGTATGGGCCTACCACTTATATACACATGATTCTATAATGTAAATTCATGAATAGGTTGAAGTGGTAAAGCAACGTTGTATATATTTATCTACAACATAAAATATTGTAGTACCGCTATCATAAATAAAACTGTGTGAAGTGTCAACGGTTTTTGACGCTTGATGTTGACGCCTCCAGCCTAAAGCAAGTTCGCTTGGAGCATCAGGCTCGTGGCCCAGCCATAAGAGTTCAGAAAGCGCGAACATTCTCGTTTCGTTCCTAATACCTGTTTGTTTTATTTTGGGCAAAAGTACTCTGTGACTCTTTCGGAATTGTGGGTTTTTGTGGGTGATGGTCGGTGGACATGTGATCTGACTGCCCATTAGCCAGTCTTATGAATAAAGAAATATTAGGATAAGAACGAGAGGATAGGATTTGCTGACTGTGAAAAATATAATGTCCTCCTTTATAATTATACCTTTTAACCAACTTAGAAAAAGGTTACTCAGTGCGAGATCGTATATATAGTTTGGTTACAATACTGTACTCTGTCTGTACGAAGTCCGTGACCATCGACACAAAGATGGACGCACTTTCTTGTTTAACATAAACCTTGCACGACGAATTTACATTTTTAATGCATCCGTGAAGATTTCGAAGGAATTTACTAAGAGCTGCATTCTTTTTTTAAAGTTAAAGTTTATGACATTTACAATTCCCACTTCCTGCAATGCAATGCAATGATGCAATACAATCAGCCCTGTATAATATACTGCCCACTGCTTGTACACGGGCCTCCTCTACAACTGAGAAGGTTTAAGACTTAGTTCACCACGCTGGGCTAGTGCGAGTTGGCAAACTTAACATACACTCCAGATTTTTATGGAAAATTCTCAGGTATGTAGGTTTCCTCACGATGTTTTCCTTCGCCGTTAAAATGAACGATAATTGATTAACAATACACACGTAACTTCGAAAAGCAGAGGTGTATGCCTTAGGTTTTGAATATGCGGGCATTGTCTCGACAGACCGTTTCATTCCCAACCAGGCTATCGTCCACGATAGCCTGGTTCCCACTTCCTGTTACCTACGATCTTACTATAGCTACTAATATAGTTATACTAGCTTTTGCTCGCGGCTCCGCCCGCGTGAATGAATTTTTCCGGGATAATTCCTTTGAAATAAAATTTCCTTAATGTCTTCAATTAATTACTCGGGATTTATATATTTTTATTTATTTTTTGTGTTTTGGCACTTTATCACACGTCACAGTGAAATTAATCTCATCTTACATACTTATTATTTAGTCCGTTAACTATTTACTACTACTTAAATTTAGTTTCTATAGTTAAAATAACTTCAATATACAAAATTTTGTCGTAACATTTCTATATACTTTGTTATAATATTGTAAACTAGTCCGCTTTATTTAACTTTTCTTTATACACAAGTTTTGGGTTACGATTAGAAGCAAGCATATTTTGTGATCAATAATTATTGTATTCATGGTTGTAACCTGTTTTGTGTTAAATAAATAAATAAATAAATAAAAGTCCCGCTTTATATTTTCCCGGGATAAAAAGTAGCCTATGTGTTAATCCAGGACATGATCTACCCGCGTACCAAATTTCATCGAATTCTGTTCAGTAGTTTTTGCGTGAAAGAGTAACAAACATCTATACATCCATACATCCAGACATTCTTACAAACTTTCGCCTTTATAATATTAGTAGGATATCTTCGATCTCTTCGCTCTGATAGACCAAGTCCTAGTCATATTTGGTTAGTTTCAGCCCCGGGTAATGCATATTGGGACTTACCTACCTATATTCCGGGAAAAAAATTCACTCCTGTGGAACCGCAAAAAGTAGTACCTATTTTATAACTTATATCTTACTAGCTTTAACTAACGGATCCGCCTGCGTGTTAAAGTTTTTCCGGGATATAAGTTCCGCTACATATTTTCCCGGGAAAAAGCCTATGTCTTTCCCAGGGTCTCAAGCTATCGCCATACCAAATCGTCGCAGCAGTTCAGCCCTGAAAGAACAGACAGACTTTCGCATTTATAATATAAAGTATGGATTACATCCAAAACGCCAGTAGTAACAACATGATTGACAGAAATAGATAAATATATGCACTTAGATATCCTCTCTCATAAACATGTAACTTACTAAAATACCTTCTAGTTCTTCGAAGAGGTGCAGCTTTTAGAATACATTAGTCCTACAAGTAGGTGGTATTGTGACCTACATTACACTCGGGATCTGATACACGGACGATTTTAAGTCGTTTTACATTGAATTATCATTTACTCTTTAATTTAGTAGTTAATTTTGTAGAATAGGTGGTATTTGAAAATTGGTAGCAGGTACTGTTTTATCATACGATTTTTATCATCTCGTAACATCCTGAGTAAGAAAGACAGTGTAGTATCATGCAGTTTATAGTTCGAAGTGTATTCTTTAAAGGCCGGTTCTATGCTTACATGGTTCTAATCCGCCAAATCTCGAGCATCGTAGAATGGGGCCATATCGTCTTATAAACAAAAATTTATATAAAATATTTTAAAGGGTGTCTTTCTTGGGTGATTTACTTATTTCTTGTCCGTCTGGATATCTTTAGGGAACCCTATTTTCTGCAGTAGGTCAGACGTCGTATGGCTGATGATATATTCCTAAATGAACTTCCTATTACCGCGAGTTTGTGTCCACCCTTAATGACTCAGTGATGACATATGTCTCAGTTGTGTCATGTCATTGTTCTAAAATAGCTGACGATGACATAAATTATAACAATAACACAAAGCCTACAATACTAGAAGTTATAGGGATGTACCTATAATTTTTGAACTGGTTTTAGGTAATAGAGCCACGCTTGTTTGCAGCACGAAAGAGGCACGACCGGAGCAGTACTACTGACTCACAGAAAACTTGGCTAGTGGTAGAACAATATCGTACACACGGTGTGAAACTCGTCATAGCGACCCACGTAATATATCGCATTTTTAGAACGAAAACGACACAATTCAAAACAAACGAAAATGGAGTTATCGTCATAAAATGACTTAAAACTGGTCCCATTTTACAAAAATATAATAAAGAGGCCCGATAATACAATAGTTTGGTCCTTTTCCCACTTGAATATGGCTGCCTCGGTGGCGTAGTTGTATTATGGTACGACCTCAATGCTGAAGTCTCGGGTTCGATCCCCGGGTCGAGCAAAGTGATATTGAGTTTTCTATTCAGTATCAGCTCGAAGTCTGAAATTTGTGCCCGATATGGCGATAGGCTCGCCCCCTATCACGTCAAGGGATGGAATAATGGTGAAAAGTGGGTGCACTAGTTGCGCTTATGCCTACCTCTTCCGGGATAAAAGGCGTGAGAGTGTGTGTGTATACTGAAATACACGACCTTGCCCTACTAGGAAGCTACTTTTCGACCCCCATCCGATCTAACGAGTGAGTACGTAAGTCTCATTTGAAATTCTTACGACGCGACGACGCGACGCGATGTCCTCACGATGATTTCCTTTAAAGTTCAAAAATGTGAAATCGTATTGTCAATATAAAATTATGATTTTATATAAAAAATCTTTTATCATTCGTGAGTTATTGTTCTCCTTTCACGGCGTTATTATATCATTTTTACATAATTTTTCATAAACACATTCCTTCACCAAATGTGTGAATCCGTTAAATCTGGGTTTACACCATATGTACATAATGAGATGAATTTATATTACTTAATCACATTCTGCACCGCTGTAAATATTCCTTTCCCGAAATATGTTTCCGCCGTGCACACTTAAACAATAAAATATCCTATTAACCTTATGTCTAAATCCTTTCAGTATGTCTAATTCTACAAACAACTAAACATGATAAAATCATTTGGATTTATAATATTTTATGTTAGCAGAATTTGCATTATGTCTGCTATAAATTAAGGTGCTACGCAAACATCAGCAGATTCTTGTACTCGATAAACGACAGGACATGGTAACAACGAGCTGCCAATATTTAGTTCTTTCACAGGAAAGTGTCACTGACAAAATCACCGATGAAACGTTGGAGCCATTTTTAAAAAAGAAGAAGAAGACATTATAGCTAATTGCTAAATTATTTAGTTGTCAGCTAGCTGGCCTGGTTGAAATAACTGAAATGAAAATTTGGCTACTGTTAAAAAAGTAATTGCGCCAAATGGAGAACATTTTCAATCCTGGCAATATCAAAGTTACATACGAAAGTTGTAAAGTTTTTTTCTAAATTAAAAATAATAATTACCTCTGAGCCTGTCTCTAACCATCATCACACTTTTGATTCAAAGATGTTCATTCAACATAATTTCTCCGACGATTAAATTCAAACTAAGCAATATCTCCATTCAAAATTTTATTACCTTTCTATGGTGTGGCTCTGGCCATAATCGTTTTTTTTTGTTACATCGAATGACGAGACGAGTATGCCGTTCCCTGATTATAAGCGATACGACCACCCATAAACAGTAGTAACACCATTCAGCACTTGACTTACAAAGTACTGTGTGGCATTCCACTGCGCTCGTCATCCTGAGACATAAGGTGTTACGTCTCTTATGTCCAATGGTTACACTGTCTACAATGTCCTTCAAACTGAAACACAACAGTACATGCACACTGCTGCTTGGCGGTAAATAGACATTGCGGTGGTACCCACCCAGACGGCCTGTTACTTATGAGAGACCTACCATCAGTATCGTGCCTTTGATTTAAAACTGTTCACCAACTATGACCTTGACGGAGAGAGTGTCTACGATGTACAGACTGCCTACATTATGGTGGTAGCTATGCGGTCCGCCCACGCAGACGAGTCGGCCACGGATTTGGCGCCGTTCGGCTTTCCGTTTCACATCACGTGGTAGTAACATGACTATTTTTGGATCGTGTGCTTTAGGCTTAAGTCGGGCACTTGAAATTTTGATCCGTAGAGTCTGAAAAGTCTGAAAAAATGGCCAAATACTTTTCCAAAACAAACGCGCTTTCATCACAATTTTAATGGGTGATGGTCCCTCCACGCTCCACTGGCTCTGACGTCTAACAATTTTTTTGGTTTGAATTGACCATTGTGGTCGATGTAACTGGCCATTATGAGACTCAACACCTAAAGTGGGTGATGAGTTGTGCAGTGCTTGGCAGTGCTTTTTAATTCAAAGCGCTAGTGCTGCTACTGTTTACGGGTGGTTATGTCACTTACCAAAAAGCCAGCAAGGGCTTGTTAAATCACTCAGTTGTTAAGGGTGGACTGCCTCGGTGGAGTAGTTGTATTACGGTACGACTGCAATGCTGTTGTCTTGGGTTCGGGCCATAGGCTCGCCACCTATCACATCATGGGACGGAATACGCAAGGCGAAAAATGCGTGCATTATTTCCACCTCTGCATACCCCTTCGGGGATAAAGGTATGAGTGTGTGTATTGTTACGTTTAGACTAGCAGCATCAATGTATTGCGTAATAACTTCCTGTTGCGTTTACACTAGTAGCAATATTTCAATAGTTCTATACACATGGGACTTGTCGCAAGTCCTTCAAGATTTAAAACTTGCAGAAGTCAGCTTGCCGTTATTGTTTGAACAATGCAAATACCTTATGAATGTCAACTTTTGCCAGATTCTATAATATAGACACCGATAATGAAAAGAAATTGCGTAATAATAAGAAATCGAGTGTACCTCAGCCTTTAAATAAAAAGAAATTGTAAAGAATAATAATAGTTACTTACAATAAAGATAAGGCGTTCTTGACATGTTTTGCATTAAGTGGACAGGAAAACCTTGTGAGAAAGTTATTATATTTATGTATAGACGTTTTCCCGGAATTCTTTGTCTTATGCGAGCTGCGTCTGCGGCTGCCGCCTCTTTGTAACCGATATCAAAAAAAGGTGTTCTGTATTCGACCCGTATGTATGCTTTTATGTCCGCGATTTTCAAAAAAATTACTAATCCGATTTTTATTCTATATAGCTTATTGGTTTTACTGATATATTTCTTTTTAAGACCCAAAGCAAAATGAGGGGTGCTCTAAGTTTATGACGTGTATACATGTGTGACTTCATAGCTCCCAGGCGAATGGACTAATTTTGATACATTTTTTTTTTGTTTGAAAGCTGATATATTGTGCATTCAACATTTAAATTGCTGTATTCTCTTCAATTATATTAATTATATGCTCCCAGAAACTCGCCGGGCTTGACTCCTCAAGCCCCGACGCGGACACCAGTGTCCATATATATAGGGTTTTCCCATACATCTATATATATAAGCGGGGCCTGAAGGATTATACATTCGGTGATATAGAATGTGTGCTGCCGGCTAGCTTACGGATGCAATGGTGAATTCTGAGGGATATTCTCGTAACGCAAAATATTGACGTAAGGACATTGATCTATTAAAAAACCTTAAGGATGATAATTATAAGTAATTAATAATCACGAAAGAAAAGACACACACATCACGCCATTATCCCAGAAGGGGTAAGCATAGATGTCAGGGCACCCTCATTTCTTCAAGTATGTTCCATCTCATGACGTGACTGGGGTTTCTAGGTTGTAGGCAAGCTTTTTAATTCTGAGCAAAAAACAAAATCACTTAATTTACCCAGGATTGGAACCCGGCACCTCGAAGCTCTGTCATATCGCGCACGCAACGCCATGGAGACAGTAATTAGTTATTGCACAGATAAAATAATTCATATATTGATAAGGTTATATATGATTTTTTCGAATGACGAGACGAGCATGCCGTTCGCCTGATGGTAAACGATACGACCACCCCTAAACAGTAGCAACACCATCCAGCACCTTTAGTTACAAAGTACCGTGTGGCATTCCACTGCGCTCGTCATCCTGTGACATAAGATGTTAAGTCTCATTATGTCCTGTAGCTGCACTGGCTACAATGCCCTTTAAACCGAAACACAACAGTGCATGCACACTTATGCAGTGCATATGTATACTTTTATAGTTATTAGAGGAAATTCTTCAAAATCCGTCCAGCAGATTCATGATTAACTCATTAACACATTACTGTTTATAAATAGATTAAATCACAGCCGTGTGGTTACTTCCATATAAGTCGAAAACCCGGCTGGTTTTTTACAAACAATGATTATGATTAGCGTGGTTTTCTCGCTAAATATAATTCAGTGACGAGCTGTTTATCGCCGCTTGCATGGTCTAGTGGTTGGATATATCCTGTATGCGTGGGTGTTCTGGCTCAAGGTCGATTCTGGAAAGAGGGTTGTACCTTAAAGAATAGTACGCCCACTCCATATTGAAATGAAATGAGGGCAGAAGAATGATAATAAAACATTTGTAATTATACCTTAAGGTTGACTGGGGGGAACGCTTTTGGCATTAAGTCCGTCGATACATCCTACTAATCCTGTTTGTTAGAATGTCTGAATGTATGGATGTTTGTTCCTCTTTCACGCAAAAACTACTGAACGGATTTTGATGAAATTTGGCACACGGGTAGATCATGTCCTGGATTAACACATAGGCTACTTTTTATCCCAGAAAAACTTTTTAACGTGGGCGGAGCCGCGGGCAAAAGCTAGTTTGTATATAAAGTGCAATATACCAGATTTATTGAATTCCATACCATGCCAACCCTGCATTATATACTGCCTACTGCTGAGCACGGGCCTTCTTTACAACTGACGGATTAAGGCCTTATTCTACCACGCTGGCCTGGTAGGTATGGGTTGACAGACTTCACATACCTTCGTATTTCAGAGAACTTCTCAGGTATGCAGGTTTCCTCACTATGCTTTCCTTCGCCGTTAAAGCGAGCGATAATTCACAAAGAATACACACTAGAGTGTGTCACGTGTGGTTTGAACGTACGAAAAAAAAATGGTGGCTATTAAAACTCCACAATTTCAATTTTAACGGTTAAAGTGGACTGTATAAATAGGCGGTTTTTGTGCACTGGTAGTGTTCTGTGTATATGCGGAAACAACAGGCAAGGGACGCGGGATAAAAATAAAGGACTTCCTGCGGCGCGGTGACCTACCTGCTCCAGATGCTTCGCCGGAATCCCCGTTCTTGCGGTCTTCAAGGTAGTGGTGATGCGACGGCAGGCGAATTGCAAGTGTGTCAAATAGAATTGACATAGATAATTGACCAAGGACAATAGAAAATTGATTATGTCCTTGGTACATTTTTATATTTAGTGCCAGCGCGCGTTCCATATGCGAACTTGACACTTCAATGTTGAGTGGATAAGGGTAGGGGAAAGGTTGTGTTGTTTAGCATGATATACACTATGTACAGTACATAATGCCAATATATTATAACAATTCCAACCAGTATCTATGATAGCTTTGTAGTAGTAGATACATTGTAGTGTTGACTCCTCAAGCCCCGCGATGGATACCGGTGTCCATATATATAGCGTGTTAACACCGGACATTATAAAATTATTAATTTTAGAAAGAAAGAAAGAAAAGCTGTGTATTTGTGACAAACATAAAACTATAAAAATTTAAACAATACAAACACTTAAACTTAACGTTGTCACAAAACGGCTCCAGCTCAGCATATGCTGGCGGTAAAGCTAGCGCTGATCTTCTGTTGGGCTGCTTGGTGATATCACGGCCAGCCTTGGCTGACTTTTTAGATTATGACGCCATGATATTTGTTTATTTTTTAATTCATTTTAATTTTTTACTGCCACTAATTTAAAGGTTAATTATCGCAGAATAATAATTTTAGGCGACAAATACAATGCTACATTTTTGTAACGTACTTTTTGATATTCCTGATAATCTTTGTGATCATCGGACAAGCATCCTGCTCGTCTTATTCATTTACATGAAAAATATGATCTCAACGATAATTTTAAAGTCAACTTACCTTAACTTCTCAGATGCTCAAATGATTAACACATTACTTACATGGTAAGAAATGTAGAGCCTTCCTTTTATATAAAAAAAAACAAATAATAAGAAGATTAGCAAAATGGATTATATAATTTTCAGGGGCATAGCAGAATACCTGCATTAGATATTGTTCAATGTGGAATAGATAACTTTCGATATACCGGGTAGTAAAAAAAAGGTAAAACTTAATCTTGTTATATCTGTGTTAATTGCTGATTCCCTCTTAAATCTTACTGATGACTATAAGAATTATCATCATCATCATCATCAGCCGCATGAAATCCACTGCTGAATTTAGGCCTCCCCTAAAGATTTTCAGCTGGTCTGTAAAAACTGTTACTGGTGGTAGTTTTCTTATATTATGTAAGAGTCCATCTGGGTGGGTACCAACGCAATATCTATTTCTAGCGGCAAGCAGCAGTGTGCATGACTATTGTGTTTCGGTTTGAAGGGCATTGTACCCAGTGTAACTACAGGACATAATGAGATTTAACATCTTATGTCTCAGGATGACGAGCGCAGTGGAATGTTACACAGTACTTTGTAACTCAAGGTGCTGGATGGTGTTGTTACTGTTTATGGGTGGTCGTATCGCTTACCATCAGGCGAACGGCATGCTCGTCACGTCATTCAGAGATTACTGTCTTCCTACAGTAATACTCCGAAGGGTCGGAATAGTGTTCGGAATGAACTTTAGACCCTCTTGGCAGTCTAATCTGTTGTGAATTCTGGTACAAAGAACTAGTGACATACCTGAAAATGGCAATAATTTAAGTAAATTGCATACAACATCAATCACACAGAAAATAGCATAAGAGAGAGCCAATGCATAATATCAACCAAGTTATTTGAACACGCTACCGCCTCGCTGGCGTAGTTGTATTACGGTACGAATGCAATGCTGAGCTTTCAGGTTCAAGCCCTAGGTCAGACAAAGTGATATAGGATTTTTCTATTCAGTACCGGCCCGGAGTCTGGCATTTGTGCCCGGTATAGCGACAGGCTCGCCCCTTATCACATTATAGGACGGCATACGCACGACGAAAAGTGGGTGCACTGGTTGCGCCTCTGCCTATACTTTCGTAGATAAAAGGCGTGAGTATGCGTATCCTTTTAGACACGCTGCTGATTGGAAGCATGATGGGTTATGTCCAAACTCATCAATCATGAGACTTAGGTCTATTGTATAAGTCCAAATCCCTTATAACCTTTAAGCCCATAGACCCCCCTTGCTTTGTTAACTTCTGTCACTAAACAGTGTACAAGCCGTATTGTACTCTTAGCCTTTTGTTTTGAAAGGCTGTGTTTAGAATAATTTTAGGCTAACGAAAACAGTGCGTTACAATAATTCAGGGCACAATAATTAATAATAATTCAGGATCTTTCGACGACAAGCACGATAATATGCAGTAATTTTTTTTTTTCATTAAATTATGTGTGACTATTGTAACCGTTTCAAAGTTCACCGCAGGCATAACACCTACCACGAGAAGGGCACCTGCATATCATTAAAAAAAATTACACGGCTGATTATGAATAGATCCGAATGAAAACATGAAAATGTCCTATGATTCAGCTGTGCATCAACATCTCGAGGTCATCAATATATTGTTTCATAAATGGATAGTATATAAGAAGTCGTCTCGACACGGATACGCTTGTTCCGACGGCACAACGAAGAGGGCTCGACGTATAGTGGTGGGAAGTAACACTGTGGACTATTTTTCAGTTGTTGTCAGTGTTCTGTGTAACTGTGCAGTGTGGTGGACGTGAAAAACTGTGAGTCAATTTTTTTACATATTAAGGGCGCGCGTTGATGTCTTTTGTGCATGATTTTGACTGATTTTTGGATGTTTGTCATGAGTATTTGGATGATTTAGAGATGTCATTCTAGAGGGTGATCTATTTTATATCAGGGTTTAGAAATAATATTTTGTGGTAAATATTTTAAATATACCCTATTCAGCTTTAATAACATTTCAAAATGATAATATTTTTAATTTATAGAAGAAAGAAGTATGAAATAGTATTAAATTAAAATTCTATAGCATATTAAAAACATTACATGATCTTAAATTTATAATATTACACTTTTAATCTAGTTCGAGCAATTAGTTGTTACATAAAATTAGACATTAAAAATATTATATTAGAGGTGCCCGTGTGTAAATCATTAAAATATGGCCCAGTAATTATAGGTTCAAAGATTGCGACATCATATTACCGTCTCGAAAGCTTTTACATCATGAACATCTAAAACGCATTGATGTAATTAAGTTTTCAATTACCGTGGTCTGATTGATACTAATACTTTTACTTTCTTTAAGTTTATTTTATAAGCCGGATACAAATTGAATAATAAAAATCTAATATTGTAAACAATAAACTTAGTATTTCATAATATTTCTTGTTGAAAAATAATATAATAAAAGCGAAGTAAAATGCAATTTCTTTGTAAGGAATCAATATGGTTGTCAGAATGAAAAAGGTGTTATGAAAATACCTGTTTAAAATTCATATGGACTCATAGTTTTTACAGCGGGTTTTTCCGAAATAGATTCTATTCATAATCGAGTTGATTTTTTTAAAAATAAACTACAGATGGGACGAAGTCTCCACTCGTATCGTGTATACTTAACTACTATAATCTTTCTATGTTTATAGGTACTGACAACGAGAATAAATTAAACAAAATTTATGCAATTCAGTGATGAAAGATGTTTTTACCGTTTTCGCGCCTTTTACATTACTTGTAAGTTTTAGCTACCGTACCTTGTTTTTCCTAAAATAGTAAAGTATAAGTTACTAGAAGACCATAAGATAAGTGAATGAAACATTTGTGGGAAATATATATCACAAACAGATGGAGGTTAATAAACAACTTTTTAATTTTACATCTGATAAAACAGGAGAAAAAAGAGTATAAGTAAATTTTGTCCAGCTTTTACAGTACTTCTTGTACTTGTACTCAAAGGGATATATAGATACATTCCTATTATTTAATTATGAGGCATCATATTACTAATATCTTGAGTTATTATTTTATTAGTTGGTATTAATAAATTCTATATAGAACGGAAATCCCTAGCGCGTCTGTTTGTCTTTTCGCGGTTTACTCGCGATTACCTAATTTGGTTATGAAGATGGGTATTTGGAACCTTATTTAAAAATAATGACATTTTCTTAGTTTTTTTTTAAATTCATTATTTACATAAAATCTTATTCTAAGACTTAAAGCTTAACATTAATTGAACATATTTTTATATTAAAGTGATAATTACCAAATTTACCTAAATCTGTACATCCAACAATAAAGATATGATAAAAACTTTTTAATAAAAATAAACTGACTTGAAAACCACTACAAATCAAAAAATAATTAAAATTTGTATTCGCTTAGTATATAAGTATATTTGGAGTCGATGCCTAATTTAAACTGCCAGCTAAGCTAAGGAAATACACGAACAAATATACGAAAACATTGCTCAATTTAAATTAGGCATGGACTCCAAATATACTTATATACAAAGCGAATACAAATTTTAATTATTTTTTGATTTGCAGTGGTTTTGAGTCGGTTTATATTTTGTTAAAAAGTTTTTATTTATTGCTTTTTGTTAGTTAATTATAGAATGGTGTAAACAATACATCATAGATATACGATTGCAGCATTCGCGAGTCATCTGTTGTTAGTTATTGAAGAGTTCCATAGTGTATCTCCAAAGATTTTTCATCAGATCTTCATAAATTATATACTAAACCTTCCCTGAAAAATATACATTTCAATATCGAAAACCACATCCAAATCGGGTCAGTAGTTTTTGAGTAACACGCGGCCATACAAATTTACATAAATACATACATACGGATCGAATACAGAACCTCCTTTTTGATGTCGGTTAAAAAGTAACGTCTATGTCTCAACTTCGCGGGTAAACAGTGTGAATACAATCACTAATGTCACAGCAAATATACCATTTTCGCTATACTTTTGTAACATACGATAATAAGGTGTGTCAGCATGACTTCGGTTTTGGAAGTCTGTAATATTGCAATAAAACCGGGCTTCTGCCGATATGCTATAGCGAAATTGATGGCATCCCCAAATATTATACAATAATAAGTTTTTTTTGGGCACAAAAGAATTCCGAATTGCGTAAACACGGCCTGACGTCAACCCGGATACGATGGACTGTATGCAAATATATCTACTATATCTTGGACCCACGACATACCGCGCAGCCGAATTTAATCAATTGAATGCTTTAGTTGGATATTTTTTCTAATTGTATGTTTATTTTTTTATTTTTAAGAAAATTTATTTATTTTATCAAATTACAATGATTATTTGCTTAAAATGTAAAGAATTTACTGATTTTACGCCCGAGGAGAACATTTTCTGACCAAATAAATGATCTTCTCAGAAAAGGGCAGGTCAGGAGTACCCTTAACAGACGAAAATGTATGAAAAGAACTATGAATGTGGAAGAGGCGAAAGAGGTTTGTCAAGATCGTAGCATGTGGCGCTCAATAGTCTCTGCCTACCCCTATGGGATAAGGGCGTGAGTGTGTATGTATGTATGTATGTAATTTACTGATTTGATGTAATAAAAAACCGGACAAGTGTGAGTTGTACTCATGTACCGAAATTCCGACAAAGTTGTATGTAAGGTATTTAAGTGTATAAATTCAATGCAATGCAATGCAATCAGCCCTGTATTATATACTGCCCATTGCTGGGCACGGGCCTCCTCTACTACTGAGAGGGGTTAGGCCTTAGTCCACCACGCTGGCCAAGTGCGGGTTGGCGGACTTCGCATACGTCTAGAAACTATAGAAAATTCTCAGGTATGTAAATTTCCTCAAGATGTTTTCCTTCACCGATAAAATAAACGATAATTGATAAGCAAATACACACGTAACTCCGTAAAGTCAGAGGTGTATGCCTTGGGTTTTGAACCTCCGCACATTGTCTCGACAGACCGTTCTATTCACAACAAGGCTATCGTCCATTTCTCCTTATAAGTTTCAATAGCTTCGCCAAAATTAATTAGTTAATTAATCAGATTTAAAACTTGGTAAAATCGGTTTTTGTTACTGAGGTACATATTTACAGTTTTCAGATTTTCCTTTATAAATGCGCTGTATGACCTTGCTTCTTGCCTAATTTCATGATTCTAAGTCAACGGGAAGTACCTTATAGGTTTAATACCCTTGCGAAATAGCAAAATATGCAACATAAACAGTCATATCTTTTGACGACATTGATTTTCAAGTTTTATTTTTAACAGCTGAAAGAAACTATAACCCACTTGGAGTTATAATCTTACTTCTTACTAATATTATAAAGGCGAAAGTTTGTAAGTATGTATGGATGTCTGGTTGAATGGATGTTTGTTCCTCTTTCACGCAAAAACTACTGAACGGATTTCCATGAAATTTGGCACACGGGTAGATCATGTCCTGGATTAACACATAAGCTACTTTTTATCCCGGGGAAATATAAACCGGGACTTTTATCCCGGAAAAACTTTTTAATGCGGGCGGAGCCGCGGGCAAAAGCTAGTTTGATATAAATTTCTAGTTAGTATCGCAACGCGTTCCTGAGAAAAAGGGTCTTGAGAGACAGACAGACTGACAAAGAATTGATCCTATAAGGTTATTTTTTTCGTACTCTCTTGCGTACTTCGTACCATGATGTGATAGGGGGCGAGCCTATCGCCATATCGGGCACAAATTCCAAAATTTTTTTCTATACTATGACATTCAACAGTCATAATTTAAGGCAGAATTAATAAATAACATTATTAATAAAATTCGGTATTGGGAAAATCTGACGGTCTTCCATGAACTTATGCGTGTAGACTTGCGTTAGCATAGTACAAATTAAGCTCGGTAGTTTATTACGAGTACTACTTATTGTTACTCACTGGGCGATGTTTGGACACTACTTATTATACCCAAAATAATGATATCAATAGCTCTCTTCACATAGAACTCGAAAATAAACCAATCAAAAAAGTAAACGTGCGTGTTAAGATCATTCTGATTGATTCATATTAGAGTCGATATCTATACTAATATTATAAAGCTGAAGAGTTTGTTTGTTTGTTTGAATGCGCTAATCTCAGGAACTACTGAACCGATTTTGAAAATGCTTTCACTAATAGGAAGCTACATAACTCCTGAGTGCTATAGGTTACTTTTTATCCCGGGAAAATATTTTTGTCCCGGTAAAATTTTTTCACGCGGACGGAGCCGCGAGCACTACTAGTTAGGAATATCAATCAATCTTTTAATACTATGGACATTCCTTAACTCGCTACGAAATAGCGGAACCACACAGAAGTGTTGAGAACCCTTATCCCGCAGTTCTTTTGAGTAATTCTTAAATCTATGTAAATAGTGTTTACATTTAACAGAGTCGATATTTCTCAATATCAATTTAAGTAAGTGTGTGCTCAAAATTCTTCGTTTTACCTGAAGAGGACATTGAATTGGCTTAATTATTATTTTCCCCAAGGTAATAAGTATTAACCCATTGCGAGTCGATTAGCAAAATTAAATTTTAATGATCTTTAAGTCCTGACCTTGGAGTAACATTGATAAAATGTTTTAACAGCTTGTAAAAGAATAATAAACGTATAATCTTATCTTTATCAAATTGAATTGAAAATACTTTGTGGATGTTAACGGACTATATGGACGCCACGTCTCGAAAACTTTGCAGCCTTCATGGTCACGGGGTGGGCTGAGGTATTGGTTGACCAAATAGTCAATGCTCTTTTTTATGGCATCCAAGACTAGACGAGCATGTCGTTCGTCTGATGGTAAGCGATACGACCACCCATAAACAGTAGAAAAACCATCCAGCACCTTGAATTTCAAAGTACTGTGTGGCATTCCACTGCGCTCGTCATCTTGACACATAACATGTTAAGTTTCATTATGTCCAGTAGTTACACTGGCTACAATGTCCTTCAAACCGAAACACAATAGTGCATGCGCACTGCTGCTTGCGGTACAAATAGACATTGTGGTGGTACCCACACAAACGAACTCTTACATATGACAGTCCTACCACCACTATCTACCTTCATTTTTAATCTATACTAATATTATAAAGCTGAAGAGTTTGTTTGTTTGATTGAATGCGCTAATCTCAGGAACTACTGAACCCATTTTATAAATTTCACAAGGAAGCTACATTACTCCTGAATGCTGTAGGCTACTTTTTATCCCAGAAAAACTATTTCACGCGGGTGGAGCTGCGCGATCTAGTTATACAATATTTATCAAATTACTTAATTTAAAATCTGTTTTATTAATTGTTGTTTAGTCTTCAGTCCTATCACACTGACCCTTCCAGTGCCAGGTCAGTCTGGGCCTCGCGTCTACATGACCCGTGCCTCTATTATTTCAAACAGGTATATCACAATAATTCTATTCAAATGATTGCATAAAGAATATTAAATTATGAATATTATTAACGAAACTAGATCATGAATTTGAATTTGTAAATATTTTGATTTATTCTTTCGTAATGCGAAAAGTGGATCGATTTCAACGAGAATTTGTCTAATATTAGCTCTTTCTTGTGCCTACAATGGGTCATAAACACTAAAATGGTATGCGTTTTGTGCATTGTTTGGTGCAGGCAGAAAAATCTTAATAAATTATTAACTTTCAAGACAACCGGTTGTTGCGTAAGTGTGTGTCGCGGAGGTTAGTGATGGCTTCTCTCGAGCCTTATGCGTATCGAGACATGTATGATTTTACTGGGGGGTAGTCAAACTACCAAATTGGTTTTAAATGCTCTCCATCATCCAGGGACATTGTCAACAATTAAAAAAAACATGTGCACACACACAAGTGCATATGGCAAGCGCTTTTCACTCAGACATCACATCAAATATCATATTTTTTTTTTATGTTGAATAAACGAAAACCCTAATACAATTGTTGTTTCTTGTCAATAGAAGCAGATAAAATGGCGGTAACCCAAACAGACTCCAGTACGTCAGATATCTAATCAAACAATTTAGATATCATCAACAAACTTTATTATCCAAAATTTCACTAAACAGCTTTTAGTCACGTCAAATAATTTAACGGAAAAACACTGATTACCCGTGTCACTGATTAAAACGTTTATTGAGACTCCAACGATCAGATATTAAATATCAGTAGGTTAGCCTTAAATTCTTCGTTTTATGGGAGTCAAGTTTCATAGGACTGTTGGATTTTATTGCAATAGGATACAATCTTAAAATTATTATTTTATTACATGGAGCTAAGAAATAATTATATAAATTTTATTACCAAGTGATTTTGAGCTTCGTAGTTTTTTATGGCACAGTTTTGTTCATTAGCAGGTGTGGTACTAGATGTTTGATGATACTGCAATATCGGTTGGATATAGCGGTTTTGAAGTAGAGATTCTAACAGGCCGCTATAATTTCTACTACTGGCGAGGGGTCTTTCGTCAGTTGATACTCTGTAATCCAATTACCATCAGATGCAGTGGGGCCACGTGGCCAAGCCTGTATATTTGGAAGATATTTGATCCATTGCAAACCTTACCTAACAAAAACAACAAAAAACTGACACTTCACGACAGTCTTTGTGTCAGACAACGGTACCACACGCTAGAAAACGTCCTAGCATTTATTATCTATACTAATATTATAAAGCTGAAGAGTTTGTTTGTTTGTTTGTTTGTTTGAACGCGCTAATCTCAGGAACTACTGGTGCGAATTGAAAAATTCTTTTTGTGTTGAATAGACCATTTATCGAGGAAGGCTATAGGCTATATAACATCACGATGCAACTATTAGGAGCGAAGAAATAATGGAAAATGTGAAAAATGCGGGGAAAATTATTCATCCTTGAGGGCTTCCATTGCGTGCGCTGCGAAAACGGTTCAAGATACCAAAAATATATGTATGAAAGAATTATTCCTCTTGAAATGATCTAAAAAAAAGTCCGCGACAGTATATGTCTATCTTTTAAAATAAACTCTCTAGAACCGTTTTTATGATAATCAAATTTGGTCGAAATCAATGCATTATTTGTTAAGAGTTGTATCAACGTCATAATATTAATCTTTATACAAATAAATGTGTTGGATAGAGTGATTCAACGGGAAGGTTTTTATGTATGTACTTTTAGTCCGGAAAAACTTATTAACGCGGGCGAAGCCGTGGGCAAAAGCTAGTCCCTAAATAATTATAAGGATTTTTAAAGTTGTATCACTTCTACAATTCATACCTTTACACTTCTTAGTTTTGCCTATGCACGACTATTACATCTTACACATATTCCTAGTGCTTAAAACATCAGATTTTAAGTTATGTACTATGAGAACATCAATAAATGTTTAGGTGACACATGATGTGTTAACACACAGCTAATTTAATTTACATTTGTCAATTTTCGTGAACTATGACTTTGTGAGTAATGGCCCCGAAGACATAGCCCTTCCATGGACTACCTTATTCGTAGACCGCATTTTCCGTAAACTTGCTCTTAGCATCGTGAGAACAGCGCCATCTCAAGGGGGCAAAATTCTATTTTTCAAGCTGGAACCAATCAAACACATTCACAAATTGTTCAAATCGGCTCGGTGGTTCCAAAGTTACACGCTAACCGAAAAAAGATATTCATACAAAAATGTCATCCAAATTCCTAACTGTTGCCGTTGATTGTCCAGCTCATCTTACTAATATTAAAAATGAGAAAGTTTTTAATATTGGTAAGATGACCACCGCCACTACAACTCATGTAAGCCAGGATCAGTAACGGCACGCATTTTATGACACCAAGCGATGAAGCTCGGCGAGTCTCAGGGAACACTAGTCTGTCTTTATCCCGCAACGAAATTATCAAATAAAATGGGAAAGTTTGTGAAATGTCGATGTTTGTTACAAGTAAATGCAGAAACAACTGAACGGATATAAATTTACATAGATATTTGGCACACGGGTAAATCATGTTCTGGATTAACATGTAGGCCACTTTTTGTCCCAGTGATTTGCTTCCATGGGAAAAGATGGATAGTTTTAATCTGATTTGTTAATTAGATAGCGCTGGTGACGTATTGTGTTTTAGGAACTATTCTAGCGAGAAAGGCTTTTCACGCGAGCGAAGCCGCGAGCAACATTTAGTTTCCAATATTTTGCATACCAAGCTCACAGAATTTCACATGGACTAGCATAAGTATCGAACTAAAAATTCTTTGATTTACCCTGTAGCCTTTAGAGTTTAAGTATTCTTTCTTTTTTTGACATTGAATGACGAGGACTAGCATGCCGTTCGCCTGATGGTCAGCGATACGACCACCCATAAACAGTAGCAATACCATCCAGCACCTTGAGTTACAAAGTACTGTGTGGTATTCCACTGCGCTCGTCATTCCGAAATAGACATTGCGGTGGTACCCACCCAGACGGAATCATACATATGAGAAACCTACCACGATAACTCCAAAAAAAACATGAAGGTAATCTGGTTATGAAGGAAAGGATTATGGATTAGCGGAGTGTATATTTTGGCTTTTGGCTTTTGGCGTTCAAAGTCTTCGTCTAAGAGGAAATATCTACAAGTAGCAAAACAGAGATGCTACTCTTAACTCCTATACCCTAAATATAAATTGGTATGTTTTATAAAAGACGTCATAACCCCGATTATACCAATTAAATTGTCAAATAAATTATAAATTATAATTCATGATAACGCCATAAATAATCAATTCTACGATTCCATACAGTACAAACTTTGTCCTTTGAGAACTCGTCTAAAGTGGTTTAGCGTTTCGTCGGAGGATTAAAAAACCATTAAGTAGTGAAAGTTTTATTGACACCTGAAACTTACTTTATTGATATTTCGTATTTTGTAATATCATTCTCGGGTCAGCCAGGGTTCACTCATTAAATCGGGAGGGGATAATACTGGCGATAGCTGAGAGACGCAATGAATTTCAATAAATATTCTATTTGGATTATAGTAGCTCAACTTCTCCTTCCCTAGCCCTATTCTTGTCCCCAATGTCCGTGTCCTTTGTGCCTATCAGTCCGTGGTAGTCGCTATTTAATGTAGGTACCATAAATAAGGGTGGTGGGTCTCTCATACGTAAGAGTCCAACTGGGTGGGTACAAGGGTTGCGAGCGCCTAAAGCGTTCACCCCAAAGTCCGGTGTAACCAGAGAAGCTGACTCTCGTCAGGCTACTGGCCGGTAGGTCTGTGTTAAAAAAAAGGTGGGTACCACCGCAATGTCTATTTCCACCGCCAAGCAGCAGTGTGCATCCTAGTGTATTGTGTTTCGGTTTAGGGGACATTGTTGCCAGTGTAACTACTGGACACAATGAGGCTTAACATCTTAGTCTCAGGATGACGAGCGCAGTGGAATGCCACACAGTACTTTGTAACTCAAGGTGCTGGATGGTATTGCTTCTGTTTATGGGTGGTCGTATTGATTACCATCAGGCGAACGGCACGCTCAGCTCGTCATTCAAAGCAATAAAAAAAATGTTATATATGTACCTTTGTAAATTTGCTATTGTCTCTACCTTGATGACTTTGTAATAAGTGCTTTTCTTAAGCCTACTAGATTAATAAATGATTTTATTTTATTTTAATAGGTACACAAGACCATTGGCATGCCAGGAAATGTTATGCCCGTCTACTTTACCGGTTGTACACCGGTACTAGATACGACTGGAATGGACCCAAATTTATAATAATGGTTCATACAACTTATTTCATACTACATGCAACATACATACGTTTGCCGTCCAGTATGATACGAAAACCATTAAAATATCTGCGGAACCCGTAATACTTACGCAATAAAGACACGATTTATGTGAAAACATAATTATCAACCATTAACCTTTAGTGAATTTAAATAAAATCGTTAGAAAATAAATTAGTCTGACCTATGTCACCCTATTTTTATTTGGTCTGGAAAACTTTTACAATGGCCTTCTATTTCTTGTTTTTTTTTTCTATAATACCTATTTGGTGCTACTAACTTATTATTAGCTGTTGCTAACAGCAGAGAGGGAATTAATTTTTGTACCAGCAGTTTTTCGTGGATCCGCTCGCGCTAAATTTAAATCAGTCTTAATGATCGTTTTAGTATGAAAAGTAGCCGTGTTTATCTAGGAGTGGCCTATCTGTGTGCTATATTTTCAAATGAATCCATGATCACTAACATCCAAACATAACAAACTTAAACATTTATAGTATTAGTAAGGCAAACCAAATGTATTGATTCGGTGACAACTGTATTGTGATTCTCATTAAATTTTCTAGTTTAATGAACATGTAGTTGTTAGGCAAATGACGATTATCAAAACAGTTTAGCGAACTACTTGTAGGTTTTAATTTGAACAATTATAATCGTGTCTTAACGTACTTTAATACTTTAATTTCATTTATGATTAAAGAATCGCAACAAATAAGCCGTCTTATTACTACTTATCATGTGACTATGCTTTTGACTAGATATCTTATAAAAAATATCATTATTTTTAGTCACAATGTGTGGATAACGCCTTGTCTACCCCTTCGAGGCTAAAGACATACACCTATATATGTGTGTATATCTAATCGCAAAAATCATAAATTTTCTTTAAAGCACCATGTGTATCCCCAAGGTCGTCATTTACATGTATGTGACACATATGTATATAACACCCACGTAATGTTAGTGGACATGGAAATACCCATTTTAACTTTAAAAACTTGAATATGTTAAAAAGGTTAACATGTGGAAGTCTTTGCATATTTTTGGAGACTGGGAACTGGAGTGGAATCTCAGTATCTTTTAGGGTAAGTGGTTGCCTGATATCATACCAACTGAGATATGGGTTACTATGCTACTAATACTCAATAGTGTTTGCGTGCTTTTGCATGTATCTGTCATGGTGGCGTAGTTGTATTACACGTTACTAGTACGATTTGCGAGTTCAGATCCTGGGTTCGAATCCTGGGTCAATCTAAAAACATTTCTACTGGGTTTTCCCATCTTAAAAATTATTCAGTCGCATCTCGGAGTCAGGAAGTTGGCGGTGTGATACCCCCGTGCCTCGGAAAGCACGGAAAGCCGTTGGTCCTGTCATGTCTCTCCGGTCATGTCGAATTGCCGTCTGACCGGATGATGAGATTGAAGGAATAGCGAGTGCACCTGTGTACTGCGCACACACTTGTGCACTATAATATCTGCGGCGTACCTAGCTGATCTCCGTTGATATTAGCCGCCGTGACCGAAATTGGCTAGGACGATTACGTTTTTTGTGTAGAATTAGAAAAATGTAAACTAAAGTTTACTTAGGCTTCACACGCAACTGGTAGTAGGTACATAAAAAAATATTGTACTCAATTTGATTCCTCATGTTAAAACCGAGATGCTAACAGCTTTTCGGTTAAGAACTCTGTAAATGGACCATTGAAACGGGACAGTTTCTTTATACTACTTATTTGGTAACCAAAAGTATTTTATTCCCGCTGTCCATGGAAGAAACGTCAGTTGCAACTTTCAAGTACAAATTTTGAAGCATTTGACTTCATCTTCATGCTGAGACATTACGTATTCATTCTCTTAACACTCAGTATATTATGGCCTACTATGTCCTTCAAATCGAATCATAATTTGCATATTGTTGCCAGAAATAGACAAGGCTATTATAACTACCTACATACTCGCAGCAAGAGACATACTTAAAAATGTTTTCTTCCTCTGTGCTGATTCTGTAAATAATGTGCCTAAATAATTAAGTGGAAAATGTATATTTTATTTTAATTATGTATTGATTTGACATAAGAGTCTTCTACTAATAGTTTTTTTATTGAAGTTATACTTAAGCGTGGGGGCTGGGTTAGGTAGTCGGATTTGTGGTTTGGCTAAAGGGAGGTCCCATGCGTTTCCCACACCATTTCACATAATTACTTCGCAGATCATGTTTCGACGGAGAATCTTGATATCGCGATTTACGATTTGTACCTACGTCTCCGTTGTAGCGCCATCTCTTAACGATGTGATCAAACTACTTTTTTGTATGATGTGTTACAGGTTCTTAATATCCTCACTTAATTCTATCAGGATCTTTACCTTAGAGGATAAAGTAGGGCTTCTTCTGTGGCGGGTCTACTGTACTGTGCACCTGACACCCCTACACCTCCTTAACTCCACTGACCCTTAAACCAAATTTGACCCCCATCCTAATTTGACCCCCTTGACTCCCCAAACCCATTTTGACCCCCCTTGACCTTCCAACCCAATTTGACCGCCCTTGACCCCCCAAAAACATTTTGACCCCCTTGTTTCTACATTCACAACACGTGTTTTATATTTTAGTTTCATACAAGTACGAATTATATATTTGCTAATAAATTATATGCAGATTTAAATTGAATATTTTGATTAATAATATTTACTCTTCGTAAATATTAGTGAAAAAAATTGTGCTTATAGACTTTTTCAAGTACTCCAATATAGTTGAGGTTAACTATCCGTATGTATTATTTATTAATATAAATTAAAATAATATTTAATACAATTAATAATAAGTATTATTATTTTTTAATGATGCCAAAGAAGTATAACTTCTCACGCGCGTACACAAGTACACGCACCCACTTTTTTTTATTCTTTTTCATATATACATACATACATACACACTCACGCCTGTAATCCCCGAAGGGGTAGGCAGAGGCGCAACTAGTGCACCCACTTTTCGCCGTTATTCCGTCCCATGATGTGTTAGGGGGCGAGCCTATCGCCATATCGGGCACAAATTCCAGACTCCGAGCTGATACTGAATAGAAAAACTCAATATCACTTTGCCCGACCCGGGAATCGAACCCGAGACCCCAGCTTTGCATTCGTACTGTAATACAACTACGCCACCGAGGCAGTCTTATTATTCTTTATTATTCTTTCTTTTATTCTTTTTCCACCTGCCTTTATTCATTGTAGAGGCGGCAGTACTTCTAAAAATACAGAAAGGCATAAGCATTTATTTTACAAGTGGATGCAATACTTACGCTTTACCCCTTCGGGGATAGAAGGCGCAGTGTGTGTTAATTAGAGACCAAATTTATGGCGGCAATTTTTCATCCAAACTAATTTATTAAATACAAATACATATTAATTGGTGTTACGATATAACCCACTATGTTGAAAGGTATGTGACGGTGACAAAAGTGTAGTCACCCCGCGAGACCTCTAAGGTCAGAGGTCATCTTGCTAAACCATCTTACAAAACTCTCTGATTAGTGTGTCAATAATGCTGATTGACTTCAAATTGTATGAGCTTGGACGGAATCCATGCAAAGTATTACAAACATACGGTATTCAGCGATATTTAATCCAAAAATAATGGTCCTGGCTCTTACAATATTATAAGAAAGAGACAAAGCGGTGGTAGGCATATAGCTGATTCTTTATGTAAGTTTGTAGTG
The DNA here is from genome assembly GCA_949316025.1 of Lapara coniferarum. Lineage (NCBI taxonomy): Eukaryota > Metazoa > Arthropoda > Insecta > Lepidoptera > Sphingidae > Lapara > Lapara coniferarum. The sequence goes on along the minus strand of OX438931.1, from coordinate 25,054,310 downwards.
TGTTTCTTACAGTCTCTCGTAAGGATGGTCTAGAGGTGCCGTTGAATTTCCGACCTCTGTTTTGGCAGTTGTTTTGACACAAGAAGATTATAATATAAGGTTCTTTCTGTTCTCATATAACCTCACGCTTTTATACCTGGCTGGATAGGTAGAGAAACATGCAACAATCTTGCGGTACCCATGATGTGATAGTGGCTGAATTTGTCATATCAAACACAAATTCCAATCCCAGATACTACACGTAAATTTGTCGAATAAAAAAAACTGTTCCGGGAATCGAACCGAAAACCGTACGCATCACCTAAATGTGCTATGTCATTGTTTGAAAGTCATATAACCCTTCAATTTGAATAATGATGTAATATTTAATGTATTCTTGTTAGAACAGACTTTTTACGCGTAAAGTAAATATTGGGTTAATAAAATTAATTATATTCGTGGTTTATTTTAAAAAACTTAGAGCATTTAACAAGGAGATGGCATGACCAGGTGAACGCTTCGTTGGTCATAAATGCGCAGCTGGTCATAAACGCTTATTAAAAACTATGTGACTTGCGATCGCTGTCATTATATTCTACTATAATGACATTACGTGGTGCTCCACAGAATTTGTGATTTTTGCCGTGTTATTGTGTAAAAAGCGATCTTATATTCAGTCTTGCACGTGTCGTTTTTTTGTTAAATGTGTACTATCCGTGTCTACCTCGCCCCCCGTCAGGATTGACAGAAAAAGTTGTTTGCATATTATTGCTATATCGTCTCCATTGGATAAATACTCTAAGTTATAAAAGACATTAAAAAAACATCTACATACGTTTAAATTACTGGTTTGGGGACGATTAATTGAATCCCTCTTGAGGTACTGTTTGATGACAGGTATTATGAAGAAATATTTCTATATTTTTTTCAGAAAAAATACGGTTCGCAGATTTCATGTGAATCCATCTTTGTTACTCTTATTCACTTCTAGATATTTTTGGCATTACATATTTACTTTTATATTCGGTACTTTTTAAACTATGTTTTTTAAATCTCATTCACTCGAACATTGTTTAACTACTCAGTAATGGTGCGACGCGACATCGGAATTTCACGAAAACAAGTTTGAACATCACCTCATCTCGCTTACCTTATTACGCAATTATAGGCACGTGATGTACTCGATAAACACATCGATATATTGCTAGGGATGGGCAATTGTCGGTATTCTTGCGATAAAATGGTAATTTGTGTTGTCTAAGGCTTTATAAGTAGCGGTGTGTGGCCAGTTTCATTAGTGAGTAGATTTAGGACAGGATTTTTTTTTATTTAAAATTATATTCTTTTTTTTAAATTATATTCTGTCTGTGTTCTTTTTATAATTGTATATCATGTGTGTATTGTATTGTCTCACTGCCTAATATAGCAAAGTAACAACATAGCTATTGTATTTTAGTCTATAGAGAGCCCAATATTATTCCCTCTGTCTTTAAGAATTTTGGTTACGACGATACTGTTACTCCGGTCGTAGTAGTCATTTATTTAGTAAATTTATCTACTTTGTCGAATGAAATCATAGATACCAATAGATAACGATTGTTCTAGATTTAAAATTCAAAAAACATTCGAAAAAAATAATGATGTCCAACTCAGCACTTTAATTACTTCAGGTGTAACATTCCAAGATGTAATACACGCGTATAGATTCATCGTGGCCTTGACATCAATCTGAGTTGTGTTAATAGGATTAAAAAATATTTCTACAAGTCATTAGGGTGTGTTATTCAATAATGACTATCAGCATGGTGTCAAGCACCACACCGCCAATCAACAGTAACACTATGACTAGTAGTGTAGATTTATTTACGGTATTTCACTATGCTCGCAAATAGGGTTGCCAGGCGTTCGGATAAAGCCGGACATAGTTAGGCTTTTTGCATGCGCGTCCTGCCAAATTAAACGGTGTCCGGCTTTTTACATTTGACCAGTGACTTTTAGGTGGTCGGCAATATGCGTAAAATTATGCCATGGATACATTAGGGAGCTAAAAAAAGGTCACCGGGAAAATTGGGCCCGAAAAATCGTATTAATACTAAGACACAAAATCTTTATTATTTAAGGGTGCCCGGCCTTTTTACCCTAATGTCCGGCTAAACTGGCTGGTCTGTCCAGCTATTAGATTTGATGACCTGGCAACCCTACTCGCAAAAAATGAAAAGTCTCAATGTCGATTTCGCTTCTCTCACAAGACAAGCCTCTTGATGTCTAGTAATTACACTGAGTTCAATGTTAAAATGACACATGAAAGTGTTTGGATTTGCAATTAACTAGTACTTGAATAGATTAACCATCTCTACGCAGAGATCTGCTCGAGCAAAAGAAAAACTTACCACGTAGTATTATAGTTTTCGGCATTTAAAATTGGCTTCATTACGAGCCTCTGCTGTTTTTTATAACACCTCATCCAGCACGATCAATTTCATCAGGACTCATAAAATCTGGGATTTATTTTATCTTGGTAAATTCCACGTGATAATAAGTCCAGTATTATTCAGCTGTAAATAAACAAAAAATACCAGTTAATTAAGTCAGATTGTTACCAGTAACAGCTTCCAGAAGCATATCGGCGGATCCCGAAACGCGACTTAAGACACTGTTCAGAATTGTGATCGTTTAATACTTGAATGCAAAATATACACAGTATCCTCTACTATTTCGTATCTGTTGTATCCTGCAAATACATCTTTTGCAATAATTTCACAATGCGATCTGAATGTTTGCGTAAACTTTAGCGATATTGAACAATAAAGATCTATAACACTTTCCCTTTTATTTACCTCTTTTGTAAATTTGATGTAATATTGCAAAATATTTGTGGTTTTTAATATGACTTCGCATGTGACAAAAATGATTTTTATGCGGATGAAATGATTCATCATAATCAGGTCAATAAGGTGATCTCAGTGTCATCCTTCGGAGGTATTATGATTTAGCTTTTTTCTATTTAATTTTATTGAGATGACAGTAGATGATGAATATTATGAGATTTAAAACAAACAAATTATAACTATCCACATGCAACCACAACTCACTCCAAATTATGTTGCACCGTCGTAGAATAATTAAAATTACTGGTGGTGGTAGGACTCTCAAATGTAAGAGTCCGTCTGGGTGGGTACCACCGCAATGTCTATTTCTACCGCCAAGCAGCAGAGTGTATGCACTGTTGTGTTTCCGTTTGAAGAACATTGTAGCCAGTGTAACTACAGGACATAATGAGACTTAACATATTATTATGTCTCAGGACGACGAGCGCAGTGGAATGCCACACAGTACTTTGTAACTCAAGGTGCTGAATTGTAATTCTACTGTTTATGGGTGGTCGTATCGCTTACCATCAGACGAACGGCATGCTCGTCTCGTCATTTTATGCGATAAAAAAAAATTGAAGCCGAAGCTACACATAGATAGCTTAAGATGCCTCTCTATCTTTAATAGATAACCTTGTGATGAACAATTATCAAAACAAGATAAAAAAGAATAGCCAAATGAATTATACATGCCAAATCATTTATATATGCCAAAATTATTATGTATGCGTTATTTCCTATTTCCGTTAGATAAAAAAATCATTAAAAATAGTCATAGCATAATTAGACAACGTTCAATAAGCGACCTCTACGTGCTAAATGTCTGAGCTTCTTTTATAGCAGCAAGTGGACAAAAGGGTCACCTGATGTTATCTCCACTGCAAATATACACCTACCATCCCAGAAAATAAATGCCCTGCCGTCCTTAGAATATAGCTATCTGATTTTCTTCAATCCATAGAAGCCTTGTTGTTTATCTCGCGTACTCAGGATGGCTGGAATACGAAGAAATTCTTGTCCTTTTTTAAAGACCACAATCGTATCCACCAATCCGCTTATTTAGTTTTCCACGTATTGGCCACATTCAGCATGTCATTTGCTTGTTAAATTATATTAACATAATATATCGCTAAATGTAGAGTGGTTTGCACAAATCTGTAACTTTGCTGATTTCTAAAATTAAATATAGCTTAGTGATGTAAAAAGCAGATTGAATGACAATTTCTCTCGTGACCTTATGGCGCCGTCGTAATGGTATTATTCTGTAACGTAATAAAAAACCTAACCAGGTAATTTAACTAACAGTTAATAACAAATACTTTAAACTAGAACTACATCAGAATGATTAAGCATCGAGAGTGATTAAGACGAGTACTGTCGCTTTCAACTCGCAGTACCTATATGTTACCCACGCGACTTACGATTGGGTATACTGGGAATGCTGTGATTTTACGCGACTACGTTGCAGAAGGTTAATCTACTCAAAATATGTTTTGTAGTCGCGTCTCGTCATTCATTATATCTAAAAGTTTTAAATCATTAACGAAATTCCTGTATCACCTAGCAACTGTTTTTTTACGACTTCTTATCATGCAAAGGATAGACTAGACATTTTGAATGACGTGGTCAAGCTGTTACTAAGAGCATAAATACCAGTTCTTAATTCAGTTTGCGGTTATAAATAAATTACGAAAAATCAATTTCATTTTGATCGTAAAGATGTCTTTTGGTGTGATTTCCTAATATTTTATGGCACTCAATAAAATAATATGTCTCATTTAGTTGTTATGATTGATTGAACTTGTTTTCAAATTTAGAATTCTTATTTTTTTCGTACCTGGCAATTACTTTTTACGCCATGGGTTGAACGAGAAATATTATTTTTATACTGTGGTTTAATTAAACAAATGAATGCCAATACGAACTAGTTTTGACAATGTTATCACCCCTGATGTTACAGTAGCAAATCTATATTTTTTATTTATTTAACAACACATATATTTTAACGATGTATTTGGATCGTTGCATAGATTCGGATGGAATTTACTTTATATGTATAAAGCAAATTCTGAATAATGAATTTTCACGTAGGTTACTTTACTTCTAGAAATTCGACTCGACTTTATAAGGTAACTAAATCTTAATATATGAATACTTATATTTTCGTAGCATCGCTTCACTGGAGAACAAGCCTAAGTGATGACTTTCGAGTAAGCCTTGCGCCCACGCATTCGTATTTCAGCCCACCTAGGCTTATCGGCTAGGCGTAATTGCATCTCCATTATGCTAAATGATCCTAAATAAATGATTTCGTCTGACTAAAACAGCTAAGACTATAATTTAAGTTTTACGCAAAAGTCTTTTCGTATAACTTCGAAACCAAAAAGAGGTAAAGTGGGATTATTAGATTTTTACCATTTCGGAATTCAGACATAGGATTCTAAACAAGATCATTGGTTCAAAACTTCGTAGAAATATTGTCCTTAGTCAATGTCATCATGTTTAAGTTACTCAGAATTTCATCGATTTCAATCTGTAAATACTGAATTTCATGAGCAGCTTCTCGGTTTTAATTTAGCTCTCCACTGACTGCACTATGCAGGTTTGACTTAGCAAACCTTTTAATTTATCAACGAGGCGTGACGCAACGGCACTAATTGGCACAGCCAAATATGATGATGTTTAAAATAAAGGTCGAACAGAAATGATGAAGATATACGCCAAATACGGTCCGCTACCTTTGACTTTGACAAACAATGCGAGACAATCAAGATTAAATGATTACACGCTGGTTTCAACTGACTGGCTTCGCTTGTTTTGTAAATTTACTAAAAGAAAATAATTATTAAGTGACTTGTCCCACTCCTTGAGACTCATGGTATTCTTAGTAAGGGGCAATGAACTAATTTCCTTCTAGAAATGGTTAGCACGGATTCTGGGAGTGCATTTTCGCCTGATGATAATCGTTTATATTAAATGGTTTGCAAAAACTTTAAACCTTGGTACATAAGTTATCCCACAACGCCCATTAATGCTACAATTTATTCGAATTACAATAAACAGTACATACTGCTGCGCAATCCTTTTGCATAGGTATATAAATTTCGGAAATTATTCAGAATAGACAATACCTCAACTGGATATCTAGTCTAGCCTATCTAGCGTCAGATGGCATGTAGGCTAAATTAACAGGTTGAAGGTTCTATTCACACCAAGTCCCCAGGTGGTGCAGAGGTCACAAACTGTTTTGATCTTTCAACAAGGTCTGGTCTCCCAAGGTCTCGATACATCCAAACAAGTCGCTCCGTTTGTTATAACACCGTTGGAATGTTATTTCTCAATATTTAATGTAAGATGTTTAACAGTGAGCCTAACTGGCCGACCTTCGGTTACGTGATTCATACTGATTTGTGTTTAGAGGTTGAGCCGGATGTCATCCTAATACAGTGGGTTCATTACGTTTTACACGTCATCGGAGATAGTAGATGATCTGATGGCGCCATTGTTTTAATTATATCGATGATTAGGGCAAAAGTGATGGTAAACGTCACGACTGCCCACAAACAGTAGCAACATCACTTTAATTTTGAATTACAAAACAACCAGGTGCATTTTTGGCCTACTCTAAAATATTAGATGTTAACATAATACTATTTCCGAAAACGTGGATATATTTATCTGCAACCTGCAGGAATTCACAGAAGTGGCTTACAAGTGTATTGGGATCAATAGCAATTAACAAATAAATTTGTACAACACCGCTTTAGTAGATTTGCAATGGTTTTGTATATACAGTAATAAATGTCTTCCTATATCAACTAGATTCAGAAATCAACGCAAATTCTCGTCGCAATTTCGATTAATATTTCTACACAGACGTCATCTTTGACGCCGCGTAGCGTGTTCTAGTATGCTCGTAGCATGTTGCTTTACCATTCTTTCAATTATTCTATCCATTCGCATACCATTTCCTTTTAAGTCTATATATTATTCCATATTCTGTGGTCGTCAGCTCTACTTGAAATATAAGTATTGTCAATATTTCTAATATATTTAGGACTTTTTCGTATCATTAAATATTTGCGTAGGTAAAAAAAATGTCAATTCACACAAACATACACACACTGAATTAACCTTGACAGACGAAAATGCTTTGTGTTTTAATTTACTGGTTTCCAACAAGTTTTATACGCGTAATACAGGTTATAGCTTCGCGTTGCGTTTTATCTACGAATTTAATATCTTAGAATCAGATATTTGTAAATATTATCTAAACATCTGCTAGGTTACAGTGTTTTAATAGCCTAGACACTTTGTGTCGGTAATCCGGTCCAAGTGACACATCTAATATATTGTTAACACGATTGCACAACGACGGTACATGGTGAAAAAACCATAAAAGTTGACTGTGTGTTCATGTCATTGAAGTGAATATGGGTAATGATGAGAAATAAAGTGATCGTGCTGTCGATAGTGTTAGTCAACCAGATCTACAGGCGATACAGGTACTGGAAGTTTTGTCTCTCTAATGAAGTCATTTTGTAAGGATGTTGCTCCGCCTTTTTCCATTATTACGATAAGAAACTTACCATAGCAAGTCTCTAGCATGAAGTATCTAGGTTTAGTCCTAGATAGCCGATGGCGATTCCGCACCCATTTTAAGGAGTTGAGGACGAAATTGTCCCGGGCAGCGGGCGCTCTTTCCGGCCTGCTGCCCAACCTGGAAGGTCCTGGCTTCCCTTGCCGGAGGCTGTATCACGGAGTCGTGCGGTCCATGGCCCTTTATGGCAGCCCCGTTTGGGCTGACTCCCTGAGCCGCCCCTGCGTCGCTCTCCTGCGCGCCCCGCAGAGAGCTTTAGCGCAGCGGGCGGTCAGGGCGTACCGCACGGTCTCTTTCGAGGCGGCTTGCTTATTGGCCGGATTTCTGCCCTGGGACCTGGACGCCAAATCCCTTGCCGATGCATTCCATTGGCGGGAGGAGGCGTTCAGTCGCGGGGAGCGTCCGGCCCTGAAGGAGGTGGAGGCCAAGAGGGCCTCCTTACGGCGAGCCGCCGTGGAGGAGTGGCGTCTCAGGCTGGAGGCCCCGTCGTGGGGGCACCGGGTCGTAGAGGCAGTGCGTCCTGTCTTTGCCGAATGGCTGGACAGGCGCCACGGAGCGGCAACATACCGCCTGACGCAGGTGCTCACCGGGCATGGCTGCTTCGGTGAGTTCCTGTTTCGGGTGGTGGGGATAGAGGAGTCGGCCGTGTGTCACTATTGTGACAACTGCCCAACGGACACGGCCCAACACACGTTGGAGTTTTGCCCAGCCTGGGATGAAGAACGCAGCGCTCTCAGAGCAGTCGTCGGAGGAGACCTCTCGCTGCCGGCCGTGGTCTCTTCCATGGTCGGCGGTCGGGAGGCCTGGCAGGCGGTGGCCCACTTCTGCGAGGCGGTCCTCTCGCGGAAGGAGAGTGCCGAGAGGGATCGCCAGCGCAGTGGTGATCCCTCCCGCCGCCAGACGAGACGTAGGAGGCGTCGGGCGGACGACTGACCGACGTCTCCCGCCCTGTGGATTGGGGGCGTTTGTAGAATTCCACCACGGTATCCCCTGCCTGTCGTAAAAGGCGACTAAAAGGGGCCTCCGGGGGTCACGGGTGGGCGGGAGGGGCCGTCCACCTATTAGTCTAGCCAACTTCTGTGACCTCCGTGATGGACGGCAGCGTGTCTCACGCTGCCTCGGACGCCAAGGGCGTCCTTCGGTGTACGGGGGCTTCTGAGCCCCCGCAACAACAGGAGAAGGACCGCAACAGCGGTACGCGCAGGGGCGGTTGCGGACGATAACTTAGACGTGAGTCGGAGGAAGCCCGCAGCCGTCCCTAATGCGCCGAAGATGGCCACCGCGGAGTTTTAGTTGGTATGCCGTGCGGTGTACATAGGTTAGGGACTCGGCCCGGCGGTCGCCCGACGTTTTCCATCTTTCCGGGCGGCTCAACGTCGGGTCGTAAGGCACGGTGAACCCAACATAACCGCTCAGTCGTTCCCCTTGAACTCTGGGCGGTAGTAATAAGTCACTTTCTCCGCGTCAACAAAAAAAAAAAAAAAAAAAAAAAAAAAAAAAAAAAAAAAAAAAACCATAGCAAGTCATTTTTCAAAATAATTTAGTGAAATAGTAATTGTCTTCGAGCCACGTAATGTTTACATTAGTCAGCGTTACATGAACTCTATGGGGCCCAGGGCCCAGTGCTCCGACGGGTTCTGCGTTTGCTTCCACTTTGCCAACAGTCTATCCATCCTCCTTACCTAATCGAAAAAAGATTTGCCGCCCAGAGCCTTGAATTATCTAACGCCAGCACTGCTATGTACAGTGTTGTATAATCATCCTGCGAGGATATATAAATGATTCACTTTTTCATTGTTTTGAAGTGCACTGACATAAACAACTATAATTTTAATTTTGTTTTGATGTTTCATTATCAATTTGTAAATTAAAGATAAGAAATAATTTTCATGCTTAAAAACAAAAGGTTTAACACATAAAGATGATAGATAACTTAGAATTGTAAATATTTTTGTGTTTTTAACAAATACGCCGTGCAGTTTATTACAAAAAACTTTACCTGATGAAAGTCATAAAAATGGAATAAAACATATATACGAAGACATGACGTGTTATTGTACTTTATCATAAGGAATTATAGGCTAGAATCCAACAGAAATTTAAATATTATAATCTATCATCATTATCAACAACAGGAAGTCCACTGTTGAACATAAGCTTCTTCTAAAGGTTTTCAGTCTGACCTTTTAAAAACAGTCTGCGTCTATACTTAGTATTAATAAAAAAAACTATATAAAATTTACCGTGTGTTTATTTGTTTCAGAACCATGAAGCCACTATTATCAATAGTGGTCACCATATGCCTGGTGCTCGCCGTCAGAGCCGAAAGCGAAAAGCCCAAGCAAGCTAAAGAGCCCGTACGTGAATCCGAACCAAGCGACCCTCAAGTGAGGAAAGAACGCTGCAGCTCTTGCACGCCAAGCGCTAATCTAAACCTCAATAATCCTAAAGATCTGCTTGCAGCGATACACCAGCTGCCTGGTGAAGTTCACACACAACAGACTTTCGAAGGATGCTCATCTGAAAAAGGCTGTGCTGGCATCAAAGTCAAAGATGGTCAGGTTATCCAGAAATTTGGAAACCTAGAAGCTTTCAAGCAAGCTGCTGCGCAAGATACTGCTAATGAATTCAGTTTCCACGCTGCAGGAAGCAATGTGTTCCAAAACGGCGGTCCTTTCTGGTGGGCGGGTAAGGACTCGCCCTTCAAAAATTCTGGATCAGCTTATGAGAAATTCAGCAAGACCAGTTCTGCCTACACCAGCACTGGAGGTGGTGTTGATTTCTCATCAAACCCTTTCTTGAACGGTGACTTCTCAAAGTTATCCGGAAGTTTCAGTAGCTTTGGTGGTGCGAGCGCTGGTGGGGCGGGCGCTGGTGGCGCTGGAATCGACAAATTTCAATCATCATCATCTTTTGAGTCGTCATCATTCGGCAAAGGCCAACTAGACCTCTCGAAAAACCCCTTCTTAAACGGAGGAGCCGGTCAATTCGGTGGGCAATCTGGACTCGGCGCGCAAAGCAGTTTCGGCGGTGCTGATTTCTCTAACTCCAACCAGGGTTACATCGGATCTTCTCCAAGCCCGTTCTCAGCCACCACTGCTGGGTCAAACATCAACCTTATCCAGAATAGTCAGAAAGGTTACGGCTATGAACAGAATGTTGATGAAGCCTTCCAAAGTACTGGCAACGTGCTGGGATCCGACCAGGGAGATTTGACACAGACCTGTGCTGGCCAGGGCTACGTGTGCGTGCCCAGGGCTCAATGCAACAACGGTGTCGTCAACGCGAACGGAGCTAACATTCTGCAGGCCAACACTCAGGTAAGTTTCTACGTTTCACTCCTGTACTTATTGTAAACTCTAGACATTTAATTGTTTATTGATATAAATATTCAATATTAGTATTTAGTATGTAGCCAATAGTTTAAATACGCCCAGGTTGTTTCGTCCGTGTTCAGATAAAGTTAAGGCTCCGTTAATTTTACTTGCCCACGGACGAAACCACACGGGCTTAGAAACAAACAAACAACAATTAGCTACTGAGCATACATGACATACAGTTACACCCATAGTCAGGAAAGCGTAGGCACAGATGCATGAAATACACCCACTATTACTAGTATTATGGCTAATTATTTCCGTCCCATGATGTGTTAACAGATAAAAGTAATAACACATATTAGTTTTAAATTTGTTCAGCTATTTTTAGTGCTATAGGAATGATATTATTTTTGTAGCTAAAAGCATCGGAAAAGCCACTTTGATCTCTGTCTATACACACAAAATCAGTTCCTAATCTCAGACAAATAATATTTGGGCGCATAAACCAATACCATTTATAACGTGACCTTTGATGGCACATATTGTGACCTCAACTGTTCGCTTCATTATGATAGTTATACTAAGGTCAATTGGAAAATGAATATTTGATTTTATAATTTTGGAATTGATTATTTTAACGTTTCGACCTTACATCGGTTTTTGTCTCAGTACAATGACTTGTGACTTAGTGCCTCTGTTTTAAATGCCTACTGCCATATAGAGCATTCAATGCCGTGCAATTTCGTTAGCATACTATTTGTGTGGGCAATCGAAACGATAAACATCGTGAACGTGAAACGTGAGCATCTGATGCTTCTGAAAGATAGACACGCAGTTTTTGGGGTATTGTAGTTTTCACATAATTGTTAGATTTTTCTGATGGAGTTGGTAGCTCATTTTATCAGTAGGCGCTACGCACAACTGCTTATAAAAGGTACATGCACTAAGTAGGAATACAATGTTGTATTACATAGAACTTGGCATCCGAATGCGCTTATCTCCGTTAGATACCATCTCATAATGTCCAGTGATAGCACCATTAGTCCCTCAATCAGAAACATAATAATGCTTACACATTGATTGGCGGCAAAAATAGACAATGTAAACTAACAGACTAATTCTTGCAAGCAGACATTATTGAATTTACAGCATTGCTCGATAATAGAGTAAGATACGTTATAAATTGCTATAATAATAGCCATCTGTATGTAACACGAAGTAATTCTAGACATCAATTTAGTATTCACTATTCACACGCCAGTCACAAAACGAAACGCCCATACAAATGAGTACGCAATCACTCATTCAAGTTCAAATATCATGAATTTACATGCTAAATAAACCAAATCATATGTGTTTTCAATTAAATTATATTATGTATGTATATGCATTAATTTCGACATAAATAACAATTTACCGATAAGGCACATTCGAAATTTAAATTCGAATGAAATAAGTAAAAAATTGCTTACATCATTAATATTATTCGTTAATGAGAGTTGATGTCTGGGTTTTTAAATAAATTTGTCATTCGTATGTTAAATTTATGAATAAAGACTGAATTAATGACAGTTCGACAGAATTTACAACGGAATTCACTACGTACGCATGTAAATCCCATATCGATGAACCAAAAGATAATTTTCTAATTATTTAATATTGTTTACTTGAGAAGCAAGATAATTAATTTAGAATATAAGAGACTTTAATTACAAAATTAAATCTATATCGAACGAAACATAAAAAAAATCTTAGCTGACGCTTTTAAACCGGAGGGTTAGGAAGAAGCGCATTTAGTATACCCACACTGTAAGAATTGCTTCCGTTTCATAATGTGATAGAGGGTGATCAAATAGGTACCTAACCACAGTTCTCAAATTCCTAGCCCGAGCATTTATTAGGTCTATTTTCATACATACATACATATACATATACACTCACGCCTGTTATCCTCGAAGGGGTAGGCAGATGCGCAACTAGTGCACCCACTTTTCGCCATTATTCCGTCCCATGATGTGATAGGGGCGAGCCTATCGCCATATCGGGCACAAATTCCAGACTCCGAGCTGATACTGAATAGAAAAACTCAATATCACTTTGCCCGACCCGGGGATCGAACCCGAGACCTCAGCTTTGCAGTCGTACTGTAATACAACTACGCCACCGAGGCAGTCTATTTTAATAGCATAAAAATTCCACTTAAAGCATAATGGAATTGGAATGAGTAGAGAATGTTCTATTGTATGGGATCCTACGAACATCTGCGTGGTGGGACCAACTTTATCTGCGCATGCGCACAGTGCTTTATCGCAGTCTCTGGTACTCATCGGCCAGAGAACCAGCAGAAAATAAAAAAAAACTAGGCATTACACAAGAGCCTCCGCTCAGCCGTGGGATACCTTATTCACATAAAAAGAGAACGTTCAAAAATTATAGATGGTCTATAATAACACATCTTATCGCAATCAAAATCGAATTGATATTTCAAAACAACTTAAAATTCCTAGAATAATATGTTCTGCAACTTCTAAATACCTCCATATATTAGACAGGTCTTTATAGCTGGTAGTTATTCTGACGGGATTTTCCAATCTATATTAATATTATAAGAGGTAGAGTTTGTATGATTGTTCGTAAAGGATTATCTCAGAACTACTGATCCAATTGCAAGAAATCATGCCCAGGAAGAAAGCTACGCTATTCTTGCATAGCACAGAGTATATATTTTGTATTTATTTAATTAATTTAATAAGGAAAATTCCTTTCACATTTGCATGCCGTTACGTGTACAAGTATTTACTTATTCATAAGTTACGCGACTAATAAAAAATAAAGGATCAACCCGGACAGCTCTCTGGGCATTTTTTTTATTCTAAATGTCAATGCAATAATATATCACGAGGGTCAAGGATATGAATCTGTAGTAAAAGCTTCTCATATGAGTTTATATGTATCTAGAGATATTTATTTATTTTATTTACACTTTAAACATAGAGTAAAGGCGGACTTTATGCCATAGGCATTCTCTACCATTCAACCTAAAGTGGTGCAGAGATACAAGAAGGCAGGTGCGTAAATAATGGAAAATTAAGTGAGGAATAAAATGTCTTCAAAGTATACATTGAGTTATTAGCAACGCTTAGTTACCTATTAGATGGTGCGGATCGTTTCACAATGGTTGTACAAGTTATGAAAATAATTGGTTTATGAAATTAGATAAGACATCGATAAGATGTAAATTATTTTCACTCCATCGCCAGAATATAATAATAATAATAAATATATTTAAGGATCAAAAATAAATGACCGGTACATTATGTTTATCACTATACAAATATACACACAAGTTGATAAGCACATGTAGGTCCCCTGGCTCCCAAACTAGGTATAACCTGTATGTTGGGAGTCAGTGTTCCTCCAAAATAAGGTTATTTATAGGACTAAAGATCACATCATATATATGCATTATACCCTTTGCGATCCCGTGATGGAATACGATGTAAGTCTTTTGTATCAGACACAAATTTTACTGGTGGTAGGTCTCTCATATGTAAGAGCCCGTCCGAGCGGGTACCACCGCAATATTTATTTATACTACCAAGCAGCAGTGTGCAAGCACTGTTGTGTTTCGGTTTTAAGAACATTGTAACTACTGGACATAATGAGACTTAACATCTTATGTCTCAGGATGACGAGCACAGTGGCATGCCACACAGTACTTTGTTCCTCAAGGTGCTAGATGGTGTTGGTACTGTTTATGGGTGATCGTATCGCTTACCATCAGGCGAACGGCATGCTCGTCTCGTCATTCAATGCGATAAAAAAAATCTAATCTTTAAAGGTCAGTTTTGGGCCGAATACTTCCATTTATGATTGTTGAATGAGAACCAAACCGAGTTCTTATAGCTTATTCAAAGTCACTAACACCAACTGCAAACAATTTTAAGCGCTACCTTAACTTTATCTTACGCTTTTTCAAAACATTCGCTGGAATAATCACCTAGGAATAGCACTTAGCTCCTCATACATAGCCTAAACACATTACCTAGATTTATAGTTAACTGGTATACCTATTTTGGAATACGAAATGTCAGAGCAACCAAGCGGTCAAGGTGTTCGCCATCAGATTAAACTATTGTTGGCTTTAAAAACTTGTTAGCTATGTTACATCTTGATTCTTACCTCTTTGGATTTGGGATGCAAATAGGGATCAAGGATTTGATTTTGGACATGGCATTCTTACAATATTATGATTTATGAATACAAAAGTATGTTGGTTTATTTTTATTGCATTTGAATGACGTGACGAGCATGACACTCGCTTGTTAGTAAGCGAAACGACCGCCCATAAACAGTAAATACACTGCCTACGATGCCCTTTGAAACGGAACAGAACAGTGCATGCATACCGCTGCTTGGCGATATAAATAGGCATTGCGGTGATACCTACCAAGACGGCCCATCGCATACAAGAGTTCTACCACCAGTAAAGTAAATGCAAAAACCGCCGAAAGGATTTGTATACATATTTCCACACACACTACTTACAATCTTGGAAAAGGTCACTGGACTTTTTTCTGGGATAACTTGATCAACTAGCTAGCTTTTGCCCGCGGCTCCGCCCGCGTGAAAGAGTTTTTCCTGGATAAAAGTCCCGCTTTATATTTTCCGAAGGAAAAAGTAACCTATGACCTTTCTCAGGCTCGAGACTATTTGTGTACCAAATTTCATTTGAATCGGTTCATTAGTTTTGGCGTGAAAGTCCGACGGACAGAGTTACTTTATCATTTATAATATCAGTAAGAATTGTGTGTAGTGTTTTCTAGCAACAGGGACAGTGCGTGTACGGTGCCTAGGAGCCTATAGTATTTTAAACACGTCATAATTTATAACTCAGCAAGTTCAAAAGTTCGAAATTACAATAGTCGTGTCTGAACCCACCATCAGATTTCAGTTAAACATTTTGTTCTTACAAATGCTAATTGTTGTTGAGCAACTCAAAGAAAACATTAATGTGCTACTAAAAGATGAAGCGTGACCGGTGGGAGGGATAGAAAGAACGTTAAATGTATGTTTTTGGGAATTAAATTTGGTACTAGGATGAATGATGATTACGATGATAGACGTAACTATAGCGCCTTTTATTGGTGCAGTATATAAAATTTGTGGGTATAAATTATTTTCTTACTGAGCTTGCAGCTCTAGGAGAAAATCAAAACTATTTAGGCCCGGGAAAGTCGTATTATAAAAATCCACCCAAAGTATTACTCGAGCTAGAATTCGAACTATATGTCTCGCAGTTCACAATCATACTACACTTAACACTACCCCTAAGACAAGAAGCCGCGAGATTGTTTTTACAATGATATTGCCATTACAAACTCCTCATTAAGTAGGTAATAATGTAATATCGCAAAAACCGAATATTATTTATGAATATGCTATCGGTACTGTAAATCTTGACGTCCTCAAGTTGTTTACACGGTTGCAACACTAACGTTCGCCGCATGATATCATCCTTGTATTACCAGCTGATGTCCAGAGATACCATTATTTCGGCCAGGGTGATGATGTTCACGCTGTAAGATGGAGGCATAGGCAGATGTGCTATGTTACATCTAGGAGAGGAAAGTTTTGTCCTCATTATTACAACCTGTCAATTCGATTTTCTGTGAAACGTATTACTGCATCCGAAGTAAGTATTAACCGATTCATTTCATCGTGGAAAATATGTGTACAGACTACGGCGATAACAATTTAATTCAACACATTTGAATCATTTCTAACCAAAACGATCCATCTTAAACCACTCACGTAATAGTTTAATTTAACTTCAAAGTTAACGTCTCAAGTGACATTTAACTGGCGCCGGACGCAGTGAATAAATCTTAATTAACCAATTAACACATTTAATCGTTTAATGCCTGTTATTTCTGTTATTGACAAATTATACGCCGTGTTCAGATTAAGTTGAATTATAACCTGGCCTTTAACAAGGATCATCAATCCTGTAAATTAATGAGTAAATAAACCATACATTAAGGAAAATTAATTTTAGTATGCGAATTCGCCGTCGTTCTATTACAATATCCCATTGGGAACGTGCCTATGGGCTTAAAAGGTAGCAGGTGACTATTTGCCTCCTGTATCAGACGGAGAGGTAAATGTTCTTTGACTACTCATTCTTTTAGTTTACTTGTAGTGTTATAATATTTTCCTACGGGTTTACTCACAGCTATCCAACTGTAGTCCGTCTATCAAACTATCCGCAGCCAAGAATTTTGCACAATAAACCGGATCTCTGTTTCCATAATATTGTTTCATAGAAGCAATTATCGTAATTGAACGATATTTTTTCCTCCATTGTCTTCTTACCATTGTTTATCAGTTTTTATTATTAATGGATAATCGAATCTAATTTTCTAACACGTAATCTATAATAAAGGCTTCCATTTGTTGTTTCCTACATACATTGTCTTGTTCGAAGGACATTTCGAAATCGTTTTTACTTGTCTACGCAAAGGGTGTGAATCTATCGTTAACTTTGAGAACTGTGGATTGCGAACATTAAGGCACAGATGCATCAAATTGTTGTCGGAAAATACTTTACTAATTAAACTGATAGTTACTGGACTGAGAGGTTAATAGGTGCACGCCTTTATCCCTAAAAGTTTAGGCAGAGAGTAAGGCTAAGCGGTTATACTACTAGACGAACACGCATGCCATTTGCTATAAAACAAAAATAAGTTTTAAAGTGTGTTTTTAAAACAGATTAGACCATAAAGCCGTGAAATGTATTTTTAGTAGGAAATAAATCTTTAAATAATAACCGCAACAATTTTATCGTAAAATTTATGATAGTTTTATTGTTATCTCGATGATGTTCGCGGATTCACCCGCGTGAAAAAGATTTTTTCGGATATAAATATTTTACCACGATAAAAAATAGCCTATAGCTCTCAGGAGTAATGTAGCTTCCTATAAGTGAAAAAAAATCAAAAATAAAATTTATTCCTGAGAGAAAGTGTTGCAGACAAGTATTTAAAGGATGGCTAGTTCGGGAAATTCTAAAAACCACTGAGAAGATGCAGTTGTTCCGGACTTAAAGAGTAGCTCAGTGGTCTCGAAGAATTTCTAGTCCGCGTCTCTAACAAAATTTCCTTCGCTATAGTAGCGGCACACTATGATGGCGGTTTTGACGTTTGTCCGCCCAACAAGTTTCGTATTAATTCATAAATACGTTGAAAGAGCTAGTTGCTGTACATTATTGTCAATAGTGCTGTGCAGTCAAATTTAGAGAATGAATAATTTTACGACAGAACTCAGCAGATGATTTTCGAAATTCGATTTTAAATAATGAGATTTCACCTCACTTTTGTCATGCGTCAAAGTGGCCATTATAGCGTGCCGTTACTATAACTCACATGGGGTAGTATGCCAAAGACCCGGGTCATTAGTCTCAATGTAAGATAGTATACGTAAATTCCTATTTAGCCGTCAACTCTATATTTTTGACAGTTATTTTCGATATAATCGCTAAGACTTTACAACAACTTGGTTAGCGAACGTTGCTTAGCTAAGGACAGCCCAATACTATGAAAATAAGTCTGTGCTTTCGGCATGACAGACTTCGCAGTGCGGAGACAAAGGATCGCAGTGATTGGGTAATATTAAAATACAATTTTCCTTGAGTTCGCTGTCAGATACTATATATTATATGATAACTACGGGACATAATGAGACTTAACAACTTATGTCTCAGGATGACGAGCGCAATGGAATGCCACACAGTACTTTGTAGCTCAAGGTGCTGGATGGTGTTGGTACTGTTTATGGGTGGTCGTATCGCTAACCATCAGGCGAACGGCATGCTTGTCTCGTCATTCAATGCAACAAAAAAAGAGAAACAATGCTGAACAAGGCCAAAGAAAACTATGAAATATCCTACACTTGTTCGGGAGAACTAGGCGTCCTCATACTATTTTTTGTGAATACGTTGTCAGGCCCCTGCAGTAACGTCAAGCATGTCATCATATCAATTAGTCGCAGGATGGGATTGCCAAATGAATTCTTTTGTATATTTGTCATTAATCGTGATACTGATAATTGGTTGAGATATTAAATTTAAATATTTCTTCACGGCACCGCTCGCGCTCTGTCCAAGTGTGAAATTGATGATTATGTCTAAATCTAGAAACTTATTTGATTTGAATAAATTTTAATTGGCCTTAACCCTCTCAGTTGTAGAGGAGGCTCGTGCTCAGCAGTGGGCAGTATATAATACAGGACTGGTCTGTATAATTTAGACTGGTCTGTTTTTTTTTTGAATAGTTATTTTGTCTTCCGTGACATTCACGCAAAAGGCCCAACAGAAAACCAGCGCTGGCTGTGCTGCCAGCATATTGCTGAGTTGGAGCTTTTTTGCAACAAATGCCTATAGTTTTAAGTGTTTTTTGTCTATTTTTACTTTATACGTGTGTATTTGGTATTTGTTGCAAATAAATTTAATTCCTTTCTTTCTTTCTTCTATAATATGGTATATTTTAATTTATTGCGTTGGTTCAGCGTTTGAATTAGAGTATACCTGCGTACCTGTGGTCTACATTCGATATGAAGGGTCCCTTCAAGTATTGTGTAACCACCAAAAGGGGTTGGGGGTCCATTCTTTGCTTATTCTAAACTAAATGACAAGAAAGAAATTATTTCATGCTGTCTAGTACCTACAATAATTTAACACTTACGCGTTGATTAACAGTCGATTTCTTTATCTTCCATCGACCGCGAAAATGGTCAAACCAGAATATGGTTGCTATTAAATTTTCGGGGTAGATCCGAAGCTTCAAAAAGATCTTAGATCTTAGAGAGTAATCTTCAGCCTAACTCGGTACATCCGTTATATTGGGCTATTACTAAATGTGACCTCCAGCCGTGTCGAAACCGTCTACCGTATTGATTGACGCCTCTAAATACCACTGAGTTAGCCAATGTCTGATTGGATCTTAAATTGGGGAAATGGTTAGATTTATGTTGTTCACACTAGTTTTAAGTGATGTTACAACGTAATTAGATTTAAGTGGTAGAAGTGTCTGTATTTTCGAATTTGCGTGTGTATTTTTCATCACATATTGGTCGCTATAACGGTGCAAGCATCGTGAGGAAGCTTACATACCTGAGATTTCTCCATAATAATTTTGAGGTTATGTGAAGTCTACCAACCCACATTAGGCCAGCGTAATGGACTAATCTAAAACATCACAGCAAGAAGACTGATTGCCAGCAATGGGCAGTATATAATTCTGGGCTGGTATTAAAGTCTCTCTGTAACACTTTCTCATATGAAACTTGGAGTATCAGTTTATAATTTTGTTGTACCTATATGATGGGTGGGATATTGGGGATATTTGGAGTTCCTCAAATATCGTCCACCATTTCCTACTCATTGTTGCTGTCCTTTTAAGTTCGGGAGGATATCCATAATTCTTATTAGGTATTCTGGGTGTTTATTTCTGTTCCCAGCACTATAATTAAACTGTTATCCGTAGATTACCCGACTGGATAGCGACCATATGGTTCAAATATTTTGTGAAATACGCATAGATTTTGACTACAGATATTGTATGCAGTGAAATGAAATGAAGTCATTTATTCGAATCCATAAAATGTTAAACATTACTTAGATTCAGTAAATTTTTACTCTACCACCAGTTCGGAAAGCAGTTTCCACCACAGAAGAACGTGCAAGAAACTGTAATTCTCTATTTATGAGTCCTATACACACTTATCCGGGTATCGGCCCGCCGTCCAACATCGTTAAAATTACTTCAAAACCAATATTTAAAACAATGAGAAATACTATAAACCAAATAATTTAAGCACTTTAATTTTTAATTTAATACAAACTTTATGTGAAGGTCATAAGATATTATCTCCATCGGCGGGTGCGTTAAGCCCCCGAGTCAAAGTATGACATACATTGAGTCTCACATTGCGTCTTGTTGACTTAATACCGTCGTGTGCAAAAATGCTAAAATATTTTTTAATGGCAGGTTCACTTATAAATAGAATTTGATGTGGTACTTAGTAGGTAATTAATATTCGAAGGTTTGCAAGTGCCATTGTTGTGTCTAATTCTGCCGCCAAAAAACAACATTCTTCTAGAAGGACAGTGACAGCCGTATATTTACTATTATAAACCACAAGAGTTAGCTTTTAACGTTCAAGTATATTTTTAACCACCAGACAACGTAATAATTAGTGCAAAGTTAAAGAATCCACTCAGCTTCTACCAAAAATTATTCGATCTCGTTATAGTCGATAGTATAACTTTCGTATTTGCTGTTATATGTTTGGTAAATTGCATTCACGAAATCACTTATTAACCAATTTCTCGAGGGGTTTAAAGCATTTCTTTGTATTAGCATTCGTTTTTAGTTATTAACAGTAACAGAAAGGTTTTCACAAGCCGCTGATCATTCGTAAAAATCATCTAGATATTTAGTTGACTATATTCAACATGATACGGTAATATTTCTAGCCACACTAAATTCACCTATTCTAAATAGGTACCACAAAATTTATATTTTCGAAATTTATTTATGATAAATTCTTACCATAAAATTTATGGGTAATGTCGAACCTGCACGCTTGTCCCCCCGACGGTACAGTAAGTACGCAAGACGTGTAAATAATGACCCGAGGGTCACCAGAGCTTCACAATAAATCGTCTTGCGCAACACTACGACGCTAAATACAACAAAATACTTAGCACTCTTCAAAATGTTTAGGATCTGGCGAGAAATGCCAGTACAGCTGTTATTAGTAAAGATAGGAACCACTATCTCAACAAATCTGAGTGATACTAGGGTTACATAAAATTACACTGCAGCGAAAATTCCATGGGAAAATTACATTTGTGTTATTGAAATGGTCAGTGTTATCCTACTAATCCTACTAATATTATAAACGCGAAAGTTTGTAAGTATGTATGGATGTCCGGACGTCTGGATGTATGGATGTTTGTTACTCTTTCACGCAAAATTTACTGAACGGATTTCGATGAAATTTGGCACACGGGTAGATCATGTCTTGAATTAACATATAGGCTACATTTTATCCCGAAAAATTAAAAAGCGGGACTTTTATCCCGGAAAAACTTTTTAACGCGGGCGGAGCCGCGGGCAAAATCTAGTATTAAATAATTTACATGCAAAATTGAACATGTTAATAAATTAATTTAAGAAATTATAAAACAAATAATTATTTCACAATATACTATTAAATCTCAAAAAGAAACCGCTATTAGGAACCCGCTAGCAGTTTGGTTTGCTGAGGAGTTTCACTTAATATGTAAGTTCAAAATGTCGCTGCGTGCCCTGAGGGTGGAGTCGAACCCGGGCCCACACCCACTGGTACCGTCACTTCTAATAAATTCATAACCTCTGCAACTCTGGCAACAGTAGTACATAATATTATGATAATACTAGCTTTTTGAAAAATTGCGGAAATTGAAAATTTTACGGAACCCTCGGTGCGCAAGTCCGACTCGCACTTGGCCGGTTTTACTACCTAGACTCAATCAGAGGCCTACTCCAAAACTTTTTATTTGCTGTCGATCTCAATAAACAATCCCAAATTTCATCCGATCCCGAGAATAAACTATTCAAAATAAGTCATTTATAAGCATGTCAAAACTTTTATTCTAATTGATCCATTTTCGTGATCGATTGGAAAAGTAGATTAGGATGATTTATAGAAATCGGTGGATAGATCATTACATGCTTAAGAACTTGTTCCGTTTGACCAAAGCTTTATTATTAATAGATTAGCAGAGGTTATTTCAAAGCCGAGATTCGACATTGCTAAACATGTGTTGGCATTCTAAACAACATCATTCGACTTCAGAAATGACAAATGGCGTACAAGTAAAAACGTGTACCTGTCATATTGATATATTATTTATTGTGAACGTTTGAGGGTCGAATCTTCCTTTCTCTATGTTTAATATTAATATTTCATAAACATTAAAGAAAAAACTTATAATCTCTTTTGTGATTGAATATCACCCCATTGGCAGAGTCGCCCTAAATTTTAAACAATGCCTTTCCTTAGCCTGGAGATCCTTGATTCTTTTTGTTTTGGGGTGATTAAGGGTACATGCTTGTTTGCCAGCCATTTCTAAAAAAAAAAAACAAATTCACGCGCGTTGCTATTTGACCATAAGCTCTTGCTCTATGTCTGTTACGAAGTTATTATTTCATTACACATAGATAGCTGCATGTAATAAATTATGTTATAATCATTGACGTATTAAAAACCCAATTATATCAATACAAACTTGAAGCAATAGTCTAGAGTTTAGAATAATTGTCATTTGTCTGTGACATTACACGCCAGCGGTAATTATAATATCATACGATAATGACTGTGATTGTTACAGAAACAATATTGCAACCTGCGAACAGAAATCTGCTGCAGAATCGAAGTATCCACGTTATCAGGCGCCAACGGCCTCTCAGGGCCCGGCCTTGGTGTCGATTCCGCTACCTTCTCCGGCTCGAACCAAGGGTCTGGCCTTTTCTCGGGTAGCCAAGGCTTCGGAAGCTCGTCAGGCTTTGGCGCTTCGAGCTTTGGTTCCAACGCCAACAAAGGTTATGGATCCAGCGTTGGCACCACATTAGCCCCAACAAACCCTGGAAGCTTCGGCCAGTCCAACTTCATCGACACTAATGCTTTTGCTTCTGGCAGCGAGTTCAGACCTGGCGCAATTGGCTTGAAGCCTGGCATTCCCTACCTTCCTCCTGTCGATAGTTCCAACAGCCCAAGCAACATTGTACCCTCAACAGTCTACCCCACGTCCTTCGTGACAACTCCACGTCCATTCACCACGCCAAGACCGACGTATATCCCTCCCGTCCCGTCTACTTCTGCTCCAGGATATTTGCCCCCACTGGATGAGTCTCCTCTCCCATCCAATGAGAGGGAGGTAATAGTGCCTCCTTACAAAGACGGTGGCTTGATCCTCGACCAGAACCGTCCAGGGACCGTCAGGCCCTTCATCCCAGGACCTTCTCCAAGTAAGTACTAAGCTATAATCAAAATTTATGTGAGAAGCTGTGTTTAAAAACAGACTATTTCCTTTTTTCGCCGTTGGGTAAATAGACTCTTAATGGCGAATATGCATCACAGCATTGGGGTTACCATGATTCACGTTTAAGGTGTCTCGTATAAAAGAGTCCGTCTAAGTTTTGTATTTTCCGACCACTGTCGTCTTTCGCTTTAGAGGCATCACAAATTCAAAATAAGTTTTTTTTTATTATACACATTATTCCACCAATTTCAACTGATTTTGAAAAAGCCGTTTTTTCTATGCTGAAACTGGTTTCTCACTTGGTGGAAGAGTAATAATAAACTGATTCTAAATATTATTATTTCACATGAATCTTGTTCACGATGGTCATAGTAGAAACCTTTAAAGCGTATGTTTTGAAACAGGTGAAATTCCCGCTGGATGTGCCGCCGCTCTGAAATGTACCCCCATCGAGTTCTGTACTGCTGACGGCATCATCTCCAACACCACTGTCATCCTAACCAGGGAACAAGAAAACTACAGAGTTCCGTTGTCGGTGAGTTTTTATTTTAATACGTTCATATATGTGCTTCATACACTCACGCCTTTTATCCTCTAAGGTGTAGCCAGAGTCGTAACTAGTGCACCTACTTTTGGCCGTGCATATTCCTTCCGATGATGTGATGGGGGGCGAGCCCATCGCCATATCGAGCACAAATTCCAGACTCCGAACTGGTACTAAGTAGAAAAACCCAATATCACTTACGCCGACCCGGGGATCGAACCCGACACCTCAGCATTGCAATCGTACTATAATAGTAATTATCTTATGGTCATCTCCAATTACATTTTATATCTTCGCGTCATTGTGAAAACAATGCTACACTCTAATTTTACGGAGATTATAGTCACTGAATTGGGAGTTATTAGACCTAACACAAAATATATTATTATAAAGACGATGAGTGTGATGTAGAACTTTATAATTCGTGGATACTCATCGACTATTAACATACTTCTAAAAAGGAGGTTCTGTATTCGACTATATGTATGTATGTAAGTTTGTATGTCAGCAATTTTCTCAAAAACTACTGATCCAATTTGGATGAGGTTATCACTATTTAAATTAACTTTCCAGTGCCGTCATTCAGTTGTCATTTAACTTATCCGACATTTAAGTCGTCGGCCCACGTAAGTGTGCCGTGTTCTGGGATCAGGCTATGTACATCCGCTTAAACAGGCTGACATAATTGTGTCCAATTACAAGGGAGAATCATCTCTCGTTAGTCGCCACTCTATCTGGACCCCTCTTCGCTTAACATCATGTGCAATGGGTCACTTTGCCATGCCCATACAAAAAATAAAAAGCAATTCAGGGTGAAAATTCTATGCACTAATCTACTGACCATTATGCTCTTCATCAACGTTTCATTATCAGGACTGCAAAGACATTGAAAGCGGCCGCATCGGCAAGTGCTGTCGTGATCCGTTCTACACGGACCCCTGGCCCACCAACCAGCTCGGAAGATGGGTGCCTGGAGCTTTTGGAGACGACGGCAGATACACTCCTGACAGCAGAGGAAGCCCGTCTACCAACCCAAGACCCCAAGTGACTGCCATACCACCTTCCACGGGAAGTACTTTCTTACCAGTCTTCAGGTAAGTTTAAGCCATAAAGAAATGCATTCTAATAGTTTTCCAAAAATTACCTCACGAATACAATGAACTGTAAAATGTGAATTTAAAACGTATCGAATTTGTAATAAAATCATAATTACATTCCTTCATTGTGAAACTACATTCAAAGCGTAACTTTATTAGTCATTGTATTTCCCCTGTTAAAAAAAAGCCTATGTTACTCGCTGGTAATGCAGCTTTATATATTATTGGTGAAAGAATTTTTCAAATTGGCCAGTAGTTTCGGAGCCTATACAATGCAATCAATCAAATCTTTCTTCTTTATTATATTAATATAGATATATTTATGTACCAGGACCCCAGAGACACCGAACGGCAGGTACCCAGTACTCCCAGCCACTACCGTATCGCCAAGGCCCTTTGGACAAGGAGAATATGGTCAACAAGGCATTGTTGGAATAGGTAAGGCAAATTTAAAGTTAAACTAAAAACTTTAAATAAAAGCTGATATATTACAAAGCGCGTAGATTAACTGGTCATTTTGACATTTCGTTAATAAATTAAACCACATACTTATCTCTTTGAAAGTAGTACCTTCCATTAAGTTATTTTAACCATAGATATAAAATAAAAAAGGTGTAAGTTTCGAACAAAACAAATATTAAAATGTAACTTTAAGTTTACACGCCTTAATGCCACTATGACTGCTCTAGGAGAATTCCTCGCAGCAGCAACATTACACTTTCAGTCAGAAATACACTTACGCACACACCATATTCGCACTAAACTATAAAACGATAAAAAAATAGTATACTTCAACCCCGAGACTTTTGGCGAAAGTATTCGTCATTCATTGATAATTTTTAGCACGATGTTAGCAGAGGTATAGACGAATTATGTGGTTTCATTTTGTAACGCAATGTAAATATAACCCTGTATAACGGAATGAGCCATAATGTGTTCCACACCTTTTACAGAAGATCTATCAAAGGCTCCATTAAAAAAAAAAACAGTCTAACCAGAGTGAAAAAATCTCAAACAACAAACTTATCGCATTCGATCCTAGAGTATGCACCGCAAGTTTTTATTCGTCTAAACGTAGGAACTTTTAGAGGACTATACATAATAAGAATTTCGAAATTGCGTGAAATCCGGCAACCTGATTGAAAAGCTTGAAAATCTATTTATACTATGCTCAGGAAAATATAAAAGACCCGAATACTTTGTCAGGGATGGGACCAAAAAATCGGTTGCTCAAAAAATCAATTCTTGAGTGATATCAATTTTTACCCAGGGAGTTTATTATTCTTTGTCAGTGGCGTTACATTGTTATTTAATTAAATATTAAGTCGTTAATGCCTGCCTCGGTGGCGTAGTTGTATTATGGTACGACTACAATGCTGAGATCTCGGGTTCGATCCCCGGGTCGGGCAAAGTGATATTGAGTTTTTCTATTCAGTATCAGCTCAGAGTCTGGAATTTGTGCCCGATATGGCGATAGGCTCGCCCCCTATCACATCATGGGATAGAATAACGGCGAAAAGTGGGTGCACAAGTTGTGCCTCCGCCTATCCCTTCGGGGATAAAAGGCGTTAGTGTGTGTGAGTGTGTGTGCGTGTGTGTGTGGTGTGTGTGTGTGTGTTAAGTATTTAATTTTTTTTCTCAGAAAATTATTAGTCTAATAGCAACGCCGAACCGAACTCTGAACTGCAAAGTACTGCGTGCCACTTCACAGTGCTCGTCACCCTGAGACATAATATTAAATCTCATACTGGCCAATCATTACGCTGGCTACAAACTTCAAACTAAAACACAACAGTGCTTGCACGCTCCTGCTTTGCGATAGAAATAGACATTGCGGTGGACCTACCACCAGTATACCACCACCGTGTTCCAAATTTCATCCAAATTCGTTTAGTTGTTTCTGCGTTTACTTCTAACAAACATCCAAATATTTCACAAACTTTCGCTTTTATAATATTAGTAAGATCATGTGTAGGTATTTAAAATATGGCATATTAAAGTCTTATAAAAATTGGTTTATTATCCTCAGACATAGATATAAATTTTTAGGTCATAGTTCTTCTAAAATAGCATTATAATTTAAATGCTATCATTCGACCCCGAGTTTTAAAAAATACATAAATAAAAACTTGCGAAAATATTTCAATTTCATATGGATCGTTAATATGCATCTATGGAACAGATTTAGCAATAACGTATTTTATGGTCGAGTTATAATAATATATCACGATTAGTCGTCGATGATTGATTGGATTTGAAATAAAATATATGGAGGCACATTGAATAATATAATTATTCAAATACATAGACGTCACGACTGATTAACGGAAAAACACGTAAAACGGACTAAGTTTTACTCATTATAGCATATTTCAAACACACAAGTGTTTTGTTTAAAAAAAAAGGTGCTTCACACCGTTCCTGAAAATGAAACTTAAGCCGAAATATAATTTGTTATTAATAGGAGCTCGCGGGCAAGGAACCCAACAACAGGGCAGGGAAATTACGCAGGGAGTCGGACAGGTAAGATTCTTCTAATACTAAGAGGTATGGTGGAAAATCTTTTTGATGCCGCTAGTGGATAAACGAGCAATATGGCCTTGCACTATGTAAACCCCAGCGTCCATAAAATTCCAAAAGGTTTATGGAACTGCTGCCGGCCTTAAAGCGAAGGAAATAGAGATTAGCAAAAGAGTGGTGGTTATTTGCAGTAATCAAATTTTCGCCACAAATTCAGCAACGTGGGTGAATCAGTATCGTTCATTGATAATTTTATATTTGGACTGTATTGCACTTCCACCTGATGCGGTGCAGCATTTAATCATGGATAAAAAACAATGGAATGGGAGGTAGAAGAATCTTAGGTTGTTTTAAACTTAAGGGCTAAACCTATAAACTTGTAACAAGCCCCAGGCAAACGTTGTAATTGCGCTAGACAATCAAGGCAAAATGGTGGCGAAGAGCTATCATTATTTACTTTCATTCAATAAAATCATTATGAAATTAACAATTGCTTTAGTCCTTTACAACTATTATGACCAATATGGGGTCGGCGCAATCCACTATGTTACTGGTCCACCGCTCTATATTTTTAAAAAGCTTAGCGTTATTACCTAATTATAAGAACACTACACTATAATTTATGTTAACAGGTGACCGCTAATGGTGTCGGAGGAAATCAAGGCTTCGGACAAGACCAGGGCTTCGACCAAAGCACTCTCCAGGGCGTTCAGACCAGCCGGGGCGTAGGAGTTCAGACTAACACTGGTTTCGGCGTCACACGGGGTAGCGGTGTCGGCATCGAACAAGGTAGTGGTCTCAACCAAGGCGGTGGCCCTGGAATAAGACAAAGTGCAGGCGTCGGTGTTGGTCAAACTGGGATTGGGGTAAGGCGGGGGGATGGCGTGGGTGTTCGTACGGGAGGTGGCCTAGGAGTTACTCAAGGTAGTTTTGGAGTAGCCCAGGGTGGACCCGGAGTAAGACAGGGCCCCGGTCTTGGAGTTGGTCTAGGCGGTGGTCTCGGAGCTACCCAGGGCAGCGAGTTCGGCGTAAGACAAGGTGCAGGTTTCAGTGCCAGTCAGGGGGGCGGACTAGGAGTTGCCCAAGCTGGCGGAATCGGTGGAAGACAGGGCTACGGTGCTCAAGGATCCAATTTGGCTGGTAGCCAAGGGTTTGGAGCCCAAGGGGCTGGGGCAGCTGGAGCTGGAATTGGTCAAGGAGGTTTAGGTGGTCAAGCAGGAGTGTTGGGCACCCAAGGCGGTCTGGGCGCTAGTCAAGGAGGCTTTGGCGGCCAAGGAGCCCGAGCCGGAGACTTTGGAGGGCAAGGAGCGGGTGCGAGAGGATTTGCTGGCCAAGGAAGCGGAGGTTTTCCTCGCCAAGGGGCGGGAGCGGGAGGTTTTGCTGGTCAAAGAGCTGGAGCCTTTGGAGGACAAGGAGCGGGAGTAGGAGGGTTTACTGGTCAAGGCGCGGGAGCCGGAGGTTTTACCAGCCAAGGAGCGGGAGCCGGAAATGTTGTTGGCCAAGGAGCGGGTGCGAGAGGGTTGGCAGGCCAAGGGGTAGGAGCGGGAGGGTTTTCAGGTCGGGGTGCAGGGGCTGGTGGGTTTGCTGGCCAAGGAGCGGGAGCCGGAAATGTTGTTGGCCAAGGAGCGGGTGCGAGAGGGTTGGCAGGCCAAGGGGTAGGAGTGGGAGGGTTTTCAAGTCGGGGTGCAGGGGCTGGTGGGTTTGCTGGCCAAGGGGCGGGAACGGGAGGTATTAATGGACAAAGAGCGGGTTCTGGAGGGTTCGGTGGCCAGGGTGCTGGAGTAGGAGGGTTTGGTGGCCAAGGAGCAGGAAGCGGAGGGATTAATGGCCTAAGAGCGGGTTCTGGAGGGTTCGCTGGCCAAAGCGCTGGAGCAGGAGGATTCGCTGGCCAAAGTGCTGGAGCAGGAGGGTTCGGTGGCCAAGGAGTAGGCACCGGAGGGTTTAGAGGACAAGGAGCGGGGGCTGGAGGCTTTGGAGCCCAAGGAGCGGGAGCTGGAGGTTTCGGAGCCCAGGGAGGGGGAGCTATAGGATTGCGAGGCCAAGGAGGCCAAGGATTCAACCAAGGAGGTGGCTTTGGTACTAACCAGAGAGGTGGTACTGGCGTTAGACAGGGCGGAGGATTCGGGGCGTCCCAGAGGCAAGGATTTGGACTTAACCAAGGTATGTACAAGCAGCTGCATACGACGCACACACCGACGAACCCACAATCCAGAGGTCACAACACTCACTACATGTAAGTCAGACTCCGAACAGATGCCGTACACCAGCACTGAACAGCAGACCATGGTACGCACCACACGTGCATTTCATAACACCGACGTTTATATCTACCCCCAATCCTTTTAGTCGCCCTGATGTAAGAGGTTACATCAGGGCGGAGAGCATCATACAGCAGAGCAAGGGCTCTGCCCCGTCACACGGTTTCATTTTAAACCAAGTCAAACGGTTTCCGATGCGGCTAAGAAGATAGGAGACTACTTTACAATTATGTTATACCTATTTACTGCCATAACTTTGTTATAATTGTATTATTCATATGATTTTTCCAACGATTAGTAGCAAGGAACTAGTCTTTCTTTCTGTTAATTTATTTAAATTAACAGACATATGTAAAAGCGAAATGCTTCACAAACCTTTTAACTGATGGAACAAAAAAAAATGTATAATTATGTAATGTTGATGCACGCTGGATCCTGCAACTAATTGTTAATACTCTAAAACAAAAAAAAACATTAATAACCTAAACAATATTACTGTTCATGTTCAAGCTCTTACTTCACTATCGTTTCTCAAAACATTACTCATTGATTATAATTTACAGGATGATTTTTCAACTGGCAGATAACTTTTATTGGATTCATGTTGTAAAAAACTTTCAATTATCTCAACTTGAACATTAAAGCAAAGTAACGAAGTTTTTCCCATAGAATTTATCTGCCATTTATAAAACATCAGCTTTAATCCTTATACGTACTAAATTACAGTCAATATTTTTTGTATGAAAACATCTTGCGTTTTCTTGATGTGTGATTTCTTAAACTAAAAACAAACGCAATTCTTGTATCAATCCTGCATGAAACCGGAGCCGTAAAGAAAAGCTATAAACAAATTGTCTAAATAGACAAATTCTTAATCAGAAAATGGTTAATTGATATTGTCATTTTATACTTAGCACCCGAATATACCGATAAATGATATATAGAAAAGTGATAATCCATTTTACGCCAAAAATCCAAAACACTTCCCTAATCATCCCCATTTCACAGGAGTTGGAACCGGAGTGAGGTACGGAACTGGACAGCGATTAGTTTCTGAACGCGGTCAGGCCATCATCCAGGGTACAGAACAGAAGGCGGTAGGAGAGGGAGGCTACGGCATCCAGAATGGAGGAGGTTTCACCATCAACCAAGGCGGTGGTTACGGAGTGGAAAATAAGTACAGCGAATCCAGGGTGTTCCTGCAACGGTACTCTGGAGCCGGCCAATGTGGACTGCTGCATGTGAGTTAGCTTTACCTATAGAGACCCAATAAATCCTTTCCTCCCTTCCATCCACAAAACGAGGTGCTTCCCTCTTTCGAATCCCTATTTTTTCACAGGAGGTCCAATATATCCGTTTTTTCTGCTCAACCGGAGAAGACCCTATGTCGTAACCACATTTTGCAATTATTGTTGGAGTTCACAGGCGATGAACGACTATCATCAAGTAAGCCACCTGCGTCCAGCTCTTTGACTGCTCCAACCCGCTAAAATCACCTAATTTTGAAACTAAAAACAGTAAATGTATACAGCATACTCGAATAAAATGTTAAGAAGCTGTTAATTAGATGTAAACAGCCTATAGATAGAATATTACAAATAGACATATTTGGAAAGACTTATTTACTTTATCGTTGGTCATAAATAAATCAGTAATTAACAAAAATTATGTAAACACATCAATCTATAATGAGATAAGTCTGTCAGGTTATTACCCTATAAGAGGTCGAATCAATATAACGTATCATCTGTGTAAACAAAAACAATCTGCATGATGAGGCTCACTCCCTATTTCTTGGGACTCATCCTATATCGCAATATGCCAAGAGCATTTCAGCGCAATGCAATTTAGAATTCTTTTGAATTCCGGCAGCCATTACTTAACCAGCCAGGCTCCAGTAATAAAAAAAACCTCAAAACTCCTCAACCTTCGAAATCCAAACCTGGTCAACTACGGTACGTAATCAATATTCTTTTTCAGCCCCAAAAACCGTACGGCAACCGCAACGAGCTGGAGGTGGATTTCGCCGAGATCCCCTGGCAGGCGATGGTGCTGCTGCAGACAAACAAGAGCTTACTCTGCGGAGGAGTCATCACCAGACCTGAGGTGGTCGTCACTTCTGCTTCTTGCGTTGAAGGGTGAGTTATTTACAATACCTGATAGTTATGGTGCAGTATATTTTGTAACTAGGCAGCCTCGTATGGGAAAATCTTGTTAACGCTGAATTGTTTATGTCTGCCACCAAAATGAGCAGTGTCTGTTGAGTTATTGTTGAAGGACTTTAAGAATAGTGTATTTATCGAATCTTTCGTTATCCTTTGGTGACGATCGTAGTGCCTGCGTATGTCTACCTACATTAAATTAAAGCAGGACTACGGTAATGATGCGCTTTCTAATGCAATGTTCTGTCTGCTTATATTGCTTATATTGCATTACGCTTTACATCAAATGTGTCCCTTGCTCCTTCGATTTTTTCCGCAATCGGTTAAAACGTCATATCTCGTTTGTAAATCTGGGAAATAGAATCATAAAAGGTCGATTTACTTACCTGGATATTATACCAACCAACTCTGGTCATTTATTATTGCAAATAAATTTAAATGGAACGTGTTTGTTGGATGCAAATAAATAAGTGGATACATTAAATGTAAATTTAACCGGATCAACACGACATAGAGAAACAGTATTTTTTTATTTCATCTATCGACGTAGTTGTTATAGTCAAACATTTTTATGTGTCAATAGCTAATGTCGACGATAGAAACCGATATCAAGTTTATTGGTAAGACGTTTATGTAGAAATAAATGTAATTCATTAGTAAAATAAAACAGATAAGAGATCCCGCTACAGGTAAATGTCAACTGTACGTATTATAAAATGTGCTTGCTGTTAGTGTATGTTTGCTCTCTGTATATTTAAAGACTTATAAACCCTACAGGTTTTCCTTACTTGTAATGAACATTAGAAACATGCGACTAAACCCGTCAGCAGTTCCTGCATATCTAGAATCCAAACTACGTTTCAAAATCCATAGACTTGACAACCATTCGCATTTATAACCCTCTCTCCCACAGTCTTGACGCGAAGAACATCCGCATCAAAGGAGGGGAATGGAAGCTGGGCATTGACGATGAACCACTGCCATTCCAAATCGTGCAGGTGAAGACCATCCTCCGTCACCCTGAGTACCAGAGGGGCAGCCTGAAGTACGACGTGGCGATACTGGTACTGACAGAGAACCTCAGATTTGCGAATAACATCCAGCCGATCTGCCTGCCGAGCCAGTCTGATACCCTGGATGCCTTCTATAATGGCGCTGGTGAATGCATCGTCACTGGATGGGGCAAGAGTGTTCTACAAGGTGAGTTTTGTTAAAATATTAAATAATAATACTGAATATTATACACTGCCCATTGCTGAGCACGGGCCTTCTCTTCTACTGAGAGGGTTTTGGTTAGTCCACCACGCTGGCCTGGTGAAGGTTCCCGGACTTCACTTACCTACAAATTCTTATGAATAACAGCTTTTGCCCGCGGCTTCACCCGCGTTATTAAGTTTTTCCGGGCTAAAAGTACATAAAAACCTTGCCGTTGCGTAGTTTTAAAGATTTAAGGATAGACAGGGGAAAGCTACTTTATTTATACTATGTAGTTATGATACGGGCATGGTTTCCTTCCTTCGCCGTTAAAGTGAACGAATATGGATAAACAATAAACACGTAACTTCGAAAGTCAGTGGAGTATGCCTTGAGTTTTGATTCTGCGAAAACACTCACCTTGACGTTGAAGCACATGTTGTGTGTGTGTTAGTTTATTTATTTATTAGATGTCATAACTTAGGGCATTTCTAAGCTCTCATGAATGGCAAACAAAAATGCATTCTTAGGCAATCTTAATAGAGTTGTTATTTGCATGCTAAATTAGTTGTCACATATCAAATAATATTACTGCATAATGTAACACCTACCCCAATGCATTAAAGGCGACAATTTCTTGAAAATACATTTCGTCATATTCCTCTACGTATTTACGCATCTTGACATATTTATGCAAAATTATGTATTTATGTTTACATATTATTTATTTTGCGCAATTTTAGGGTCAAATCTAATATTTTTTAAAATCTATACTTAATATTATAAAGCTGAAGAGTTTGTTTGTTTGTTTGTTTGTTTGAACGCGCTAATCTCAGGAACTACTGGTTCGAATTGAAAAATTCTTTTTGTGTTGAATAGACCATTTATCGAGGAAGGCTATAGGCTATATAACATCACGATGCAACTATTAGGAGCGAAGAAATAATGGAAAATGTGAAAAAAGCGGGGAAAATTATTCATCCTTGAGGGCTTCCATTGCGTGCGCTGAGAAAACGGTTCAAGATATCAAAAATATATGTATGAAAGAATTATTCCTCTTGAAATGATCTAAAAAAATGTCCGCGACAGTATATGTCTATCTTTTAAGATTAACTCACTAGAACCGTTTTTATGGTAATCAAATTTGGTCGAAATTAATGCATTATTTGTTAAGAGTTGTATCAACGTCATAGTCATAGAGTTAAGAGATTCAACGGGAAGGTTTTTATGTACTTTTAGCCCGGAAAAACTTATTAACGCGGGCGAAGCCGTGGGCAAAAGCTAGTCTTTGATACGTATGGGACCTATGTCTTCGAGATCCACAATTTGTGGTCTATGGTATGCGAATTGCTATGCAAGCCTGCTTTGTCTATTATTGCCACGAAAAGGAAATAACATTATGAATGAATGAAATGAATGAAATGAAATCCTCCTAGCCAGTTTCGGCCACGGCGGCCAATCTCAACGGAGATCAGCCAGGTACGCAGGAGATATTATAGTGCACAAGTGTGTGCGCAATACACAGGTGCACTCGCTATTCCTTCACTCTCATAGTCCGGTGAGACGGCAATCCGACATGACCGGAGAGAGATCAGGCGCAGGACCAACGGCTTTACGTGCTTTCCGAGGCACGGAACATTATATCAATTTATTGAAGCCTGAACAAAACTTCCTGTAATATAAGTACCTACTAGCGAAGAATGTAGTGAGTAATTGGGTTACTTCCTACATACCATTAAAGTTCGTGATTTACTTCACATTTGTGTTCGTTATTTCAAAAACCCTTGCAATCGTTTTGGAACTGACACAGCAGACAATCTGAGGACCCTAACGCTAACAGAAAACGTAAAAATACTGTCCAGGGTATGCTAAATATTGAGAGAAGTCGCGCGTTATGTAAGTGATGCGGCGAAAACCCGCTCCCGACCCGAACGAAAGTGCGAATATCTCGATTTTTTTGTAGGTCAGTGTCGTGAGTGTACGGAGAGCAGAGAAATGTATAAAAACATTTGTTTATGACGCTTTGCCCCTTGTCCAGGGCAGGCAAATGTTTCTACTGCTATGTTAGGTCCCGTGTGCTTGAAGAGCTTATAGCATTTACCGCGGACATTTCCAGCTTCTGGACTGATGAGCAGAAAACCCACTATCACATAATATAAATTTATTTACAGTGTCTTTACTAATAAATTTCTTTGCCTTTATATTATTATAATATATCCAAAGTATATATTACTTGTATGTGTAGTATCTAATTACAAAAAACAACGATCCTATGAAAATACTATAAACATACCATAACTATTTTATTTATTTTTTTATTTATTAAAATCTACAGCCCTTAATAATGGAGTGATACAATCTGATAGACATATCATTATTTAGCAAGCATGAAATCGCGGTCAGGATTTTATCCCGAGAAGACTCGAATTATATTAATCGTCCTGCAAATTTATATTCCAAGCAATCCCCCACATGTAATTGTCTTAAATAATAATCTAAACTTAATAATAATGCCATAACGTCAAACTGGATATCAGATACAATGTATAGACAAGGCCACGCTGGCTCGAACCGATTTGCATACAAATAACTTGGGTTTCCTTATATGGCTTTTATGGTCTAATGGTCTCGTCAGCTAAAAAACTATTAAAGACTGTCATCTTTAAAAAAAGAACTCTCCATACAATGAAATTAAATACAAATTACATTGCTCAGATTCAATTTGTGATAGACACGAGATGGCCGTAACTAGTCAATATTAGAGTTTAATTATCAAACTGACGGTTGCTGCAGCTTTTTTCTAAATTAATAGTTGATCTTAGTTGACAATTGCTTCAATGGTCTACAAATCTGTTTTGGTTAGGTGTAATGAACTAAATCCTTCTCCACAAAGGATGAGGCCTGTGACCAGCTG
This sequence comes from Lapara coniferarum, assembly GCA_949316025.1. Lineage (NCBI taxonomy): Eukaryota > Metazoa > Arthropoda > Insecta > Lepidoptera > Sphingidae > Lapara > Lapara coniferarum. The sequence goes on along the minus strand of OX438931.1, from coordinate 25,017,765 downwards.
AAGGCATATAGTACCGAGCTGGTATTCGCATCGACCCATCAGTCTAATAGCAAAAATTGGCATTGTGAGGTAATGGATTCGAATCCCAGCACGAACAGTTCGAAGTGTTTTTCAATTGCAAAACTACTCAGATGAATTTCTCCTTATATAGCACCTCCATACACTATTTACACTCTACCTTCTACCAAGGATAAAAGCCTGAACTTATTCTTTTTATATTTTGCGTTTCCCTGCTGACCGTACGTGAACCGGTCTTCAATGTTCAATTCACACTACGCGCATAACATTACATGCGGGCCATCGTGTTACGCAACACTCCTTGTATGTGTTAAGAAAGTGACTACTTCCTAAAACACCATCCTGCCATGGAAGCTTGCGCCAGGCTGGTTTCGGAGTGGCCAGGTCACGTGGGTGCCAGGCTAGTTTAGCGAGCCGCTGTGCTCGTACGGTATCTCAGTAGTTATAGCTACAATCCTAAGGGGCTAAGTATTGCATGGGTGGTAAGTCTACCTCGACTGCCTCGGTGGCGTAGTTGTATTGCGTACGCGTTACCAGTATGATTTGCGCGCTGAGGTCCTGGGTTCGAATCCCGGGTCGAGCCAAAAAAAACTTTGTGATTGGGTTTTTCCACCTTAAAAAAAATACTCAGTCGCAGCTCGGACTCAGGAAGTTGGCGGTGTGATACCCCCGTGCCTCGGAAAGCACGTAAAGCCGTTGGTCCTGCGCCTGATCTCTCTCCGGTCATGTCGGATTGTCGTCTCACCGGACTATGAGAGTGAAGGAATAGCGAGTGCACGTGTGTATTGCGCACACACTTGTGCACTATAATATCTCCTGCGTACCTGGCTGATCTCCGTTGAAATTGACCGCCGTGGCTGAAACTGGCTAGGAGAATTTCATTTCATTTCAAGTCTACCACTCTGAGGCAAAATGATATCGGATTTTCTACTCAGTATCCGCCCGGTATCTGAAATTTTTGCACCTCTGCCTATTCCTTCTGACATAAAGACTGGTGTTTGTTGTAACAAGACTGTCCTGAAGCAGAGATAGTCAATTTGTGGTATAATATCTACTTAGATCGACTACTATATTTGAGAGACCAACCTGTATTATCTTTAGGTACCTTTATTAACCCTAATAATTATGCGGCACGGATGCCACACTTCAAAAATTTTACTCAGACGACTAACATAGCATTCACTCTATGCATGAATGTGTTGGTAATTAATATGGTTCCCGTGTGGCAAATAGTTTTATCGCGATGTAAAACTACCCTGCTGCCATCTGGTTTGGGAAGTAGGAGTCCCAGGGGCGCATGCGCCTTTCCAACGGGCCCTCATTATCCAGCTTTCAAGTAAATAGGAGCAGAAATGTTTAGAAAGATATTTCGATTGTAAGATTTGTAATAATAGAGAATGTCCACGCTATGCTATACAACGAGACCACAGGCCGCGCGTTCATTATATCTCTTTCTAAAATGGTCTATTTGGTTTTTGCTAAAAAATTAAAGGTTTCTAGAAATTACCACCTATTAAGTTTGCCAGGCCTTAAAATAAGAAGTCATGTTTAGTTTTTATCAAACGCCTGACAACTCTACGTTGCATAATCGAACAACAGAGGTTGTAATAACTATTAGACGAGATTCTGTATTCGTGACATCACTGTATCTATTACTGCCGCAAAGCAATAATATGCATTTTGAGATAAGAGGTTATATCAGAAATTAAATGTCTCCAAGCCTGGAAGTTGCACGCATGCCAGTCTCATAAACATTGTAACATCTGCCAGGAAATCTGCAAGTGACCCCGAGACAAATAGATTTGTCCTCAGCGAGCGTTTATGAAATTTGCATAGAACATGTTAGTATTTTATGATATGTGATGACATAGAAGATATCTAAGTCATACTGCTCACCCAGAACAGAGAAATATTCTTTTATCTTAGCTCTACATCAAAATATATTTCAATAATATACTTTCTAACCATATTCAATATGCTTATTTATTTAATTGCCTTTATTATAAGAGATATTATAGTATTATAGTTATACATTATAGTCAGTCTAATTTTTAATTTCAAGTCCGAACAATCCAACCCCTATGCTCGAATCTTGCAGATCCCACAAGGATTTGTCGAAAACTACTTGGTTCAAAACCAACTTGCCCACTGCGCTTTATTAATACGTTTATTTTGCGTTGTTTTTTTAAATATTGTATTCCACAGTTAATACTTAAATAATATTATATCCAAAATATTGTACGTTGAAGTCTCATCTTTGTTTTGATTCATTATAAATTCCCAGTTGTATGGAATATTCATATTCGATTCTAAGACCTTATTGACCGTAATGTAACGATAATTACTGCTCATTATGAGACTTGACGTCTAATATCTCAGAGCAAATAATGCATTGTAATTCAATATTTAGGTAGTATAGCTACTTTTTAAGGTACCGCTTATCATCAAGCGAGCGGGTTGCTCCTCTCGCGTAGGCCTTATATTCCCTTATACACTTATTAAAATATAAATAACCATAATACAACTAATGGTGATTGCAGTGTGGTACAAATAATAATATCGTAGCGAGTTATAACGTAGGGGCTAGCTCTAGGACCGTAGCCACGATGCTTTCTACAATTGCTTACGCTAATAGAAAAGAGAAATGTATGAAAATGTTATATCCTCTTGATAAATCTATCGCTAAGATGTCATTCTCATATGTAACGTTAACTAACGATTGTAGAAAGGCATATTGGCTACAGCCCCTTGCGTACGTTCGTTGCGGTGTAAAGCGCAACCTTGACAAATTTCGTATTTATTAACAAAGTAGCGTCAAGTGACGAAGGAATGCAAATGTGATCTCTTGCAAAAACTATGTCGTAAGGTCTATTGGTGACTAGCTATTGGCTGTGCTTGCATGAAAATCTTCCAGAAATATAATATTTTATTCAAAACTCCTAGGAAAAAGTAGTTTGTTGTATTGTATTGTGTTTTTTCTTTTGTACCTGCCTGTTCTTTTGGTGCGGAGTTTATATTTGCTAGTAACTAGAAACACTTGCAAACTACAAATATTACAGTAAAAGTATACCTTGTCATTCATTGTTTCCACAACTCTGAAAAGAGCCTAACACCAACACCTATACAGCCACTTAATAAAATTGACCAAAGATAATGTAATCATTACGTTAAAGAATGAGGATAACCTGACTCTACTCTCTCCCACAGCCCATCTCGAAGGCAGCATCATGCACGCCCTCAACGTCTCTCTAATCAACCCTGGCGAGTGCCAGGCCAAACTGTCGTCAGAATACCCGCATCTACTCGAGCAATACGACCAGGACAGCTGTGTGTGTGGCCAGCCTACTAACCCACTGAACAACATCTGCAAGGTAAGTTTTAGGTTTCCTGTCAAGTTATAGTAAAACTGTGCTTGGTGGAATTAGGCAATGAGATTTCAGTTAGTGGATAAAGAAAGAAAAGAAGCACCTGGTAATTCCTATTCAATTATTGAATTTCCTTGACAGGTGGACATCGGCAGCGCTCTCGCCTGCACCACTGGAGACTCCCACTTTGTGCTTCGCGGAGTATACTCCTGGGATTCTGGTAAGCAAAGATCATCTATTCACATAATCACTAATCTATATAAGAAAGTGTCTCGGTGGCGTAGTTGAATTATGGTACTGCAACGCTGAGGTCTCGGGTTTGATCACCAGGTCGGACAAAGTGATATTGAGTTTTTCTATTCAGTATCAGTCTGGAGTCCGAAATTTGTGCCCGATATGGTCCGATTTGGGCGAGGCTATTGAGCCTTGCTCCCTATCATATCGTGAAACGGGATAACGGCGAAAAGTGGATGCAATAGTTTCACCCCTGCCTACCCCTTCGTGAAAGTAGTAAGGTTCTGAAATCCAGGGCAACTCATCAAAATATAATTTGAAATTTGTGAAAAATTTAAACCACCCAGAATTTATATCGCAAAAACTTCAACTCTTATCATAATATTTTATTATGATAATGTTCCCCCAGTTCTCACTTGCAGTCGTCAAAACTGAGTCATTTGCTTCCTCTTCTATAAAGTGTTGTGTAGATAATAATCCTCCTTTTCCGTTTCCAGGCTGTCAGATCGGCAACCAGATTGCTGGTTTCTATAAATTCGACATCGAATGGTACGAGTGGGCCATCGGCTTGATTGAGAGCGTTCGTTTCGCCAAATACACCAAGGTGACCGTGGGCAAGGTCGGCACAGTATCCTCAGTGAAGACCACACAGTACACCACCGGCGTTAAAGGAATCTCCAGTTTAGGTGGATCCGGCAAGATTGGACAGTTCTCTCAAGTTAATAAACAAGTCGGACAAACTGGACAAGCTGGAATCAGCAACCAGGGACAATTTGGCCTCACTGGTCAGACTGTGACAAAATACAGTCAAGGCTTTGGTCAAACACAAACAGGCGGCGTCGGGCAATTTGGCCTCGGTGGTCAGTCTGTGACCAAATTCAGTCAAGGCTTTGGACAAGCACAAACAAGCGGCGTCGGACAAATTGGACAGGTGGGCGTCGGACAAGCTGGCCTCGCTGGTCAAACTGTGACTAAAGTCAGTCAAGGCTTTGGACAAGCACAAACAGGCGGCGTCGGACAAATTGGACAGGTAGGCGTCGGGCAAACTGGCCTCACTGGTCAAACAGTGACCAAATTCAGTCAAGGCTTTGGACAAGCACAAACAGGCGGCGTCGGACAAATTGGACAGGTAGGCGTCGGGCAAGCTGGCCTCGCTGGTCAAACTGTGACCAAATTCAGTCAAGGCTTTGGACAAACACAAACAGGCGGCGTCGGTCAAATTGGACAGGTAGGCGTCGGGCAAGCTGGCCTCACTGGTCAAACAGTGACCAAATTCAGTCAAGGATTTGGGCAAACGCAAATAGGCGGCGTCGGACAATTCACACAGACAGGTGCCGGTCAAGTGTCTCAGTTTGGAGGTGCTAGCCAAGTCTCAGGACAAACTGAAATAAAATCTCCCGTAACTAAGACAGTGACCACCACATACACATCGAGTGGTAAGATTATAGGAGGAAAAGGAACTGGATCCGAACAAAGCGCTCTAAACGGTTTTGGAAAATTCTCTCAAGTTGGCGGAGGCAGTACTGAACAATTTAGTCAGTTCACTACAGGAGGAGTTAAAGGAAGCAGCACAGGTTCTGCCGGAGGATTTGGTAAATTCACAAAAGTATCAGGAGGTTCAGGACAGTTCCAAGTCGAGGGCGGTGCCCAACAATTTGGACAAATCGCACAAGGACTTGGTGGTAAAGCTACTGGCCAAGGTTTTGGACAATTCAGCCAATTTGGATCTGAAATTGCTGGAGGTGGCCTGAACTTCGGAACAGAGATTAAACCTATAACTAATACTTTTAGTGCAACCTATTCCGAAAAGAAAGTGTTCCAAAGCGAGCCTAAAATTATTACTTACACCACCAAGCCGGAGATTGTAACGTTTACCACGAAACCAGAAATCGTCACATTTACCACGAAACCAGAATATTATACATACACGACAAAGCCTGAGATTGTTACCTTTACCACCAAGCCCGAATACTTCACCTTTACCACCAAACCCAAATTAGTGACATATACCACCAAACCGCAGTACATCACTTATCAGACCTCAGATACCATCGCGAGCCCTCAGATCGTAGCCCCTGAGAGCTCCTTCAACCCCTCTTTTACAGATGTAGTGGGTAAGCACAAACACAGCGCGCAATGCAAATGTCTCGAAGGCAAAAAGTAATTTTTTAAATTTATAAATTGGTAACACAATGGAGTAGACGTGCCATAAAGAAAAAAGAACAGTACAAAGGACTCCAGTTCCTAAGTTACCGACACTTACCTTTTTTATCTTTTTTTATCAACGGACGAATATTTTTTGTATTTATAATATCTGTAAATAGGTAGATTTAATTACTGGACTTTATGTATCTTTTTTAGTTCGCTAAAATACTGCCACATTTTAAAAGTATTATTTTTTCTATTCTGTTCGTTCGCTTTTAAGAAAAAAAGTTTTTATAAGAAAATCATGATTAGACATTTGACCATTTCGACTTTGATTATGTCGAAATGGTCGACTTTCTAATTTAATTGGTATTTTTTTTTAAATATATATACATAAATAAATATAAGATGTTTTTTATGAATACAATAAGTCATGTATGTATCATGTATTATTTTTCTAATTATCAAAATAATTAGGATTTAATTATTGAAATAAATCGAACTTTCACAAATAAAATTTGTTTATTTATGTCCTTCGTAGTAACTATAAATAGTAACAACGTATATAAAAATGTTCCAAACATTATCCCAAATATAAAAAAAGTGTGGGTGAGTGTGTTAATGTACACACGTATGAAGTGAAACTTTTTCAATCAGTTCATTTTTTCAGTTCTTATAATAATTATTTGGTCCAATTATTATTACTATTTATTTATTTAAATATATTTAAATGTTATTGTCTAGTAAATTGACAATCATATTATTAAATGATGGTTAATTTAAATAAATTAATATACATTTAGCAATACTTACAATCAAAAGTGAGGTTAACATTAAAAAGATACCAAAATCACAATAACGTGATGATTTATCAAAACAATATAAAAATAATCTCCCACTTCACTATTTACTTAAATGAAATTCAATAATTAGTGTAGCAAACCATAATATTTAAAAATGTTTACGCTTGTCGACAATAGGTGGCTCTGTACAGTTTGACTTAATGAGGATGTCAAGATTCTCTTCGAAATAATGACCCTAGAACACGGCGCCGTGACGGTCCAAAGTGACAGAAGATGTGACGATTTTTTTAAAATTGATTTTCCCGTACATTAATAAAGAAGTTTCACTTCAAAAAGAAAACCAATAATCGAAGTTCGAGACATAAACGAACCACTTGTCCTTATAATAAAAAGCTGACCCGGCGCACTTCGTACCGCCATTTTGTTTTCCAGTCGCGGACTAACGACACGGTCGACACGTCGCATCGATGGTATTTTCAAGACATGGCAACCTCGAACTTATACTTCAGCATCAAATAGTCTGCGGAATACCCAAGCCCTCAACTGCAGCATATAGCAACTATAGCGTGTTTGGACTCATAATAATGGTCTCAATGAGCAGGTGTTAAATTGTGGCTGAAGCCCCATTGTGGAAAAACTAATTTTATAAAGTTTAAATTAATAATTATATTAAATATTTAAAATATAACCCCCGGTACAAAATACCTCTAAATATTACTTTGGATTAAAATATAACTAAGTATGTAGGTACTTATAATAAATTTAAAGGCCAACCATATCATGCCAGCCCTGTATTATACCGGGTGGAAGGGAAACGCTCTCTATACCCGAACGGTAAGAGAGAAGAACTATAACATTAACGAAAAACTATATTCATTTGCAAAGCTAAGCGATAATACTTACGATTTTAGAATTTCCGTAATTCATGCGCGCGCAATGTAAAGCGTACAAAAACTGGGAACAGCTGATGTACGTGTTTCATTACGATTTTTGTGAAATATTGACCTTTTTTACTATGTTTTTCAGAATAATAGTTTGATTTATCTATCCATACGTGAAGCTGTTCAGAAATTTGAGAAAATCCTACTAAAATTGTAACAATGCGATCGCGATTTTTTTAGTGCCATCACGTCAGGAATCACCAATACTATCACCTGTATTCGTTTCCGAGAGCGTTTCCCTTCCACCCGGTATACTGCCCTCTACTGATGACGGGCTTCCTCTGCTACTGAGAGGGTTTTAGGCCTTAGTCGCAGGCCACGTCTTGCGTCTGCGATGAGCGGGAAAAATAACAATACGGGTTGAACGGGGGGCGCCATGTTGGCGCGACTGGCGTGCGCGTCAGGCGACCGCGAGCAGCGGAAGGAATAGTATAAGTTCGCGCGTCCTGCGTATTTATTAAATTTTGTTGAATTATCCTCGATGCAAAACATAAATACGGAGGAGTTTATTAGTGAAATAATTAATGTCTCAGCCAGCAATCTGGTGCAGTAAGGATGATCAATCCTACTTATATTATAAAGGCGAAAGTTTGTAAGAGTGTATGGATGTTTGTATGTTTGAATGTATGGATGTTTGTTCCTCTTTCACGCAAAAACTACTGAACGGATTTCGATGAAATTTGGCACACGGGTACATCATGTCCTGGATTAACACATAGGCTACTTTTTATCCCGGGAAAACATAAAACGGGACTTTTAGGGGGCAAAAGCTACTATAAGAATAAATATGTAATTAAAAAATTGTTTAAATCAAGAACCCCCATTTTTATTTGTAATATATCCTGTGCAAAAAAAAATACTTCCTAGTAAACATGAAAGTTCCATTTCGGTGAATACTAAGTGGGAAATTAATTACCTATATACCTTTTGGTTTATTGTTTTAATTTTGTCTTTTTGTTAATATATTTGATGTATTCATTTGTTTCCATTTTGTGATTATTACTTTTTGTGCAATAAATATCCTTTTAATTTCTTTAATTTTGTTTTTTTATTAATTATTCATGTATATACAGTCACCAGCATAAGTAAATGAACAAACAGATGTACAGATATTTATGCTCGTGAATGTACGTGCACAACTAGGCATTACAGTAAAGGATATCTTACTAATATTATAAAGGCGAAAGTTTGTAAGTATGTATGGATGTAAGGATGCTTGTTACTCTTTCACGCAAAATCTACTGAACGGATTTCGATGAAATTTGGCACACGGGTAGATCATGTCCTGGATTAACACATAGGCTACTTTTTATCCTGGGAAAATATAAACCGGGACTTTTATCCCGGAAAAAATTTTAATGCGGGCGGAGCCGCGGGCAAAAGTTAGTAGGGAAATAATGTCCCACCAAAAAAAACATATACACTATGCTTTCTTTTAATTTAATTTCACATACATTAAAACTACTTCTAAATGTAAGCCGAATCCATTTTAACATCTTTGATAAGTCTTACACAGCGCCGCATTTGTTTAAGGGTTAACCAATACCTACTCAAAGTGCTATCAGACCAAAGAAGTGAAACAACCATAACCAAACGTCAAAATACGTCAAACATCACACGAAATTTCTGTCAAAATTTAGCAATAGTTAAAAATTCTACGTTATGAAAAAGGGAAGACGTGGGGCTAAAAAACTAGACATAAGAGTCACCGATGAGGGTTCTTCAAGTAGCTGTGGACGCGTCAGCCAAGAGCATGCACGACCCAGGATCAAACCCGCCACAGAAAGATCTATACTGTCCCCCCATAATTCTACATCAAGTGTTTCAACGTCTATATCCAACACCTCGCTTTCGTCTTCTATTTCGAGGTAAAAATAATATGATTCCTTATATGTATTCATGGTAGAATAAACATAATTTTACCGGTTTTATTACTTGTAGTTCTAGACTAGTCTATTCTAATTATTGTGTGATAAATAATAATAATCTCATAGTATTATTATTTATCACACCTACCCCTACCCCTTCGGGGATAACAGGCGTGAGTGTATATGTATGTATGTATTATAATGCTCTTTGAATCATCCGTACGACTCGTAATAAAATAATGATCGAAAACGAGTAGAACAGTGCCATCTATGATGTTTATGTTAAACTAAATAATAAGGTATGTTAAATTACAATAATTCATACAAGAATACATAACTAAATACTACGAACTAAAACTAGTAGATGGCGTTTAACACGAATAATGCAACATTGTATAATCAATAGATGGCACTGCACACAAATATATTTTTTATCGGCCACCAAAATATATTAATAACGTTTTACAAAACTCAGGTTTCGCAACGATTTCGAAGAGCTTAAATGTAAAATGCGCATATTTGGCGAGTCGCTAAGTCTTTGCCGCTGCATCGCGGACGATTTCAAAAACAAGCTCACGTTCATGGAGAAAAGATTGGAGAATTTGGAGAAGAGGCAGACCTTATGGCGGGTGAGTTATAGGTACAAGTCCAAGTTCCATGTATATCTAATTTCTTACGAACACTCACCCTTTTTATGGTCGGGGTAGACAGTGCCGCAACTTACGCAATTAAAAAAACCTACTTGTAAAATACACTAAGGGCGCATTTTCATTGGTCGTTTGTATCCGCATACGGGGTGCGAGAGATTTTTGAAACGCATGCCATAGGACCCGCATGCGGGGAACCGTTTTCATTAGTAGTTAGCGCCCGCATGTGAGGTGCGAGAGAATCTGGATACAGTTTGCCGGTTGGTTAAGGATATAATATGAGAAGGGCGGGGAGTCCCCGCATGCTTTGTATCGACCGACTTATAGACTGACTGATTTCATTAGTCGTTGTCCGTGTAGTGACGAACGATCGACTTATCGACCAATGAAAATGCGCCTTAAGAGCTATGTAGCAAGTCATGATATAACTGCCCATGGATACCCATGATGTCATAACACAATTTTATTGTTAGTGGCATTCATTATGCATTATTATAGAAATGGCAGGGCTCACTGAGCGGTGACCATACAGAGCGAAAAGCTACCACTATGTACCGGTTTTCATTGGAATTGTTTTGCGCCCCTCAGTATAACCGGCCTATTTATGCTAAATAAGTACCATAAATGTATAGCATATTAGTGAGGTAGATGTACAGCATTCTACGACTTAGATATTGGTCCTACTGGACCCAAATACAATTTCTATTATATATAGGTATAGCATTCTGAAAACAAAGATCACCTTTAAAGGATTCTCAGCTACATTAATCTACTAAAACTACTAGGGCCATCAAACTTTCACGCTATCTAGTTATAAAACCGTGGAAGACCGCCTTCAAAAACCACTTAAAACCAAAAAATGATTTAACATTAAGTACCTACCCCTGTAAGTACTGGCATAGACTAATAAATGTACTGGTTACCAATTTTGGAGTTGTCGTGTTTCTGTTTTCTTCAGAAGTCGTGACCAAAACGTCGCGTCGCAACAATTTGTTTCGACTCAACAATTTATTACTGATAGGAATATTGCCGCATTTCATTGCATTACACGTCTAAAGATATTGCTTAGACGTCTTATTGTAATTGATGTAGATTAAACAAAAACATTCGATGATATAGCCACCTATTATCTAAGTTTCTTAGTAACAAGATTAATAGTCCTAATTTATGGGCGATACATTTTATCTCTACCTATATGCATGTTTGTAAATTTGTGCAAAATGATTTCCCATTTAACTACTCTCGAAATTTATTGTCAAAATCCTTTCTTATTTGAGTTAGAGTTCATGAAACTATTCTGAATCGAGTGCAAAATATCACACTTTCCATAGCGATCAGTTTAAGTTGCGTGTTGTTTTTCACTCACGTCTTTCGTAAGAACAATGGGGGTGTTAGGATGCCAGGACCTCTCGCTTCGTTGAGTCTCAAGAGGTGCAAAGAAAAAAACATTACCCTTCGGCAATCGGTTAGAAAGGCGTCACAAGGATCTGCTGGCCGGATCCCCACATTAGCTAGGCGGCTAACGGATGAAAAGATTATTTTTATCTTCCATTAAGATTGTTGTAAAAAATGAAGCATAATAGGCAAAGAATTAAAGGTTTCTCGATAGTAGCATTTCATTTTTTTTTTTTTTTTTTATTTAGCAAAACATTTTTTTTACATACACTTACAAATAACATTATATATTCTATACACACAACAATTACATTTTAAGTGTTTGATTGAACACTGGTACCCAAGGTAAGATTAAACTTGTGTTATTTCTGCATCTGCCCCCAGTTCTTCGAACTATGTGTCCTGCCCACTGCCACTTCAGCTTGTTAATCCGCTGGGCTATGTCAATGACTTTCGTTCTTCTACAGATCTCCTCATTTCCGATTTGATTGCGTAAAGAAACATTTAGCATAGCCCTCTTCATAGCTCCATGTCATTAAAATTGCTCCAGTCGTTTTGGAGCCCATATAGGTACAGATAGATAGATTATCTGTGGTAATAAAGAGGTATAAAGCTATGGGATGTAGGTATACATTTAGAGGGCTACCGCAATACTACGTATTACTTAGGTACATTGTATCACAACAAACACTGAAACGTGTGGATTATTTATCAAGTTCATTGTTTGATTTGTAATGGGTTGTAAAAGATTATGATGTTGTCTGCAGTTTACTTGGTAACTGATAACAGCGTATCCGTTATTGTGACACAGAGGAATAGTTTACCAATATGCGTGTCTCTGCTGATAATCGCTTATAGGAGTTGCAGTAGCTCGTGGTAGGTGTGCATGGTATCGCCTCTAAAACTTTTTTTCAGTTGGTAGTTTTTGCCTATTAGTTTTGGGTTGAGACTACGTAGGTACATAGTTACGGTCATCGTGAAATATACAAATTAGACCAATTAAAACAATTATTAAGTCGTTGGATATTTGTTAAAATGTATGGCACGAAATTGGTAATTAACTTTACATACTTTTGTTTAAATTGGAGCGGTTTCTAGTCATATCTCGTCTGGTCACATAATTTTAAGACAAACATTATAAAAATATGATTCGTAAGTATTCAAAACTTAAACAATAGTTTTCTTGCGTAGACCTTGAAAACAAAAGAAACATTGTAATTATAATTTTAAATTATCTTCTCAATGCAATGAAATCTTTATTTAATACAAGGTCAAAACGTTACAATTAAATTTAATACAAGCCTCAACCGGTGACTTGTAATGAATTATTTGTCTTAAAGAAATCAGTGTCAAAACCAGTATTTTTTTGGTAACATTAGAAAATCGGACCCAACTTTAGAATAATCTAGAATGTTTTTATTTATTTCTAGAGCGAGAGTAACTACTCGGCAATAATCCAGAAGAATAAGAGACTGTCCTACAAAACCCTACAGGAAGCCAAGGTACGTTTATTTGAAAGAAACTCGGAAGAAGGAATTTGTAAGCATATCCAAAAAACTCCTTTCTGGTTGGTCCATTTCCACGATCTGTCGAAAAAGATAGATAGGGAAAAAAGTTAATAAAAGTAAGTAAAGTAAAAGTATTGAAAAGTAGGTTTTGCCCGCGGCTCCGCCCCCATTAAAAAGTTCTTCGGGGATAAAGCCCCGCTTTATATTTTCCCGGGATAAAAGGTATTCTTTCTCCTTCCTCAGGTCCTTTCTCAGGCTCTAGACTATCTGTGTATTGTAAGGATTGCGGTACATGGCTTGCGGTTGTTTTGAACTGTAAGTTCTGGGTTCTATGTCCAGGCCGGACAACACTTATAGTGTTTTGTAGAACAATTATTTGGATCTAGAACTGGATTCCCCAGAGAGATCTTATTCAAATCTGAATACAAAATAAGGGCAGATGTAAAGAAAAATACAGATCTTTGTAGACAGATTTTCAGAGCCCTACCAGTATTTTTTTTTAATGAGGCCTTTAGAGCAGTACCTAAATTCCTTTTCCCAAGCTAACAGTTAAATGGGGTGATATAAAATATACCTACTGCCTCGGTGGCGTGTTTTTATTAAGGTACGACTACAATGCTGTGGTCTCGGGCTCTATCCCCGGGTCGGGCAAAATGATATTAGGTTTTTCAAATTTGTATCAGCCCCTTTCAGATAGGCTCGCCCCCTGTCACATCATGGGACGGAATACGCACGGCGAAAAGTGGGTGCACTAGTTGCGCCTCTCGTCTGCCCCCTTAAAGTTAAAAGACGTGAGTGTGTGTGTGACATTAGATATACCTTTCTTGCAGTTATTAATATTTATCTAATATTATTAATTGCAAACAGGCTTGAAAGAAATTATACGGCATATGACGTAGATACAATTTCATTAAACAAATTGATTAAGCAATTAAGTGGCGCCAATCCGTCGGAAATATCGTGTAGGATATTATAATTGGGTTTAAAATCTATTTATATTATCAATTTCTGTACCTGTATCAAACCTACGCCACTAAATAAGGTGGGTGGACCATGGAGGGCTATCTTAACAGAACTTAACACTTGTAACGTATAAAACATTTTCTTTGTTTAAATTTAAGCTTTATAAAACTCTGCCAATACAATAGGGCTCCATACAAAGCCGATAAGTAAGTACAATAAATCGGTCTTGTAACTTAAAACTAACCTTGTAGGTAATAGTCAAAATATGCCTAGAAAGGCATCTTGGGCCCCAGTTCGACTTTTATAGATGCTCTAATAAGATGTGAAAGATCGTTTTTTTAGCCGACCTTATAACCTACGGCTGATGTCCTTGTTGATATCAGTTTAGGTAAAATTCAAGCACGGCAGGCCCTGGCCTTGAGATAAACCTGAGGTCACTTTAACGCGTGACCTTTCCACGTATTATCCAGTCGAATAACGAATATTATATATTTAGGTAGACTGTAAAAATTGTGAAAGTTATTTTAATGTGTTCATTCAAGCTAGATAAAGGAGGATATAATTTCCATTCAAATGGTAAAGTTTTTTAGATAATAAGAACGTATGCAGATGACTGCATCGCTAAGAAATACATAATATTACGTGGCACACACAGTACACTGTATGAATATAGACTAAATACTGACTATAATGTTCTTCAAGCTGGAACGCAAAGAGCTTACATTATGCTACTGCTTGGCACCACAACTAAACAATCGGATACCTAACCAGAATGCCTACTCTTGAAAACAAAAGATTTTCCTTGTATCTACAGCTAAATTGAAATAAAGAAAACCAATGAAAGACGGCAGCGGTGATGACGCAACTAGGGTATTACTAGAGTTTCTGATGGCAAGTGATCACATAAACAAAGCTCCAGAGGAATCATAGTGATAAGTGAACGTAATGTATTTTGAATGTCCTTGAATGTCTACGTTTTTTCAACTTTGCAAAAAGACGAAATTACTTCTTTTGTATCGTACTTCAACAAGAAATGTTGAATAGAAACCGATTTATATCGGTACGCAAAAACAATTGAAACGTGTAAGATTTTTTTGATACTTCGTGTTTTACAGTATATCTACCAGTTAGGTTGTTTCTCGGCTATAATTTAGCAATAATTCACCTTTTATGGTACCTTAAAGAAAATCTACTTCAAATAACAGTTTTCTGCAGTTCCGTATGATGAACGTTTCTGAAGGCTCAAGTCCTATGCGAGGGATACTATAAAAGAGATGGATAGTAAGAAGAATTAATCATATTATACGTATATAGAAATCCAAGGAATAGGACAACAAATTTAGGTACAGGTATGTTAACTAGAACGGCGATAATTAAGTATTTGAAACAAACAAGTCTGCCGACATTCATCCAAACCTGAAAGTAAAAATCAAAAAGAAAGGACAGCATGTAAATTATAAAGGATAAACTTTCGAGGCCGTGAGGTCACTGCCTTAAAGTAAGAACGTCGGCGAAGATACTCAGAAGTATTTGCACTGCTCTTGCACGCTAAAAATACCAACAACCATTGTTTTGTTGTGATATGTAAACTTTATTTGCACTGAAAAATACCGACTGGGGCATGGTTTTAATGATAAAAAAACTACATTTATTGTTGTTACATTCAAGACTTACCATTGGGTTTCATTTTCTTCTTTGATAGATACTTATTCCTTAGAGAATTTTTAGCAGAAATTATCATCAATTTTATTGTATACCTACTATCTCAGATGATTCGTCTCTTGCATGTGAAATTCTCTCTAGGTATGTATGCCGCTTTGTCTAATCCTTGCTACCAACAAGCAGTAGCCTTCCTACGCCATTCTGTTGTATAAAATTGATACCACAAATAGGTGTACCACTAAAGAAACTGCATAGGTTCAATTGAACGTCATAAAGACATGATTTGGTAAAACCTCTCCTTTACTTGTACCTACTGGTAAACCCCAGACTCGACCGGTTTGAAATTGCAAATTTTTCCTTATAAGAAGCTTGAAACATTAACATCGGACTGTTTTAACCCATTCATGTAAATATATGCTTGTCCATAGAAGTATCTAATTAAATAAAACAAATTAAAGTGTGACAAAAAACTGTTCTTCGTACTTTAATTATGAAAACACACACACACCTTTTGTCCCCGAAGGTGAGGCGCAACTAATGCACCCACTTTTCGCCGTGCATATTGCGTCCCATGATGTGATAGGGCCGAGCCTATCGATATATTGGGCACACATTCCAGACTCCTTGCTGATACTGAATAGAAATTCCAATATCACTTTAATTGTGAAATCGTGACAAAAATATCTTGATGCGACGCGACGCGACCACTCAACTCGCTAGTCGTCTTGTTTTCATCGTAGACTCACTTGTGGGTTTATTTATCGAAGTTATATTAGAATACGTAAAAGGACATTTAATTTGGTAGCAATCTTATTTGACAGCACCGTACGTTATGCTATTGTTCAGAAAAAAAGTCTTATTCTTAGGTGCAAGACATCCGCTGCTAATGCTATGTTTTGTCTTATCATGTTTCCAAAATCCTTGAATTTTAGCATAAGTTCTTAAATGCGTCGACGGCCTTTGTAGGGTTAAACAGATTCAATGAAGGAAAACATGATATCACCGCCATCTTGTTTTTTACCAAGGTGATGTTGTTTAAAAAAAGAACAACAACAAAGTGGACGATAGCCTAGTTTGGAATGGAACCGTCTGCCGAGACAATGTCCGGAGGTTCCAAACGCAAGGCACACCACCTCTGACTTTTCTCGTGTGTGTTGTTTATCAATTATCGTTCACTTTAACGGCGAAGGAAAAAATCGCGAGGAAACCTGCATACCTAAGATGTTCTTTAATTTCGAAGATATGTGAAGTATACCAACCCGCACTAGGCCAACGTGGTGGACCAAGGCCTAAACCCTCTCAGTAGTAGAGGAGGCCCGTGCCCAGCAGTGCGACAGACAGGGCTGCTATTATTTATTTTTGTTATTAAAGTACCTAATGTTGTAGGTTTAAAAACACCGAAACAACTTAAAAGTTATTTAGCAACATTAATTATTATTTTGATAGATAGGTACTAAGTACCAGGAATCAGGAGCCTACTTATGAAATAAAATTGTATAGAGAAATAGTAGACCACTGAGAAATAAAACTCCAAATATCGAGACTTTTTAATAGGAATAAGAAGATGGGTGATGATGAAGTGGTGGGCATTGGGAAGGAAACGGGTTAAGGATGCCTTTCTAGCTGAGATGTGCTATGCAGCTTTGATGTAAGGATGTGAAAGCTACCTACGAAACTATGTGACCGTTTCCATTGATGCTAAAGTACGTAGTGGAGTGAGTAAGATGTTCTATGTAGATGCGCCGTCGCGAGATACATAGCTGTGCGAGGAAGACATACATGCTCTGCGCATAACTAGGTACACCACTCACGACTATTCACAGTACGTATCCATAGCACGCATGCATAGTACGCATCCATAGCATGCATCCCTAGTACGCATCCATAGCATGCATCCCTAGTACGCATCCATAGCACGCATCTATAGCACGAACCACAGCACGCATCCATAGCACGCATCTATAGCATGCATCTATAGCACGCATCCATCCATATAAAAAACATAGCTTTGTTGAGCCCGTTTGCACTAGTCACTAGTGAAAGTGAATCGTTGATGTGGCCTCAGGAGTCAGGTGGACTGCCAGCGATAGGATCACGACTGTATCGCTGCAAATGTTCGCCATTGGCCACTTCCTAGGGTTACTGTAATATTGCAACCTTAGACTAACAATTGCAACTAAGTAGTGACAACGCGATCGGAAGTTGCACAAAATACGGCTGCGAGGACTTGTTAATCTAAACTGAATTTTGAATTTATGTCGAGCCTGCCATAGTGCCAACCCGCACTTTTAGTTTTAGGTTAATTTGGGAATAAATATTTTCGGAACTCTTAACAACAAATATATGAATCTAGATACATACCTACATTGTATTTCAAATTGAAGTTGCTTCATTCCTTTCTTTTTCGGTACTTACTATTATCCCCAGTTATTTGCCATAATTAACTCAGGTCATATTAAAATTGTAATGCTTACATACTTAATTTAATTAATACGCATAAGCGCCATATCGTAAAAAAAAATACCAACCATATGTTATTCGTCACAGTTTTGTAATGAGAATAATAAAATAGAGTTGTTTACCTTTGTTTTATACGCATAATTATGAAAGGCGGATGGACCTGAATAGTAAATTATGTTAAAAGAAAAATGTTAAAAGAAAAATACGAAAATACTTATCGCTAAATACTGATAGTTAAGTACAAGATCTATTTAAAAAAAAATACCATGCTCTTAAGAAATTGATCATAATAAGTGCATAATCGATTTATTTACTAAAACATGAGTCACAAATACTCAAATGTTTTGTTTACGGCTAGGTATTCGCCTTTTTGAAATGTTTATCCATACAATATTATCATAAACATAAGGTCGTGTAATTTGGATGGCTTATTGTTTTATTTAATTAAGTACAAGTAGAATGATTTTTAAATGAATCGGGTAATAATGACGTTACGTTACACGTCGCAGTTCCGAAGGCTACCATCGTGCGTTTCCGCTCCCACTCGTTGCCGTTTTATCGTTTATCTTGCTCGCACTCATGAAAATGTCAATAGTTACACCCTTATCGAATTTCTACGGTCACATCGCGGCCGTCTCGCTCGAATCGCGCCGTTCAGTACATATTTTTAGCTCGTGAAGTGTAGACGTACTTTACTGGTTTACGGATCGGTGAATTTTTTTAATCAATTTGAAGAAATAAAACATTCGTTTTTACCCAAAAGGAGATTCTTGCAGTAATATGGCGAAGGTAATTTGCTTTGTAACTTCAAATGCGGTACGCGACGCGAATTTTGTGCGAAAATCTAAAAAAAATACATTTGTGCAACATTCGAACATCGTACGACCGGGGTGACGTACTATCTGTATAGATAACTTAAACCATAAATTTCTATTTTTATTCCAATCACAATACTTTGTAACTAGATGATAAATTACATTGTCTAGACAAGATGTAATAAAATTTCAGTGTGCAGTACGAAACTGTAAACCTTTGTCACTTAAAAAAAACAAGGTTTCATAACATTTTCAGGGTTGCTGGTTTTTAAAAAGTCTCTGCAAAAACCGTAAGCAAATGATTGAACTGATTTTCTCCCGAAACTTTAATTACGTGGCATCCAAAATAAGATTTCATTACATACAAACCTCTACAACATGCGAACGTAAATCACAAGCTGACGTTTGTTGGATGTTGAAAACAGCCTACATTATCTTTTTATATTTAGACTAGCGGCCCCGACAGACGTTGTCCTGCCCTAAATAGGAAATAAAATCCTAGAACCCGAGTCTAAACCATTCTGGAATCCACCTGAAGACACGCAAAACAATTTCATTAAAATCAGTCCAGCTGTTTTTCCGCGCAATTTTCTTAATTTTTTCTTTCATAAGAACCTTCTCCTGACAATAATAAACACATCAAAAAAAGAAATAACGAAATCAGTCCAGCCGTTCACGCGTGATGCCGTGACCAGGAAAATAGGGATTCATTTTTATATAATAGCGGCCCCGACAGACGTTGTCCTGCCCTAAAAAGGAAATAAAATTCTAGAACCCGAGTACAGCGCTACCTACCGGATAGAATTGTAATCTAAACCATTCTCGAATCCTCTTAGAGACACACAAAAAAATTTCATAAAAATCGGTCCAGCCGTTTTTCCGCGCAATTTTCTTAATTTTTTCTTTCATAAGAACCTTCTCCTGACAATAATAAACACATCAAAAAAAGAAATAACGAAATCAGTCCAGCCGTTCACGCGTGATGCCGTGACCAAGGAAAATAGGGATTCATTTTTATATAATAGATATGTTATTACCGAATGTATTACATCCTCTTTACTAAAAACAATGTCACCTTATGATAGAATCCGGTTTTAATGCGTATTATTTATCACGCCTGAATATTTAGTTAGTCTTTTAAATCGTTAATGAGTGTAAGCGTGTGTTAATTTAACTGAATTATTCATAATTACACTAAAAAGATTGAAATGGAAGAGGAAAAATTATTTTAGCACGGCAACATTAACGTGTGGAAGAAAATCAATATGGAAAACCGAAAAATGACAGATCTGAATTACAGGAGTTACGGATTGTCCTTGTAGTAAATAAAACTTATTTTAAATGTCTGTTACAATCAAAAACTTGTTAATACAAGCTAAAAATAGCTACAGAAGGTTTATAGAGATGAATCGGAACAGTTATTGGGTATGTTTTATTTATTATCCTTATTTTATCGACGTATATAAACTGCATAGTTTTTCTGTTTCTTTACGTCTGTGATCAGTAAATATGTGTCTAATCTTCATAGACGGTGTTGTGCAACGGTTTTAAGTGTTTCAACGACTTATTTCGTAAATAAAGCCTAGTATAATCTATTTACACAGCCATATTCCTTGAAGACTGTTGAGGTTAAGTCTTTATATTTCGGAACTACTTAGATTCCAACCTTGGGCTTTATTGTAGGCCTTGTTGTTTATCTTTATTTCCTAACGAGTGACGTACTTTGCGTTTTATGACACATTTTTCCATTCTTATGACTGTTATCTTCATAATTCAGGCAACAGTAAAAGTTGGTTTTGAATTATGGTTTGTAATTTTTAATTAGATCTATGGTTGTCGTAATACGCTTAAGAAATTATCATGAAGTCTGTTTTATTGAAGAGAAAATTACTAAGTACTTAGCTAAGACAACCAATTAAATGTTACTATGTTGACTGTGTATTCTCCCCTTTGCTTGAGCAGCAGCATATTGTATGGGCTTTAGACCAGGTGGTCCTGGGTTTGACTATCAAGTTAGCCAACACTTGCATTTTATCAGAGAGGTGGCACAGCAAAGACGCATAACTAAATTCTTTTTCCAACAAGCTTAACAGTTTTGTGTATAGCAATAGTTTCCATATTCAAAGGGAATATAATTAAAAAATAGTAGAATATTTACCAGTATATTAAATGGCTTTGCAGGGCACGTTTAGAATGCAACAATCCTCCAAGACTTGTCCGTTGTAGAATAATTCAAATTACTGGTGGTGGTAGGATTCTCATATGGTGGGTACCACCGCAATGTCTTTCTACTGGTTTGAAGGGCATTGTAGTCAGTACAATTACCGGTCAAATGAGACTTAACATCTCAAGATGACGAGCTCAGTGGAATGCCACACAGTACTTTGTAACTCAAGGTGCTGGATGCTGTTTCTACTGTTTAAGGGTGGTCGTATTGATTACCATCAGGCGAACGGCATGCTCGTCTCGTTGTTCGATGCAACAAAAAAAAACGCCTTTTATACCTGGAGGGGTAGCCAGAAGCGCAACTAGTGCACCCACTTTTCGCCGCTATTCCGTCCCATGATGCGATAAGGGGCGTGCCTATTGCTATATCGGGCATAAATTTCAGACTCCGAGCTGATGCTGAATGGAAAAACTCAATATCACTTTGCCCGACCTGGAGTCAAACCAGAGATGCTGAGTTGCACCATAATACAACTATACCACCGAGTCAGTTAGTAAATCTAATGCATATGCCTACTATAGGTATGTACAGTATTTACTGAAAATATGCATACACACCCAACATCAATCTACTACATCAAAAAAAAAAACAGAATAAAAAACAAACACCACGTTGGTTGTTGATGGCATTTAATATTAATTAACAAACTTGTCGCATCAATGATTGGCTAAAATAATATATTTCATATTGCACACATGTTTTAGAATTTTTATCCAAATTCATACAGCTGTGTTGTGTGTAATAAAATTGGGAAACAAATAACTTCACTAACTTTGACATTTATTTGTAGGATTTATGTAATAATTTTTTCCATACAATATGCATATGTACTTCTTTAACAAACAGAATATTACAGTTTTGCAAATGTGTTGAAAAAAATGTAAGGTTAAAATGTTATCAATGTGTACCGAGTACAGTTGATAGTGTATAAACAATGTTGTACTTATGAATACATTGCCCTCTACTAGATGGGTAGAAGGCAGATTGCACTGAATGGGCAGTCTACCATGATAATCAGCAAATGGTAATAGTCATCATAGATTCTTGATTTCATCCTCTATTTATTTGTTCAAGAGTACTAAACGCACTATATTTTTTATGTGACTGTATGCTTGGTCTAGTGGCTGCATTTATTATGGCCCTGGACCGTTTTGTCCTATATTTAATACCCGATTGCTTAGGACAGGAACCTCAAAGTAGGATTCAATAAAGCGAAAATTAAATACTTTCTGCAACACGCTATCGCAATTTCCAGGTCTTATGGTGTCCGATTTAAAAAATTCTTTCACGAATATACAGCTACATTATCTAATATAAAGTGGGACTTTTATCCCGGAAACACTCATTCACGCGGGCGGAGCCGCGGGCATAGTCTAATTTTAAATAACACACACTCATCAAATTATCGTGATTATTTTAGAGGAAAATAAGTGAAAAGGCATGATGTCACATTTATGTTGGCTTGAATTTCCATGATGAAGTAATATACTATTGTGAACAGGGTGTGACCAAGATTATACCGAAGTTTGTGTTAACGCCAGAAGGTGAAATGAAGTGAACAGTATTCTTCACATTCATAATATAACTGAGTGCCGTAGGAGAAACCACAAAATCTAGACATGAATATAAATATCCCAATTAACATGTGGCGGGAATCGAACATGCGTCCTAGTGTTCCACTCACCCTCTGCGTTGTTGTATAAAAACAAACTAATTGAAATCATCACCTGACATCATGTTTAATTAATATCAACAGTGCACCGATTGTGGGAATTAATGGTAATAGAAGTGACTTCATGCGTTTAAACACATTGATGCAAATTAAAACTCTGTCATCAATTGAACTTAGTCCTCAACTTTTTATTGGAGAGATCATCATCATCATCAGCAACATGACGTCCACTGCTGACCATTTGACCATTGAGGCTACCTCTAAAGAGTACTTGAGAGATGTTTTTGCCAATTACAAACCCAACAAGAGCCAATATTAACACTCCACATATGAGATCCAAACGTAAGCCTTACTCACAGGGAGAGTAGTAAGAATCTGCCTTTAACTCACAGAACTCTTTCTAAGTCGGAATTTATCATCTTAGAAGTTTTAATGTGTACCCGATTATCCGCCGTTTTCAATAAACGATCTCAATCGCTTTTTTCAATCCATCGCGAAAATTGACCAATCAGAACAAAGCATTTTTTAACATGCTTACAAATTACCTATTTTATTGGTTAATTCTCGGGATCGGAACGAAAATAAAGATTGACAAAACGCCCCCTAATGGGGTAGGAGTTTATGAATGCCTTTCACCGGATTTTTACAGCATTGGGAATAGGTATATAGGTTCAAAATTGTTTGAATTTATGTTCGTTCCCCGCCCAAGTCAACTATTTTGGATTAGGTCACTTTTACTGGTGGTAGAACTCTCATATGTGAGAGTACCACCGCAATATCTATTTCTACCGCCAAGCAGCAGTGTGCATGCACTGTTGTGTTTCGGTTTGAAAGGCATTGTAACCAGTGTAACTATACGGCATAATGAGACTCATCATCTTGTGTCTCAGGGTGACGGGCACAATAAAATGCCACACAGTACTTTGTAACTCAAGGTGCTGGATGGTTTTGGTACTGTTTATGGCTGGTCGTATCGCTTACCATCATGCGAACGGCATGCTCGTCTTGTCATTCGATGCCATAAAAAAGGCCATTGTTTTATTAAGAGTGCGACATTATGGTGACAAGTAACTTGCAACCAAAAGGCAAAAAGGCCATCATAGTAAGCCCTTGAGTTATATCCTAAGTCACTACGGGCCAGCTTGTGTACGAAGTAAAAAAAGTAACGCATAATATTAATAATGTAATGAGAGTGTATTTACTATAAGGCGTTGTTCCTTGTTGTTTTCTTGTAATAAATAAAGAATTTATATCGCCCGATGAGTAATTTATTGACGTAATTGTGATTGTTGCTTTTATAAAACGGTTTTGAAATATGTATTTAGTGGTTTAAAACTATAGTATGAGGGTTTTTCCTCGTAAAACATAGAATGAAATAAAACAAAAGTATTTGGCTTTGTAAAATGTAAGCGATTTCATAGAATAAAAGTAGTGAAGGTTTCATATGAAATGTCTTAAAACATTTCATGTTTTATCCGAATTCCACATTTCAAAAAAATCTATAATATTGCAGTTTCAAAATACGCTTTAGTTATTCATTATATATTGCTTTAAATTATAAGATAGCAACAATATCAAATACAAATACTTTTAACTGGGCGATAACGGCTTCTACACTTATAATCTGCCATGTTTTGTAGTAAACAAAAGCCGGATTCGTTAAATGTAGGTAAAACAAGGCCAAGATACATGGTTTTGATGAAGTTTATCAACGCATTGATAACTTACTCGTATAAAACGCTGGATTATTGACGAAATTTTTGATAACGCCAAAAGGTATTGTCCTTGGACTGATTACGTTTCAAAACAAACATTCGTACAATTGAGGGAAAAAGTCTCGAAAAAATATTTACGTTCATTTTATATTTGTCAAGTTTTGTCATAATAGAAGCGCGTTAATAAAAAAAATATTATAACAAAACAAAAAACCCGACGGCGTCAAAATCTGCCTGCCATCTTTATTATATTGAAGAACTGAAAAGATAGAAACAAGATTTTAATTTGAATATTTTATTTTGATTTTGAATACTCGTAGTTGAGTGTTCACACACGCTGCCTCCTTCTTTCGCAGTCGGGTAAAAACAATCTTTATAGACTAGTAGGAATCATTTGTCATATATTTTCAAACAGAATGAAGGTTAGCTGTTGCGTAGCTTCACACTCATTCCTGGAACTTATTCTCAATATTTATCTTAATAGTTTGTAACTGATTTCTCTAGCATTCTACCAGCATTATGATTTTGTGTCAATGATCACCTGCCATCAGCTCTCTTATTCAAAATTATTAGCTTACAAAATTATTTCTTGCACTTGATACCTTCACATAGTTCCTCGTTCAGCGGGCACGTTTACAATTCTCCATACTAAAACCGTTTATCATTTGCAGAAACTGCAAATGTGTGGCACCGAGGAGGAGATGAGGGAAGTTGCCGGCAGGATCTGCAGGAACTACCTGCACGGCGCTTGGAAAACCGTCGACCCCACTGACTTGGATTTCAGGCGGATTAGGTAAGAGCACATATTTTTCAAGGGAGCCTTGATGTGGCTATTTTTAGCCATTTTCCAGCTGGATCAAGGTGGCTGTTGCTGGTTGGTACCTTTGTATGGCAGGATAACCACACAATCAGCCTACCGCCGTCCACTGCTGAAGATAGGCTTGCTATACAGGGCTGCGGTCACCTAAATTGCCGACGCTGGATAAATGCGGCAAAAATTCCAGACATTTGGGCGTAACATGGCTTTTTCTCCGGACAACTCTGAAAAAATATTTTGCCGTGCTTCTTGAATGCGGGTTTATTATGAATGAATTTTTAACTAAGATTTATTTCTATAAAAAATGGATTACACCTGACAACTTTTTAAAACTCCTACCGGACAGCCTCCGCCCTTCAAACTAGGAGAAATCCGGCGAATTCCCGACGGATGGCACCTCTACTCCTATACTATACCATACCAGCCCTGTATTATATACTACCCGTTGCTGAACATGCCTCCTCTACTACTGAGAGGGTTTAGACCTTAGTCCACCACGCTGGCCAGTGCGGATTGGCAGACAGGCCTCCTATACGTCTACCTAATTGCAAACAAGATCATAGTAACGGCTTATTTTGATTTTTACTTAATCTATACTAATACTAGTACTGCTCGCGGCTCCGCCCGCGTGACAAAGTTTTTCCGGGACAAAAATATTTTCCCGGGATAAAAAGTAACTCCTGAGTGCTATAGGGTACTTTTTATCCCGGAAAAACTTTTACACGCGGGCGGAGCCGCGAGCACTACTAGTATCGACATAACCAGCAGCTCGTCTCGCGATAAGGTGATTGTCCATACACATTAGCATCATCACATGTTACAAAGAGCTTCAATGTTCCACATCAAAACACATCTAGCACACTGCAGCTGAACGACAACCGATAGCCAAAGTGACCTTTTCGCAACCGACAGACCAATAATAAAAAAAACTGGTGGTAGGACTCTCATATGTAAGAGTCCGTCTGTGTAGGTACCACCGCAATGTCTATTTCTATCGCCAAGCAGCAAAAAAAAATGTGTGTATGCACTGTTGTGTTTCGGTTTGAAGGGCATTGTAGCCAGTGTACCTACAGGACATTGAGACTTAACATCTTATGTCTCAGGATGACGAGCGCAGTGGAATGCCACACAGTACTTTGTAACTCAAGGTGCTGGATGGTGTTACTACTGATTATGGATGGTCGTATCGCTTACCATCAGGCGAACGGCATGCTCGTCTCGTCATTCGATGCAATAAAAAAAATAGTTACGCCACCTGTAAAGTCAGAAAGTTAATAGTCTTTTCTATTCAACTTTCTACGCCCTAAACGCATACTTCCATGACTTCACTCAATGTGACGTCACAGCACATGAATGGAATATTTCGTATCGTTATCTGGTAGGTTTTAGAGATATGTTACTTACGTCGCAAATTGGGTCGGTTTGTACCGGTTTGTATATTCGTATGTATAATGTAGTGCCTGTAATGTTTTTATTTGAGATTTGGGAGGCAACCATTGTTTATTACAGCCTAAATACTAGATAATACACTATAGTTTGACATGATAGTCCACTTTGTTTTAGTCAATGTAATTATTGGGAATTACGAGAGTTAATTTGGAATATCTTCAGCAATGCTAAGAAATTCTTTTTAATTTAAATTCATGGGTGATGTTAGCATTGTTTATGCGTGTCGCATATTTTTAAAAAAGGATAAGTAGGTCATCATTCACGTTTTTTTTTACGTTTTACTCTATAAAGACACAATAACAAAAGAATCATGCCTAAATGAAAAAGAAAGGAATATTTCATGTTTGTACTTCCGGAAATCGATAATCTATTATTGTAGGAAAAAAATCAAGGTGATGGTTCAAGAATAAACCTTTGATAAATTCATTTCCTAATACATATTCTGACTCGTTTTATGATAGATACATATACAATCGTGAATTTGATGTGTTTTTTATAGCATAATATAAGCAAATTGGTCGTATGATGGTAAATGATAAGTTATTCTTATGTTCCCTAGACGGTAAGACTGTTTTCACTACTCTCCGTATTATACGTTGTTGAATCGTTTGTACATTGTATAATACACTAGCTTTTGCCCGCGGCTTTGCCCGCGTTAATCAGTTTTTCGGGGATTAAAGTACATATAAACCTTCCTCTTCAATCACTCTATCTATTTAAAAAAAACGCATCAAAATCCGTTACGTAGTTTTAAAGATCTAAACATACATAGGGACAGACAGCGGGAAGCGACTTTGTTTTATACTATGTAGGTATAATACATTTGCAAGATTTATTTACATTTTGATATAAAAAATGTAAATAAACACAAAGGTAACCTTGATTTTTTCACGTAATGTGCACATAGCTTATAGCGGGTGCTTTCAAATCAATTGTTGATGTTTTTCCGTGACATTTTTTTACGTTTTGTTTTTTTTATTACAAAAAAATTTTTGTAAACATTTGCTAAATTATGTCACGTTTCGTGGATATTTCTGAACGTTTTTTATGTACAATGTTTTGTGTTGAATTAATCGGTTTTGTGCGTAGTGAGAGTTCCGGAATGAAGGTATTGTAGTTGTTAACATTTAACCCGACAGCTAGAAGAAAGGAGGAAAATGTTTTCCGAGATTTTAGTTTTAATTTATAAGTCTATTGATCAGGGTTTTGTGCAGCCAATGAAGAAAAAAAATTGTGCTGAATTTAAGCAACCCAAATTGACTAAAATAAAACTCGCTTGGATTTCTGTTATTTTTAAATGTTGTAGTATTACATGATGTTTTCGATATCAAAGCAAATACATACACACACTAAACTTATAATACCCCTCGTTTTCCGTCGGGGATTAAAAATCGGCATGATAACTTAATTTGAATACAGGCCGTCGCAGGTTCTAATAAAATTCGGTCTTCATTCGTGACTAGTGAAATAAATGGATTCCTTAATTATGAAAAAGTGTTTTATAGACGCTGAAAAATTACACAATTTTCGATGATTACTCACTTTTTAGGGTGCTGACCAAATTGTCTGACAAACTCTACGATTTTCCTTGTTATTCGATGTAGAGCCACGTTAAATTATTTGTTACTAGTATTGGCGGCCTCAACTTGGTAGTAATACTGCCTCAGAAAAATAAGTGTAGTTTGCTGTTGCATTTAGCGTGGCCCTTGAAGCTACTTCTGGAGGCCCAAAGATCCCTCTCTTAATTAGTAATTACTATTCAATTTTATGGTCCGTGAGCGTAAACTGGTTCTCGAAGCTATCCTATGCTGTAGAGTGGTAGACTAATGTGTGTACAACACGACCTTATTTCAAAAATATGCTGTTGATTTGCACTATGAATCGGTTTTTACATAGATCCGCTAACCGGCTACTTCAATAAACGATTCCAGTTGCTCTTTCTCTATCGCTAAAATGAACCAATGTGAATAAAATCCTACTAATATTATAAAGGCGAAAGTTTGTAAGAATGTATGGATGTTTGGATGTTTAGATGTTTGGATGTAAGGATGTTTGTTCCTCTTTCACGCAAAAACTACTGAACGGATTTCGATGAAATTTGGCACACGGGTAGATCATGTCCTGGATTAACACATAGGCTACTTTTTATCCCGGGAAAATATAAAGCGGGACTTTTATCCCGGAAAAACTTTTTAAAGCGGGCGGAGCCGCGGGCAAAAGCTAGTTTCACAATAATAATTTGATCGAATATTAACAATGCAGCTTACTGAAAATATCTGCTAAATATACATACATATATTTATTTATACCTAGTACATACGTAGAAGAACCTACCACTGTTTGTTTATATCAACGTTTTATATAAACAAATGCGTCAAACGGCGATATTGATACGATAGTCTACCTCCCAGTTCGCAGCTATTACGCGAAGAAGTCCTCAAGTCAACACATTCCGAAAAAGCAACTCATTTTCACAGTGGCGGCCTATCGAACTTCCTATACTACGTAGCTCTGCCCGAAGACACCACCAAGCTGGCCAGTTACACGGTGCGCGACAGCTCGCCCGACACCGACCCGGAGACGATAGCCACCAAGCTCATGAAGAGGTCCGTCATCAGGTCAAATTCGTTCAGCATCGAGGAACCGAAAAAGGTAAGGGATTTAATTTTGCATTAATTAACGGATGAATATCATACTGAAAATCGATGTAATTCGCTGATGCCTTTGCTTGGGGTCGAAAATGACCCACTCTGAAAAATTACCTTTGACAAACGTCGGTTACATGACATGGTGTAATGTTAGTACTTGGTTCTTTGCAAAAAGAAAATACCGTCCTATTCCACTCTTTTGTGGTGTCGAAAAAGTTTTGGCTTATAGTTTTTTTAGCTTCCGACGCTCGCCCGACGTCGACTACTCTGGGGGATCACAATCCCGGGCAAGTCATGTTGAATCGAACACGGGACCTCCCGGTTTACGGTCCGTATCCGCTGCCACTAGACCAGGAGGCGGTTTAAATCTCGTATAAAACTAAGGTGCGGTATCTGGTTTATTTTACCGTTTTTAATAAATTTTGCTGTATATTAATGTCTCTTTATAAGTCTAAACACCCAATAAAAAATTGCCGTATTATTTACGTTATTTGAAAATATACGGATATTCTTATAACAAGCTATATGATTGAAACGCAAAAAGATATTACTTGAAATATTTTTGTACCTTATTATTGAAATTAAAAATAAATGCCTTATTCTTTATAATACAAAATGCGTTATACATTGCCACTTTTGTTCTCAGGTACTCCTGCGTATATACGGTCAGGTGCACGGCGAAAGAGCGATGGACGCCATAGTGACAGAGTCCGTGATATTCACGCTACTGTCCGAGAGGCGACTCGGGCCCAAGCTTCACGGTGTGTTTTCTGGTGGCAGGATTGAAGAGTATATACCTGTAAGTACAATATTGTTTACATGAACTGAATGATTGGTAATCTTGTCCTTCGTTTAATGGTAGTCACTTATAAATGTAATACCCAAAACTTTCAAGCTCAAAGCAGTTCACTTTTTTATAACTGAAACTTGTTTTAAATTTTATCCAATGAAAATATAACAGTGCTTGCACATTTTTTGGCGGTGGAAAGAAACATGACTATGGTGTACATCGACCCAGATCTATGGTATCTTTTTAAGATATAATTTATAATATATAATTTTTTGTCCTCAGGCCAGACCACTGCTAACCAAAGAGTTATCTGAACCGGCTTTGTCCATGAAGATTGCTGAAAAAATGGCCGCCATTCACTCGATGGACGTTCCGTTGTCCAAAGAGCCAAATTGGCTGTGGAAGACCATGGGTAAATGGTTGAAAACTGTCAAAGAGGAGAGGCTTTCTGGAAATGCCGTGGGCAAGGTGAGTTTGTTTTGGTGTTTCTAAATATGTTGCAAGATTTATGTGGGGTCATTTCCGAACCAGTGTAATAATGTTTGCTTAAGAGTAATACCACTTACAATATATAAAATTTATCTTATCGGTTTTTAATGATGCAGATGAAAACTAATTTATAGTCGTTTGTAAATTATTATATCTTATCAGATAATAATTTAATTAAATACTTTAAACCTAAAGAATACCTGGCTTACGAAACACTTAATGCCTATTCAATATAATTATCTCAACTTTACCATATTCGCCTCTCCAATCTTCTAGAACGATGAAGAGCGGCGCGTCATCAAGCAGTTGAAGTCGGTAGATTACGACAAAGAAATAGAATGGCTCAAGAAGTTCATCGCCACTGTTGACTCACCGGTCGTTTTCTGCCACAACGACATGCAAGAAGGTAAGTCTGGGGTCTGAAATGACCCGCTCTTTTATGGAGTTTTCTGTACATGGGTCATATCAAAATCTCGAAGTTTTATTTTCGTTTGCATGTAAAAAATGTATAGAATATTTTTACTAAACAAGTGGCTAACCAAATCGTAATCATTATCCATAAAACTCTAGTACAATCCCTATTAGTAAAAAATCAATGGAGCAGTACATACAACTTCTTGAATCAATAGTGGTACCAGCCCAGGCGAACGGTTCTTTGACATTATAGTCTAACTTATTTTGGTCTTACGAGAAAACCAATTTTCAGGCAACATACTCCTCCTGGAAGACGTAATACCCCATCTCGATGAGGAGGTCTCCACCGTTTACGTGCAGGCGTATGACGTGGATACCCCAAGGTCCAGCAAAGAGAACAATCATACGAAACTGCCCCAGTATTCAGGACCTCTGATGACCTTCGTCGAAGACGCCAACACGTCGGACAGTGTCTCCAGCCACATTTCGGACAGCGGGGAGCCTAAACTAGTGCTCATAGACTTCGAATACTGCGCTTACAATTACAGGGGGTTCGATATAGCGAATCATTTCCAGGAGTGGGGATATGACTATACGAATCCGGAGCATCCGTTCTATTTCGAGAATCAGGAGAATTGTCCCACCTTAGAGCAAAAGGTGAGTGTTTCTTCAAGAGTGTCCATTACTGGGTCAGGGCCAATTTGATAGTCAAAGTTGTTGCTTTTAATCATGCATGATAATAGTTAATGATATCGCGTTGTATATTTTAATAAAAAAAACAATGCAGCCAATTAAGATACGGCGATATAGTCGCATCTTCATTTATTAAAAAAAAACACCGTAAATAATACCAATTAATAACTCATAAATCGTGATTAAAAATAATCAACGACCTATTTAAATTGTACAATAAAACTCAGTGTCATCACCAAAACACATTTAACGTTGAAGCTGTGCTGACACACAAAATCCTCCCACAGGAGATCTTCATAAAGGAATATCTGAAGCACTACCACACGAACATATGCGACGACAAGGACGTCAGCCCGTCCATAGATGACGTCAACCACCTGCTCTCAGAGGTGGAGGCGTTCGCGCTCGCCAGCCATCTCTTCTGGAGCCTGTGGTCCATCGTCAACGCGTCCAAAAGTCAGATACCTTTTGGATATTGGGTGAGTTCATTTTTATTCCTAAGACTAGATTCTTAATTAAAAAACTTTTCAATTTCAAATCCTGCATTCATCATCTTTGGGAGAACTAAGGCACAAATGATTAATTTTGAATGATATAATTTAAAGTAAATTTTGAATGAAGAACTTGCACATTGTTTTTTAGTGCCCTAAGATATTACTGTTTCATTTCTATATAAATTGTTGTTGAAATGTGTGAGTAAATGACAGCTAACGTTTTACATAGTAATGCTTAATGCATTTAATTGCTAAGCTCTTTAAAAAGTACATAAACATATCAAACTTATCTCCCTCACAGGAGTACGGTCTTTCGAGGCTCGACACATACTTAAGGCTGAAACACGAGATGATCAAAAAGGACAAATATGGTTTCCCACAGAAGAGGAAAATATGCGAAGTGGACATATGAAATGAGACCCCGCAGGAGTAGGTAATGTCGGATTAGGGCGCGGAATAGAAAAAACTACAAGAGGAAGTGTCGTATACGCAGGAATCAGCACAGCCGGCTTGCATTACAAGGTTCATATCGCATATATCGGTTTAGCGCCATCTATTATTACTTTGTAAAATAAATGAAAAACTGCAAATGACGTCGTTTTAAGGCTTTTCGATCTTATATTGAATTGGTTTTTATTTTTTTAATAAAACAATTTTAGACAAAACGGCCTGCTTTGCTGTTAATATATAAGCTTGCACCGCAGCGAAATTTTATTTTTCGTGTACGGTGGTCGATCGAATACGTAGCATAGAATATAAGGTACGCTCTCACCAGTTCACTTAATGGCACTTCCCTTGACTCTTTATTCCGCGTGTAAGGTGCGAACACCGATAGACTGACGGTATAAACTATTATTCTAAAATATGTGATTATTTTCGTGGGGTACGGCGCTCGGCACTGAATAATCCAAGGGCGATCACGTGGCTTCATGCAAATAAATAGTTGATTTCTCGATTCGACCTTAAGTATTTAAATCAAATAGTCTTTATCGATTTCTGCTTTGAAAATATCGCTTCATATCGATTAATCGATAAGTGCTAATAATAAAATCGATTATGCTTTAGAACTAATGTTTGACAGTAGCTTTAGCTATTTTCACATCTATTTTCATGGCCTCATTTTTATACACAAACTTACTGGTTATATAAGGTTTAACGTCGGGTATTTTACTACAAAATACATTCAAAATGAAGATCCGTGGTCTCCCTATTCCTATTGTGTTTTAAAAACCGCTGTACTATAAAAAAATATTTCATACGAAGTATTTGAATAACCATCAATTACAAATATTATATCCATTACTAGATACTGGACATTGTAAAATAAAAATTAAATCATTTTTCAATTAAAATTACGCTACTAACTTTTGTAACTGGTTAGTTTCAGACCTGGTAAATTTCGAGAAAAAAAAAATTCAGGGGTCTTAGCGTAATTTTCATATGGTATCACTTCTATGTGGAACAAATTCTGAACTACTTTTTACATTTATAAGATTATAATTATTTAAATATTTACTATAATTTATGTGTTTGGAATGAAGTGTGTCGACGAATTTAAGAAGGAAAATCAAGGAATTATTTTACAATCTTATTGCGTTTTAAAATGTGGGCTTTAGGTCAAAAATAAATTCATAAGACCCCAAAGCCATTGTACGATATATTTTAGTTTCATAGACACATTCCATATATCTCAATTGAAGTGGCTAATTAGATTTTATTTCGGTCTCCCGTCAGTACCACTTAATAAATTGTGGTAATTTTTTGAACCAAAGCAAAATAATAATTTTTTGTGTTTTTTTTTTTTTTTCATCACAAGCCCAAAATATACACAGCATAATACTTTTTGTAAAAACAGTTGGTGTAATTACTGATTCTATCACTTGTATGTAAATGTTCGAAGTTAAAAACCTCTGAGACTCGAATAATAATACGTAGGTCCATTTCTGACCCATCATTTATGTCTTATTTTTTATTGTTTTTATTAATGACCGAAAATGTTGATGATCGCTGCGATAAAATCAAGTATACTAAAATATAGATACGTAACTTTTTTTTTAGATTGTGTTATACCAAAATAGCAGAAGCTTAAATTTGTTTTTTTTTTTTCAAATAACCGTACCAAAAATAATGAATTTTGATACATACCGGGTGGAAGGGAAACGCTCTCGGAAACGAATACAGGTGATAGTATTGGTGATTCCTGACGTGATGGCACTAAAAAAATCGCGATCGCATTGTTACAATTTTAATAGGATTTTCTCAAATTTCTGTACAGCTTCACGTATGGATAGATAAATCAAACTATTATTCTGAAAAACATAGTAAAAAAGGTCAATATTTCAAAAAAATCGTAATGAAACACGTACATCAGCTGACGGGTTAACGACCGCGGGCCGGTCCCGGCGCAGCGCGACGGCCGCCTAGTTCTTTGTACGTTTTACATTGCGCGCGCATGAATTACGGAAATACTAAAATCGTAAGTATTATCGCTTAGCTTTGCCAATGAATATAGTTTTTCGTTAATGTTATGGTTCTTCTCTCTTACCGTTCCGGTATAGAGAGCGTTTCCCTTCCACCCGGTATACGTTTTGTTTATTTCGGATGAATGCTGTACAAATAATAGGTGTAGAGTTTGTGGGTCATTTTTGACCTAAAGTTGTAGAAGAGAGGGCTGCATGCAACTTGTAAGATGCATAATTAATAAATTTTCGTGTAAACTGAGTGACAGTTAGATACATCTTTGGATTTGCATTATCTGGTATGGTTTTCTTTCTACTGCCATTGTTAAGGATATAATTTTTGATGTTCAATATTTCTTTATAAACCCAGATACAAAGTTCTCCGTTACGTAGTCAGCCATTTTTTACCTATGTTATACTCACATCTTCCCTTTCTGCGGTTTTTAGGGTACTAATAAATATTCTTATTTGGTAGAAAGAATATTATCAATTAATATTTCTCAGTCTCAATTTCTGGTGTTCCATATTTGAACATAGGTACTTAGTGTCCATCACTAGTTCTACTTACCTTCAGCCCTCCAACATTACTTATTAATGTAATTAAATGTCCTTTAAAATAAGAATCTTCGAATTATTATCATATCCTAAAACATTGTACATACCGGCACATACATTGAGCGCTGACTGAATGCACAATTTCGATGTTCTACTACGATGTGCAAGAGAATTATTTGATTTAAAACCGTTATTAGTGTTAATCTATTTAGAAATAATTCTGCGCACACACCCTGAATTATTATCTCCTGTATTTTGTCGAGCGTTCAGGATATGTGCATATCAGACAATTTAGAATAGAGACCGGGGATAATTTAAATTTTGATCCTACGATTCAAGTGGAAAATCTAAAAACAATTTTAGCAATTGGATTTTGAAATAATCAAAATTTTAATACTATTACGATCCTAGAACCAACTTGTCAATGTTAAACTGTAACGATCAGGGACCTAAAGAGATTATTTTTATTGGCAACACTGTTAAATAGGTATTTGCAATAACGTTTCCTCTGGTCTTATGAGTGTTTATGGCGGTGGTGATTATTTACCACCAAGCAACCCACTAGCCTGTCTCCTATTCTACATATAAATCTGCAGGAAATATATGCTTTTTCGCATTTCATACATTTCGCATTTAATTTGGACACCACCCGGTCTCTTTTACATTCCACTAACACATTTAAATAGTTTAGTACACGGGGTTGGAATCCCACACTCCACAATGCAAGTAAAACCGCTATGCTATGTTGTTTTAATTTCATAGCTAAACTTTGCTACCTAGACTAGAATATTTTGAGGTTATGTCACTTATGGGCGACAATAAATGTCAAAGTTTAATAATGTAAAAATGTCATTAGTATTATCCAGATTTGTTGAATTCATTGTGTACATTACCTACCTTTAGCAGCACATAATGTTTATTATATACTGCATTATGAAAGATATTTATGAAGAATTTATATGACTTGTGATGCTTTTGTAAAATGACATCTATATATGGCGGGTAGCGAATGTGTAAATAGCTCTTGACCTATGTTGTGATTATATACGCAGCTGTTATGCGATAGTGTATGAAAATGGCGGCGGATTTTGATATATAAATGTGTCACTTTTTTCTAGACGTAAATTGTGATGTACTCCATCGTCGAAATAGTATGTCACTTATTAAATATATGTACTTAACCGACACATAAGTATTGCCATATAGTGTCACAAAAGGACCCATGTATGTGTCAATATGTCGTCGCCGCCAGTAACATAATGATTTAATGTAAATAGTCTCTAAGTACTTATTTGTGATACTGATTCGTTTTAATATTGAATATTTAATATTTGTACATGCTGTAGTTAGGATGGAATTAATAAAACAAATTATTTAGTTTGAAAACGTGTTTTTTTTTCATGCAATCCTGTAGTCATCGATATCAATAATTATCGCAATTAATATGGCCTAAAATATAGTGAATATATTAAATAATTAATGCCTAATATATGTACTTAATTATCCATTAACCACCGTTTTCAATAAACGATCCCAAACTCTTTTTTTCGATCCATCGCGAATATGACCAATGAGAATAAAGCTTTTTAACATGCCAACAAATTACTTATTTTGATTGGTTTATTCTATGGATCAGATTGAACATTAAGATTGGACACAGGTATTATGGCCGTACTTCCTCGGTGGCGTTTAATTAGTTAATTACTCTGCCTACACACTATTATTATAAACTAGCTTTTGCCCGTGGCTCCGCCCGCTTAAATAAGTTTTCCCGGGATAAATTCCCGCTGTGTATTTTCCCGGGATAAAAAGTAGCCTATGTGTTAATCCAGGACATAATCTACCCGTGTGCCAAATTTCATCGAAATCCGTTCGGTAGTTTTTGCGTGAAAGAGTCACAAACATCCATACATTCTTACAAACTCGCGTTTATAATATTAGTAGGATTATAGTTAAGTATAGCGCAGTTGTAAATACGTCGTCAGAATACATCTCATTAGGCCTGGCACTCACTGACTGAATGGCTCCGGACAGAACCCGTAGTATCCCCACAAACGCACACAAGCAGCATAATAATATATGTTACTCGTCACGCGATTGTTCCGCTGCAGCCCCAATTTCTGAGTACTCCACGTCGTCACCCTCATACGCAGAGTTCGTGCTCTCCCTACACGAGAACTTGTCCCACTGTGGCGGGAACGGCGGGATCTCCTCGTAAACATGCGAATAACACGTCTCCTCGCCATTGCTGCATAGTATCGGCTGAAATTTTAAATAAAGAACAGTTGTCAGTGTTGCCAGATGTGTGCTTTGTAATACCCCCAAACTGAGCTAAGCAACCCCGAAAATAGAGTTTTGGTAAAATAATATATTTATCATCATAACAGTAATCTAGGTGTTAAAAAGATATTATACTGTATATGCCCCCAATTTTCCCTGCACGGCGTTAAAATCCCTGCTAGTTTTTAAAACGAATGATGGCCTTCGCACACGAGTTACAAAGACACTACAAACAATTGAAAATACGCTGCCGTCTGGAACATTAACTCTAGGGCTAACAAAGTACAGTACGTAGGTAATTTTGAAGTCAACTAATGCTAGATTCAACGACAGCCTAGGGTAGAGTGAGAAGTGCGGTCGCTTTAGACACCAAGAATCAAAGGGCGCCAAATTTAAAAATATCGAACTGCTTTATTGCTTCTTCACGCCCCGCATGAAGGACTCCCAAGTTGTAAGAAGGAGTTACTAGTTATGACGGATTTACAGACTGACGTTTTAAAAAGTGTTAAAGATTTGAGCGAACTTGAAGTTTATATGACAGGCGTAATGGTGCAAGACATAGATACGCATTTCTGTGTAAAACACTTACCTCAGGTTTTCTTAACGTTGATAGTTTTGAAATCCATATAATACCAGCTATTAATATTACAATGATACAACCGAGGACTCCCGTTACGATGTAAATCACTGAAAAAATTAAACAAATACAAATGGTATATATATAGATTAAAGTATATTGCCATGCTTTTCTACCGCCAAGCAACAGTGTGCATGCACTGTTTTGTTTCGGTTTGAAGGACATTGTAACCAGTGAAGTACTGGACGTAATGAGACTTAACGTCTTATGTCTCAGGATGACGAGTGCAGTGAAATGCCACACAGTAGTTGGTAATTCAAGGTGCTGGATGGTGTTGCTACTGTTTATGGGCGGTCGTATCGCTTACCATCAGGCGAATGGCATGCTCGTCTCTTCATTCAATGCCATAAAAAAATGCTATACCTATAAGTGCACGATAGCCCTTTAGGAATGGAACGGACCGTTCCGAACGGTCTATCAAGACGAAGGTCTACAGGTTCACAAGCACACACCTCTAACTTTGGATTCTATATCCGGTTTTAATCAGGCTGGCATGATTATGTCGACTGGTAATGGTGGTAATCAACTCGTCAGTCGGTGATCTATCTGAATACTACCTACTCGTTTATCACAAGTGGAGTCACTTTTCAGAGTTGGCGAACCCATATGAAAAAACATTGTATACTTAGTTATTGTATCGTGATGGTACTTAGGACAAAATCGAAACTTCGCGTGAGGATTCAGATGTGCACACGTGCCTTCACATCTGCCACGCAAAGAACGGTTTCCTTGTCCGCCGCTGCACTCCGTCAATACATACTAGGATACTACACACAATCAGTCCTCACGGTATACGAACTTTGGGTGCTTGGACAGCCGAACTCACAAAGTTCTTGAGTTAATTATCAAGCGCGCCGGGGAACGTGCCGCTATAGATGCACCGACCTTTGGTTACCAGCAGGGCCGCGCCGTCCCTATGTGCGAAGTGTGCGGCGCACACAGGCGCCAAGGCAATAGGGGCGCCGGAATCAGAATGGCATACCAACGTTAATTATTGAAATTATATTTGTTATACTACAACACATTCTTCAAGTCTCCCAAGACAATACTCACGCCTGTGGTTTAAATTTTAAACTACTTGAATGTTGACCCCAATGTTTATGAGCTATATGTTAAAATCAAAAGAACCACCGCAGTCGCTGCAATAGCCGACTACATGTCTCAATGCAAACGATTTACAAATGGTATCTGCCCTCCACAATAAGCCAATAAATAAAAAAAAACATTAATATCGAGACAGGACTACAAAATAGGCGCTTCATAGATTTCGCACCCACCGCTGTCTTCGGTCGGCGCTGGTTACCAAGCCATCCGCTGGATGGCGCGAACGCGCGGCCTCCCATTGGTTATCGGGATTGGCCCGTTAATTTGGCGGCAAATGTGCGCGAATTTGAATCGCCTTCGCTCTCACTCACATACCAACATCACGCGAATTTATAGAATTGATTTGATTAATTAGGAAACTACGGTTACGAAACATTAATGCTGAATACTCACTCAAATTAGGATCACTTTTTTTCTCAGCGCTTTTATTTTTGGGGTTGTCATTTATTGTGTTATGCGACACTCGACGCAGTATAATTCTATACTTGTCTACTGTTCTTTCGTCCATAGTCACCGCAAACCTGATGGTAGTGTCGTCATCTTCGGGACCGAGTGTTATCGGAGGATACACCTGCGTCACTTCACATGAAGCCTCATCGGTGTTTATTGGCAATGACGATATTGAGGTGTCTGCAATGACAAATTCAGTAGTTGTATATTTCTAGTAAAATTTAAGTGTTTTTGGGAAAGATTTATCTTCATAAGTAACTTATTTGTGTAAAACTTATAAAATATGCAACGCCTCCCTGATTATTATTAATAACAAATGCGTCAGTCATAACATTAAAAAGGACTACTAGTCCAGTGATCGCAATTCGACCACAGAATTGATAATAATATAATACATTTGTAACACATAATATTTATGTATATATTATTTTTAACCGACTTCAAAAATGGAGGAGGTTCTCAATTCGACGACATGTTTTTTTTTTGTGTATAAAAAACCTAAAAACCAAAAAATAATTCAATAGTGAATTAATATACGATAGCATTACTTATACACTGGTAACTAATTTTGGAGTCAGTGTCTAATTAAAATATAAAAAAAATCTATCTAGTTACATTAATAAATATGCGAAAACAATGTTTAATTTTCAATAGGCACTGACTCCAAAATTGGTTACCAGTATATAAGTAATGCTATCGTATATTAATTATACGCTATTAAATTATTTTTTGTTTTTTAGTTTTTTTAGGCGTTTTTGAAGGCGGTTGAATTTTTTGTCAAAAAGGTTTTTATTGGTACTCGTTCTCCATATGAACTACAGTGAATCAGAATTACTCATGTTATAAATGCGAAATTTTGTTTGTTAGTTACTTCCTTATCGCAGCAACGAGTCATAGTATTTTTGGATGTTTTATTCTATAATGTATACTACTAAGGACTATAAGTAGTTTATTTATTTACATAACTCCTAAATTAACTCGTCAAGCCCCGCAACGGACACCGGTGTCCATATATATAGGGTTTTCCCATACATCTATATTATATACTAGCTTTTGCCCGCGGATCCGCCCGCTTTAAAAAGTTTTTCCGGGATAAAAGTCCCGGTTTATATTTTCCCGGGATAAGAAGTAGCCTATATGTTAATCCAGGACATGATCTACTCGTGTGCGAAATTTCATCCAAATTCGTTCAGTAGTTTTTGCGTGAAAGAGGAACGAACATCCATACATCCTTACATTCTTACAAACTTTCGCCTTTATAATATTAGTAGGATTCGCCTTTATAATATTAGTAGGATTCGCCTTTATAATATTAGTAGGATATGCGGGGCTGGCTTGAAAGGTTAATTTCACTCACCTTTCCAATACAAAGTGTATTCATTTAAAATGTTGGCCACGAGGACTACTTTCCACGAGAGATTCAATGTTTGATTATCTGTATACTCATAATGTATCTCTTTGTCTCCCGTAGAATTTTCATATAAGAACACGACTTTGGATGGTTCCAAGCCTATCAATTCTGAAAAATGAATAACACATAAAACAATGTATATGGGTACGAAATATGGTTGGAGAATTAATACATTTTATTACAATACAATGCTTCGGTGGTGTAGAAGTCGGGGATAGCGTATACCGCGTAATTTAAAAACAGTTTTGTATTATCAATGCTAAGTTTAGTGTAGTAAGGATGAATCTCAATTGGACGTTTTTTATCACTTGTTGTAGGTGCGCGGTACCACGCACCGCTCTGTCACGGGCTCGAATCTCGGTTCATGGAAATGATATTAGGTTTTTATATTCAGAGTCAGCCCGGAGTTTGGAATGTGTCCTCGATATGACAATAGACTCGCCCCTATTACATCATGGGACGAAAATTGGCGAAAAGTGTGTGCCCTGGTTGCACCTACTCCTACGCGGATAAAGGCGTTTAAATAAATAAAACTGGCATATTATTGATCCTCCTAAAATTTTCCCATTTTGTCACTGATGCAGTGAGACAACGCGGACGTGGTCTACTATCTAGAGCTAATATACATATCATCACGCCTATCCCTTTTCAGGGTAGGCAGGTTGCTACCATACTCACATGTTGACAGGTGACTTGACCTTGTAACGTGAACACAGGCTGAGCCGGGAACGAGTCTAACAAGGCTTAATGGCTTAATAGGCGTGGTAACCCACACAAGTGCCTGGTGCTTACATGGAGAGTAGTAGTAAGGGATTCGACGGTTCTGGAGCACGTTCGGGGGCCGGTTGGCGCCACTGTGGCCTAGTTCGTCAATAATTTCGATTGCTCCAATTTCGCCGCGTACAATCCGCGAATTAACCCGCGGATTAAATTAATA
Organism: Lapara coniferarum; assembly: GCA_949316025.1. NCBI lineage: Eukaryota > Metazoa > Arthropoda > Insecta > Lepidoptera > Sphingidae > Lapara > Lapara coniferarum. The sequence goes on along the minus strand of OX438931.1, from coordinate 24,975,700 downwards.
CCTACCGCGAATGATTCCGCGGATTTAATTAATACCTACCGCGAAAAATTCCGCGGATTTAATTAATACCTACCGCGAAAAATTCCGCGGATTTAATTAATACCTACCGCGAAAAATTCCGCGGATTTAATTAATATCAACCGCGAAAAATTCCGCGGATTCCATTTCATATCGCCCGCGAGATAGGTATAAACCGCGAATTGGAGTTGTATGGTTTACGGTCCCCTCAAGCTTGTACCTTTTCCCTTTGTTTCGTTGTGCTTTTGTATTTCTACTTTCTAACAGCGACCCTTTTTATTTGAAGAATACAAATGTCTTTGTTCCATATTCCTATGGGCTCGTGTTTCTACTTAAGAGCCGTTTACAATTACCCATTACTCACCCTTTATGCATTACGGGCATTGTTTATGATCCATAAAGCAATCGTTACAATACACCATACATTACTCAAATTCTAAGTAAAACCCTTCGGGTCTTCTCATTGTCAATGATTAACTACGTGTCCATTATTTTAAACAACAGTTACGGATCCTATTATTCCCATTTCCTGATGCTATGTATTCAATGGAACGTTCAAAGTGAAAGTTGAACATGTTGGATCCTGTCTGCAAGGAAACAATACTCGCTCTCCATATAAAAGCCAAACTCAAAATCACATGGTATCGTATTCCACTCTGTGCTCTCTTCGAAGTGTGATCTCCAGTTGTTTGTAATAGTGAAGTGATAGTAAAACAGTGTAATAGTAAATACTGAAGCTGATATAAAATGAATGTAAGTACCTTCTTATACTTTGATCTAAAATTGTTATAACCAGATGTTTTATTAATTGTATATGTTATGTGTTGTTCACTGGGTTAATGCATTTTAGTTGTATTTGATCTCTTATTTAATTTATCAAAGTTACTGTAGTGCATTTTATTTCACATACCTATAAGTGTTTATCATACAATACTTCCTTAACCGATTTGTTTTATTTACAGTTTTATTTTCGTTACATTTGATCTCTTATTAAATTATCAATGTTACTTTAGTGTACATTTATACTTCGCATACCTATAAGTATTTATCATATAATACTTCCTTAACCGATTTGTTTTATTAACAGTTTTATTTCATTTTATTACAGTTTTCGGAAAATACTTTCAAAAATTACTATTATGCTGAAGATATAGATGAACCTAGTGATGAAGAAGGTACACTCGCCTTTAAAGTCAAAAAAGCGATAATAGCAAACAAAAGATCCATGGAATGCAACAACATTGACGAATTTTTCGAAAAACCTAAGAAAAAGAAGACAACGACAAAAAAATCATCTAGTGTTGGTAGAGCGACGAGTGGTGGTGTTTCATACATCAAAACAAACAGCGATGACAGCAGTTCTGCATCACACCTCATAAAAATTGAGGTGTATGATGTTAATAAAATAAAAAACATCGCACCGACGGAACAATGGAAACATGCTGATGTGCGAGTTAAATATTACGCAGACACCGAGAGTGATAAAAACTTGCAATGTATCAAGGACGCGGTATACAACATAACTAAACAGTTGGCGAGTAAGGACGATTGTGTGAAATATTTTATAGACAACGACAAATGAACAAAGTGCCAGTGCGTATCAGTGTTTTAAAATCATAACTTTAGTCATATACTTTATTCTAAGAAACTATTATTGTAATAACTATACCTATTTTAATTTAATTTACATTGTATTGTATTTTAACTTTGTACTCTTTTAAGTTACATGCTTAACAGATTACTTCGTTTTTTATTCTAGAACTCTTTGTGTTGTTGCTAAGTATTAATGTAAATAGTAATAAGTCTTTTTAGTGTTTTTCATGTTCATGCTTACGATTGTAAAGTTATTACGAACATTCATTAATTGTTTGGAAGAAGTATAAGTTTGTATGGGGTTATTAATTCTCAATAAAGAAAAATCATTCATTCATTTTCATATTTCATTTATTCTCCTCAAAACATGATTTAAATAAACTAGTTAAAAACACATCATTGCATATTGTATTATCACTAAATAATACTTGAAAATCTTTGAGACTCTTACCATAATATTTATAGTACAGATACATTAAACAGTACTCTCCACAAACTATAGTAAAGTCATTTTGAATTCGGCTTGTATTGTAATTCCACATTCTAGAATTCCTCGCTAAAAACATTCGGTGGTATCCTTGAGGTGGTCGACCGTATGAATCAAAGTACTGTCCAAAACCATTCTGATCTATGTGTATGGCAACCCAGTGAGAACCTGGTTTGTTATCAGAGTCTAAGTTGCTAACTACATATGTAGGAGTTACTACATGTATTGGTAGGCGATTGGCTGCATATACATTATATTCAATAGATGGATCAATTTTCTTTAAGTAATTCTGTATTTCTATTGTATTCATTTTTATTTATCGAATCGCTGCAGAATCTTATCAAGTCGAATGATAAAGTGGTAATGTCGTATATAAGGTTAAGAAGACACTATTATGGTGCTTATGTGGTAAGTTTTCTATTTTTGTGGGGTTGCAAGGATTATGGTAAAACAAAAATCTTAATATTTTTTAATTCATTTTATTCGTAACTTACATCTAACAGCAAATCTGAATCAAATTATTCATACTTAATCTAATCTTAAACAGTTAATTTTGTTTTCTTAACTACTATAATCTACTGAAATGTTGCGGTTTTTATCTATTTCAATAACATTATCAAACTCCGCATAAACAATACAATTAATAGTTTGTGATAAAGCTGTTTCAAAACGCACTTCTAATCTCACACTACCATGCTTTACAAGATTCCAATGACTTGAAGAGTTTGCTGATAAATCAGGTGTCAAATCAAATGCCAACATACAATACCCTTGAGCGTATTGTTCTCGGGATATCCCATTACCTTCATTTAGAAAGTGTATACCTGTTCCCGAAAACAATGTATGATATACTGAAGTAAAGTTATTGTTCTCAAATGAGGGTTGTAAAGCCTTTGATGGTATTTGTTGACCGTCTATGTATAAACTAAAAGTATTAATGTCATAATTTTGAAAGTTAAATGGGTTCTTAGTGAGGTTTCCATTGAAAGCAGCGTTATTTACAAATCCTACTATACACCTTTTAGGTAATTGCCCTAAGAAAATGTTATCTAGAGTTTTTCCTTGAACACCTGATGGTATTGTTAAAACTTTAACTTCAGCTCGAGTAATGGGGTATTTGGCTGTGGTAGAAGCTAAGACCTTTTGATGAGCAAGTAACACGCTGGGATTGATTCGTGCTCTACGAATTATCAAAGATGCATCCGTAATAGATACCTTTAATTTAAGGTCACCTGTAGAGGCCATGAGATTGAAATTTTCTCTAGAACGAACTAACTTAACACAAATATCAACACCATTGATTAAAAATTTTTCTTGATTGAATAAATCGCCATGCAAGTGACCAATCATTTCCAATTCTTTGCTTTCACTGGCTAGTTCTTGTCTCTTAGTAAATCCTTTATTAGTATCATCGGTGGAATCCATTTTTCCAGCCGTATCTTCATACCATAAGCCACAGGTGAGGTGAGAAGTTTTTGCCGCAGGAGCATAGTTCAATAAGTTTTCTATATACGCACGATAAGCATATGTGTTATTGGGTGGTGATACAAGTTTTTGATTTAAGTACACATCAAGTTGACTGAAGAGTGAGTGCAACCAATTGTTCACGGGAGCAACGACCGTAGATGCGGTGAGTTTGGTGTTATCTTGATTTACTATTTTCGCTTTCAAGTGAATTAACGTATGAGATAAATCTATGTAGTCATCTCCTGCCCCAGGAATTTGAAATTCTATAGGACCATCATCGGCAAGAGATGAAATTGGTTTATAATGGATCCAATTTCCACTTTCAATGCTAGTTTGAGTCGATGGCAATGCAAACAAATCCAATTCGGACTTAATACATTCACAAGAATGACTATGTAAAAAAGACATTTTAATTAATTGTTAGAAAATATGTCTTTAATTTGTTTTGGAGTAATTTTTGATTTTTTTAGAGCTTTCACTTTCGCGGTCAACGACGGAATGACTCCAGGTAGACGTTTTCGTTTTGTTATATATCCTGATCCAGACATATTGATTTTATTTATTTTTTCATCGGCCTTGCGTTTCAAGTTGGTACCAACTTCTTTAAGACGTGCTTTTATTGAATCTTCCATAGGTCGCGCACTAACCATATCTGTCAATAGCCCAACACCAGCACTTAATGCCTCTTTACCAACAGCTCGAACACCGCTAGACAGTAATGGTAAAACTGACCTAAACAATCCCCCAAGAAAACTACCGATTCCATGTCCTTTTTGATAAGGTGCCCCTTTATATACCACCCCTATGCCTGAACCAGCCTGATGAGAATAATACCGTTGATAAGGGCACGACATGTCGGAGCGTTCAAAATGCATTATAATTTTTTAAAATGTAGTTTAACACACACCGTTCCAAACTGAAATGGTATCTTTTGTCCGGTGCTCGACCTTATATCTATTTCGATGGTATCGAATTCTCTTCGCATTACTGATAAGTAATGTGGAGGTGAAAATACATGCATTTTATTCGCACCATAGATGTATTTTGAGGGATCTAATGGTATAACTCTTAGAAGAGGTGTCATTACATCACCTACAATTTGAGGTTCAACTATATCGCAGTAAACGAATAGTTGAGATGGTAACCCTAAATGTAAATTAGCTGGACATTTTGCTAAATTCTTTTCAACGAGATTTCTGTTTGGTTCAAATCCCAACTGTAAGCCTAGTTTAGGAGATAATGTCACAGATTTAATTGTTTCGTCTAATACAGAAACAGACACAAATTTGGATATATTATCGTAGCGGAATTTGATTTTTTCCCTTATATTATTTAATGCTGATAAAATATGGTTAATATTATCATAGTTTGTGGCAGGTATGTGAGTCTTATAATATACTGTGGATAGTTTGTCTTCATGGGGCATTTTCATGATTTTTGTTATGTAAATAACATTCTCATGATCTTGAACAGTAAACATGGTGCATGGATATTGGAATTCAACGATTCCTACACACCATTCTCCTTCCAATATTATGGGTTTGGGTAATTTTGTTGAAAAAATTGATGTTTTATTCTCAGGAAAGTATTCCATTGAACTATTGCTAAGTAAAGTTAAATAAAAATCCTTCATATTTTTTTCAAACTGGAAGCTAAAATCCAACTATTAAATTTGTTCGGATAACCTTTCCACTTAACTAACACTTGTTGTCTGTTGCCAGAGTAACGAGAGCTAATTATTTTATCGATCTTGTGTTCAATGGTGGGGTCATAAATGACCTTTTGTAATTCTCGTTCATAAAATGTTCCTACTATCTCTTCACCATCTAAATCTTTAATAGTATAAACGGGCCACGGACTACGTTCTATTATAGAAGAAATCACAAATATTTCATCGCTCCAATTAGATTCATAACCTTTTTGGAATACATGTTTATATTTGGTTATTCTAACATGATCACCGAGATGAAACATAGGTAGTATATTTTTTGATGATTTTTCAGATTTTTCATATAAATTACTCCAAACTGTCATTATATTATTAGAATTAACATCTGAAGGACACATTTTAATACTAGAATGAAAACTGTGATTGTAAGAGTGTATCAAGTTCTGCAAAATATCAATATATTTATGTGTATTCTTGTGTGTAAAATAGCGCCACATCTTCATTTTTAGCGTTCTTTGAAATCTTTCTACAATACTTGCTTTGATGTCTGGATTATTTGTCGTATAGTAATTAATGTTTTTTGTTTTAAAGTATCTTTGAACATCTTTTGATACAAATTCAGTGCCTTTATCAGATTGAATGTGTGTAGGTGTGGTGCTAGCTTCATTAAATATACTATCGAAACACTTTTTTACGGTTTCTGAATTTTTCTTTTGCAAGGGTCTGGCATATGCATATTTGCTAAAAACATCAATAACACAAAGAATGTAATTGAAACCTTTATTATCTTTAGAATAAGTTCGCATGTCACTTAAATCGGCTTGCCAAAGTTCATTCAGATTAGAGAGAACGTATTTGTTTCGAGCGAATCTTCTATGTACTGGTTTATGGAGTGTATACGTAGATTGAGATTGCAACCAGTTTTTAACTTCCTCCTTTTTCATTTTACCTTTCATAGCTTTTGATAATTTGTCGATATTACTATATCCAGCGGGGTGTGATACATCATAATAAATTTGATTTATTTCTAATAAGGGGTCCATTTTTCCCAATCAATCTTTTTCTTAATTTTATTTGCGTGTTTAATTTCACTAGTTGGTGTCAAATATACCTCTGTGTTTTGTGGCGGTTGTTCTTCGATGTCTTTTTGAAGTTGAGCTATGTACTCACGTCTTTTTGGATTGCCAATGTATGTTAAAGGTATTTTCAAATCTTTTAACGCTTTAGCAAATTTTTCCCAACCGGGTGGGTCGTTGTTTTTCAATGGTCGCAGTGTATCGCTTATTAAATCGATAATGTTACTGTTAGGAATTACTTCATTATCCACAATCACTGTGCCAGCATCATTCCAATAAATTTTGTTTTTATTTAGCGACACCGAATTCAATAATAACTCACCTTTTTTTACATATGTTTTTGGTATTAAATTTAAAATTTGTTCTGTTGAATAGAAAGGTTTTTTTTCAAGTGTAAAATGTTCTTGTTGCTTCTGTTCATCACTCAGTGTCTGACTGACAACTACATATTTATTCTTGATATCATTATTTATATTAAAATTTTTCCAGCTTTCAGATGTGGGTTTATTGTTATCGTCATTTGAAGTTATTATAGGGAGTTCAATGGGACGACGATCTTCTTCCATAAAGTGGAGATATCTTTGTAAAATTTGTAAGTATAATTTACACTTTTTTCGATCATCCATATTACTGCTGAGTATTTTTTCCATTTCGCTATCTAAACGAGAGGTAGGATTTTCATTTCTTTTTTGATTTAACTTATCTATTAAACTTGGGTCAACTAACAGCATTTTTTTGGCGTGTTCCATTTTAAACCAGTCCACTTATCAATCCACTCAAAATAGAACCCAATATGATCGGAAGAAATGCACCACCTCTTTGAACTATTATATTCTTTCTTATTTTATTTGTACTTTTACGTACTAATTTTCGTAGTAGATTTTTGTATTTTTTTAGTTTATTCTTCGATTTTTCTTCAAGATTTATATTTCCTTGTAAAACATTATGAATACATTCACAAATAAAATTAATTTCGTTTTCGTTACACACTTTTAAAAGAGCTTGTTGATGTTTTGGTTTAAGCTTATAAAGAGCATTTAATAAGTGTTCATGCGTCTTTAAGCGTCGATCCATCATTTGCAAATGACGGGTATTTGTTGGTTTTTGACATATTTAAACTCTTTTGTGGGAATGTACACTGTAGGATGACCATCAGAAGGAAAGATCTTTGATTTAATTCGACACATATCAAAAGTATTTTGTTTTAGATCTATCATCAAATAGCCATGTGCTTCTTTTGTAGCATCTCTGTAAGAATCTTCTATGAATTTGCTATTTTCTGGTGATACTTGTCGCGCTAAGTAACGTATTTGAGTTTTATCACGTGGGTTTTTGAAATAAATGATGTAGTTTGAATTCAAAGAAATGTCTCTTTGTCCTTTACCTTGATGAAATAAATTTTGAGTAATGTAAAATACACTCAAGTTCCTATGATGACTACCTTTAGTAAATATGTCGACAATGCGACCATCAGATTCCCTCATAAGATCATCGATAATGATAAGGTTAGCTTCCTTTCCATCAAACATATTCATATCTGGTATACCCTGATAATAGTTTACATTTGGTACATCATATAAGGGTTGCATCTCATCAAAACACCAAGTAATTTGATGAAAAGTGGTGTTACACATATCATTAATGTATTTAATAAAGTTTGTTACAAAATTAGACTTTCCACACCCACTTGGACCTGCAACTATGGCAGTAAAAGGATGATAAAAGTGAAACATTTTTAAATGCACGTGTGAACTCGAAAAGCGCTTCGGATTGAATAAAACAAGAAGATACGATTGAATGTATTATATTTGATTTTTTTTGTTTTACATACAAAGATTACATAATATTCACATAGTTTGAAAAATGATCACATACAATTCAAAGATGTTTTCAAAAATATTACAGTAATAAAATTAATATACATTATAGTTAAATCAGATATAAGTATTAACTTCCTACAGACATTCAAATTTGCATCTTATTTTTCATGATACACAAAATAGTTGTCATAGTATCACAATAAAAAAAAAGTACATAATAAAGACAGAACATTAAAATATTTAAATCCGAAAATAAAACATACACACACACATTAACATACATATTTTCGTTGTACAGAATTCACTGATAAAATCAAATGTCCTTTATTTTATAATGACCCCATGCAAGAGTATCTGTCGAATTCTCTATTAAATACCGTTTTGTGTCATTGTGTGATAAAGATATCTTATTGATTTTTTGTGTATATATAGCATGTTTAATAGATTTGAATCTTATCATTTCACTGTATTGCGTTTTCTTTTCATATAAACATGATTTATAATCGCTGAGACAAAAATTTTTTGTGACACTTTTATTAATCCCTTTTGCTTTACATATACATTTATTTTGCACATCCATTGCATACATTTTAGAGCGAAGACCTACAAACTCTTTAAGAATTTTTCCGTTATTTTCGTCTTTAAAAAATCCTAACCGTTTTTTATTCAATAATGGTAAACCATATTCATTATTTGGTGGATAGTCTGACGTATCAAAGTAGTTGGCTAAATCAAGTTTTATATCAGCATAATAATTTTGCGTAAATATTTGATATATTAAACTATCGGTATCAGTATATAGTAATTTAATATTATCTTGATATTTCGATTTCATATAATCGTAATGGAAATCGTATAGTAATGTTTTCGATATATCTAAAATACAAAAACCGAGGTAAATTGGTTTATTATATAAAACGTTAGTTTTGTTTAATTGTATTGCAACTAAGCTCTCTGAGAATATAGATAAACTATGGAATTCTGGTCTTGCTATCAAAGATTGAGCACCTTGAGTTTTGCCACGATTTAACCAATGATTTATTAATTTGACATGAACTCGCTTTCTTACATTTTCCATTGTTTTACCAAAAACAGAATTATTCATAAGTTTAAAAAAATCTTTCTCAAAATCTGAAGTAGCTAATGATCGCATATGAGTGTTTAAGTCTATGTAACTTTTCAACCATGCAGATTGTTCAAATTTTAAAATTCTATGAATTTTAACTAATCTGAGACCATTTTTTAAACATTGTTTGAGGTTTCTATAATGAATGACGTAATTTTTTTTATCTTTTAAATTTGGAATCAGTTTCTTGTCTTTGCTGCTTCCTAAACATACGTTTTCTGGACAAAATGGAAAATCTGAATGAAAATCATGTAAAGTTTTTGAATATTCTAAGTCTACTTCCAATATAAACCCATGTTTGGCATCATCGGCTGTATTAAAATCTGTATTTATGTCGACCCATTCAAATTTTCCTGTCGGGAGACATTGGGACATAGCCCAACCATAAAGGTTATTTGCGTCTAAGTACATCAAAAATGAAGATGGTTTACTTGAATTGTATTCCGACATAAATATGTTATTTGCCACTGCATGTCTATTGCTGCATTGTGATATACCACCCCGAATATTATTTGCTATAAACGTAACCTTGTCGATATCTGTTAAGAGTTCCAAATTTATCTTGGTAAAATTTAACATAGCATCCCAACTTAAACCAGGTGCTGTATAATAGTGGGCAGGATCTAAACCGTATGTTTTAAGACAGACATCCCTAAAATTTTCAAATATATCTGCTAACAACAATACATCTGTTTTTAAATACAGGTCTGAATATTCACCCATATTTTTACAATTAAAATGTTTCCACACGTCTTGGGCATGATTGTATTCACTTTCTGTAATGTGACTATCATTTAAAGAACTATAAAACTGATCGCGAGTGGGAAGAGAAGTTATTTTTAAAGAATCAAATGTTGTCATGTATTCGTATGGATATACACCTTTTCTTATTAAACGTTTAAAATCTTCTTCACATGGATATTTTAACTTGAGTTCACGAAATTGTTCGGGTAGTAAGTTCTGAGCTAATTTGTTAAGGCTACTTGACATAAATTTAAAAGAATCAAGAAATCGTAATTTTACAACTCTGTTGTTGATTTGTAAAACTTTAGAAAAAGAAATGTATTTTTCTTTGTTCTCAGGAATAAGTTCAATGTCACCTTTCTCGAAATCAAGACCATGCACTATGAAATGAGCGTCATAATTACTTAAATTATGTAAAAACACTGGTACAAAATTAGGAGCTTTGTATTTCTGAGAGCATACTCTATGAGCTACACCTTCATATACTCCAGTATGCCAATTGTAAGATACTGTGCTATCCTTGTTTAATTTAGTAGCACAAATGTAACACGAATCACTTTGACTGATATTTATTTCATTTTCTTCAGTTAACGGTAAAGGTGATCTTACAAAAGAATTTTTTTTACAGATATTTTCTAAATCTGTGTTAATGAATTGCATAAATTTTAGTGCGCAATCTTGTCCTGTATAAGATCTATATACTGAAAGATTATCATCATACGAACATTTAACATAATACCCAAAACTATACGTTTCATGTTTTTGAATATTAACAGTTGAAGATTGATTTGGATTGTTAGAACAACTCTCTATTGGGTTTAAAAATGCTTCAAAGTCAGCATACACAACGAATGGAACTCTTAATTTACGTTCATAGTTGTTAAATGAAATTTGGTTTGATGGTATTAATTCATTAAACCAGTTTCTTTTGCTATCGCTTTCCGATGGTAAATTTGTGCACACATTGAAACAGTCATTTTCTTGGTGTCGTTTTAAATTATGTAATGATGGAAAATTTAATAAACACCCATCACAAATATGAACTGCATGTTCAGAAGTCGATATCTGTTTAGATAATAATCTCGAGAGGTTTTTAATAAAACAGTAATGACCTTTAGAACCTTGAGATATATACAACAAGTTTAAGTGAGTAGTTTTTCGACGTTTCGTAAAGTGTAATGGACCTACAACTTTATTTGATTTGCTTATTGAATCATATTGTAATCCAAAAACATTAATACTCATACTGTTCAATTTTTCAAACTTATGGATGTCGTTAATTTTTATAGGAAACGATAGGTTATCAAAATTTAACTTATTTTTATGTATTATATAAGATGATACCCTATTGGAACTATGAGTGACTGGGAATAATCCTGACAAAACTGCCCAACGAAAGCATTCGTGATCGTTATTTTGAACATTGATTACAGCTTTCTTGTGTTTTATATCTAACGGTAGGTCTATGTATGAATATCCACGCAATGGGTTAAATTTGTTGACATTCATATCCAAGTGATTTATTTTAACTAAACTCCATCCGCTACCTTTTTTTTGAAAATTTGTCATTTTGTTTGTAATTTCGGTGATTATAGATGAGAAAATAATATCTTTATCATCACCTTGACAAACAAGATAGTTTGAAATTTGGAAATCAAAAATATTTAGTAGATTTTTTGTTTCTTGTGTGAAATCCGCATTGAGAATAAAATTAACTTTTACAACAGAATATTCTAAAATAGATCGTTCTAGTAATGTATAAATTACATTTTTTATATTTTGTAAAAATAATTCAGGTGATTCAAACTGCGTATCAGAAATTAAATTAGATTTCACTCGATATGTAATAATTCTATTACCAAAAGCACTATCAATCAATTGAACATTAGGTAGATTATTATCTCTTCTAATTAAATTATTTTTATGTTTATTGCTCTTATAGTGACTGGTCATATATTTTTTTGACACATGTACGTGACACTCAGGACATTCAATTTTATCATTATGCTGTTCTGTACTTACATTTACAATGGTACCCAGCGATGATGTAGATGTTGAAGGAGCTTCAAGACGAATATTTTTTTTTCTCTTTAACGGATCCTCCTCAAACAACTCAGTTGGTGCTAATCTTTTCCTTTTTCTGCTACCTTCTCCATTCTGCATAGATCTGATGGATAAGAAAACTGTTAAAAATTGTGATCACACGTAATAAGCTTCTTACTATATTTCTATTCTTTAAATAGATACTAACATTTTTTGTTATTTACACTGAAAACAATATGCTTTCATTGATAATACACCATCAATATCATCCTCATCGGTATGAGTTTGCTGTGAGGTTCTATGACCACTACATGGCGTATAATAAGGAGAAATATCAGGATCTCCCAACATTGACACTGGTAAAACATTTTTTATATACCAAAACCGTATGAAACGATGATATTTATTTAGAATAATATTTTTATCGAAACTAGCAATCTCACTCTGAGATAAACTAGAAATATCAAGCGAGTGGTACATTTCGGTTGCACACTAATGTAAAAAATATAAACGGAAGAAACAAGTGGAATGATTGTGCAAAGATGTCCCAACCATTATAAATACTTGAATTGTATCCCCTCTTCGTGGATGCCCAGAACATGTTGCAACAAGTCTTAACATAATAAAAAATGTTATACTCACGTTTCAACTTGTGTTTGTTCCATTTTATCACAGAGCTCGTAAAGTTCTTTGTCGTATTGTGATGACATCAGGTCCATAGATTCAATGTTCTCGAGAAGTGCGACGAGTTCCATGTTGTGTAAATCACAGCTTGATATTGCATCCATCGTGAGCAATGTCTTCGTAGTACCTTCTTACTTTAATAATAAACACTACCCTAAACAATGCAATTTAACTTTAAACTATCCAAACAATTAATGAATGTTCGTAATAACTTTACAATCGTAAGCATGAACATGAAAAACACTAAAAAGACTTATTACTATTTACATTAATACTTAGCAACAACACAAAGAGTTCTAGAATAAAAAACGAAGTAATCTGTTAAGCATGTAACTTAAAAGAGTACAAAGTTAAAATACAATACAATGTAAATTAAATTAAAATAGGTATAGTTATTACAATAATAGTTTCTTAGAATAAAGTATATGACTAAAGTTATGATTTTAAAACACTGATACGCACTGGCACTTTGTTCATTTGTCGTTGTCTATAAAATATTTCACACAATCGTCCTTACTCGCCAACTGTTTAGTTATGTTGTATACCGCGTCCTTGATACATTGCAAGTTTTTATCACTCTCGGTGTCTGCGTAATATTTAACTCGCACATCAGCATGTTTCCATTGTTCCGTCGGTGCGATGTTTTTTATTTTATTAACATCATACACCTCAATTTTTATGAGGTGTGATGCAGAACTGCTGTCATCGCTGTTTGTTTTGATGTATGAAACACCACCACTCGTCGCTCTACCAACACTAGATGATTTTTTTGTCGTTGTCTTCTTTTTCTTAGGTTTTTCGAAAAATTCGTCAATGTTGTTGCATTCCATGGATCTTTTGTTTGCTATTATCGCTTTTTTGACTTTAAAGGCGAGTGTACCTTCTTCATCACTAGGTTCATCTATATCTTCAGCATAATAGTAATTTTTGAAAGTATTTTCCGAAAACTGTAATAAAATGAAATAAAACTGTTAATAAAACAAATCGGTTAAGGAAGTATTATATGATAAATACTTATAGGTATGCGAAGTATAAATGTACACTAAAGTAACATTGATAATTTAATAAGAGATCAAATGTAACGAAAATAAAACTGTAAATAAAACAAATCGGTTAAGGAAGTATTGTATGATAAACACTTATAGGTATGTGAAATAAAATGCACTACAGTAACTTTGATAAATTAAATAAGAGATCAAATACAACTAAAATGCATTAACCCAGTGAACAACACATAACATATACAATTAATAAAACATCTGGTTATAACAATTTTAGATCAAAGTATAAGAAGGTACTTACATTCATTTTATATCAGCTTCAGTATTTACTATTACACTGTTTTACTATCACTTCACTATTACAAACAACTGGAGATCACACTTCGAAGAGAGCACAGAGTGGAATACGATACCATGTGATTTTGAGTTTGGCTTTTATATGGAGAGCGAGTATTGTTTCCTTGCAGACAGGATCCAACATGTTCAACTTTCACTTTGAACGTTCCATTGAATACATAGCATCAGGAAATGGGAATAATAGGATCCGTAACTGTTGTTTAAAATAATGGACATGTAGTTAATCATTGACAATGAGAAGACCCGAAGGGTTTTACTTAGAATTTGAGTAATGTATGGTGTATTGTAACGATTGCTTTATGGATCATAAACAATGCCCGTAATGCATAAAGGGTGAGTAATGGGTAATTGTAAACGGCTCTTAAGTAGAAACACGAGCCCATAGGAATATGGAACAAAGACATTTGTATTCTTCAAATAAAAAGGGTCGCTGTTAGAAAGTAGAAATACAAAAGCACAACGAAACAAAGGGAAAAGGTACAAGCTTGAGGGGACCGTAAACCATACAACTCCAATTCGCGGTTTATACCTATCTCGCGGGCGATATGAAATGGAATCCGCGGAATTTTTCGCGGTTGATATTAATTAAATCCGCGGAATTTTTCGCGGTAGGTATTAATTAAATCCGCGGAATTTTTCGCGGTAGGTATTAATTAAATCCGCGGAATTTTTCGCGGTAGGTATTAATTAAATCCGCGGAATCATTCGCGGTAGGTATTAATTTAATCCGCGGGTTAATTCGCGGATTGTACGCGGCGAAATTGGAGCAATCGAAATTATTGACGAACTAGGCCACAGTGGCGCCAACCGGCCCCCGAACGTGCTCCAGAACCGTCGAATCCCTTACTACTGAGAGTTTATTTTAAATTAGGCAACGCCGCGTGGGTTCTTGCGGCCCAAAAAAAGATCTTTTCAAGAAATAGGAGTCACGTGCAGTCATCAAAAGTTTCAATTTTCAAAGGGTTTGATTTTACGCATTCTGCCACACCCCTAAAGGTGCATCCGCATGAAAGTGAAGCGTCATAATGCCATCTGTACCACCTCAGCGTCATCTATCTAAGAACCAGATTAAATATTCAAATATCTCATACGAGAGCAAATTACCGCAATGTAAAGTAGCCTATATGTTAACACTAAGTACAAGGTCTATCCGAAGACCAAGTTTATTAAGCAGTTTCTGCGTTCACTCCTTACGAACATTCAAACATTCGCATTTATTATATTAGCAAGACTTACCATGTGAATGTGGAAAGGAAGGTGGTCCTTTGCACAGATTTGAACTCAAACGACAAATATTTAATGTTGTATTCAAATCAACTGATTCGTATGTTTTGGTGGAACACATTCCACTTGGACCGTAGTCCTGCGACGTGCCACCTGAAAAACCACATAGTAAATTAGTATATGATAGTATAAACTGGTAAATATAGCTTCTAACTTTTTAAATTAGCATGGTTAAGTGACACTGCAGCTTGTGTTAAGTAAAGCTCAAGCAAATGTCGACCTGCAACAGATGAAAACATACCGAGAGTCATCAGTCACTGGATAAATATGGCTGAACTTTTAACATAAGGTGTCATTATGGCCCATTCTAGATTTTATAGGAAAGTATAATTTATACCTACCTAAAATTACAGACTTTTCATTAAGAACTTACCTACAGTCGAAAAAGTAAAATACATAGGTATAACTTAACTTCAAATAACAGCCAAATATTAAAACAGTAATGTGATAAAACAAGCAGCATCAGTCCTTCAGACCTGAGGGGCTACTGCGAAAAACGAAATCCGAAACGAAGAAACGACGAACTTCGGATTTAACCTTACTACCAAATTACTTCGGATCCGTCACCGTTGAACGAAGGTTTCACGCAGTTTGCGACGCTTCCGACTTCGCTCAACACTTTCGTCACGCAACAACTCTTCATAAAGAAGGATCCGTAACACTTCGTAGTAAGAAAACGTGCGATCCGTCACCCGAAACTACGGATTTCGTTTTTCGCAGTAGCCCCTCAGAACACAATTTATACACTGCAGGTTAGCGGCTAAATAGACATACTCCAGTAATCTTACCATATATCTGCTTCAATTTGATCCGCACGACCCATACCTCGCCATACTCATTATAGTAGCATTCTATATGCTTGCCATCGTATTCCGGTTTCATTTTCATGAACATGTCTGCTTGAACAGTATTATGTCTGATACAATTTACACTTGGTTCGTCTGAAATAAGGAAATTACGCTTTTTACAGCTTATTGGACTATCAACTTGACCGCCGGCAAGTGACGATGGATATAATTTTCCTGCCTAAGTTATAATACCAGGCAACTGCTGAGCACGGGTCTCCTCTACCACTGAGAGATTAAGCTTTATTCCACCACGCTGGCCTAGTGCGGGTTGGCAGACTACATATTTTCGCAATTCGTATGGAGAATTCTCAGATATGTAAGTTTCCTCGAGATGTCTTCCTTCACCGCAAAGCGAACGATAATTAATGAATAATATAATATAGATTTAAACGTAGAAAAGAAGGTGGTTTTGAACGACAATGCGGGTGGACGCTCTCCTGCAGTCGTCGATGCCAAAGGCGTTCTTTAGAGTTCGGGGCCTTCTTAGCCCCCTCATTTAGAAAGGGGCCGCATTTTGGCATCGCGCAGGGGCGTTTCCGTGCAGCTATCTTCGTGCAACAAGATAACCCGGGGCCGTCCCGTAAGCGCCGACGAAGGTCACCGCGGGTTTTGTTGGTCACTTGTTGGTATGCCGGTGTAGGGTGTACATAATGTTAGGGACTTGGTCCAATGCTCGCTCGGATGATGCTATAGGTAGGTACTCCCGAGTGTCGACATTGGATCGTAAAACTATGTGAATACCAACATAACCGTTCCACTTACCCCCCGGGGCCCCCGGTGATGGTAGCGATAACGCGTTTTTCCCCACGATAAAAAAGATGGTTTTGAACCTAAGAGTGTGTGATAAAAATAAGAAATAATAAATACATTCTTACCTTGTACTTTAAACATTATTATGGCCGACTTCGACCTGCCGCATTCGACATGGGCCCATTCGTTTTCACAGAACTCATACTCCGCGACACTCTCGTAAACGTCTCCATTGGTTTGATTCGTGCCGATCACTCTACCGTTAACCTTTATAAACCAGCTTTCTGCAAATATAACAGAGCTAGATGATCATCACATCTTAGCCCGTAGCTAAGATGATTTTTTACTAGCGTTAACGCCAATAGACAATAAATAATGATGGGAATGACAAATCCTTGCGAAAGACGTACCTATAGGATGGGTCATTCGGGTTCTTTTAGCGTTAACGCTTGTAGAAAAGGATCATGGCAACAGGTCCAGGAGGTAGAAAAGAATTGTTCGCGGCACCATTGTCTCAGATTTACGGGAATGGCCATTCATCTTTTGTTATGATCCGAGACGCCCAATATGTCTGGCTGTGTGTTGGTCTGTGGGTGGTGGTGATCACTCACCATCAGATGATCTGCCTCCAGCAAGCCTGTCAGGTTCCCCCCTTAGCTTACAACAAAAATAATCTAGGCCACAAAACTTGTACACATTATTTATTTTTTTCTTTTGGTGACGGGGGGGGCGGGGAGTATACGTGACATTTTGGTATCCTCGGACCGCCCCACGTGAAAGAGCTACAGCTACGCCCGTGATCGTCGAGCCAGTCTAATGATGGCTGAGTGGGTTTGAGATTACGCTATCTATTTGTGTTCCTTATCTATTACGATTTGATCGGAATTGCAAAGCCATAAGCATAGTTTAGACTAGCAAGTTCTCGGACCAATATATTGCGCCACGAGCAATATTTCAATAGTTCTATATACATGCGACTTGCCGTATGTCTTGCATGTTTCAAGTTTTCTTGCTAATCTCATTCCCGCTTTAGACTGACGTCAGGCGGCCCGCCGCGCCGGTCGTAAAAACATTACCATTCTACAACATGCTTGGTGTAGCACCGACCCCACATTCGAGTGGGGTGCGTACAAGCAGCCGATCGATAGACATTGCGTGATAACACACCGTGAGCGCGGATCCTTACGTTCACATCGCAGGAGTCTCCATTGGGGAGGATATTACACTTCCACGTGCCGTTCATCCAAGCTTCAACTTTCTTGATCTAAAAATAAATTAAAGTAGATAAATCAAAATATGTGTTCTGTGCACTAATTAAGCTATAATAATAGTATATCCTACTACACTACAAATAATGAATGCAAAGCCTGTAGCGGCTTTACGGGGCAACTGCCCGGGCCCTAGATACACTATACAAGATGCCTCGGAGGTGGGTAAGCTCAAAGCTGATGAGGACTTGATCATTTTTGTATAGCTTTAGGCTACATTGCAAACGTTTAGTAAGATTTTGTAAGCAGGTTGGTCACTTGCAAAAATTCTTCGGGTCCTATAGAATCTTCCCATCTCTATTCGCAACGTGTTCACGGGCAAACAAAACGTCACTTGGCAATTAAGCGGAAATTGTTTTTACGCGCCTACCTTTGAGAAATTTGAAAAAACAGCTGTCATAGACATGAAATATTGAAAAGTTAAACTTACCTCATACTCTCTATAATAGTACCCGAGTTCACCATGTATTTTCCATTTCAGTATTTGATTATTACTCCAACAACTAAAGTTAAAAAATATGTTAGGATACAATTATTTTTGTGAAGATATTTGTAACGTGACCTTTGTTATCTTCTATAAAAACACCAAGGGTTTGGCAGTTGATCATTGACTGTCTTACCGTTCGGTTGACTGGTGACATTTTATGAAGGTATTTTGGTATTGTAGGTGTTCATGAGCAGTGAAGAACACTAATAGCAGCCACACACGGCAACGATTTAACGCAGAGATTTATCTGTGCAGTCCGTTTGCGCAGTTTTATCGGACGAGGGTATGATGTATCGTTGCAGATTTTTTCGCTTGCACAGTCGATCGGCGCCAGTTGCATTTCCTATTCGATAAATCGTTGTTGATTTCGTTTGCGCAGTTTTATTGCAGTGTGAACATGGTACTTAGTGTCGAATATCGATCTGTCGCTCAGTTTATGAAGCGACTTGGTTTTGAGCGGACACGTTATGCACATTTCTCGTGAATAGTTATTGCATCGCTCATTATAGTGTTCTTTTTCTGTATTAGCGGAGTGACTAAAGCCAGGAGATTTAATTATTGATTATTGATTTAATTTTCTCTTCTTTGATTATTGGCGAAGAATAGTAGATATGTATCTTCTTTCATCTTTAAATAGTTGTGCCAATCTTTTGGCGCGAATTTTCACTCATTTAACAAATTTATATAACGAAATCGGCCACCATTTATCGAATACGAAATGCAATTGCTCCCGATCGATTGTGCAAACAAAGAAATACAACGATACATCATACAGACGTTCGCTAAAACTGCGCAAACGGACTGCACTGATAAATCATTGCCGTGTGTGGCTACCATTAGTTTCCTAGGTCATTGGCGTAGCTAAGGTAGAGCTGTGGGGCAATGGCACAAGCAAAAGAAAAACTGCGCGTGCCGCATTATATTTATTTTTTTTTAAGTATTTTACACTTAATATTATTGTATTTTTATTTATTTTTTCTCCCCCTGAAATAGTGGTCGCTACTGAAATTGTGGGCGGAAAAAATTTTGATTGGCCCCGTGTGGCAAAACCCACGCTACGGCTCTGCTCACGGTGACCATAGATTATTATGATAATATGTTATAGTTGACTTACTTTACATCGGGTCTGACATTATAAAACTTTATGAACGCCGACTCTCCCTCCGTCAAAATATTGTTTCTAATGTTACACTCGTAGAGACCGGTGGAACTATTATCTACAGTTATTTTAAGTGGCTGTGTAGTATGCTCTGAAACATATAATCAATGCTATAACGTCAAGTATTATGATTTAAGGTGCTTAACTAGTTCGGTTCGTAGGTACCTACCTAATTGAATTTACAAAAACATAAAAAGAATTTGTAAATGTTCATGTTTGTAGAAGGATATCTCTGAAACTTATGATTTTTTTTTATAATATATATATCCTAATGGTACGGGACCATGAATATTCTTAAAGGACATTAATATTCGACCTTTTACCCCCACGACGCAGATTTCTATCTACAGCAACAGCATACCTACACTATTTACAATATGTATTATATTGTTTCCTGTTTTTCGAAAGATCTTATTTATCCAAAAAACAACTACCTACTTCAGTAACTTTTCAAATACTATAAATCTATTTTCGGTGAAACCCAGTAACCAAAGTTAGTTACTGCAGGATGCGAGAAAAGCAACGGCACCTACAAATTGGTTCATGCATTAGAGACCTGTCAATTAGAAAAAATAATTTTACTCACCACCATTTACATACAGCAATAACGTCAACAACACGACAATACACACCATTTTACATAATTTAGCTAAACAAATAAGGATATTTCTATAAATCCCAAGCTGGCGATCATATTTTCCCTTTCCTGTGTACAGAGTGTTAAACACCTATAAATTGTACCTCGCTTGGTTACAAAAAGTACTGTGACCATACATTGTCATTGTGCGGGATATTTAGAATAAACATTCCTTTTTTCATATAAATCGCATCGTTTTTTTTTTTTGCTGAAATAGTAGACAAAGAGACAACTTGCATATCCCTGGTTCACCCACGAAACTGACTTGGCAGGTATAAATGTCCAATAAACAAGCAAACCGAGGCAATAGCTCGGAGCCTCGTGCGGTGCCATGTCTGACCTTTATTTACAATATCACTCGATAACTTCGCCCGATATACAAAGTAACTCATCTACTTTTTTTTACTCATGCCTTGGGCCTAACCACGGATATGGCTGCCACTGTGGACAACTGACGTTTTATTAAATATTTGAGACAATCGCTGATTAGTGGGAAAATTTCTTGTATTTGATGCCAACGACGCATAATAATTGATTTGATTTACTATGAAACAGAGCCGTTACTATCGATTATTATGTTGTAATTTTATATGCTGAGTCCGAATTATTAATTTTCCTTCTTCATTTTGGATAATATCCGCTAATTGCGTCAAAAGCCTAGGTCACTCTATCATTGTTCCCTTATAAGTTACTAGCTTTTGCCCACGGCTTCGCCCGCGGTAATAAGTTTTTCCGGGCTAAAAGTACATAAAAACCTTCCCGTTGAATCACTCTATCCAACACATTTATTTGGATAAAGATTAATATTATGACGTGGTTCTAACTCTTAACAAATAATGCATTAATTTCGAACAAATTTAATTACCATAAAAACGGTTCTAGTGAGTTAATCTTAAAAGATAGACATATACTGTCGCGGACATTTTTTTAGATAATTTCAAGAGGAATAATTCTTTCATACATATATTTTTGGTATCTTGAACCGTTTTCGCAGCGTACGCAATGAAAGCCCTCAAGGATGAATAATTTTCCCCATTTTTTTAACATTTTCCATTATTTTTTCGCTCCTAATAGTTGCATCGTGATGTTGTATAGCCTAAAGCCTTCCTCGATAAATGGTCTATTCAACACAAAAAGAATTTTTCAATTCGAACCAGTAGTTCCTGAGATTAGCGCGTTCAAACAAACAAACAAACAAACAAACTCTTCAGCTTTATAATATTAGTATAGATATAACGCATTTATTTGGACAGGATATTTTGTAAATTTTTCCTGATTGCATGTTATGTTAAACTTATCTATTGAAACCGCTAATTTGGTTTGGGTATGTAATACACACCCAGTAACAAAATCAGTCATAGCCCATAAGTAGTCATAAATAATAGGTAGGTAGTACCTACGTGGCTTAGTAAGTACAGACGTACGTAGGCCAGGTATTATAATAATCATAAGTGATTACTTGTAAAATACCTACTACGTAAGGAAAGAGACAATTATGTCGATATAATTATAGTATTTTATTGTATGTGAGAAAAATCTTAAAATACATCAATAAGATCGTTTAGGCAATAAGAAATGTGAAAATCTTAGTTTCAGATCATAAAATTATGAAATACTTTTTTAATTTCAACTTGAATTTTTCCCTTTTTTTGTGTTACAAATATGCGAAACGGATGCCGCCATGCTATTACGTCATCGTGAGAGCAAAATGCTTGATACCTACACGCTTGGCGTGATACCCCCGTGCCTCGGGCGCACGTAAAGCCGTTGGTCCTGCGCCTGATCTCTCTCCGGTCATGTCGGATTGCCGTCTCACCGGACTATGAGAGTGAAGGAATAGCGAGTGCACCTGTGTATTGCGCACACACTTGTGCACTATAATATCTCCTGCGTACCTGGCTGATCTCCGTTGAGATTGGCCGCCGTGGCCGAAATTGGCTAGGAAGATTTCACATGCTTGGCGAGTGTGTTGCGCCGACCCTACTTTTGATTGTGGTCTGGGATAAGGTGGAAGAAGTTATACATTAATTAAACTACAAAAACATATATATTTCAACATTTATTTTTTATAATACATAACTATAAAACTTTTTCTTACATTTGCCCTCAATTTATCAGAAAAATATAACCCGGCTGGACAGTAACCATATAGGTACATAAAGAATATACCATTGTAAATTAACATTTGTTGTATACAGTATGAATGCAATGCTGAGGTCTTGGGTTCGATTCCCACGTCGGACAATGAATCCGATTCGAAGTTTCATTTGTTCAGATATTTTTGACGCTAGCTGACTGTACCAGCAGCAGTAAGTATCTGAACAAAATTAAAATTTCAAATCGCCTATACCGGGTGGAAGGGAAACGCTCTCTATACCGGAACGGTAAGAGAGAAGAACCATAACATTAACGAAAAACTATATTCATTTGCAAAGCTAAGCGATAATACTTACGATTTTAGTATTTCCGTAATTCATGCGCGCGCAATGTAAAGCGTACAAAGAACTGGGCGACCGTCCCGCTGCGCCGGGACCGGCCCGCGGTCGTTAACCCGTCAGCTGATGTACGTGTTTCATTACGATTTTTTTGAAATATTGACCTTTTTTACTGTGTTTTTCAGAATAATAGTTTGATTTATCTAACCATACGTGAAGCTGTATAGAAATTTGAGAAAATCCTACTAAAATTGTAACAATGCGATCGCGATTTTTTTTGTGCCATCACGTCAGGAATCACCAATACTATCACCTGTATTCGTTTCCGAGAGCGTTTCCCTTCCACCCGGTATACGCGTTAAGTTAAACTGAAACATTTTTTCTTCGTTTGAAATAAACTAAATCTCTTTTATTTTTGTGAAGAGAAAAAAAGATTAGTAAGAACACAAAAGTATGTAGGCAATTTGAAGTTTTGAATTTGTTCAGCTACTTATGCTTCCGACTGTACATACAGTAACACAAGCCAATGTAAATTTTCGTTTAAAATGTTGTAATTTTTTGTTTTCACTAAAATATCTACCCAATTTTACAATAAATTTGTTATTTTATAAGTAGTTTTAAATACTTGAGACGACAGGCTACATGTTTATTTACTTCAACACTGATGATTACATTTTACTGATATTTCAACATACTTTTAAAATAACCTATAATATAAGTTATTTATATACGTCCTATATTATCAATTTTCTTCATCTCAAGTTTAATATTAAATATATTTTTTTTTAAAAGACGAAAGTAACATCATAAAGATTTTTCTTGGATTGTGCAGATAGTTTCTTTTTTTTATTTAGGCATGATACATGGTCAGTAGACATTGGCTTATGACTCGCATGTATCTCTCCCACACACTCTTCAAGTCTGCTTCCCTGAAAAAAGTAGTTGAATTGGTTAAGTTTTAAAAAGCATATGGATGCATCATTAAACCGCCATCTTGCTCGCCTCGGCATTTAAATGTAATTAAAAAATAAAATTGGAAGTAGATAGAATTCCTGAGAATAGAATTGCTGAGGTCTCGGGTTCGATCCCCAGGTCGGGCAAAGTGATATTGGGTTTTTCTAGACACTATCAGTTCGCAGCCTGGTGTAGTGTGGTGTGTGTGTCTAGTATATAAGTAGATTCAAGATATATTGTAAGTCAGTTGTAAGACAGTCTAATAAAGGACATAAAACAAACAACACGTCTCGATCAATCCTCTAACATTACACTGGAATTTGTACCCGATATGGCGATAGGCTTGCCCCCTATCACAGTGTACTAGCTGCGCCTCTGCCTACCCGTTCGGGGATAACAGGCGTGAGCGTATGGTGGAATTCCCCTATCCAATAGGGTAGTTGACTACTTGTTTTTAGTACATATTTTTTTAAATACATGCCATCCAAATGTAACGGTAAAATAATTTTCAAAATTGGAACAATAATAAGTAAGTTATAAAGCTTTGAAATTTGGTGGAAGGGCTAGTTCTCAAATGACAGTCACTGTGACGTCACCGGGTGTGACCGGCCATAACGCTGCGTGCGTCCGAAAGAGATAGCGCGATATCCCCTCCACGTCCCCACTTTTGCTCACAACAATATTTCAATAACTACTTTATTTTTCAACCAATTTTGACGCTGATTTCACAGAAGAATTTCTTTTAGTGTATCATTTTCTGTTACATATAAAATAATTTACAAAATCAAACATAGGAAACTACCCTATTTTATACAACTACCATATCCAAGTACATACATTATCCCCTATCCAAGTATATATGTGTCCTATCCAATTATACAAATCGCCTTTTTAAGTATATACAAATCCACTATCGAAGTATATACTCGTCCCTTACAAAGCAATTACCTGAGCACGTCCATCTGCAACGCGCACTGTTCGTAGGCACACAGGAACTGAGCCAAGTCTGTTTTAGGCCAGCATCCCATGCGTAGGGGCTCGATGCATCTGAAATTGAGTCGTTTGAAGATTACTCAAGTATTCACAGAGATATAGTACACAAAGAGTTGTAATTTCATGTTTATAACATACCTTTCCAACAGGTCTATAAAAAGCGACCTTAGTTCCCGACCTCTGTGTAAGTTACAGGCCACGCCAACTAGCGCCCGCGTGTACAGTCTGATAAATTAAAATAGACTAGAACACATAACAATTAAATTATATACATAATTATACCGGGTGGAAGTGAAACGCTCTCGGAAACGAATACAGGTGATAGTATTGGTGATTCCTGACGTGATGGCACTAAAAAAATCGCGATCGCATTGTTACAATTTTAGTAGGATTTTCTCAAATTTTTGTACAGCTTCACCTATGGATAGATAAATCAAACTATTATTCTGAAAAACATAGTAAAAAAGGTCATTATTTAAAAAAAAATCGTAATGAAACACGTACATCACCTGACAGGTTAACAACCGCGTGGCCGGAGCAGCGCGGCGGCCGCCGCCTTGTCGGTGTTTGCTTTGTAGTTTGTACCCTACTCAGTTTTTTTGTACGCTTTACATTGCGCGCGCATGAATTACGGAAATACTAAAATCGTAAGTATTATCGCTTAGCTTCGCAAATGAATATAGTTTTTCGTTAATGTTATGGTTCTTCTCTCTTACCGTTCCGGTATAGAGAGCGTTTCCCTTCCACCCGGTATACAACTGTAAAACGAATGTTAACACAGCAATTCTTTGCCGATAATGAAGTAAATACCGTAACAAACGCATAGGCACATTTGTTTAATTAGTATTGTAAAGGCATTGGTTGAAATTAAGTAAGAAAAATTCCTTCTTTAATTTATAATTAATGTGTCATTGTATAATTAGTCTGTAAGCCTTCCTAAAACAAAATAAATAAATAAAAATAAATATCAGTGGTTTTATGGTCAAAATTAATTTTATTATTTTGACATTTTGCTTCGTGGGCGTAATCAGTTCATAGGTCAGGTAAGAATATGATGCTAATAAGTCCAGTATAGCCACTATGGTAATATAGGACAAAGCTACTGAAAATGTTATCAAAATATCAATTGGATATTCTGAAACAAAATATCACACGTATATTTTGGACTGTAGCTGGTCACCAGTCAAGTTATTTAAAGCACCATAATTTAACATTCAAGTTATTTGAAATTATAGTAAATTACCTAAAGTTAAGTTCGAGCTCTTGATAAGATTTCTCCAGAAGTTTCGGCTTCAGTCGCATGCATATCAAACTGAAATAAAAACATGTTTTTTTTTTTGACAATTTCATTTCTCAAGAATGAATTGAATTTGAATGTCTCAAAGTGACGGCGCAGTGAAGTGCTTTGGTAATTGAAGTTCTGCTAATTATAAATTTATAAAAAATAATCTCATTTTTTGTAGAAATTGTGAAAAGTCCCCACTTTTTGTAACACCCTGTAAAACTAACTGTTTATGCTCTTTCTCCTTGTCCAGCAGAATCCTCAGCTCCCGTAACTCTAACAGGAACTCGCGGTCCATCTCTGTGTCGTAGTATTCAGGACCCGTGCAGGAGTACGTCCAGCTCGCCATTATAGCCTGCAAATAAACATATTGCGTTTTCGTCACATCCTGTTTGGAGACTACTAACTTTCCACTTTTCTTCGACTCTACAAACGACGCATGGCAATTTCTTGGAATTTTTTCACTGCTGCTTATGGTAAAGTCGCAGGAACACGCTGGATACAGGCCGCTTTAGAAAGGCCCGTCTGGAAATCTTTAGGGGATGCCTATGTTAAGCAGTGGACGTCATGTGCCTGATGATGATGGTAAGTGTAGTAGTGTCTAGGTTGTGGTGATGGACGACAGATGATTATTCTTCATTCAACACAATTATGCTGATCTTGGCCCATTTGGGCCATGACAGCTCCTGTCATAAAAGCGAAAATCGTCGTTCCTACCTACGCAATAAGGTTTTAGTATAAAAAAAAAAACAAATGTCAGCTGTCAAACTCGCGGTACCAGATAGCCTTTAAACGTAACAAACATATGACGATTCCCGGTATATAACAGAAAGCATGGTAAACCATAATCATACCTGAGCACAATGGTAGAAGTCATTGAAGGTCAAGTATTGCAGTTTCCTCTTGGCTGTTTCGAATCTCATGCAAGCTACGAAAACTACCGCGGCGTACTTTCTAGAACAATAAGTATTTTACATATAAATGTAGCCGTAAAATGAGAAGGCATCAATTTGATCTCTTCGCGTATTTTTTTTTCTTAGTTCTCTAGCTTTCTGGTTGGGATATTAAGTACTTCTAAATCGTTGTATATTAAAATTAATAGTCTGTACTTAAGGGAACTTAAGATTCACAGATTTTGTGGTGTATGCAGTATGAGTAAATAACAGAATCAGTAATCGTTTTGAATCAGTAAGAAATGCGATTATATATCAGTGTATGAATGAATGAATAAGTATCGAAGACAGTGAGTGTTGCGTATGCCTTCATACTCATGTCATATCATTGTAAGTAACTGGACATTTCGATTGTTTTTTTGACATGGCCATATTTTGATTTCTAGAAATTCGTATTAATTGTTTTGTATATACACGATATTGGGAAATTCCCCAATTAATTAACGATGGAAGCCATAAAATAAAAGAAGAATTAACTTGGCAAGTGGCTCGGACAGCAGGAACGTGGCCCGTATGTTGGCCACGACGTTGCCGGGCATCTCCTCGACGGCCTTGAACACGCGCCGCACGTTGTCGAACTGTCGCCGGCAGCACCGCAGCGGCGCGCCCGACCGATCCGCCACCTGACAATATATATAACTAGCTTTTTCCCGCGGCTTTGCCCGCGTTAATAAGTTTTTCCGGACTAAAAGTACATAAAAACCTTCCCGTTAAATCACTTTATCTATTAAAAAAAACAGTATCAAAATCCGTTGCGTGGTTTTAAAAATCTAAGCATACATAGGGACAGACAGCGAGAAGCGACTTTGTTCTATACTATGTAGTGATAATAATAATACCAGCCCTGTATTATATGCTGCCCACTGCTGAGCACGGGCCTCCTCTACTACTTTGAGGATTTTAAGCCATAGTCTACCACGCTGGCCTAGTGCGGGTTGGTAGACTTCACATACCTTCGAATTTTTTTAATTTCCTGACAATATACTTCAAATTAACCTGTCGAACCCCGCTTATATATAGCAGCTATGCCAGATAGTGTCACACTAATACTGGTACAAATGTTACTGAAAGTTGGTATTTGACCAAAAAAATGGTACACACACAATAATATACATAAATTGCAACCAAAGAGCATTATAATACTACGGAAAATTGCAACTGTAACATAAAGAATATGTACAAAATTATGGTCAAACAGGTCCCAAAACTAATTTTTTTATGCAACTTATAGTGATATATTCTTACATACAAGAAAACAAAACAATTCAGTGATTGATGTGAAAAGTTGGTACCAACACATCTTTTAGTTGGTACATGGTACAAGACCCTGAAATCTGTTACGGATACCAAGAAATTGGTACGTCTAGCATCCCAGATATATAGATGTATGGGGAAACCCTGTATAGTCGGACGTCGACGTCCGTAGCAGGGATTGACGAGTCAATGTACATGCAGATAAAGATCGAAATATGCATAAAAATGTGGAATATATTCTTGTCAACATATACATTTATTTGGCACTGACTGTACTTCTTCCGTCACCAACTGCAATCAAATCGGCGCAATAAACTTTGTCAAGAATATTACATATTGTCTGGTAGCAACTCCTCTTCTTTCTTAGGAAGATAACATTGAAATTGGTTGGTTTGCAGTAATTCAATTGATTTCTAACGAATTGAATAGATAATGTATGCACATATGGATCTTAATCTCAATTAGAAAAGTAAATACTGAAAACATTATTTTTTACTTTTCATCTTACATATATACATACATATACACTCACGCCTGTTATCCCCGAAGGGGTAGGCAGAGGCGCAACTTATGCACCCACTTTTCGCCATTATTCCGTCCCATGATGTGATAGGGGGCGAGCCTATCGCCATATCGGGCACAAATTCCAGACTCCGAGCTGATACTGAATAGAAAAACTCAATATCACTTTGCCCGACCCGGGGATCGAACCCGAGACCTCAGCTTTATAGTCGTACTATAATACAACTACGCCACCGAGCAGCTTTTCATCTTACCTCATCTAAATCCTTCCTGTGTCTTGAGGACAGCTTTCTCCCGAGGAGTTCACGAATCACAGCATCATCTAGATCATAATATCTGAAAAAGAAAACTATTTTTTTGCATTCTCATAGTGTACCAGCCACAGTACTCTTTTTTCCTGTATCCATAATTCTGCCATCAGTATGAGTGTTTGTGTGTCAGAATAATTATTTTATTTATGTATAGCTAATTCGCTTATTGTTAACTTTATTTATACTCTATCAGTTTAGGTATTAAACTAAATGTAAACAAAAACTGAAATATGATTCCTGGGTAGGCAACCTTTTCTTATGAAAGTACTAGCTTTTGCCCGCGGCTCCGCCCGCGTGAATGAGTTTTTCCGGGATAAAAGTCCCGCTTTATATTTTCCCGGGATAAAAAGTAGCCTATGTGTTAATCCAGGACATGATCTGGCCGTGTGCCAAATTTCATCGAAATCTGTTCAGTAGTTTTTGCGTGAAAGTGGAACACACATCCATACATCCATACATTCTTACAAACTTTCGCATTTATAATATTAGTAGGATTTACGAAGACTGTTGTGTCAATGAAACTATGGGGTACAAAAAACACCTAAAATTATTAAATACACAACAAATGAAGAAATAACTACAAACAACCACTTTATTAGTGGTAGGACTCTCATATGTAAGAGTCCGCCTTGGTGGGTACCACCGCAATGTCTATTTCTACCGCCAAGCAGCAGTGTGCATGCGCTGTTGTCTCGGTTTGAAGTACATTGTAACCAGTGTAACTACAGGACATAATGAGACTTAACATTTTATGTCTCAGGATGACGAGCACAGTGGAATGCCAGACAGTACTTTGTAACTCAAGGTGCTGGATGGTATTTCTACTGTTTATGGGTGGTCGTATTTCGTACCTTTAGGCGAATGGCCTGCTCGTCTCGTCATTTGATGCCATAAAAAAAGAATAATTATCGGAAACAAAGCATAAAATATGCTAAATAAACAAATTCCCACAATGCGGAAATGTATTGATAATTGTTGTCTTGTAACTAGTTTAAATTGAATAGGCAGTTCTAATAGCGTGCTATGTGACAGTTGTACTCTAAAATTTTGCAGGGTTATTTATTATGATCCATTAGAAAAGTGTTTAGCGTGCCTGTCGTATTAGGTATTTTACAGTTGAGAGATATGTATTATTATTAATAATTAAGTGTTTTTCAGCTTATTAATTAATAATTATAGCTATTGTATAACAAACAAATTACTTTAATAGATGGGAATGAAAGTCTTCAGTGTTGTATAGGTTATGAAGTCATCTATTTTGGTCACAACATACTTCGCAGGCAGGTAAAATACCTTTTTTTATGATTTCTTTACATTTAGTTAAATACTTAAGCTGAAGGAGTATAAGTAATTAAAAATCTATTCATTTATTAAATCTTTGTAACACTTGTAATGTTCAGTGGGGTTAGAATGTGAAAAAAAAGCATGATGCGTCTCTGCTTCGTTTTATTGTGATTGGTTGAGACTGACGTATTGGTATTCCGATGTTTGTCAGTCTCTCAACCAATAACAATAAAACAAAGCGGAGACGCATCATGCTTTTTTTTCACAGTCTAAGCCCCCTGACCAATTTTCATGGTGTTTCTATCCGCTGAGTGTAAGGTTTGTGGCCCTGTTTTTTTGCATTTGTGCCTAACATATCTTGTTTACACTTGATTCTCATGAATCCCCGTTGACCAAACTTAAATCACTGCACAGTTCCTACTTCTCAATAAGCATCTGTTTAGTTGGTTCATCCAGTTGGAATATCATCTGCTCTGACAACTTGGATGGTAGAGTGAGGAGACGCTCCAGGAGAGCAAAGGTCCTGGAAAAAAAACATAATATTCTTATATTTTTGTACAAAAACCACCACTAACCACAGTCGATAGTATCAAACTTTTTAGACTAACTGCATAGCAGAATGGGAATACTAAATAATAATATAATATATACTACTAGGTGTCACAGCTTCACCTGCATGATAAGTCTCTCCCACTACAAAAGACCCTAAAAAGCAGTTTAATACCAGCCCCATCTACTTAAAGAAACGGATAAAAAAACATAATTGTAGGGATAAAAAGTACTTCTTCTTTTTAAAAATGGCTTCACCATTTCATCGGTGATTCTGCCAATGTCAAGTGGGTAGATGTTAAAATAATATCGTAACTTTTTTAGAATAACTTTCGACCCGAGGAGAACCAAAAAACAATGATGGCAAAGAGTAATGTATCTAAAACATTTGACATTCGTTATGGCAAAGAGAATGTTACCAGGGATAAAAAGTAGGCTAAGTATTAATCCAGGACATGATCTACCCATGTGTCAAATTTCATCCAAATCCATTCAGTAGTTTCTACATTTACTTCTAACAAACATCTCACATTTTCACCAACTTTCACATTTATAATATTAATGAGATAAGATTAATACCTGTAATGGTCCAGTACATCACTTGCAATCAACTCCACAGACGCTCCAAGCAGCTTGGCAGCTCCTCTTTGATGGAGAGTTGATACTGCCTCACTTGCTGGGAATTACATATGATACAAAATTATGGTACCATCAGTTTAGTTCATTTTATGTTAAATCCTGTATCTAATAATAGACATAAGATATTCGACTCACACTAAAAATGAATACACATTATTACACTTACACGAACATCCTTCTATCCACAACTGATATATCTCGGGGTCTATCAATGTGTAATTACTCACGAAAACGTCCACCTCTGTATACATTTCTTTATATTCTTAATTACAAAATAAATACAAAATATTTGCGAAAACACTTGATACTTTGACAGTGATTTTGACATTTTTTTTTTTTATTTTTATAATTCTCCCTTACAGGGAAGGCAAAGGGTTCAAGCCCATACAGCCTCGTCTTAAGTGATATCTCTGGTTGTCGTAGTAAAGCAGTGGCTACCTTACCAAGACTTTATCAAGGAGTTTTGGCGGCAACGAAAAAACACTTGATTGGCACAGTTATTTCAATTCACTTCATTTGAGCACTTTAATAGAACTATATTGGATAATATACCACCATAATTATGCAATATAACACTATCACCAAAATAATGAATTAAAACAAGAGCACCTCATGACACTTCCACGTTCCCGCCAAAACTCTGATTTTGACAAGTAAATAGTTTTTTGTTTTTTATTTATTATTACGGTTCTGGATAATAGTCCATTGAGCCAGTCTTACATAGAATACAATTTCTTAACAATAATAATATTATCCAAGCTAGACACAGTTTACAAACAGTCACAATGTTTCAATTGTAGATCGCACATATTTGAATAGTGGTTGATAAAATATTCTATTCTTCAATAATTCCAATACTGATTTAGGTACATTAGGTTCTGCTTCTATTAGTTCATTGATGAGGACAAGTAAATAGTAGTGATCAGTGTTGCCAGATGTTGACGGTTGAAGTCGCCCACAGAGCAAAAAAAAAACATCAAATTCGACAAAAACAATGCATAAAACACGAATTTTCCAAAGTAGCCTAAATTGGCGACTAATCACCATTCGCGTAGCCTAAACGGCGACCAGTCGCCATTCGCAATTTTGGTCGCTCCGACACTCTTCAAGATAGCCTAAATGGCGAAAAGTCGCCTAATCTGGCAGCACTGGTAGTGATGCGACTCGAGTCGTGTTTTTACTCGAGTGACTCGAGTGAGTTTGTGAAAATCGTACTCGAGTGAAAAAAATATTGACTCGAGTCAATTTGCACTCGAGTTACCGAGTCAACTCGGCGCACCGTAACCTTACACAGTCAACTGTCAAGTGTAAACGTCACGAACGTCAGTGCTGTCTATTTGGGTAAATATTTTTCCTGCTTTATATATTCCCGGGATATAAAGTAGCCTATGTGTTATTTCAGGATATGACCTGCCTGTGTGCCAAATTTCATTGAAATCCGTTCTATAGCTTTTGCGTGAGAGTAACACACATACATCCATACATTTTTACAAACTTTCGCGTTTATAATATTAGTAGAATAAGATGGAAAAGATCAACACCAATATCTTCGATTTTTATATATTTTTTCATTTTTGTTTTTTGGTATTGACTTGACTGGTTCAGACTACACCAAAGTGATTAGAGAATGTAACCACCAAGCTGTGATTAATATTATTATTCAGACATAAATATATTTTCAAACAGCTTTTAGAGTAGATATAAGGATTTATTTTTTTCTTCTATATTCTATAATATTAGCTATAATAATTGCGGAATATATATCTTTCACTTCTCGTGTACTTAACGTACGTGCACATCAATCCTGGAACCCAAAGCAATCCTGGATTAAACATAGGCTACTTTTATCCCGGGAAAATATAAAGCGGGACTTTCATCCCGGAAAAATTATTTAACGCTGGCGGAGCCGCGGGCAAAAGCTAGTTCACAATAATTTCCTGATAATTTTGGAACATGCTCGCTTTTCGTATGTGTGCTGGGCCTCAAAATCTAACCAGGCTCAAACATTATAGATATTAAAGGCGCAAAAATTTTAAATACTTATAAAGACATTTTCTTATGTCACATTATTAAATGTATGTATGTGTGCCAAGTGCAGATATATCATAGGATAACAATTACTGTAAATACCGATTATTTAAATAAATTTATAATATATTTTTGAAGTTATACTTCTTTAGGCGCGTTATGAAAAATTGATGGGAGTGAAATTTTACGATGCGCGTGCATGTGTGACACAAAATTCTCACGGGAGAAGTTTCCCGCTAAACCGCTCATTAAGGGCATCATATCATAAAGGGCAGATTTGATGTTAGATTTCAAAAAGGTAGCCGCCATTTTGAATTTTTGACTGTGTTGACTATCCTTATCCAGTGTTTTTATTATTTTAATGATGCCAAAGAAGTATAACTTCTCACGCGCCAACATAAGTACACTCACCCATTTTTGTATATTGTATATTACTAATTATTTTTAATGTTCCATGTCAGTTTGACATTTTATTTCAAATTTCTTATTAGAATTCTCAGGGTAGGCGTGTAAAATCTACTTTAATTGCAAGGGAATATTGGCAGATTAATGGTTTTAAAAACTGCCATAAAAATTCTCACTCGAGTTGCATGGCGTGAAAATACAAAATATTTGCTCGAGTGAATCGAAAAGTCGAGTATAACACGAGCAACTTACTATAATTGTTCGAGTGACTCGAGTCATAAATTCCTATTCGATCGCATCACCAGTAAATGACACTGATGTTATGGACCATAGACATTTCATGCTTTAAAGGCTGCCATTATTGAAACTTTATATATTTGCATCAGAGACAAATAAACAAGAATTTGCATCAAATAGATTTTCCATGCAATGATCAATCCCCTCAGAATAATAACTAAAGCCAGTTATTATTCTGAGTCAATCCCATAGTATTATAATCTAGTTTATTTGTCTCTGGTATTATAAACTCTCTATGGAAGGGAGTTTTGGCGGGAACGTGGAAGTGTCATGAGGTGCTCTTGTTTTAATTAATTATTTTGGTGATACTTAGTGTTATATTGAATAATTATGGTGGTATATTGTCCAATGTAGTTCTATTAAAGTGCTCAAATGAAGTGAATTGAAATAACTGTGCCAATCAAGTGTTTTTTCGTTGCCGCCAAAACTCCATAATAAAGTCTTGGTAAGGTAGCCACTGCTTTACTACGACGTGTAGTACGTAGGAAAAAAAAAACAACCAAAAATATTACTTAAGATGAGGCTGTATGGGCTAGAACCCTTCGCCTTCCCTATAAGGGAAAACTTAAAAAAAAAATCTCTATGGAATTTGGATCAGAGACAATTTGGATCAATCATCAATCCATGTTCCATAATCCATTCATTGTTATTCATTGTGTTGTCACTAGTCAGGAATTAGGATTTCGAATTTAATTTACATCAAAATAGTACAAAACTACGTGATATTTGGATTAAAATAACAAGTGAGTATTCTAAATGCTTTTGTTTACTTTAGAATGGAAACCAATTTTTAAGTAAATATCAACTAAGCCGAATATTTTGTGTCATTATGAAACGTTTTTTTTCTACATTCTCTTTATAGCATTCTCTAGTTTATTTCGGAAAATACATTTCTCTTATTATATTCATAAAACTCTATGCAACATAAGTCAATACCTATTTGTCTTTATATGAATTAGAAAATTATATATTTCTAAATTTTTTATTAAATTTTATGAATAAGTATGCTCAATCCTGTAGAGTATAGACACTTTAAAGAGATAATTAGAGTTGTAAGTTAATTAAGGTACAGACAAATTAGTAAAAAATGTGTGCTACATTCAATGTATGTCTTTCTACAATGCTAAAAAATAAAAAGTCTTTGATGACCTTTGAAGAGAAGTTGAAAGGGTTAGAAAAATATGCATTAATATAATATTTTTTATTTCTGTAGTAAAGTATGTGATATAATATGTATTCATGGCTGCTATTAAATCCCTTTTACACAATAACCAAGCTGCTATTACATTATTTTTCTTTAAATAAAATGACCATAGTTTGAATGATCTATACATTGTTTTCTACCAAGTTTCTCATTATCCCTGTAAAATCATATCAAAATATGAATGGATGTTTACCAACATTATTCTTGATTCCAGTATTAAATTTCAGATGACAGAACAAGACATTCCTGGACATGTGTGTGAGGGCACCAGTGACACTTTTGCCAGTGTATGGGTTAAGGTGGAAATGGATGAGGATATGGAAGATGAAACGGTTACACTGGACATTAAACAGAACACCGAGCAGCAACAGAAGTAAGTTTCTTTATGTATTAAAGTATATATTTTTATTTAGGTGTTAAACAACTTAACACAGTAGGCAGGGCAGAGTGCAAGAAAGAAAGAAAGAAAAGAAGAAACAAGCGAAGGATCAAGTTGTTTGTTGACATCTATATTTACCTAGTAAAAAGTGTATATAATTATGAATCAAAAGTTGCCACAATAACTTAAACCTGGAATTAATTTTGTAAACAAAAAATGCAGTTATATGCTATACATCCCAAATGTCATGATGCTCCTAATTTGTTTTATTTACAGATCAAAAAAATCCAAGAGGAAATATAACCGCACCAGTCTTCAATGTGAACAATGTTCCTACACAACAATATACAAAAACTGTTTGAAAATGCATGTATTGGATCACGTAAACAGCAAGCCACATGCATGTAGCCTTTGTTCATACACTACCAAGTACCCCACATCGTTACAGAGGCATATGTTCATAAAGCACAAAGAGTTAAGTGATGAGGTAAAAACGCTATTACATTGCGATTCATGTGATTACAGCACTTATTTTAAGTGGAATTTGAATTCACATAAGCGGAGACATGCTACAAACAAACAGTTCCAATGTGACAACTGTAGTTACTCCACGGCTTATCGTCACAATTTCGTAAAACACTCAAGAGTCCACAACAAAGTTACCACAGAGTACAGCTGTGATAAGTGTCCATTCGTTACGAAATTTGCGGGACATATACAACGACATTTGTCGCAGATACATAACGAAGTGTCCGAAAAAGCGAGTGCGTGTGACGTTTGTGATTTCTCGACTCTGGTGCGATGGCGGCTTAATGTACATAAGCAGAGAAGTAGGCAAGAAAATCCTCTGATATGCGGAATTTGTGGTTTTCAGACTTATTACATGTGTGAAAATAAGAAACACAAGAAGAGTCATTTTAATGACATAATATTTAAGGTTGGTACAATTAATGGTAGCAATGGGGTTAACACTAAGTCGATCAGTGCTACTAGTGAGCAATCTGATAGAATGACAGGAGGGTTCCTTAACTCTGATGGGATACACACTAACGATAGCGTTAATGGGGTAATAGAGAAAGAAGGGAAGATTGACGACTTAAAAGATGTTACACAGATTGAAAATGTAACAGCACAAGGGGTATTTAAAGCAGTGAATTCGTATCATAATATCGTTAATGGGTTAAATGAGACTAAAGGGTTAATAACTAATGCAAATGTACATAAATATAATGTTACTGATAGAATTGCTGAAGACATTTTAAAAGCTGGATTGGCGCAAATGTATAATATAGTAAATGAGGTAACTGAGAACAGACCAATTATCGACACCAATGATTATAAAGAGTGTGTCAATGATAGAATAACGGAAGGTGGTGTATACGATCATTTCAATGAGCACAATACAACTAATTTAACAACCAACACCACAAATTTATCTACAAAAACACCAAATTTGAAAAAAGTGAAAAACTATCTCGTAGATGCAACTTGCGAGCCGCGAAAAAGCATACAAGTGTTAGAATCTGATAACGTGGAGCGTCCGTTCGCTTGCGTTAAATGTGCGTACTCGTCCAAATTTAAAGCTGCTGTCACAAGACATTATCAAAGACATCACACAAGTGAAAATAGACCGTATAAATGTTGCAATTGTGACTTCTCAACTAAAACTAAAGATCAAATAAGCCTACATAATAAAAGAAGTCAATGTGAAGGGACTCTAATATGTAATATTTGCAACTTTACAACGAATTATAAATGCACATATGTAATGCATCAGAAAATTCACTATGCACACAAATGTACAATCTGTGACTACTCTTGTAGAACTAAGTATGATATACAAAAGCATTTTTCGACAGTGCATATGGGCGAAGGTCTGAAATGTAGATTCTGTGACCATAGATCTGGGAGGAGAGAGAGTTTGTTGTGCCACGAGGCAATACACACTGGCCACAAACCATTCAAATGTGAGTTGTGTGATTACCAGTCTGTCAGGAAGTCACTTTTACAAATACATTTTAGGAGGTGCCATACTGCCGTCATT
This sequence comes from Lapara coniferarum, assembly GCA_949316025.1. Lineage (NCBI taxonomy): Eukaryota > Metazoa > Arthropoda > Insecta > Lepidoptera > Sphingidae > Lapara > Lapara coniferarum. The sequence continues at coordinate 24,937,649 of OX438931.1, read as the reverse complement.
GTTGGTGAAGGGAAACTTCTAGAGAGTAAGAAAATAGAATAAACTGTAAACAAAATATCAGTGACTCTTGTTAGATTGCAAAATTAACTAATTTGAAATTGAAATTGGCTTAGTAGTAGCATACGCTATTTAATTTTTACTATGTTATAAATGGCCTATAAGCGTCACGTAGAAGAAATTTTACATACAAATTTCAATTGGTCACAGAATGTCAGTTATATATCAAAACATGTTGAGCTAGTTGCGAATGGGGCGAGGGCAACCTATTGAGTGTTACTACTTACTACCTATATACGTGGCCCGCGTGAGTGTGCCGCGTTCTGGTATCAACCTGTTTATATCCGGGTCAAACAGGCCAGCATAATTATGTCAACTGACGACTTGACGCAGGCTCACGCTCGACAGTCGACACTCTGTCTGGAACTCTCTTCGTTTACCATTACGTGCAGTGTGACCCACATTTCCGTGCCGGTATACAAGCAAAACTGCCTACCAGAGCTAAGGATTAATGACCAATACAATTACTAAATAATTATTGTGGATAGAATGTGTAAAATGTACAAACAAAAAATTACATCACAACTGTTGGAAGCAATCCTTACACACAATCTATTTCTTTTCTAGTGAGTCTTCGCTTTGGTTGGCAGAAATTAAACGCAATATTTCAATTTCTAGGGTGGTCTGTGATCAGTTGTGCAATGTTACTCATGTCTATTGGCCTCCAAGTCTGGAAAGACTTTTACCTAGATTTGAGCAATCTTTCTATTTGTGAAGTAGCTAGTAGTATAATACGTTGTTCATTAAAAGTAAAAAAAATACGGTATATTTCCATATTAACCCTTCAAGCCCCGCTTATATATACAGATGTATGGGAAAACCCTATATATATATGGACACCAGTATCCGTCGCGGGGCTTGAGGAGTCAATCATATCAGTCTATTATTAAAAAAAGTCTTTCCACATGAAATAGAGTTGCATTGGATAAGATACTGCATTTATGTGGGCAGCTATGAATTTTCTTTCCCTTTACAACTTCTCAAAACTCCTACAAAGAAGACACCTTTAAATCGTTAGTTTGATTTCAAGTTCACTCATTTGTTGAGATTTACCTGTTAATTGGTGATTAACACGAAAAGATATGAAAAAATAAAATTTTGTCGTAATAAAAATATCTTATTATAACTGATAATTAAGAAATTATAGTTGTCATAATAATTCTTTACTGTTAAGTTTTTTATTGTGTGTGTCAAAGATATTTTCTTTGTAATAAAATTATATTATAATAAAACCAATTGTGTATGAAAACTACCCATCACATGACTTTATTCTACACGCTTCAATAGTCTACTACTACAATATTTTCAAAGTAGGGTATTTTTTCTAATATGCATGAAGCTAAACTTTAATAATATAAATTAAAAAACATATTGTATATAATAAATATAATTATTTACATGCTTTTTTACATATCACATGTGAGGTCATTTTTATATTGGGGTAACATCAACATAGTAACTTTTAATTACAGTTCATCAATGGCACATGCAGTGGCATAACTTTTTTATGTTATATCTGAGCTCGCGGCCTGTCGGATCGGGAGGGCCGGGGGCCTCTTCGAGCCCGGGGCCCGTGGCATTGTGCCATCTCTGCCACCCTATAGTTACGCCACTGGGCACACGGATAAATATGGGAGGCATATTTTTCTACGACAGAATTAAAAAGATATAAATCAAACACAGAAAACATGTATACTAAACCTTGGCTTCCTTAGCCGCTGTACCACAGTAAAAAGTAACGTGCAATAAAATAACCTGTGTTTGATTTAGATTAGGTAATAGATTAAAATTCGAGATAAGTACACACACTTACGCCTTTTATCCCCGAAGGTATAGGCAGAGGCGCAAATATAGCTAATGCACCTACTTTTCGCTGTACGTATTCCATCCCATGATGTTATAAGGGCAAGCGTCACATAATGGGACGGAATACTCACGGAGAAAAGTGGCTGCACAAGTCGTGTCGTGGAGTGTGTAGGTATGTGTAATATCTATCTATAATATTTTCGTATACAATACATACATACTGATTCAAGCTAACACAGAACAGGGATTCTTCTCTTTCCTCCGTGCAAGCTAATGCTCATATTTTACAGATTTTACTTTGGCCAACATTGTTTTCGTTCTTTACGATATAATTCCTGTGATGAACAGGACAGCAATGGTTTCGAAGTGGACATTGAGTTGAATGCTCACTTCGTGAGAATTTATATTCCATTCGACCGCGCCAAATGGAGACGGCCGCGTTCCGTATTAACCGATCCAGAGGACGAAATCACTCTGGCCATCCGCCGTTAAGAACGAGTTCTTGAAACTCCACAAGACCGCAGTTCCGTCCCCCGTCGCCCCCCCCCCCGACCCCCCTAGCAGTTCCGGCGCGCGTGCCGCTGGCAACACAATCTAATAGGATTAGGCCTAAAAACCAATCTTTCCGTAATCGTTGATGTCTCATCCTCTCTCAGTGGCCGTCCTGAGCCGAGGTTCGTAACCCGTTCGTGGATTGCCCTCAGCATGGTCACTTAATTCAAAGGGTTGCGAGCGCCTTCTGCGTTCACCCTAAAGACCGGTGTGGCCAGAAAAGCCGACTCGTGTCAGGCTACTGACAGTAGGGCCATTAACAAAAAAAAAGGTTTATATTATTCACTGTTACTTCTGGTCCTTTTCCACCCACTTTATTTTCCTATGCAGTTCTGTAGTTAATTTTGTACTTCCATTGGAAAAAATATTTGTGTAAAATTATTGAATGTGTTGGATACTGACTCTACAAGGAATTTGTTACATGATTTGAATTGGCCATATTCATATACCTATAGGATATTTTATTAATATGGCAAAATATTTTAATGCATTAATAATACGATATTTTAAAATATTTCACGACATAATCAAACACACTGTCCAAACAAACAAACAATCAAATATCATAATTTTGTTTTATTCGAAAACATAAAAATATTTTATACAATATTAATTACAATCTTCATTATTCGATATTCATTACTAAAACCTCTCTGCCCGACGTCCGCCATCTTGTTTTACCATTAAGATCCTCTCCGATTAGTTATTTTTTAAATATTTATAAGGTATACAATTCTCGATTTATACCCAAAATATACATGCTACAAAAAGTTATGTTTATAGTAGAAAGCATACTCTGTAATTACAAACGTGTTTGCAATACCCGTGTTAATTGGATATTAGGTACTTTTACTGCAAAATACTGCTCTTTTAGCTTCTAAGTAGCCTGTATATTCCAGGAGAGGCTAATTCGCTTCCGTAAAACTATATATAATCTGTAATGATTCATTTAATGAAAATTGCACGAACTTAGCACTGGTAACTAAATTATTATATCACTTTATACGACACCGCGGTTAATAAATCTTTTTCTATATATCTACATTACACGTATCTCTAAAGGATAGATGCAACGCGTTCCCACAGCATCCATTTTCTTGTGCTCGAGTACTGTATCGCGCACAAATTGCTGGTAAAATGGTAACATTTCAACAAAATGTTTTGACTCTAATCGAACAAGATCTTACGGTTCAATGTGTACAATTTACCACATGGCTCGTCTAATTTAGGTTTAAAATTGTTAGGCGCAATTCAGTTACGTAGTAAGGAATATATTACTCCCTTAGAAATGCCAAATTAGATCAGCTTGGCGAACTGTCTTACTGGAGGCGATTGACCTCCATTCAATATTTGCGGTTTACCCCTGTCCATTTGTACCATCCATTCAACAAATTTTTAAGAAATATTAAGATGTACAAAAGCGTATATACATTATAAAAATATAAGTTGAGTCTGTACATTGAATATATTTAAATATCCCGCTAATGTCCATTACTGGATATAGAATAAGAGCAATAAAAATAATACAAAAATGAACATTACTATAAATGCTTACAAAACTGGATATAAAAATAACTGGTCCATCGCTAAAGTATAAAAAAATCGACACAACTCCAACAAATCGCAGTTATCTTGTTTGTGCCGCATAAGGAAGTGTAGCCGTAACTAAAAAAGCTCCGGATGCCTACATTAGGTAGCGATAGTAAGTACAGTAGACAACTGTTGCCAGTTGCGGTCGCCGCGCCGGCCTGTACTGATCAGTCTTCACGCGTTGATGCTGCCCTCCTCTCGTTTCGGAATGAACGATACCGTCATCAGGTCGTCGTCCTCTTGCAGGAGGCAACCCTCATTAGATTTAGTTCTGTTGAAAAATCTACGGGAAAAAACAAATTGTCAGTAAAGAGACACAAATATATTTTTATCCTTTTTATGGTATTTTTTTTACATAATAGTAAAGGAAAGTGACTACATTAAACCTGATGGAATGTTTGTTTAGTGTAAGTATAATGTCGACTAGGAGAAACTTTGCGCCTTCGTCAGAATTATGGCAACTTGTCTTACTGATTGTACACCGGATAATTATACAACACTGAAGCGATCCGCTATTTATATTTTAAAATTACATTCATCTTAAAACGTAGGACTTTAAAATTATACAGTTTATTGCAAAGGCCTAGTTTTTGGAAGTACAATCCAAATATATTATAAAGTATCTTGTTTTTAATTTTAACTATACGATAGTGCGCAAACTCGTGCTTGGGTTACGGATATACTAACTTGTATGAAATTATTCATAGTTGGTACTCGACATGCTGACATACAAAAACATTTCCTTAAAATATCGTAAGGACGTCACAACATGCATAAAATGAAAAATGTGGGCTCGTGGGTTGCACGTGGTCTGCTAAATACAACGCTGAATTTGAAAATGAAACAAAGAAACATAAAAGTCATGCAAATCAAAACAAGGACATACACAATAGGCGATGACAATAAAATTTGTTGATGCAAACAAAAAAGGTAACTAGAGTGGCAGCGCACGGAATTTACCGAACATAATAAAATAAAAATTTGAAATAATATGTTTCACATAGCTAAGCCAATTAATTGGTTAACTCAGATACTCCATGTCTGTCCAAACAATTTTTTTATAGCAAGTAAACTTGAAAAAGTAAACTTATAAATGGACGGTCTAACAGTAAGTGACTAGTGATTAATTATCAGATATCCACAATACCAGGCGGAACATCAATGCGTTGCAGTCATTTATAGTAATATGCACCTTTCAAGAAGGTTTCTAAATCGCATCGATCAAATTCACAAGCGAAAGCCGTTTTACTTGGGAATCTTTCTAATTGGTTTTTAACTTTTTCTTTTTTACATATTTTTATCCCGTGCGCCCCCCACATTACTCCCATGATCCCCGATTCCCCGGTGATGACACACAAACAGACACGGCAAATAAGGAATGCGTTACACACCATAAGTGTTACACCTTTAATATCGCGGACCGCCACGACTCGCTCTTCTTGCTAGCGTGCGAAAGAGACAACATGTGTTAGAGAGCGACAGCTAGAGGGGAGGTTCTCAACATTTAAGAGTGCATAACAATGATTTTCTTTTGGCATGTAAACGTATTTTATACACATTTAGGTATTCGAAAAAAAAATACACGAATTTGATATAAAAAGAAATTTTATCTGCCTCGGTGGCGTAGTTGTATTACAGTACGACTGCAAAGCTGAGGTCTCGGGTTCGATCCCCGGGTCGGGCAAAGTGATATTGAGTTTTTCTATTCAGTATCAGCCCGGAGTCTGGAATTTATGCCTGATAAGGCGATAGGCTCGCCCCCTATCACATCATGGGACGGAATAACGGCGAAAAGTGGGTGTACTTAGTTGCGCCTCTGCCTACCCCTTCGGGGATAACAGGCGTGAGTGTATATGTATGTATGTAAGAAATTTTGTCAATAAATATTGAGAACCTATGAATTAGACATTGAGGTAGTGATAAGTAGAAGTTGTAGGCCTTAAAATAGTGACAAATAAAAATTCTGGTAGGCATCATACTATAGGCAGTAAATACTGTTAGAAGATATGCTCATAAATAAATTTCGTTACAATCTCGATAGAACTATATTATGTCACTATTTCTAAGAGCATTGAAATATAGTAATTGCAAGAAATCACCTTAAGAATCATTAGGTTAAATTACAACTTAGTGATAACTATTTTATATACCTTTCAACGTTAATTTTTTTATTTTATTTTATAAGCCGTTTTTAGTCACAATACGAATACATCAAGTATCAAAATATTCTTATAACTGTACAGTTAACATTAATTCCTTTAAAACTAAGTGTAGAATAGTTCTCCTTGTATATGGTTAAAATATTATACCACCATCATACTTCACTCTGTAGAATTCATATAGTCATGTGATATTTAAAAAATCACCTAGTATTTTATGAATTTTGTACCTAATTTTATAACCACTCCATATAATAATTATTGTACTCTTTCAGGGGAGACACAAAAATATAGTAATAAAAAATTTCATATACAGGTTGTATCCTAAAACAGTTTTTTTTTATGATCACTCTGTACTCACTTGGCCAGTGGAGAGGCGCCTCTCTCGGCGGGTTCGACCCTCTCGTCGAGTCCTCTGTGGACCGACACGGAGTCCAGGTCTTCTAGGTGCACTGATTGCAGGTATTCTGTTGTTCTGAGCTGTTCTATAGTTGGCTTCTTGAAGCTGTTGGTATTTAATTCATTATAACTTGATTAGGTTAGGCCTTATACCAATCGCTGGAGAAAGCAACAAGCTACTTTATCCTACCACAGAAATGCATCTGATAGTTAATGCAGTCCAAGTATATCGGCCCACGAGAAACGTTGTGTGCTTGCCAGGTCTACTTTACTGTTTTATTATAATCGATTAACCCAAAAATCGAGTTATCGAAATGAATCAGTCGTGTTTATATACATTATAAGATCGGTATCACATTGTTTAGCTACTTCAGTAGTACCATGTTGTTACTTACGTTTTGAGCAGTAAACTTGAGCACACGACAGAGACAGAACTCATTGCCATCGCGGCCGACGCCATCCATGGCTGAAAAAATATTAGAGTTTAATACAGAATGTTCTAAAAACAGGTAACATTTCCGACTATTAGCGCAATCGCGTGTAAATAAGTTTTCCTATTTCAGAGTATAATCTCATGGTAGTTGGTTGAAGTAACATTGTGATCGTGTTGCCTTGGAGAGTTATTTCTTATACGGCATTTTTTCAAATGAATAGCAATTATTTTGTAAATCTTCATATACCAATCCGTGCTGTAATTTAGTTGACAATAAACTTACTACACCTTCAATCTCTCTCATAATTTTTAAAGTGCCAGCCTAGTGACCTCAGTCCAGGCACTAGAATGAGCTTATAATAGGCAATTTTACTCATTTTTTTTAAGTTTATCACAAATTTACGTCGTTTAAAATTGAACACATCAAAATCCGGAAAAATATCTACAATATACATATAACCTTTAAAATCTGATGGAAAGGGCTAAATGTCAAAAAACTAAAGACACTAGGACAAGTAGTTGACGTCATCAGGCATTAAGCTATTGCATAAATTCTAATATTTATAACCTCTTTGAACAGATATAAAATAAAAACTTTTAAAAAATTCTAACTTAGAATCACGTTGACATTTCAATACGTTTCACTGACTGGAACAATTTTTAAATACACGGTAATTTCGTCGTTTTATCGTTTAACATTCAGCTCATATCCTCTTAAAATCAGTGTCAGGTGGGCCACCCCACCTGGCGGACGCTGAGCCTGTGGCCTTTTTGGTCATACTATGGACACGGATGGTTGGGGTGTATAATGGGTATGCCGGAGGACTTTTTCTTTTTTTTTTTGTGTGTGTGTGTGAGTATTTTCTAATTTTTTTTTTTTGTATTCTTATGTATTTTCTAATATTTTTTTTGTGTTCCCGTGTGTACAACACTTTCTGCCATCTGGTCCAGAGACAATGGCCAAATAAAGATTTTTTCTTTCTTTCTTACATATTGTATTCTTACAAGACTGCGATATTAAATTTACTTATGGAATTTTACACTCTACATGGTTGTGATAGAGTTGAAAATAAAATATCACCGCTGTGCCGGTCGGAGTGTGGTGTGTCAGGTTATTTTTCGTTACGGAATTTCTGGATTCGGTCTCCACGCTCAAGGCCCGCGATAGAAGCTATGCAATAGCTTAAAAAAACAGTAAAACACCCTATTCGCAGTAATACCTGTAGCTCGGTGGCGTAGTTGTATTATGGTACGACTGCAGTGCTGAGGTCTCGGGTTCGATTCCCGGGTCGGGCAAAGTGATATTGTGTTTTTCTATTCAGTATCAGTCCGGAGTCTGGAATTTGTGCCCGATATGGCGATAGGCTCGCCCCCTATCACATAATGGGACGGAATAAGGGCGAAAAGTGGGTGCACTAGTTGCGCCTCTGCCTAACCCTTCGGGGATAAAAGGCGTGAGTGTATATGTATGTATGTATGTATACCTGTAGCTGCAGGCCGAACATGGCGAAGGCGCCGCTGGCGAGCGGGATGCCGAGCAGGTTGTACACGGACGCGAACAGGAAGTTGAGCCGCACGCGACGCACCGTCGTGCGAGACAGCTCCAGGCACGACACCACGTCCAGCAGGTCGTTCTGCGGGGCAAATATAACCGGCCAAGTTGGTAGTTATCGATGCGATGGTATGGAGTTAGACTCGACCCCCTATCGCAATAAATCGATCATTCGGGGATTAAGGTGTGTTTTTGTTTTTGGTCACCTGAGACCCGAGGTATTTTGTTTCAATACCCTTAAACTAGAACGAAACGATCTCGTTCACATGACTTGTCACATATTATAATGTTGGTACACTCACCCTCATGAGCACCAGGTCGGCAGCCTCCACGGCGACGTCGGTGCCGCTGGCGATGGCGATGCCCACGTCCGCCTGCGCCAGCGCCGGAGAGTCGTTCACGCCGTCACCCACCTTGTGACAATAAAAGTAAAATGTCAAAACTGTTTACAACCCACAAAGGGGCAGTATTAACTCATACTAATCTATACTAATATTATAAAGCTGAAGAGTTTGTTTTTTTGAACGCGCTAATCTCGGGAACTACTGAACCGATTTTGAAAATTCTTTCACTAATAGGAAGCTACTTTACTCCTGAGTGCTATAGGCTACTTTTTATCCCGGGAAAATATTTTGATCCAGGAAAACTTTTTCACGCGGGCAGAGCCGCAAGCATCACCTAGTATGGAAAGATAAACAGCTTCAATTTAAACGGAAAAGGTACCGTTATTTTCAATCACTCTGTATATTAAGGACTGCCTCGGTGGCGTAGTTGTATTATGGTTCGATCCCCGGGTCGGGCAGTGATATTGAGTTTCTCTATTCAGTATCAGCTCGGAGTCTGGAATTTGGGCCCGATATGGCGATAGGCTCGCCCCCTATCACATCATGGGACGGAATAATGGCGAAAAGTGGGTGCACTAGTTGCGCCTCTGCCTACCCCTTCGGGGATAAAAGGCGTGAGTGAGTGTGCGTGTGTGTAATGTAAGGATATACAATAAAGCAAGTAATAAGATATACAAACAGAAAAATATATAACTCTCATATTTTATCAGAGACTAGTAGTGCTCGCGGCTCCGCCCGCGTGAATAAGATTTTCCGGGACATAAATATTTTCCCGGGATAAAAAGTAGCCTATAGCACTCAGGAGTTATGTAGCTTCCTATTAGTGAAAGAATTTTCAAAATCGGTTCAGTAGTTCCTGAGATTAGCGCGTTCAAACAAACAAACTCTTCAGCTTTATAATATTAGTATAGATTAAAGTACTCACCATGGCAACTTTCTGTCCTTCATCTTGTAGTTTCTGTATTTTGGCCACTTTGTGTGAGGGCAGGACCTCCGCGTACACCTTGTTTATTCCCACCTGAAATGGGATTTTAATATTAAACAATCGCCGAGATGATTCTAACGACCATCCTCTGTAGATAGATGCAGTCTCTCGCTAATAAACATAGTATTGTAATTTGACAGTTGTTATTTGATCTATGAGACACTTTTTATTCTATCAAGACAAAGTGACTTCATTACATTTGATATGTGAAGTGAAGAGCAAGAAAAATGTCGACCAGCAAGGATTATTATAACCTCAGATGATCTCCACAACAAGCCGCCCTTTTCTATCGCGGGGAAAACTCGTTATCGCTACCACCACTGGGGGGTGAGTGGAACGGTTATGTTGGTTTCGCACAGTCTTACAGCCCAATGTCGACACTCGGGAGTATAGCATCATCCGAGCGAGCATTGGACCGAGTCCCTAACACTATGTACACCCTACACCGGCATACCAACCAAAACCCGCGGTGGCCTTCGGCGCCTACGGGATGGCCCCGGTGTATCTTATTGCACGAAGATAGCTGCACGGGACCGTCCCTGCGCGATGCCGCATTGCGGCCGCTCTCTAAATGAGGAGGTTATAAAGCCTCTGAACTCAAAAGCACGGTTTTGCGTCTACGACTGCAAGAGAACGACCAACTGCATTGTCGTCCACCTCGTAGTACGCTTACGTTGTAGTTGAGCAAGCAGACCCCCACTGCACAATAAGCCGTCCTGCCTCATTGCTTCTTAACATTTCACGTTCCGTAACTCTCATGACAGGTTAATAAGGTAACATAAGGTTAAAGGTAAGGCACGGTGAGTTGAGTTTTGAAGGTACATTTCTAACTACTCCTTTTTGTTGCATAGTAACCAGTGCCGGATTAACCACGTAGCAAGAGTAGCAATTGCTACGGGCCCCGCGCGAAAGGGGGCCCCGCATATTTAAACCCACTCATCTCTGCCTGAGCGTAATTTTTTGAGTGAAATTTTTTAAGATGTGGTATGTAAATTTTTTTTTAATTCACAAAAACGTTACAACTTTTAACTAAGACAATCCACGTCAGACACTCGATACCCGACTATTTCCTTGGCGTAAATAATTCAAATAATTTCATACGGTAAACACACAAGTTCTACAAAAAGTTGCTTGTATATGCAAGCTCTCTGGCCCAACACTTAGTGTGGATGTGTAGCAGAATTGAAATAGCTCGACTTAAATTGTTAAAATTTTCTATTTATTTATAAGATTTACAGTCTACGTTATTTTTAATTTAATTTAGTAACCATATACCAAAAATCTATTTTCTAGAATATAAATATACTAGCAGCCCGCCCTGGCTTCGCACAGGTAGAAAAGCATAATATTTGCACATTTAATTTTCTGTCGTACAAAATACTTATGAATTATACACATAACCCTTCCTCTTGAATCACTGCGTCCATTGGTGAAAAACATATGAAAATCCGTTCGGTAGTTTTTGAGTTTATCGCGTTCAGACAAACAGATGCGATGGGGGGACTTTGTTTTATAATATGTAATGATGTAAGGACATATCCTTAAAAATAAAAAGATAAAAGTAACCTGTCCTTCCTTGGATCTCAAACTATCTACGTATTTATTCTCTCATGGTTCCACCCGCAAGAAAATATTTTTCGGGATAAAAGTACCGGTTTATTTTTTCCCGGGATAAGAAGTAGCCTAGGTCTTTCCCAGGGTCTTAAACTATGTCCCTTACAAATTTCATCGAAATCGGTTTATTGGTTTGGCCGTAACGACTCGCGAGAATAAAAAATCCGGGATAAAAGTCCCGGTTTGAATTTTCCCGAGATATAAAGTAGCCTATGTTACTCAGGGACACATGAGCATTCTAATGGTGAAATATTTTTTGAAATCGGTCCAATACTTTTTGAGTTTATCCTTGTCAAACATACAAAAATACAAATCTTTTCTCTTTATAATATTAGTATGTAGATTGAGACTGCCTCGGTGGCGTAGTTATATTATGGTACGGCTGCAATGCTGAGGTCTTGGGTTCGATCCCCGGGTCGGGCAAAGTGATATTGAGTTTTTCTATTCAGTATCAGCTCGGAGTCTGGAATTTGTGCCCGATATGGCGATAGGCTCCCCCTATCACATCATGGGACAGAATAATGGCGAAAAGTGGGTGCACTGGTTGCACCTCTGCCTACCCCTTCGGGGATAAAAGGCGGGAGTGTATATGTATGTAGATTGAGTTATAGAAGCTATAACTAAAAAAAATACTTTATTACTTCAAGAGAGATTCTCATGATCACTAACTGCAGTGGCTAACGTTCATTTTCGACAAATGACTTAAGGAACGCTATGAGTCAAAGACGTCTGAATTGTCTCGCTTTGATGAATATAGAATATGATTTGCTCAGAGAAATTGATACAAATAGTATTATTTCTAAATTTGCCCACATGAAATCTAGAAAAGCAACTTTGTAAAAGTTTATAAAATAATAAGTAAATATAACATTAGCTATTCCTAAAAATATAATATACTTTGTGCACACACACACACACACACACACACACACACACACTCACGCCTATTATCCCCGAAGGGGTAGGCAGAGGCGCAACTAGTGCACCCACTTTTCGCCGTTATTCCGTCCCATGATGTGAAAGGGGGCGAGCCTATCGCCATGTCGGGCACAAATTCCAGACTCCGAGCTGAAATTGAATAGAAAAACTCAATTTCACTTTGCCCGACCCGGGAATCGAACCCGAGACCTCAGCTTTGCAGTCGTACCATAATACAACTACGCCACCGAGGCAGTCTTATAATATACTTTGTATTAAATATAAACTTATTTTGTGTAGTATCATCTGTTTTCAATTGTTATTTTCCTATCAAAATTATTTTAAACTAGCTTTTGCCCGCGGCTCCGCCCGCGTTAAAAAGTTTTTCCGGGATAAAAATCCCGCTTTATGTTTTCCCGCGATAAAAAGTAGCCTATGTGTTAATCCAGGACATGATCTACCCGTGTGCCAAATTTCATCAAAGTCCGTTCAGTAGTTTTTGCGTGAAAGAGGAACAAACATCCATACATCCAGACATTCTTACAAACTTTCGCCTTTATATTTTTTTTTTTTGTTAATTTATTCATGTCCATGGATACAAAGTCCTTCAGACGCATACTTGTTTCTTTTTTAATTATCCTCATTACTAACTACTATGTCAAAGTAAAGCAGTGGTTACCTTACCAAGACTTTATCGAGGAGTTTTGGCGGCAACAAAAAAGCACTTGATTAGCACAGTTATTTCAATTCACTTCATTTGAGCCCTTTAATAGAACTATATTGGATAATATACCACCATAATTATGCAACATAACACTAAGTATCACCAAAATAATGAATTAAAACAAGAGCACCTCATGACACTACCAAGTTCCCGCCAAAACTCCCTCGCCTTTAAAATATTAGTAGGATTGCCAGGAAATCGCATCTCAGGCTTTTTGTACTTGTCAGAGCCTAACAGCGCCTATAGTAATTTACTACACTATTAATTACCCACAAAATTGTAACCTATAGATAGCAAATAAACGTATTGAGTATTGAATTGTATCCTTACCGTTTTATACTTAAGAACCTATAGCAGATCAAGGGCTCTTTGAAAGAATTTGCTACGGGCCCCGCGCTTGCTTAATCCGGCACTGATAGTAACTGATTATCGTCCAGCCTCATGGGCTTCCCAACCACTACTTCCTCAATCCAGCATTATTCCTGACCTGTCTGGCGATGGCCACGGCGGTCTTCCTGTTGTCTCCTGTGAGCAGACACACCTTGAGCCCCATCTTCTTGAGGCAGTAGACCGCGAGGTGCGCCTCCGGTTTCACCTCGTCCGCCACGCCGATCGTGCAGACTAGCTGATCTGGTAATAGACAGTTTTTATCTATACTAAGTATTGCTAGTAGTCACCCGTGAAAATATCTTTGAGCACTTTTTCGGGATAAAAATTTCAATCCAATGTGTATAAAATTCACCCAAATGTGTTGAGAATTTTCTTTGTTTACATCTTATAAAGATCTAACGGACTTATTCATAAACAGTTAAACTTATTTTAGATATCGACTGTTTTGTCTTCGAACGAATTTTGATTTGAGTTTGAAAGAAGAAGACAAAACATTTTATAACTAAGGTTTTTATAAACTGTTTATGAATAAGGTCGTAATTATTCAAACTACTTCATAAACTTTCGCATACTAGTAAGATTGAAATTTTTAAAAGTAATAAAAGTTCATATTCGTAAAAAGCCGTAAGTCGTATGAGTAATACTGAACCTGAAACCTGCAATTACCAAGTAGAGTTTGTATAATGTGTTGACTACCTACCATTAATAGCTGCGAGAACAGCCGTCCTGCCGAGGTCCTCGTCCTGCTGCAGGGCCTCCTGCACCCGCCGCGGCACCGGCACTCCGTTGCGCGACATCCACTCTCGGTTACCTATCAGGATTATTTGTTCCTCGTCCTGTAAGAAGCAATTATATATTTTTTAAAATTGCTATTTTTTACGAGTAGGCGCTTTGAAGCGAGCTATTCGCTCATTAATTATTTGTATAGAAATCCATATATTCTTTTTTAGGTTTTTTTCATTCTATGCAAGTAAACTAAGAATACAGCTACTTTCCATAATTTGGAATACCTATATACAATGTAAAGTCAGCAGCATAAGTATCTGAATAGAATCAAAATTACAATCCATCTTAATATGCGTTAAGTTGAACTGAAACATTTTATTTTTGTAAAGAGAAAAAAAAGATTAGTAAGAACACAAAAATATGTAGGCAATTTAGAATTTGTTTTGCTACTTATGCTGCTGACTGTACTAGGGTGGTGACAGTCTTTCACTCCGCGACCACTGATATGAGCGAGTTTGAGTCGGTAAGACCTAAGGTTTAGACCGGTCAGGCAGAAATCCGTAAACAGATTTCCCAGGGTCTAAAAGAATCCTCAGTCATCACCTGTCTCATGGGGTCGGGTCCGATGAGCCGGTGCAGGCGGGCGGCGGCCTGCGCAGAGCTGAGCTCCGCGTCACCACCGCCCGACACCACCTCCACCTGCACGCCCTGCAGGGTGAACGAGCTGCCCGACCTGCAACAACCACCAACTATCACCTTTATCACGCCTCAAAGTTTTGCATTCTTGGACAGTACAATTTATGCAAAAACATCGTACGATTCGATCCTGATACCACTAACTGGAAACAGTTACATTGCGATCCGGATCGCACATTGAAAATATTTGTACCGGACGTACCAAATGTGTGGACCGTTTCGAAAGAAACAACCCGTGCACTTTTTTGTCGATCCAACGTTTCGACAGAAACGCTGGGAAAGAAACAATAGTGAAACAGGATTGTGTACTATGCGGTACTGTGGGATCTTGTTAAATAAAATGCTTCTTTACTATTTTTCAACTGTTCAGGATCTTGTCACTTCTTCTTGCTTGTATGGGAACCGTAGTGGAACTGCCGCGCCGATCGGGCTAATCGGCGCTCTTTATATACTGTTTAGACCTCCGTCCCGCTCTCACGCATCGGACCTCTCTGTCAGAGCGGGAGAGGGACGGAAGGTGTGCGAAAGAGAACGCGCTATTAAATTTCTGTGCCCTGAGGTGGACCGCGGCTATACCCGCAGGAGAGCCCCTGTTTGGGTGTGTCCTGAGGTAAGCCGCGGCTATACCCGAGGGAGATCCCTATCCAGTGACAAAACCCTTATGTACTCTTTATTATGTAAAAATCTTATATACTATATGTACAATACTATAAACTATGGCCTATAACTATAAAAAATGTTAACAAACACAATAAACTATAATAAAAATCAAACATTATTTTCTATGCTGCACATATTATACTTAAAATTTTTTTGTGTTGTCATTTTGTGAAACTTTTAGCTTGCTAGTCATAATGATTTTTTCTAGTTAAAATAAAGCCGCAAGATCAAACAAGTTATAACAAGTGTATAGTAAAAGAGTTTAATTTCATTCAGTTCGACTTCTGCCTCGTGCAACAAGCATGCCCCTCCCCCTCCTGTACCTGGCCTGATTGATGAGGTTGGCGAGTTCTGGTACATGCGGCAGTGGCGTGGCGCGCGTGAGCTTGGCGCGCAGCCCGCAGCCCGGCGCCGCCACGAACCCGCGGCACTGCAGCGGGCACGCGCCGCCCAGCACCGACGAGCACCACTGCACAATCGCTGTAGGGGGATATTACAATTAATAAAAAAAAATAAACAAAAAAAAAAACAAAAATAAAAAAACAAAAATAAAAAAACAAAAAAAAAAAAAGACCCATAGTTTGTTTTTTCACTTGTCTCATCCTAATCTCAGTGCGGTTATATACACATTTTTTAGCATGCAGAAACTACTTTGGATTAAGTTTATTCTCTGAAGTAACGGCACCGGTGCAACCAGTTTACTAGCTTTATGATTTTATTTCCGTCCCATAATACACCAGTGCTGAGTAAGTCACTAAATCGATAACTACCATAATTTTACTACCAGACCTGGAAATCCAAGTCCTTTACTTTGGAAACCTTATTCGCACCAATGTCCTAGAACCGATACCATTCAAATACAGTCACCAGCATAAGTAGCTAAACAAATTCAAAATTTCAAATTGCCTACATACTTTTGTTCATACTAATTCTTTTTTCTCCTCGCAAAAATAAAATAAAACAGGATTTGCTTTACTTCTTACGAAGATTTTTTTTCTGTGTAACTAACCACGTATATAGGCAATAGATTTCTGCCCGCGGCTTCACCCGCGTTAATAAGTTTTTCCGGACTAAAAGTGCATAAAAACCTTCCCGTTGAATCACTCTATCTATAAAAAAAAACCGCATCAAAATCCGTTACGTAGTTTTAAAGATCTAAGCATACATAGGGACAGACAGCGGGAAGCGACTTTGTTTTATACTATGTAGTGATTTTTGATTTTGTACAGATATTTACGCTGCTGACTGTACATGGCCTCACCTGAAGCCACAGGGTGTTCGGAGTTCATCTCAGCGGCGAGCAGACAGGCGAGGATGTGCGGCAGGCTGGCCGGCTCGCCCGTCAGCAGGCACAGCTTGCCGACACGCGTGCAGCCGCGCGTGATCGTGCCCGTCTTGTCAAATATCACTGTTTTCACCTGGGGAATGAGTTCAATAAGTTTGGGATAGCAATCATTTTATGGTAAAGTTATTTTTTTCAACTGTCATTTCATGTTTTTGACTCAAACTTTCGTCTTGCTTTCAGTAAGTATTAGAACAAATTTGTCGCTCTGAGCGGTGATTCAGTGCAGCACGGCGAGCAACAACAACAAATGTATGGAGAAGATTATTGGTGGTAGGTAAAAAAAAAGAAGTATGAAGTACGCCACGGCTCACCACTCGATCGACAGCGAAACGAGCGAGACAAAGGACGGGGGAATGGGAAGTATGTCAGACACACAATAGTGCGAATAGCGGCGTCGCTACTCAGTGTAATGCCTAGGCCGCACACATCGCGATAACATTCGGGCGATAAACTTCGTCTTCGGTCTACTACGAAGCCTCGCGGCCACATAATGCGCGATGTAAATTTTATCGCGATGTACGAGCGATGTATAAACGCAAAAGACAAAATGGACGCCGCGGTTGCTCTGTATTTTATGGCAGCAAATAATTATTTTTTTATGGTCAGCTTCGCTTGAATTCCATAAAATCAGCTCAGACTCGTAATTCGCAATAAATTCTAAAATTTTATCGTTACTCCAATCCATGTTTCGCTTCAGCTATACTATTCACTGCAGTTTAACTTAACACGTCCGCCACGCACGATAGCTGGCGGCCGACTGAAGTGTGGCCGCGCAAGCGAAGTTCATCGCGATAAAACGCTTTGATCTGCGAGAATTTACCGACAGCGGAGCGAAGTCCTCGCAGCTATGTACGAAGCACGGAAGTATACGCGATTGCTTGGCTACACACATCGGGATAACGCGAATCTTCGGGTTATCGCGATGTGTGCGGCCTAGGCTTAAGTGGCATTGGAGCCGCGCCCGATCCGCTGCGACCTAAGGCTGCCTCAATCCTTTCTCAAACATTCACACAAGCGGCGTTTACTCGCCACCAGGTGACTCACTACATGATTGACCTTATGACCGTTATCTGGTGTTACCTTATGAGCATTTTCTAGCGGCTCAGCGCCCTTGATGAGCAGCCCCATCTTGGCGCCGACCCCAGTGGCGACCATGACAGCGGTGGGCGTGGCCAGCCCCAGCGCGCACGGGCACGCGATGGCGAGCACCGACAGTGCGAAGTGGAACGCCGTCTGGATGATCAGCTCCCAGTCAGAGTAGCCCGCGTTCAGGTATATCTCCTGAAATGGGTTTAAGGTTCTGGTATATAGGGTACATTTAGCTAAGGGACCACTATTGATATACATTATTGTTACTGACTTTGATTTCTGAAGTTATATTGACCTTCGTTCAGACATTTTGGAAAAATATGGACATGAAGAAAATACGTCATTTTAACAAAATGTGTTAGCCATAATTCTATTATCGCATATGACAAAAACTGACCAACTAATTCCTAAAAAAAGAACATTAAAATGTACAAAATCTGTAAACATTTTTTTAGAATAAATATTTGTTGTACTATAATTTCAAAATAAATGCCATCAGTTTGTAGAACGCTTACCGGCGTGATGGCCTTGATGCGGTCGATGTCTAGCGCGCCGCTGATGACCCAGCACACCAGCGTCAGCAGCGACAGGAACACCACCATTGGGACGAAGTACCTACGGGAAAAATAACCAGGGGGCTTAGAATGTGAAAAAAAAACACGATGCGTCTCCGCTTCGTTTTATTGTGATTGGTTGAGAGACTGACGTATCGGTCTCTCGATCAATCACAAACTTCAAAATATCAATACGTCAGTCTCTCAACCAATCAAAATAAAACGAAACGGAGACGCATCGTGTTTTTTTTTCACATTCTAACCTCACAGAATCGTTAACTTTACATATCCTTATCCTTCCTTACATATTATAAAATAAAGTCGCCCGCCGCGTTTGTCTGTCTGAATGTGATAAACTCAAAACTACCGAACAGATTTTTATTTTGTTAGGAACATAGTTTAAGACCCCGGAAGACCTATTTAAGCTATTATGGTTATAAATTAAATTAGTAAAGCTAACTACTAAGTCAAGTCTAGTGCTACCAATGTCTATGATGAGGGTATTATATAGATTTGTAACATTGATGTTCATCATCAGGCGAACGGTGTGAAAGTCTCATCGTTTACTTGTAAAATAAGCTGATCTACGAAAGATCGGGCAAACTCAATTCAGGTACGCTTGCTTAGAAAACCTTTAAAGACGTCGGTGTTTCACAGTTTAAAGGGCGAATGAATCTTACCCACGCCCTTAGGGGGGCGGGATGAGGTCTCTAAATACGTATATGGTGTGTGTGTGTGTGCGTGTGTGTATTTGTGTGTGCGTGTGTGTGTGTGTGTGTGTGTGTGTGTTGCGTGTGTGTGTGTGTGTTGCGTGTGTGTGTATGTGTGTTGCGTGTGTGTGTTTGTGCGTGTGTGTGTTTGTGCGTGTGTTTGCGTGTGTGTGTGTGTGTCCGTGTGTGTGTTCCTCACCCTGCGATGGTGTCTGCGAGCCGCTGCACGGGCGCCTTGCTGGCCTGCGCCTCCTCCACGAGCCGCACGATCTGCGCCAGCGTGGAGGCCTCGCCCGTGTGCGTGGCCCTCATCACCAACGCGCCGTGCTGGTTGATGCTGCCGCCTATTAGCAGGGAATCTGGGGACAAATATTTTCAGTCGTATACAAATGTTCTTGACTCCTCAAGCCCCGTGACGGACACCGGTGTCCATATATATAGGGTTTTCCCATACATCTATACAAATAAGCAGGGTTTTACGGGTTAAGGTTTATTTTACAGTGTTATTCAAAAATCTGTCTTATGACCGTGTACTTAAGGTTCATTTTCAGTTATTCAATCGTCACATAATAAAGGTTTTTGATCTAATTGTTGTTGTAGTTGCAGCGTACTTGGTCTGTGAATGGTGATGTCTTGAGTTTGAATTCCAGGCCGGTAACAATGAGCGGCTTTTTTTATACAAAATGATCGGGGGTGGATCCAGCGTAGCCAGACAGGCAATCTTAATAACTAAGGCAAATCTACAATATTGCATTGTGCGACACTACACACACAGGGGCATAAAAGCGGGCCACAGAAGCAGGTCAGTTTGACAGATTGTGACAGTACCTTTGGTCTTAGCGACTGGCATGGACTCGCCGGTAATGAGTGACTCGTCGCAGGTGCTCTGTCCGGAGATCACTCTGCCGTCCACAGGGATCTTGGCGCCGGGAACCACCTGGAGAGAGGGGACAGGTTATTTAGAACATCTTCCTTTCTGACTGTAATTACCAATGACTCTGGTGGATTCTTTTAATATGTGATCGCTATCCAATCAAGTACTAAATTTGCTCGGCATGTTACCTTCAGTTCATAAAATCAATAATATTGCTAACCTTCAGTACATCACCACGTTCGACCAGGTCCACGGGTATGTTCTTCTCGCTGATCTGGTTCCCCTGCTCGTCCAGGGTCACGAGCACGGCCTCCGTCGGCTTCAGGGATAGCAGCTTGGACAACGCCTCTGAGGTTTTACCCTGGAATTGGATTTATTATGACTATCGGCAAATGAGCAAGTAGGTTACTTGATGATAAGTAACTACTGTTCATGATCACCTAATAGCAACAAGGGCATTGTGCGTTGCCAGTTTTGTTCCGGTTTGAAACAGGACGGCATAATTGCGACGACTGGCGAGAGAGAATAAAGAACTGCGCCAAGTTGGTTAATGTTCAAGTATTTCTCTAATTTTAATAATATTTACCCTGTATTATATACTGCCCACTACTGAGAACGGGCCTCTTCTACTAATGAGAGAATTTAAACTTATTGAAGTTTACATTTTAGTTCCAAATACGGTCACGGGGCGCTATTCTATTTACAAAATTACTCGAACAAAACCTTAACCTAACGTCTCATCATCATCAGCCACATTACGTACACTGTTGAACATAACTCTAAAAGATTTTCAGACGGACCTGACAGAAGCGGCCTGCAACCAGCTCCTGGGACCTTTATCAAATCATCTTTCCACCTGCAATGAACGTCCTAACCTTACGTCTACTATTCACGCTAGAGGTACATGTGTAAGTACAAGGAGTACCTTGGCGATGTGCTCGAGCCATCGTCCGAGAGACACGAACACGAGCAGCATGGGCGGCGTGTCGAAGAACGTCATGGGGCTCGCGTCCTGCTGCGCCACCATCGCCGCGACCACCACGCCCAGGGAGTACACGTAGCTGGGGACAACATGGTTAGGTCACCAGCCTGCTGGTTAACATGTTCGCTGCGGCGCCAAAATAATTAATAACGAGACGAGCATGCCGTTCACCTGATGGTAAGCGATACGACCACCCATAAACAGTAACAACACCATCCAGCACCTTGACAAAGTACTGTTTGGCATTCCACTGCGCATGTCATCCTGAGACAAATGATGTTAAGCCTCATTATGTCCAGTAGTTACACTGGCTACAATGTCCTTCAAACCGAAACACAACAGTGTATGCACACTGTTGCTTGGCGGTAGAAATAGACATTGTGGTGGTATCCACCCAGACGGACCCTCACATATGAGAGACTTACCACCAGTACTACTACTATCCACTAACTATCTACCAGTGCGGCCGCCTCGCACGGTGTGTCGTCCCGCACTGGCGTTTGGCGACGCGATGCGAGTGAGCGAGACAGTCATAAATAACATTTTTCAATACAACAGTACTGTGATCGCCGCACACGTGCCGCGCCCGTAATTACGCGTAATCCGTGTGCGCTGCATAAAAAGTGTTATAAGCCCCTAGAAATTCGGCTCAATAAGTAACCTATCGGCTCCCGAAAGCTCGTCGACTTTTGGGTATAATTAATGCCATACAGTCTACAGTATATGGACTTGCATCCAGTAGGCCGGCATTGTATCGAATGGAATGAGGTAGTCATCTGTGCCATTCGATACTCTATCCAGAAGGCATCACGCTTACCATCATGCTGGGTGCCATTGGCGTAGCTAGAGTCATTTTCCAGGGGGGTGCCCAGTGTACTAGACAGAAATAACTTCTGCGTGCTTGTTAATAGGATAACTTTAGGGTGAGCACGAACCAACCCCACCCCACCTCTATTGGTTCCATTTGCAATCCGAGATACATGGCTAACTACCCCCATATCTGAGCTTATTAGTACGGAGCTGACCTGACTCACCTGATGGTGGTGGTCATGGAGATGAGCACGTCCATGTTGGAGGTGCCGTGTCGCAGCGCCTTGTACGCTTGCTTGTAGAAATGCCACCCGCCCACGAACTGTTCAAGATAAACAATTGTCATTTTTACAATACTAGCTTTTACTCGCGGCACTGCCCGCGTGAATTTTATATTTTCCCGAGACAAAAAGTAGCCTATATCCATTATATCTCTAAACAATTTTTTATCAAGATCTGTTCAGTGGTTCCGCCGCGAATGTGCAACAGACAGAGTTACTTTCCCGTGTATAATATAAGCATGGATTAAAGTGTCCATACTGATTACCGAGGGTATTTTCTATCAGTCAACCTGAACTGGTGCTGAGATAAAGTGTGAGGTTCTGGGTCCGTCTCTACTCCACTGACCTGCACCGGCGTGGCGAGCAGCATCATGATGAGGTTCTCGAGGCTGAGGCCGGGCAGCACGCAGCACATGTCGCGGGCGCTGTGTCCGTGCGACATCATCGACATGAAGTACGCCATGGCGGCCATGCACGGCGCGCCGAATATCAGCGAGATCAGGAACGCGTTGCGCCATTTCTTTATTTCCTCCCTGGGAACGTAAACAGGTAGATTAGAATCAATTTTTTAAATCGGTTACTGGGCGATCTCAATAAATGATCCCAATCTTAATTTTCAATCCGATCCTGAGAATTAACCAATCAAAATATTTATTATCATAATATTTTTTTTTGTTTGTACCTGTGTTCGAGGTAGTTGCGGGTGCCACGGTTGTTCGCACTGGCCACGCTGGCCTCGAACCCGAGACTGTTAATCGCGTCGCAGATGGTACGCGGGCCGATCTGGGACGTGTTGTATTTTATCTTGCCTCTGGAAACAAATGAGATCAACAATATCCGCCATAGTGAACTGTATTTACGATAGTTTTTGTCGACAAAGTGATAGTCGGTCGAGTGTATGCTTATTGAATGTGCTAGTGCGATTCCACAAAATTAATGAGGTGTCACGAATATTATCAAGTGGCAGGTTATTGATCTATGAACCATTTGTCCAACCGCACTTACAATATGCACTGAAACATCTGGGGGCTTAGAATGTGAAAAAAAAAACACGATGCGTCTCCGCTTCGTTTTATTGTGATTGGTTGAGAGACTGACGTGTCGGTCTCTTGATCAATCACAAACATCAAAATACCGATACGTCAGTCTCTCAACCAATCACAATAAAACGAAGCGGAGACGCGTCGTGTTTTTTTTTCACATCCTAAGCCCCCTGATCATTCTTTTTTCCAGCTAGCAACGCCTTCATAGATGCCCTTGACGGTAAAATCTATGTATTCATCTGAAGGACTGGTGCTTACGAAAAAAAGAAATTTAAAAAATATCATGCCTCTGGAGTACTTGTATTCATAGACAAGAAAAAAAAAGCCCTTAGTGGTACTCACTTGCTGGTGGTGAGTGCGACGGCACAGGACGCGACGCCAGTCAGCTTAAGTACACTCTTCTCGATCTTGTTCACACACGACGCACAAGTCATGCCTTTGATCTGAAACACAAACGAATGAACACTTAGTGTTATATTGCATAATTAGGGTGGTATATTATCCAATATAGTTCTATTAAAGGGCCCAAATGAAGTGCATTGAAATAACTGTGCTCATCAAGTGTTTTTATTGTTGCCGCCAAAACTCCTAGACAAAGTCTTGGTAAGGTAGCGACTGGTTTACTTCGACATAGTAGTTAGTACTGAGTATAAAAAAGAAACAACACAACTGCAACTTATTTTAACCAAAAACTTACTTAAGAGTTTACACAATTAGGCCCATGTTCAAAAACGTTACTTAGCAAAGTACAGAGCAATACTGTGATGATTAGTCTGTTTCTCAGCGCTTACGGCATGACAACCTTCGCAGCGCGGAGACATAGGGGCGCTGTGATTAGCAGATATAGAGATACAACTTTACTTCAGTTGGCTGTCAGACAAACAAAGCTGAACGAAGCCAATGCAAACTATGAAATTGCCGACACTGGGCGTCGGGGCTGTGCGTCCTCATAGTATTCTTTCTGAATACGGGTGCCTAAAGTTAACCACACCTTTGACATCGAAGTATGTGTGCCTTTATTTATGAAAATACCTCATGGAAAGAAGTTGGGAGTCCAGAAAATCGACTTACAGCCGGTCATAATCACTTACTAACAAATAAACAGTTGAAATGCTTACTTTTTGTAGTTATGTATTGCTAAAAACTAAGATAGATAAGAATTGACATTCAAACAGCAGTAACAGTTAGCGTGACTTTTACTGTCGAGTTAGATATCTTCTTCTTCTTGAGCCTTTAGAAGTCCACTGCTGAACATAAGCCTCCCCCGAAGATTTCCAGACCAACATGTCAGAAGCGGCCTGCATCCAGCGGCAAATTCCAGTGAAATGACACTGAGAAAGTGGTACTCACATGGACCTGTATCTCCCTATGCCCATCACTATCTTGACTTCTGTCACTGATCACCTCGGTGGGGAAGCCGAGTTCCGTGATGCTGTGCGCGATGTCCTCGGCGGAGATCTTGCGAGACTCGTAGCTGACTTCCGCCTTCGCTGCCAGAAGCGCTATAAGGATTGACTGGACGCCTGTGGATTGAGAAATGTACAGTTAGCATCATAAGTGGCTGAACAAAATCAATAAATCAAAGTGATTTAATGTTGATTGCTTTTAAATGATGAGAGATTAACTGGTAGGAAGGATAAATTTATGTTGTACCTATAAAAGATAGTGGGTTTATGATATCTTTTTTTGTTGCATTTGTAAACACATGATTTGCACACGATTGGAATATTTGCGTGATACTTTAGGTTCATCAATCATATCATAGGACAGAAATTAGCTCCACAAACCCTGTGCACCCCAGGGTGATAAAGATTAGAATTTTTGTTATATTTGAGCACAACTTGCCCTGGATCTTTTCTGGTTACTGTGGTGTCGCTAAATACATCATAGGACAAAAATGAACTCCGCTAAGTCCGAATACCCTTACCTAATTCTAATTCTAATTTAAGTGTGTTCTCTATGGTGAAATGCTGGGTACACCTATGAGTAGTACACATATCAGTGGGCTAAGAGTGTGAAAAAAAAACACAATGCGTCTCCGCTTGGATTTATTGTGATTGGTTGAGAGACTGACGTATTGCTCTCTCGAACAATCACAAACATCAAAATACCGATACGTCAGTCTCTCAACCAATCACAATAAAACGAAGCAGAGACGCATCGTGTTTTTTTTTTCACATCCTAAGACCCCAGATGTTGTACCTTATTGTTTTACTGTATGTGTTATAATATGTAGTGCTGTTGGTGTACCTTATAAACCCACCCGAGACAGCGTGGCGACTCACCGTACAGTTTGGAGCAGTGTTTCTCTATGGCGGCGACGCAGCTGGCGCACGTCATGCCGCGCACCTCCAGCGTGCAGCGCGACACACAGCTCTCCTGCACTGGGGTAACTGCGCCCTACGGGACATACACAAATATATATTCCAGACATTTTATACATTTCAGCCGACATTTCTTACCACGTACTACAAAACTTTGGAGTCAGTTGTCTCCAGCAGCATTTCCGGACAGATACGACCTTACAAAAAGAGCGTATTCCCACCTAAAAGGCGGGAACCACCTTCATGGGCGGCGCTGATCACTTACCATCAAGTGAACCGTATGCTTGTTTGTCCCCTATATCATAAAAAAAGCGAAATATACAATTATATAAGTGTGTTTTTCTACTCAATATCAGCCTGGAGTCTAGAATTTGTGCTCGATATGGCAATAGGCTCGCCCCCTATCACATCATAGGACGCAATACGTATGACCAAAAGTGGGTGCAATCGTTGCGCCTTTGCCTACCCTTTCAGGAATAAAAGGTGAGTGTTTGTGTCTCTCAATCAATCACAAATATCAAAATACCAATACGTCAGTCTCTCAACCAATCAGAATAAAACGAAACGGAGGCGCATTGTGTTATTTTTTTCACATTTTAACCCCGCAGAGGCATTTATACTAGCCACAATATATTAATAGTTCTATACGCTTGACTTGCCGCTAGTCCTGCAAACCTCAAAAATTGCAAAATTCAGTTTACCGTGAATGTTTATGCTAAACATTGCTTACGAAAGACGACGTGTTTTCTTGCTAAATGCTGAACACACTATCTGCCACTAAACTGTTATGAGATGGAAGATCAATACTCACATTTGCCTGTGTCCTGCTCTTCACGGGGGAAATTGGTTTGGCGCCATCACCCGAGCCTTCCGGATCGCTTTTGTGTGAGGAGGTGTCTAAAAGTATACAGAACATTAGCGTTTTATTGAGATTGAAGACCGTTTGTAATGCATGACGAGGCGAGCCAGTCACACATCTATCTGTTCTGCATTATACTGTACTATTAGCTGTTTAAGATATAGGATCCTAATTCCTGACATAGTGTCGGGCAAACACGCAAATAAGAAAATCATAATGATACTGAGTCTTTTTTCCTGAAATAACACAAGCAAGAGAAAGAAGCCTTCTAACCTACCACATCAGTCAAAGCCGTCTGAAGACCAAAAGCAGCAAATAAAATTTTGACGCAGCACTAAATTTGATTTTGTTAACAAATTTAACATTATTCATATGATGGAGAGAACTCTAAAATGGAAATAATGCTTGCTCATTTCCTTTCCCACAAAACAAAATTACGGGTGACTTAACGTCATGGGCATTATCTGCCAGTCAGTCTTAGGGTAGTGCAGAAATAAACACGATACTGCACAAAAGCTACGTTAAAATGAAATGTACCTGTGGTCTGTCCGTTGACAGAGACTATGTTAACATCGAAGCCGAGCGAGTACACGGCGTCGGATATCTGTTGCGACGTGATCTCAGAGTTGTGTCGTATCCTCGCGCTGCCCTCCGCCAGGTTCACCCGGGCTTCCAACACTCCCGGGGTCTCTCTGAGAGTTCCTGGGTGCAATCAATAACAATACTGATAACTTTAACCGGGCAACCGCCTGAAGCTTCGCGCGTACGGATATGCTCTTAGACTAGAGACCTCGGACAATGTCCAACTGATGACCATTTTTTTTGCCTGGAGCCTCGCGCCGGCAAGAGGCCGTAACTGCCAAGGGGCACAAAGAAAAAGGCCTCTCAAAGATCTGTCGCCCGGAGCCACGCGTTGGTTAAGACTGCCAATGGCAAAAAATAAAGTACGATGCTCAGTCTAATCCTCACCTTCGATGGTGTTTACGCAGGACTGACACGTCATGCCGACCACGTTGAGAAGCACCTCGCACTCGCCGGCGCCCATGTCTATCAGCAGATCTGTTGGTATGTCGCGTGGGAGAAGATTCCTGGGGAAAGCATTAGCTCGTAAATTACATAGACTTATTAATTAGCAGAGCACTGCTACTGGGCTATACTATTTATCCACGCTAGCTTCGTTGGTAGAGTAGAAATCAAAATATCGTTCATTCATAAATTATCTTGTGTATATTTTTACTACATTCAATTTAACGAACTTGAAATTGAAAAGGTTCTCAATTGGTGTATAGAACTAGATTGAATTGAACTATGTTATTTCTGAACGCCTCTGTTGTATATTCTCTATTAATTGCAGAGCACAGTGTAGATAAGATTGTCATTGTACCTGGTCTCGTCGTCGCCGGTGTCCGTCGGCGCTTCGAACCCCATGTCTTCTATGTGAGACCGGATGGCCTCCACGGAGCACACGCGCGGGTCATACCTGAAGTAGCCCGCGTGCTCAGAGAGTTCCACCTGGGACAAAATAATACTGTCAATATATTATTAAAAAGTCGAAGTGGCTTGAGTTATTCAACGCTTGCTATAATGTGCTTCCAAACGGTACAGAACTGAGCTCGAACCCTGCTCCTTGGCGACAGTCATAGTCTGTAGACAACACGATTGTATCTTCACAGGACTGTGAGCGATGGGTAATGTGATGGTGACATATTTATTAAGTTCTCTAATGTAAAATGCATGCATACGAGAAATCATTTAGGAACCGTCCACCACTACTCCCCACCGAGTACGAAAACTATCCTGGTGGCTTCGGATGTGAAAAAAAAACTCGATGCGTCTCCGCTTCGTTTTATTGTGATTGGTTGAGAGACTGACGTATCGGTATTTTTAAGTTTGTGATTGATTGAGAAACCGATACGTCAGTCTCTCAACCAATCACAATAAAACGAGGCGGAGACACATCGTGTTTTTTTTTTACATTCTAAGCTCCCAGGTTTCTTTACAGAAGGACATGATCGCGTGCGACACCATATAGTTACTATTGCCACTTCCCCTAACAAGTATAAAACCTATTTTCCTTACCTTAACGTACTCAACTCCTGGCAGCTCGCTGACGGATCCTTCTATACTCCTGACGCAGGACTGGCATGTCATGCCATTGATTGGCACGCGCACCGCCACCAGGTCCTGGGCTGGATCCCTGGGGAATAACACTACGGTTAATCATTGTAGTATTACTAGGTAAATCTTGTATAGTGAAACGAAACCTCTTTGGGCCTAATCTCTATGAAGTACAATCCGACGAGTAAACCAAGCAAAATTATTCGTCGCTATAATTGCCGGCAAACAACTTGAATCAATACTGTGTGTTGCGTTATTTTTTTACATAAGTGTCGCTACATCGATACTAATATTATAAAGGGAAAAGATTTGAATGTTTGTAACGAATAAACTCAAAAACTACTGGACCGATTTTAAAAATTATCTCCCAACTCCCCAGACCTTTGCGTTTTCCTTGAGCAAAATCGCCACTTCTAGTTGTAATAAACTATGTGCATTATATCTACATATTATTGTTGTAAAAATGTCTGGTCTAGAAATAATTAGAAAAACTTACATAGATAAGATAAAACCTGTGACCGTGGAACGTGGGTAAAAAACTTTACAATGTTTTGGCTAACCACCTTTCTTGAATTTCAACTGTAATTCTAAAAACACATAGTTCAAATTCACGTGACGGTATGAACTTGCGCAAAAAGTCTAAAACCGCAATGTTTACGTTTGTTATTTTCAACTTTATACACTTAGATTTAACACTAAAAATTGCTTATCACATCACAAATATGATGAATGATACCTTTTTTCGCAACGAGAGCAAGACAGGCGAAGGTCTAACGTATATTCAAATCTAACTAAATGAACAGTTAAGAATTGTCAATAGCAATTCATTCCAAGTCGCGTTTTATTCATGGCAGGTTGGTAATTCAAGCAACCGTCAGGGTAATAGGGTATGCTATAGGAAATTTTCAAAATAAGGTTTGTTGGTATAAAGCCGAAGTATCAATAAAACAAAAGTAAACTTTATAATAAGTGAGATATCCGAAATCCCAAGCAACCCAGTAACCCACTCTCCTTCCTAAACTCAGTTCCTCTTCTTGGAGTATAACTACCAATATTCTTCAAAAACCTCCGTTATATTTTCAATAGTAACTAACATGTACTACGCCTTAAACTGCCCTTTTTTGCTACTTCTCTGTCATACGGTTGTCTGTAATAAATTGCCTCGAGCAATAAGACTGACAATTTTACATAATCTATACTTAATATTATAAAGCTGAAGAGTTTGTTAGTTTGTTTGTTTGTTTGAACGCGCTAATCTCAGGAACTACTGGTTCGAATTGAAAAATTATTTTTGTATTGAATAGTCCATTTATCGAGGAAGGCTTTAGACTATAAAACATCACGATGCAACTATTAGGAGCGAAGAAATAATGGAAAATGTGAAAAAAAACGGGGAAAATTATTCATCCTTGAGGGCTTCCATTGCGTGCGCTGCGAAAACGGTTCAAGATACCAAAAATATATGTATGAAAGAATTATTCCTCTTAAAATGATCTAAATAAATGTCCGTGACAGTATATGTCTATCTTTTAAGATTAACTCACTAGAACCGTTTTTATGGTAATCAAATTTGGTCGAAATTAATGCATTATTTGTTAAGAGTTGTATCAACGTCATAGTCATAGAGTGATTCAACGGGAAGGTTTTTATGTACTTTTAGCCCGGAAAAACTTATTAACGCGGGCGAAGCCGTGGGCAAAAGCTAGTGATAAATAAAGCATATCATGTTTTACAATAAAGTTATAAATAAAATCAATACCTATCTCTACTCTACATAATTATGTGTACTGTATCCACGGACTGTACTGTATACCATGAGATGCAGTGCAGGCACTTCACCGTGCAGGATAAAATAAATTTCTCGTAACCCACAACCGATCGGTTTGCTACCGGCTCGTCCTGCATAAGCTGTGTGTTATGTGACGTCTTCATTTGAGGATGACTTGTCTTGTCACTGCTATTATTAATATTATTGGCGTCACATGTATTAGAAAATAAGGAAAGTACAGGCGACATTAATGTATACAAATTTGGACCTTAAACAAAAGGGTTTATAGTTGAATTTTTACAAAACGGAATTATACAGGTGCTCTAGTAGAGAGGAGTAGGCCCTTTCGTCCATTACACACATTTAGCATTTCACATTTAGCAAACTCCACATTCGAAATGCTAATGAAACTCTCAAGAATATGTTATGTAACTCACGATTAACCGTGTGATTGTCCGTGCGATACTAACCATGAATTCGTACGTAACTTCGAAAAGTCTGCGGTAAACTTATGAAATGCGATAGTAATGCAAAATAGAACAGTACAAAAAAAAATCGTTTAAAAAAACAATATTTTAATAGAGATACCTGTATCGAAATTCGTTTACCGGTGTTTAGACGATACCGACGGGGGGGGGGGGGGACTCATAGGTAGAGTCGATCAAGTCAACATGTCCACAGCATGGATCTACCTCTTTAAAATATGTTTTTAATGTGGAGTTACTCAGAAATAAATTCCAAAGGAACTTTAAATTTCCTTCACATTCCCTTCGCTTCCCTCTCATCACA
Source organism: Lapara coniferarum (assembly GCA_949316025.1). NCBI lineage: Eukaryota > Metazoa > Arthropoda > Insecta > Lepidoptera > Sphingidae > Lapara > Lapara coniferarum. The sequence goes on along the minus strand of OX438931.1, from coordinate 24,906,498 downwards.
ACAGGACAATTTTATTAATCCAGAATTCCCAGATGCACCATTCCACAAATGTTTAAATTACATTGCAATTAGCACTTTCTTATATTAAGAATCTACATAAAACTTCAGGAGATATGAACTACAATATTATATCAAAACAATATAACATAAAAAAACAAGGTATGAAGAAATACATAAAATAAATATTTTACCTACCTTATAATATTATTATCCAACCAAAGATAGAAACTTTTACAAATAGGTAACACTGATCCACAGAACAAAAATAACAATTTTGAAAAAAAAATTTGCGGCAAAACGGCGCGGCGTTCGATTTTCAAACATTCGAGTCGTGAATGGGATAACGTCATCATGTAGAGCCGTGCGTGTTTTTCCCGAGAGCCGAGTGCAAAACACTCGCTGCGAAGCGCTTTACACCGCCTAACTTGTTGTTAAAGTTTAAACGGTGGTATTTACAACAAATATCTAGCGTTGTCATCGCTTGATAGATTCGAATTCCCATCGTTAATTTTATTGATCATTATATTATCAGCGCTTTACAAAGCTTTTCATTGGACGTTATGTTTCTATCGGCTTATTACAAAGCGCTGTATTTGCTAGATTGTTTAAAGAAACCGCCACGGTGCCGTGTGGTTTGAAAACAGAATATCAAAAAAATGTAAATTAAGGACAAAGAATGCACACTGGCACAGTAATTGTATGGATTAGTCACACACACACATTTGACATAATTTATGTATGTTATATTTCACTTATACCGCACTAAAGGCTGCGATTTAGCGTCTTGTAACAGGAGTTTGAGGTCAAAACTGGCACTAATTGGGTTAGTTTTTGTTTTCACTTATAACAAAACCATTTTCGAGCAGAGAGAGTTACTTTTTTTTGGATACTTATATTAATATTATTTTTATATGATTAAAATACGTAAATAAATACGTGAACAACTGAAAAAGTCATGTTTGGTTGTCAAAACTCGTTATTCGTAAATTTCTACTTTTAGAAAGGCAAAGGTATTCTGTACCGCACAGCTTAGAAATGGTTGTTATGACAATAAATATACAAAAATAGATAATAAATGTGACAGAAATCCTAAAGTGGGTTAGGTTATGTTAGAACCGTGTACACTACGCGCGAGCCGAGCGAGCGTCAGAAAAAAAATTACGCTTACAATTATTTTGCGTACAATTAGAGGTAAAAAATTTGTGATTCAATTTTTATGAAAACAGTACTCCAGCGAAGTTCGAGAATGTCGAACTTATAATCAGCGAGCATGATTTTACTAATAGCAACCACTTAATTGTCATAAAAACCATTTTGAGGCTGTATGGTACTGAATACCTTTGCCTTTCTAAAAGTAGAAATTTACGAATAACGAGTTTTGACAACCAAACATGACTTTTTCAGTTGTTCATGTATTTATTTACGTATTTTAATCAATTAAAATAATATTAATATAAGTATCAAAAAAAAAGTAACGCTCTCTGCTCGAAAATGGTTTTGTTATAAGTGAAAACAAAAACTAACCCAATTAGTGCCAGTTTTAACCTCAAACTCCTGTTACAAGACACTAAATCTTAACCGCACTAAACTTTACATAAGCTAATAGGTTTTATTGTATTAATTAGCCGTAATATTAATAAAGCTCAGCGATTATGGTTAAGCTTCACATTTTTCTATCTTTTAAGGATATGAAGTTGAAATGATCTACGTGATTATATACATGATCAGATGAAGTAATACTAATGCGTGCCGGCAGAATTTCAGCAACCGTCGTTGAATCACAATTCACACTGGGCACAATAGCTCATATCGCTAGCAGCACGGTTTAAATTCAAGTTACCATTACCTTGATAGGAAAAAGTACATTATGATCTTCAATTGCAATAATTTAGATTAAATTTTACTTTTTTCCATAATATAAATGGTACGGTGTATTCACTTTATTACGAGATTTTGACCGAGTTATTAACAAAGTAACCAACGATCCGTTCAATACATCAATAGTCGTGGTAAATAAATAATTATTGGTACATTTCTTATTTATTTCGGCTATTGATAGTTCATAATCGAAACATTGTATTATTTAACAATTTTTATAAGTTTAAAAAATAATAAAAAAAGAAACACATGTTAAAAAACAAATGGCGTTATTATTACTACAGACGGTTTCTTACATACAACCTTTGGTGGCATTAGATTGTCAAAGACCAAGGGTCAACTAGAAAAATATAATATTTACCAAATTTTGTATACATATTCTAGGCTCTACCCGCGAAGTTGAGACAAGATATTGAATCTAAAATCTCTCGATTTTTAAGTCAAGGATATGCGATATGTTAGAATAAAATCTTATTATGTGCTTCTCAGAATAATGGCCATAGTATATAAAAATGAAGATCTCATTATAAAAAAAAGATTCAAGTAAAATATCGCAATAAAATTGAGGCAGATAAAAATAATAAGACCAATATTATGCAAATTGCTGTTCGTGAGGAAACATTTAAGACATCTGTTTTTCCTTTACACTGTTAAATTTAATGTAAAGCGGATAATTTGTGAATATTTTAACTTTTTCCAAATAATACCGATAAGTGATACCTACACAATTGAAAACAAAAAAAAATAAACATTTTTTATAATGTAAAAAACATTTATTAGGTACGGTCAATGATGTAAATCAATTTATGGAAAGAAAAACGTGGGCAGGAAAAATATTCAAATCCTACCTTATTCTAATCCCTTACTCCGTGCTAATCCTGAATGGACTTTTCAAATTAAGAACCCACCGCCATGACACCTGACCGGCCAATGGCGTGCGAGCGCGCGAATTTCAACAAACATGTCGCCGCGCGGACCTTTGTTATTAAAAATCATAGCGTGGTGTCTTAGATATAATAATGTAGTTTATATTGTTATAATAGATTGTTTATGATCCGGCTAATATAAACTTAGAGTAGTGTACAAAATATTGTACCTATGTTTAATAAAACATAACTAGAGGTTACGCGGGCTATTATAGGTACGTTGCTAATCGCAGACTGCAGTTATCCTTATCTGTGTACATTGTCCTATTAGGATTCAAGTTAAACTGATCATCTGATATATCCAAACACTGTCCTGAATCTTTCTTGGATTATATCCTAGTTAGACAACGACCGTTAACAAAATAAGAAACGCGATTAAAATGACCTCATCTGTACACAAATTCGGTGTCAGCAGTACATCAAGCAGATAGCAGAGCGAGAAACATTTCTCTTCATCTATTGGGGGTTTTTTTTCCATCAATGTGCAGTCTGATATTCCAATATGAATAATTACCATAATCTTTTTAATCGGCAGCATTTTATCTCCAAACATCATCTCATAGATAGTGTGTAAGTAACATATGTAATAAACTTGTTATCGTAACCACACGTTGTAAATAGTTAGTGACACTACAAGGCTGCACCTTTCTCCGCGGCACCTGTTGTCGCGTGAGACCTCGATCAATTCTTATAATTTGAATACGTGATAACCATTGACAGGAAAAGAACCGATTCTTCCCTCAGACTTAAGCAAAGGTCTAATTTTAGGTGGTAGCCTATGCGCGGTGACTTAAAACTTACAAGTATTCCAAAGGCACATACTTAAAAACAACTTGCTCTCTATCTTCAATATTCCTGATTGCTATGGATTTTTTTTTTTAATGGACTTTTAGGTACACAGCTGGAGCAGTGAGGCAGTCAGTATTAACAATTTATTTAGCAAAAAGAGAAACCTTCAATATGTTCAGGGCCATGAAATGGTTTGACATGTTTTATTTATTCAGATGACTTATGAATTCTTTAAAAGTGAAATAAATACCTTGATTTTATAATCCTACTAATATTATAATCCTACTAATATTATAAAGGCGAAAGTTTGTAAGCATGTATGGATGTTTGGATGTTTGGATGTATGGATGTTTGTTACTCTTTCACGCATAAACTGCTGAACGGATTTCGATGAAATTTGGCACACGGGTAGATCATGTCCTAGATTAACACATAGGCTACTTTTTATCCCGGGAAAATATAAAGAAGGACTTTAATCCCGGAAAAACTTTTTAAAGCGGGCGGAGCCGCGGGCAAAGGCTAGTTTGTATAATATATTCGAAACGAATTATTTACAGAAGAAGCTACTAGATAGACGTTCAGGTGACGAGAATGAACTGTTGTGAAACTCACGCTGCATAAGGAACTTGGTAGATGTCGAAATTGAAATTGAGATTGAGACAATTGGATTGAAAAAGGATATTTATGTCTATTCTCTATAGTTGCACCGAAAGTGTAAAAACAAGACCATACTGACATTTCATGCCTTGTTATTAGTAGGTACCACTCAGTCATACTGAACCGCCGACATCGGGACTCTATCACTACGAACGACATATATAGTTGCACTAAATCCGTTAAAAAGGCAAAGTAGACAATTCATGCAAATTTTCAAATAGAAGTACCACCCAGTAATACTATAGAAATTATGAAAGTTGTGGCTCTACGAACTGGCAGTATGAACGACATTTAACACTAATTACGCTTTAAAAAACGCGCTACCCACAAGCACAAAATTACATATACAATATTTAGCAATAATAATATCGTGTCAGATTTTAAGTTATCGCAATAATTTCATAATTTCCACGTCCAAAACTACTATTTAAATGCTCGTGTTGACATAATGTCGACCATTGTTTTTGGCGACATATTTGCAAAACGGCTGCTATTACGTTACTGTTCATACTGAATTCATATGAGTTAAAAAAGGGCATAGTATTAGTAGTAAGTGTATTGAGGGATTTTGTACGGATTTTTGTTTAAGCAGCACCAAAAACTACAACCACACAATACTACACTTACCACCAAAATTTTGACTCACTATAACAGACTGGCATATGAGATTTCAGTTTGTCTTCAAGTTTGACATCACTTGTATGAGGGGAATCTCTAATCATCACCTTATGCACTGCACTGAATAAATTACAGACCTCAATAAAAGGACTGGTTTCCACCACACGCCTGTTTCATAATACTTCAAAATACCATAAAAAAGAACTCAAGAAAGTTTTAAACTAGCCTCAACAAGTATGTAGATCCCTCACAGCTCTATCACAGACTAACCCACCCCGAATAAGTGAAACACAACTCTATATAATTCCATTGACGTCACATTAGCGGGCGTATCATCCCACGCAAGTTGCGTAGCTATCAAAGCCTTGCCCCCCTATATTCATAAACATTAATTATACATTGGCTTGTGCCTTTATCCCCTCGGCATTAGGAAAAGGCGCAATTAGTGCACACATACTTCGCCGAGCTTCTATAAACGTCCCATGACGTGACAAGGATTGACCTTAAATAATAAGACTTTATGATCTACGTACTAACAAAATCATTATTGACTCGTCAAGCCCTGCGACGGACGCCGGCGTCCTAGTATATAGGGTTTCTCCATATCTATATAGTATAGAGTGGATGAGATGTTGATGAGTCATGAGACATGGAAAGTAAATAACAGGCCATACACTTTACAGATTGAATGCAGCAATTGCAGATATACGTAATTAAAAATATTTTAATTTAGTTAATAAATTCAATGTCACCTTAATAGCTCTCTGTATAATTCCATTGACGTCACGTAGGGGGGAACACGCGCCCACGCTCGCGCTAGAATGTCAGGCATTTTTAATATGCCGACTAGATAGAATGGAAGCGCTATGGTACCTCAGTTGAGAGCAGAGTTGGTTAAATAAATTTTTACGATTTATTTCTTGAATATGTTTTACAAATAACGAATAATCTAATAAAACATCATAGCATTGATGTCAAGTAGATACACATACAGACGAAATTCATTACTTATAAACTATTTAATGCATTCGAAAATAGAATAAAGTAAAACCTAGCTGATCAAAAATATCGCTTGATCAATAAGTGTTAACTGTTAAACCATTTTTTTTTTTTTTTTTTCGCGGGGGAAAAACGCATTATCGCTACCACCACTGGGGGGGTGAGTGGAATGGTTATGTTGGTTTCGCACAGTCTTACAGCCCAATGTCGACACTCGGGAGTATAGCATCATCCGAGCGAGCATTGGACCGAGTCCCTAACACTATGTACCCCCTTCACTGGCATACCAACCAAAACCCGCGGTGGCCTTCTTCGGCGCATACGAGACGGCCCCGGGGTATCTTGTTGCACTAAGATAGCTGCACGGGACCGTCCCTGCGCCATGCCGTTACGGCCCCTCTCTATAAAGGGGGCTAAGATGCCCCCACACTCTAAAGGACGCCTTTGGCGTCTACGACAGCGGGAGACCAACCACCCGCATTGTCAACCACCTTGGAGTCGCTGAAATTGGACTGAGCAGCCCCTCGCTGCTCGCCCGGCGACTCTCTAGAAGCCCCCTTTAGTCGCCTCTTACGACAGGCAGGGGATGCCGTGGTGGAACTCTCTATATGCCCCCGGACCACAGGGCACGAGGCGCCGGTCAGTCGTCCACCCGGCGCCTCCTACGTCTCCTCTGGCTGCGGGTGGGATCGTTCTGCTCACGGTCCCGCCCGGCGCTCTCCTTCCGCGAGATGACGCACTCGCAGAAGGAGACCATCGCACGCCAAGACCTCCAGCCGCCGACCATGGCAGACACCACGGCCGGCAGCGAGAGATCTCCGCCGACGACTGCTCTAAGAGCGCTGCGTTGTAGATCCCAGGCTGGGCACTCCTCGAGAGTGTGTTGGACCGTATCCTCGCGGCCGTTGCCACAGTGGTGGCACACGGCGGACTCTTCTTTTCCGATCCGACACAGGAACGAGCCGAAACACCCGTGGCCCGTCAGTACCTGTGTCAGACGGAATGTCGGCGCACCGTGGCGCCTGTCAAGCCAGCTTAAGAAGACAGGTCGCACTGCCGCGACGGTCCTCAAGCCCGCGTTCGGACTCTCCAGCCTGGTATGCCACTCCTCCACGGCGGCCCTGCGGATGGAGGCCAGTTGGGACTTGACCTCCCTCGGAGCCAGTCTCCGCCCGAGTCGGGAAACTGTTAACCCTGCCATCATGCATGACACTTTGTTACTAATAATATAATATGTATATAATAATAAAACAACCATGAGTACAATTTCACAGATATCTTGGTGAATTCGTCACGCATGTTTCCTGTATTCATATTATCGTATTCGACTCGCGTATTGGTTTCCAATAACTTTATAAACAATATAATGCTAAGTAAGAAATATGTATAAAACTAAATATATTGAGGTAAGATATTAGAATATTTTTTGTATAGCCTCTTTTCCGAACAAGATATGATCCCAAAAAATGGCAAATACGACTTTACACGCTTCGGGCCTAGCGTACGATTTGTTTCTCGTTTTTATGGCCAGAGATATTGACTGTTTTTTTTTATATTAAACAGGAAAATCGTGCAGTCATCTGCTATTAAGGCTATATATGGGTAGTGGTCATTTATTTATTTATTTTTTTATTTATTTATTGGAAAACCAACATCTAGAATGCATCATAATAACAATGAATAGAGAAAACAAATAGCCATTTACAGGTTTTCACGAGTATGTGGCAGTATAATACATTACAATATGTCGTCATCGGCTCGAGTCATGCTACATTATTTTTTTTTTTTTTATAAGCGCATGCCCCACTTACTACTTTATTTTTAACTAGTATTACTCGTAGCTCCGCCCGCGTGATAAAGTTTTCCGGCGTAAAAATATTTTCCCGGGATAAAAAGTCTATAGCATTCAGGAGTAATGTAGCTTCTTATTAGTAAAAGAATTTTCAAAATCGATTCAGTGGTCCCTGAGATTAGGGCGTTCAAACAAGTTCTTCAGCTTTATAATATTAGTATAGATACGTATAACGAGCTGAGCAAGTTGCTCGCCTACAAACAGAACTTGCATTGCGCTCGTATTATATTAATTTGAATGTTCAGTTATAATGACACAAGGTGCAAATTGCAGCACAATGCTTGCAGATGCTTGTCGGCAGGCGGTCTCTTGCATATAGTAATCGGCAGCATATTACGTACAGAGCTTTAGAAGATCAGTGCCTGTATCCTTTTATGCGGCCGGTGCTTCTATAACTGCGCGCATGCATAACTCAAAACTAAGTCCTTATCTGATCATTTCTGAGACCCACCGGGATCTACGCCTTATGTCTGGGCCCCGCTGGCACCTTAGTAACAGCACTGAGAAGAGTATAATAGGTACTTGATGATGAATATCACATATTGGCTTCAGTAGGAGGCAATTGGTTGGCTTTTTCGTAGCTTTGTGACGTGTGACGTTAGTTCGATGAGTTGTGGTTTTTGTGGTTTCTCTTCCGTGGTACTGTACAAGAGTTATAATTTTACCTCTTAGTTTTTAAGTAAAACGCTTTGGGGTAAGCCGTAATTAATACATCGCATATAGTATAGTGCACAATGTCGGGAATTTATAATTACATCACCACACATCAGATTAATGCACATACAGCTAGTGTTTCTCAAAAAAACCAGTAACGTTCACTCGATAATGTATTTTTTTACCACATGCCGATATAGTCCCTGATAGTCTATTCGCATCTTATCTGGAATACAAACTACCACTTTTGGATTCATATATTTCGAATAGAAATATCTGTCAGAAAGTCGCTAGTAAGGTGTCAGAATTATTTGTTAGATAGTTTTATACGTAAGATCGTTTACTGAAACTTTATTGGGAACCGGTGAAACTAGTCCTAAAACAAGGCCCGTGCCGTGGACATTATAATGTGTCCACAGAGTCTACTACTTACAGGAAGACACACTTGCACAAACACACTCAACACTTTACCTTTATGAATTAAGGAAATACAAGTTCCACGAGTTATTTTGGTACCTTTATTTATTTGGGGTCCAGTTATCAAATTTTATCCTCGAAATTTTAGCTGAGTGAAACGCATTTAAAATATTTTTTTTTTTTATCAAGTTTTTAAAGCAGCGATAGCCCAGTGAGTGTAATGGAAAAACAAATTCGAAACAAAACTTGCTACGTACTTCTGACTTGTAAAGCATGATTATTTTTTGTTATTTATTTTAAAAAAAAGCGGCGATGGCCTAGTTGGGAGTGGAACGGACTGCCGAGACGAATGTTCGCAGGTTCAAAACCCAAGGGCACGCACCTCTGACTTTTCTAAAGTTATGTGTATATTGAAATTATTATGTGTGCTGGCTTTAATGGTGAAGGAAAACTTCGTGAGGAAACCTGCATACCTGAGAGGTTCTTTATAAGAATTTCGACGGTATGTGAAGTCTACCAACCCACACTAGGCCAGCGTGGTGGACTAAGGCCTAAACCCTCTCAGTAGTAGAGGAGGCCCGTGCCCAGCAGTGGGATGGTATATAATACAGGGCTGGTATTATTTATTATATTTATTGTTTGCTATTTAAAGGAAAATATCAGAGAAAACGTGTTTACCTAGGGCTTCTCTTTAAACACTCGCATTGGGGCAGTAAACGAAAAGCATTCCATTAGTATAATCGGTCCCTGCACAGCAGTAAAACCGATATTTTAATATTATATAGTTACTGTACCTTTAGACCAGGGTCCCAGTCCGGCATGGCATCAATATACAAAGTCCCTTCACTACTTGGTATTTCGAGAAACTTCTTGTGAATCAAAAAGTAAACCATTATCTTACCCGATCTCGAGGTCATCCAGCCGCTGGTACTTCACGCCCCTGGACAGCATCTTGCGTCTCTTTCTCGCTCACCACACTTGTATATTACTGTTTCATTCTCATAGCACTACACTTCACACATATAATGTTATGAACTATAAAATTGAATTAAAGCCATTATTTAAGGGGTCTAGAGTCTAGACTCAAGAAATCTGTCTGAATGTTAAGTAGGTCTACAAGATAGTCCTGGGGACCGTTCGTATTTACTACCAATTGGAACCCTAAGAAGCGTGGAGTATTTTTTTTGGTCACGGCAGTAACTCCACTATACTTAACTCAAAATGCAGTTTAAAACCCGAATATATATAGATGTTCCACTGCAAAATTATGTAATTCAGGTGCTTTCTTCTTAGCATCAGCCGTTCGACAAATGAAATTTACACACAGAAAATATTCCAACACAATCGTTAATCACACGACAGTTGTAAACATGTTATTATCAACGGTACAATTAATCTGATAAGATACTTATGTATCTGGAACACTAGTATAATGGTGCTGTAAGCAATGCTACTCTATGCGTTGCTATAAATTGGTAGACGTGTTTAGCGCTCCTTAATAACTAACTGAGGACTCTATTGGCTAATTATTACAAATTAGTACGGAGTTCGTACACTAACCAAGGCAAGTTTGTCTTTTTCTGTCTACATATAAAGCGCTCTAGCTTTTGAACAGTAAATAGCTCCCAGCATTTGTTATTATTTACTAGATGTCGCTCGCGGCTTCGTAAGAGTAAGATTATTAAATGTATGCTGTTTTTCTGTCTATCTGTTCTTCAAAGAGCTCTTCATTTCAAATCGTGATAATCTGCTAAAGTTTCCGCACATAAAACACTATTTTAGCGGTAACATAATTTATTATTTAAAAATGTATCTTATCTTTGAAGAGCGAAGTCGGAAGTATTCATTCATCTGATAGAAAAAAATATTGAACAAATGATAAGTCAAAAACGCTTCAAGTTCATATCATTGTATTATCAGTATCTTTAAACCATAGATCGACACGAGATTATAATAATACATCTACTTAATTCTATCGCTAAGCAACAGTGTGCAAACACTGTTGTGCCCCTGTATGCTACTGTAATGTGGAGTAAAGTCGGTGTTGCCTGTGCAAGCAGTAAGTATATTTGCTATTCGGTTTTTACTGTTCGTGTTATAACCAGTGTAATTACTATGAGTCTTCACTCGTATTCATAAACAACACTACGAGGACGCACAGCGCGCGAGAACGCATAGTGTCGGCAATTTCACAGTTTTCTATTGACTTTGCTCAGCTTTGTTTATGACAGCCAACTGAAGTAAAGTTGTATATCAATATCATCCAATCACAGTGCCCCTATGCCTACGCGCTGCGAAGGCTATTGTCATAAGCACTGAAAAACAGACTTATTAACATAGCATTGTTCTGTACTTAGCTAAGTAACGTTTGTGAATATGGGCCTTAGATGAAGACAGTTCAATGCCATATAGAGTCAATCGTTGAGTGTAATTAATAATGATACTGTTTACGGACAGTCTTAGCGCTTGCCATCAGGGGAGCTAATATACAATCTTCTCATTAGTTACTACATGTTCTTCTCGTGTCAGAGTTAGAGCGTAGTAATGCCATATTCTTTATCAATCGATCCATTGGCAAAGATAAAACATTGCGGTGTAAAAAATATTTTAGGTACAGGAGTACAAAGTACACAATAATTCGTTACGTATTTTTATAACGAAAAACCAAAATCAAAAGCCAAGCATTTACACTGTATTTCAAACGCAGCTTATAATCCATAGCTTCCCAATGTGACACAACCCCAACCCAAAGATAAGATATAAACCTACACGTGCATCCGTGTGCAAAACTGCAATAGTGTGGAGCGCAATACGACTAACAAACAATGAGCTGTCAACTAGTTGCCTTATCTCTATTACCTTTCAATAGAGTGCAAATTGGTTTGAGATGTAAGTGGATTAAGAAAATCTGTTTAAATTTATATTAATAACTGTTTCAATATTTATTAACCCAATCGTCAAAGTAAAGTATAAAAAAATTGCAAAGAAAGAGGAATAACGAAAGATGATCTAGATTTTTGGTGATCACGTTTTTTTACAAAGCCATTTTGAATATAATTTATTTATAATTCGTATTATATATGTGACAAGGCGTTCGTAATAATTTAGAATATCAGATGCATACTTTGAGTATTTTACCAATACTCAAAGGATGGATATCATCAATTTAAAACATATTTTTTTTTAATAAACGTTTTACTGACCAAGGGATTTGATCCAATGTGGCCCACATGTGGGTCACAATAAATCAGTTTATAATGTAAATTCGTTTTATTATAGAAGGGCGGGACTATTGTTATATGGGACTCGAATTCCAAACCCTGAATTCGATTGTCAGACCTATATCGCACTCATACCACGCCTATATGACCGGCTTACTACACTAACTAGACCAACAAAGCGTTACGTTGTTAATTGTTATTCAATAATTGACCGTATTAACGTTCAAAAATACAGAGAGCTGCTCCACTAAGCACTCCACCGATGGACTCGTAACAGCGTAACAATTGTATAATGCAACTTCCTGATGCGAACCTTGGAAAATTAGTGAAAGTACCGCGCCCGCCGCCGAGCCGCTGACGCAAGCCTGAGCGTGGCGCACAGTGACCGAGAGCGATATATCTTGGGCTAGTATTGCGTTTGCTATACTAGTAGATGAGACTTGACGGTACTTCCTGTATACATAATTTCGTTCTACGTTGCTGTAACGTTAAAGTCATTTGAAGTCACATGATTCATCATGGAAATCAGGGAGCAATACTTTACATCCTAAAGTTGAGTTAGTCTTGTTTGTGTCTCAACGGTCGCTAGGACGCTGATATACCTTCCTGTATGTATCTATACACTCCACAACCGCGACCCTGAATAAGCCACTAGGTCGAGTCAACGCTGTATCTAGTCGATTACACAACATATCCGGTACTCTCCTAACTAAAGCGATGTGAAACTACGCGCTGTACTTAACCAACAAGTTCTTAAGAACTGCAAACAGGTAAATGAGAATACATTCGCAATTTGTTTATACCGGCCAAATTTGTAATGCATGTAGAAACATAAAAAAACACTGCGAAATGCATCACAACAGTAATAAACAACTCAATACAATTAAATTTAAATTTTATTTGGATTATGAATCAGTAGTTCCAGAGATTAGCGCGTTAAAACAATTTTAAGGCCAATTTTTAATTAACAGTTACAATGAAAATGTTACTTTTGCCTTAGTTTATCTCATTCGAGCGCGGCTGAGATGGTAACCTGATGGTAAGTGAAGTAGAGTCCAGATAAAGTGTCTTCTGACGAGACATGATTACTCGCCAGTCAACAAAGTTATACACAGGCTGATCGTGGAACACTACATACTCTGTAGGCCACTGGCGGGTTTTTCATCTTGTGTACGGTGATCGCTATCCGGCCGGATAAAAAATCCTTCACCACTTTTACAGTTCACGTAGAAAATGATTGTTCAGCTTTACAATAGTATAAATTAATATAGTACTTATTATTGTGGACCAATGACGTAACCAAATTCTAGTACTATCTTCCAAACACTATCCGACCTGTCCACATCCGCGATGACATGTTTATTTATAAAAACAAAACGATTGTCTCTGGTTTATTTATCTATACGCTATTGTACATTGTGCTACGGGGTGCTCACGTCTCAACTCTACCTGTGATTCTTTAGAGTTTAAACCAGCTCTACTCAACCTGCGACCCGCCGAATATTTGCAAGTTGACCACGCGACTCCAAATATTTCACAAATACCAAAGAAACTTTGCCGTGGTTCTCCTGAGCTATATACTCAACTTATAAGAATAAAAGAATTCAGTTAATTGTGAATTTTCATTCATTCTTTCAAACTTTTTATTTAAATGTTAAATATTTAAGTTATATTTTATTCATGGAGGCCAACGAATTTATGCACCATAACTCATTCACCAGAAGTCATTATAGCCCCTAGGAACAAAAGGCACAGCAAAGCACAGCTGGTTTGGACCTAAGCCGATGCGACGGTACAGTCCAGACAGGTCGGTGCCTACAATAAACAACTGTATGACACATAAACTGGCTTTCGCACATTTGTTGTGTTGAAAATGAATGACGAGACGAGCTTGCCGCTAACCTCCTTGTGACCGATACGTGACCGCCCATAAACAGTAGCGACTGCATACGGAACTTTGACTTGGATACGTAATGCATAGCAATCCACTGCGCTCATCGCCCTGAGATATAGGATGTTAAGTCCAATGCCCTGTAATTACACTGGCTGTACACTTCAACATGGCTTGCACACTGCTGCTTGGTTGTATTTATAATATTAAAGACGATGAGAGATGTTTAGAAAAGGTAAACACAAAAACCGTTGAACGGATTTAGATAAAATTTTACACAAATGGTCCATCTATTGGTATAAAATTCTGTTTAAAACGAAAAATTACTACCTTTATACCGATAAAATACATTTATGCGGACAGTCACGGTACAAAAAACAGAGATAAGTCATACCTGCACTTAAACTTCACCTCGATGAATACAATAATTTAAAGACATTCGACATTATGGTCCGTGGGCCAGTGACAGATTTCGGTGACCAAGTTTCTCTCAAACGATAATTGGTGAGACGCATCAGAGACGTGTATCATAAAGCCTCGTGAACGTCAGCTTCGGCTCCGTGGGTGCCATGAGCGGTGGTAGCCTCCCAAAGATGTAGAAAAAAAAATATTATTCAGTCATTTCCTCCCAACTAAGAATCATTTTAAATTGTAGCTAACCCGATACCTTGAAGAAAAAAAATAATCAGCTGACTGTAACTTGGGGCATTATGCGTCAGCTGGTCAATCAAACATGTAAAAAAAATATATCATTTCAGTGATTTCCTCTCAACTACAAATTTACCTGATGATAGCTTATACGCAACTATGAATAAATATATATGTCAGCTGGCTGTATGCTGGGGCAAAAACCGTCAGCTGATGCCTTGAAAGTTATAACGCAGGTGTTAGGCAAGAGCTTCTATTACATAATTACATGCATCAGCTGACAATGTTTCCCTCGAATTAATGATAGTAGATTCTCTTTATTAATTACAGCATTGTATTATCAATCTATACATGTAAAATGCTTTGTCCTGAATGACTGACTGACAGTTAAACGCACAGCCCAAACCTCTGACCGTAGAGATCTGAAACTTGCAGGGTGTGTTCCTTGTATGACGCGATGTAGGCATGCAACACTTTTCTAACCCTTAGATTAGAAACGTGTTGCAAAGGTGGTACCTGCAGTAGGTTGTGTTAATCTGAAAAGTCTTCTGCTGACCACTTTATCTTATTCCGGAGAGTACAATAAACTATAAATTCATAATCACTGTTCTTAATATTTCTTCAGTTATTTAATTATATACGTATTAGTCATAAAGTATTTATACATTTCATCGGAAAACTCATATCTGAGCGTAAAGTCAAACATTTAAAATACATTATATCTTCCCAGATGAAAATTTATAAGCTGACTAGCTTTTGCCCGCAGCCGCGGTCGTACGAAAGAGTTTTTTTTTATAAAGGTCCCTCTTATACATTTTCACGGGATAAGAAGTAGCCTAAAACTTTCCAGTTTCCCAGATGCTCGAATTATCTCCATACCATATTTAATCAAAATCCGTTTGATAGTCTTTGAGTTTATCGCGTACAATCTTTTTACCCCATTAGGGGTTGAATTTCGCAAAATCCCGTCTTAGTGAGCTCCAACGTCCTAAAAGGAACCTCCACAAAATTTGAGACTCCTAGCACGTGTAGCTTCTCAGATTTCGTGATGAGTGAGTTAATGACCTTTCGTTTTTATACATATTATATATTACGGGATGAATTTCAATAAAACATGAAACACGTCTTCTATCAGTTCTAAAATAAATAAAATAAATAAAATACTTTATTTATCACGTAGGCGAACATAGTTGCACTTATGATATGTCAAGATACATTCAATTAATAATTATTATTACAAATAGTCACTTATATAACTAAAGACATATTTAAAGGGAGCAAAATTAATGTAAACTAAATATAAAGAAGCCAAGCTCGGGCTGGCAGGAAAGAGATAAAAAAAGAATATTTTTTTTTAAAATTAATGGGAGGCACGCGTCGCGATCCTCACCGGTGAGGACACTACAGGCCCTAGCCTAGCTAACCTACCAGCCTTTCACTAGCTACCTAAGCGATGACTACCCGAAGAAGAAAGGCAGAAAGAAACTCCGGGCTTAATTTTTTGTCATCAATTGTCCATTAAATCTTTATATATATGTTTTTTTTTTTCTTTTTTTTTTTTCAAGTCTTTTGCATACAAAGTCAGATTAGTTATATAAGCTAATGCACACACATCACCGTTCTGTTAAAAATAAGTTTAAGCAATATTTGAAGTAGGTTGGACCAAGGAATCACGTTGGCCCATACAAACTTTGCCCCCCTTTTTCACCCTCTTAGGGGTAGACTTTCGGAAAATTCAATCTCATTAGATGCCTATGGCATACAAAGAACACACCCTGCAAGTTTCAGGTCTCTACGGTCAGAGGTTTAGGCTGTGCGTCAGTCAGTCATTCAGGACAAGGCATTTTACATGTATAGATTGATAATACAATGCTGTAATTAATAAAGAGAATCTACTATCATTCATTCGAGGGAAACATTGTCAGCTGATGCATGTAATTATGTAATAGAAGCTCTCGCCTAACACCTGCGTTATAACTTTCAAGGCATCAGCTGACGGTTTTTGCCCCGGCATACAGCCAGCTGACATACATATTTATTCATAGTTGCGTATAAGCTATCATCAGGTAAATTTGTAGTTGAGAGGAAATCACTGAAATGATATATTTTTTTTACATGTTTGATTGACCAGCTGACGCATAATGCCCCAAGTTACAGTCAGCTGATTATTTTTTTTTTCAAGGTATCGGGTTAGCTACAATTTAAAATGATTCTTAGTTGGGAGGAAATGACTGAATAATATATTTTTTTCTACATCTTTGGGAGGCTACCACCGCTCATGGCACCCACGGAGCCGAAGCTGACGTTCACGAGGCTTTATGATACACGTCTCTGATGCATCTCACCAATTATCGTTCGGGAGAAAATGACTGACGAAATTTTGCTACTGGCCCACGGTCTATTAGTTTTGCCATGATATCAGAGTGTAGTAAAAAAATATATTAAAACATTGGTTAGTTAAAACCGCTATTTACTAAATTGTTTTGTTAAGTGGCGAATGGATAAGGGATTTATTCGGCTTACATTATTACATTATTATTTTAAGTACGTTAATTTTGTCATGTACAAATACTGCGTTATCGTTTTATTTAAATTTTATTTGTTCAGCTGACGATTCCATTGTACTGCTCATTTAGAGCTTGTTTTATGTTTATCGACATACGATAAGTTAAATTAGGCGAAGGCTCAATAGAGAAATTACAAGTGTTTCTATACGGAAAAAACAAGAAATAAACCTATTTGATGAGTCTTCTTGTATGTTGGACGTTTATGGGTGGCGGTGATCACTTGCCATCAGATGACTAACATACTGGTTTGCCCGCTCTTAAAAAAAGAAAAAATATATGCAATTTTATACAAACACCTCACCATATTAGCACAACATAGGTAAAAAACTGACACAAAAAGTATTTATTAATAAATGCAATGCTGCAATGCTGAGGTCTCGGGTTCGATCAGTATCTTATCAGCCCGGAGTCTGGAATTTGTGCCTGATATTGTGATAAGCTCGCCCCCTATCACATCACACTAGTTACGTGGGTGTACTAGTTACGCCTCTGCCTATACCTTCAGGGATAAAAGGCGTGAGTGTGTATATGTATGTTATTATTATTAATAATATGTGTTTATACACAGCGTTAAGTTCGCATCGGCACCTTAAAGAGTAAGATACAACCAGTGGTTTACTTCCATCCTGTGATAGAGGGCAAGTTCACAAGCCGGTCACATAAGTTACATAATTATGTACTTAAAGTGATGAGAGGCGCCGCCAAACGATCCCCAATTCCAGGTACTAATTACAATTAAAGAACACCACTATTGAACACCTAACATGACTGGGTTACAACTTACTCCCCTGTTTTCCTCTCAAAAGGGAAAAAACTCAGCTATGCCATGCCATGCAAGTCAAGTATATATTATTGTTTATTTTTAAGAGATATGATACCAGTTGGACCACCAGAAGTGACCTCCATCGTGCATAAACATCTACAGAAGTAGAGGAAAAAAATAAATGAAATGATTTTTCCTCAACCAAATACCTATCGCTGATCCAATATGATTCGATCCGAAGATAAGAATACAGAATCTCGAAATCGTGGATTTTGCTCAGAACTATATTTTTTTTCTAATACTTTTTATGGAGTTAAATACGTCTAGGACCGACATTGGGCACTCACTACCTAAAAGTTAGATGCAGTAATTCTATTTAAGGAAAAACTCCACAATTATATGTAAAAGAGTTTTCAAAAGATGGCGGGAATGTCGTTTGTGATTTGGCTTATATCTTCTGGAAATACGAACTAAAATTAGTTAATAACGCGGGGAGCCTCGCGGAGCGTAATGACAATTCATAGTAAGTAACTTTTAATTATAAATCATGGCATTATATTTAAGCAATTTGAGGATAAAATCACCTAAACCTATTTTAATTGCCACCTGTATACCAAGTCTAAATGTTAGAATTTTAATTATGTTTACTTGTTATTGAAAAATTTGTCACAAATATAAGTATGTGTTAGGTCATGTACCATTTAACATTTTAATAAGATACCTTGATTTTGTTACGAAATAATGAAAAAAATATAGTCATCGAATTAATATTAAGCTAACATTAAAAACATCTGCTCATACCATGAAGATATCACATAAATTTTAAGGCCAACTTTCAAACGCTTCTTCTGACAAACATTGTAATTATGTCATTCTTTATTGGACGCGCGTTATGACTAAAACATAATTGAATATGCGCATAAGCCCTCTAATATAGAACATTGGGTAAGGAGGGTACTGGTCCTCTGGCATATATTTTGATTGCCTGCCATGGTCATTAGAAACATATACTAACGGATCTCTTTAGAAAGTAGGTTAATATAGTTACTCAATAAATATATTGAATGTTCAATTAATATCGCCTCCTCTATGACGCAGCGGGTAGTACGCCAGCTGAAGCAGAAGGCCGTGGTTTTTATAGCATAGGCCAAGAATGTGCCTCAGACCCACCACTGCACTCAAGTCAGCACGTTGGCACGTATTACATGACACCGAGCGATGAAGCTCGACGTTAGATATCTTTCTGCTAACCTCCATAGCAATGCGGGAGACAAGGACCCACCCAACATACCCTTCAACAGGAGACGGACCGCAATAGCGGTACGCGCAGGGGCGGTTGCGGACGACAACTTAGACGTGAGTCGGAGGAAGCCCGCAGCCGTCCCTAATGCGCCGAAGATGGCCACCGTGGAGTTTTGGTTGGTATGCCGTGCGGTGTACATAGGTTAGGGACTCGGCCCGGCGGTCGCCCGATGGTTCCATCTCTCCGGGCGGCTCAACGTCGGGTCGTAAGGTACGGTGAACCCAACATAACCGCTCAGTCGTTCCCCTTGAACACTGGGCGGGAGTAATAATTCACTTTCTCCGCGTAAACAAAAAAAAAAATACTCAACATACCCTCGCGACCCATAGTTAGGGAAATACTGTTTTAAGATAATGTAAAGCTATAAAATCCCAGTATATGATGTACTACATTATAGCTATTGATCTCGCCACTGTTAAGTGGCCAACAGTCCGACAACTCGACCATTTAAATGTCATAAATAAAATTCTGTAATGGCGAAGGTACGATTTCGCCACTGTACCGTGTCCAAATATATATGTGTACTTTAACATCGATAACAGAGCGCTTATCAATGATAAGTTAATGTATTTCAATATTTATCTCGTATCTGCAACTAAGCAAATAAAGTCCAAAAACGAAGGCACGTTGTAGGCAGGGTAAATATAAAAGTTACTCAACTTGGACAGGATCGTATTATTGACTCACTGAAAACTGATTAGAAAAGTTGTTGATGATTATAGTGCGTTCGGTGAGTTTGAAGACCCAATAGGTTTAAAATGTAAGCGGATTAACGACTGTTTTGGACACGCAGCGATTCTTCTAGACTTTTTAATGCAATATGAGATTTTTTCCGGGTATAGCAAAGTGAAGATGGCAAATACAATGATGTTCACTTGTAACGTAATCAATGGTAAAAGTTTATGTTGTTGATGGCCACATTTTACCTTTGAACGCGACTTAGAAAATGGCCACAGGTTTTTGAGGTTTACATTTGCTTACAAGTCGGGCAGGTCAATATTTGGCAGGACTAATGACATAAAGAATTAGTAAGTGCTAATGAGGTAATCTCAACCATAAACATACATGATAGCTATAAAATTGTAATAACATACTTTAGGGAAATCTTTATCAGCTTATCACCAATTAGAGGTGTCAGATAAACACTTCGATAGTGTTAGTTTATGATATAAATACAAAATACACTAGAACATACTACGCGTCCAAATCGTATCTGATTACAATTTACGACCGGATTAATCGATTTTGTACTTCGAATAATGAGACAACAGGTGGCTAGCCTGATGACCACGCGTGCTAAACACCAACAAGTTCACTGTTGCCAAATGGGGTGGCTTCGACCCAAAATTTGTTATTTTTTAATACCGTGGGAAAAATTTGAGAGGACAACCAAGTTGAGTCATGCACGGGCGCAGTTATATAACGCACACACATAAGGCGCGTCAACACGCACACATATCGAGTTTGACAAGCTGTCAGACCGGCCCGATTGGGCCGGTCGGGGCTCGAGAGGTATAAACTTTGTATATACAAAGTTTATGTATATTACATTTAAAATTAACGCATTTATATCAGTGCAGTGTCTACATTATTTGTTATTAAGGAAATATTTTAGATTTCACGCTTAAGTTACGGATCTAGTTGTGGACAATGGGAATTCCCGTCGCACAACCGCCGCGATGACGATTGAAAGTCTGTTGTTTGTAAGGACACGTTTTAGCCAGAAAGAACAATTAATGCACTACCATTGGCTAGAGATTACCCCCACGTATAAATATATCGTCTATACAAATTAGCGTAGATGAAGTATTCGATATCCTTCAAAGCTTAACAGATAACTTTTATGAAACGATGGATAATCACGTTGAACTATTACTATCTTCATTGACATATTAGCTCATTGTAAACATCAATGGCTGTTATGAGTCTTATATAGTACACAATATAAAAATAAATAAAATTGAATTTTTATACCTGTGATTTAGAAATTATGGCTTTTCTGTGAATTTATTTTGTATCTGATTTTTTATTAGTACTTTTACTTATCTCCGACAGGGCTGAACCGATTTTTATGGATATTTCATTGGTACACGAATTTTCAAGAAGAAAGTTAGCTACGTTATTGCTGCAAAAATCTAAAGGGCGTAGATCAGCTGGCAAAATCTTAAAGAGACTGTGCCGCCCTCACAGCTGCCTCTGACAATCAGTAGAATTTACCTCAATTGTGGTAAGCATCATGCTTGCCCTAAGCAGTAGCAGAAGTAGAGCAGTGAATTACGAATTGCATGGCAATGCACTCGTCATCTTGAGACATAAAACTCGCTATAATGACCCACTCTAGGGGCGGTATTAATAAATCAATCTTAAGTTTGAGTTACATCTCAAGTGGACATAATGTACTAATAGTTGAATACATTATGTCTACTTGAGATGTAACTCAAACTTGAAACTGATTTATTAATACCACCCTAGTATGTCGCGTTCCGGGATCACTCTGTGTAGTGTGTATATCCGGTGTCGAGTGGCGTGGAGTAACCGTCTCTCGTCATTCAAAACTGTATGACTCCACTCTTCTTCTTCTTTTAAATTATGGCTTCCACCTATCTATCGGTGATTTCGCTAATGTCAAGTATCGAATAACAGCAGATACAAAACAATAAATATAAATTCTTCGAAATAAAAAGTTGTCGCCATGTCCAAAAATAAAACACCAACTCCACTCTGCCTACCATCAAGTGCAGAGGGATTATTCGCCGTGTCGGTATAAAAAAAATTGGTAGAACTAATAATGTACTCTATAGTCTGTACTCAGTTCTATGATACTGCTATAATATCATAAGATTTTTGCACAGTGCTATTGGGTAGAAGTTAAACATAGGCGGTTCCAAGTTCTTATCTATACTAATATTATAAAGCTGAAGAGTTTGTTTGTTTGTTTGTTTGTTTGAACGCGCTAATCTCAGGAACTACTGGTTCGAATTGAAAAATTCTTTTTGTGTTGATAAGACCATTTATCGAGGAAGGCTTTAGGCTATATAACATCACGATGCAACTATTAGGAGCGAAGAAATAATGGAAAATGTGAAAAAAGCGGGGAAAATTATTCATCCTTGAGGGCTTCCATTGCGTGCACTGCGAAAACGGTTCAAGATACCAAAAATATATGTATGAAAGAATTATTCCTCTTGAAATGATCTAAAAAAATGTCCGCGACAGTATATGTGTATCTTTTAAGATTAACTCACTAGAACCGTTTTTATGGTAATCCAATTTGGTCGAAATTAATGCATTATGTATTTGTTAAGAGTTGTATCAACGTCATAGTCATAGAGTGATTCAACGGGAAGGTTTTTATGTACTTTTAGCCCGGAAAAACTTAATAACGCGGGCGAAGCCGTGGGCAAAAGCTAGTAATAAATAAAAGGACTCTCGTATAAGAGAGACAGTGTTACCATTTACCTTATTAGTGGCTCAAAATAATTATGTGTACACGCAAACGGCGTAATTATACTGTTTAGGGAAGATATTACAGGCTAGATAGACACGAATACTGAGAAAAGTGTAAATATCTCTACTCTTATTTCCATTTCTTTATTTATTAAAGTTTTAAGATAAGACAGACTTTTCTAATATATTTATTTAAAGTGACGTATTAGATATTATTTGAATTAATTAAAATTTATTATAATGTGTAAATTTATGTAGGTATACATAATAAACATGAGACGATATTGTGCAAAAATATACACAATCGTGGATTTAGAAAGTCTTTCCCGCGCAAATGACAAAAAACGTACTTTCCATAAATTCTCCGTAAGTGCAGAACTCATTTAGATGCAATCAGTAGACATATTGTATAATCCAGACTTAAGAACTGGTTTTCAAGCATCCTTAACCAAAATCGAACACCTGAGTACAAATTTGTAGGGTAATTGGTGTGCGAGGCAAAAGCGTCCGAATTCATTTTGCTAATTACTATAACCATTGTGATATAGCTTTTTTGCAAAACCAACAAAATAAGGCTTCTTTGGAATTTCTTTTGTTTATAAAGTAATAAACATGTTAGAGACACAATGTTCCAAAATTTTAGGTTGTAAATACATATAATATTAATATGTATTCGTAACGCTATTTTAAATGCCTTTAATACCGTTGACATTGGGTTTTACAAACAGATTTCTTAGTCAACTTCTCTAGAATTCAAAGAAAAAACATCCATTTTCATAAAACTAAAAGCACAAAAATGTACACTGAGTGTATAAATAAAAATATAGGAATTCGAACACAAACTGCACAGTACAAAGTAACACGTAACAAATCAGATCATTTCGATTTTGGAAAGTGTTCGATACTTAAAGTGTTTTTGGTGGCAACTTTCGCTTTACGCGCTCTCCGCGAGCGAATGCTATGGCGCGATCGCGGACACTGAGCGCGCCAATTGAGTAAGTGCTCAATGGCGATTGTGTGATGCCTTGAGGTGGAGGCGTTATCGATATAATACTTATACCGTATATTATAACTTTTAGACGCGGTTACGCCTGCATTGAAGTCTTTTTCCGAGAAAAAAAATAATCTAACTTACTCTCTCAAAAGTTTGGAATGAGACTGATATTATTCTAAGGGAGTAAATATTATGGGCTCTTCGCATTCTTTTATCGGCCAGTATTGAAAAAAGTGCCTAGTTTCTGGTAAATAGACCAAGGAAATATATGTGTTCCATACATAACTACTTTACCGCCACATACCATCCGCCAACAGGACAGGTTTTGGCATATAAAATATTTCCAGATAAAGACTAACAGAGTTTGAATTTTCATACAAAAGACTTGCACCGAATCACCCATATAGGATTAAAATCAAAGATCCTTGCTTAGTAAGTGTTTATATCATTAAAAACATTTTATGGCATAGAGCAGGTATTATCTGCTGGATGTCGATGAATCCGCCAGTCAGGCAAGTAAGTTTACATTTACAGATACAAGGAAGGAAAATAATAAATATAAACATGTTCACAAGTACAAGTCTGCTTCAAAATGGTAATCACGCCACAAATGAGCCGTCTGGACCACCCAGTACCACAATATTATGGATAACGAGCTTCCCGTTGAGTTATGTATTGTGAATAAGTTATTCAGAGACCGAAATACTGTTCTCCTTTTTCTTATCCGGGAGCGTATGCATTATCCTTCTGGTACGTTTCTTGTGAGCGGTGGAGTTTAACATGATGTGATTATTTTTTCCATTGCTATACAAATTGTTTATTGTGAATTATACAATGAATTATGACTGCGACTTCGCATACGTGGACTTAGACAAATATTTTTGAGTTATATTACATACTAGTACAGTAGTAGTGCTCGCGGCTCCGCCCGCGTGAAAAAGTTTTTGCAGGACAAAAATATTTTCTCGGGATAAAAAGTAGCCTATAGCACTCAGGAGTTACGTAGCTTCCTATTAGTAAAATAATTTTCAAAATCGGTTCAGTAGTTCCTGGGATTAGCGCGTTCAAAGAAACAAACAAACAAACTCTTCAGCTTTATAATATTAGTATAGATAATACTAGCTTTTGCCCGCGGCTTCGCCGGCCTTAATAAGTTTTTCCGGACTAAAAGTACATAAAAACCTTTCCGTTGAATCAATCTATCCATAAAAAAAACGCATCAAAATCCGTTGCGTAGTTTTAAAGATCTAAGCATACATGGGGACAGACAGATGGGAAGCGACTTTGTTTTATACTATAAAGTGATTTGACTTACTCCGATGTCCGATTTTAATAAAACAAAGCCTATATTTTACTCCCAGTGTGAACTACATGAAAATCCGTTCTGTAGTTTCGGAGATGTGCACTAAAAAATAGACAAACAGAAAATCCCTTGGTTTCTATTACACATCCTGTGTCACTCCCTTTTTATTACTTTTCTTTCATAGTACAGACATACGGGTTTAGGTATGTTAGCTACATAAAATAAGATAAATTCCTTCTTAATTTAGTGTATAGACGTATGGTGCTGATTTAAGTTATTCATAGGTGGAGGTTTATTGTCAGCAATTTGTTTACAATATAATGTTCCCTATCGTATAATTAGTCTGTAAGTCTTCCTAAAACTAAAACTAAATAAATAAATAAATTATATTATGTAAAGAATACATATGTACATTATTTGCTTATAAGAATACCTTACTAATTAAAAATGACTAGACCTATAGAATCACTTAAAATATGAATGTAAAGAGGAATGTGGTGTCCATCGACAACTGCCAGAATGGCCGTCTGCCTTAAAAATTGTACGTTCATTGCATTATTCTATTTGAGTTACACAAAGGCCGCGGTAATTAGATACAGCCCCTACAAAACACGATCATCGATCAGCTTATCGTAACTTTATCGACTCAACACAGTATTCACATCACTAAACGATCTAAACACTTTGGATCACTTGAAGGAGTTCGATCATTATTAAATACTTTTATGTAACGTAATATAATCTCTATTTCGTTAAGCATACGGTGCCAATTCAATTATAATGGTTGTTCAGAACATTATCTATTTCCACGGTCTAATATAGACGCTATTTCTTTAGAAGTTAAGTCTAATTTTGATTTACCGAGAGCAGAATTTGATTGACTAACAGGCCAGTTTAATCGCTACTTAGTCACATAGTACTTACATCCTGAGGCATGATTCTCTATGACATTGTTAACTCGTAACGCGGCCGCGTCACGTTCACTTCGTGTAATGTGCGTAAAATGGTATTCTGTATGCCAATTTCCATAGTGATAAACGCGACGAGTTACGTTACGCGCTTGTTACGAACGGTGAAAATAACGCGTGTCATAGAGAATAAGGGGGCTGATATGACTTGTATAAGGTAGTGGGTTCAAAATTATCTGTAGTGAATAATCGTATGATGATGCTTGCGTAAGAAAGAATTGGACAGATGGGAATTAGACAATCTACTATTCCCTTATCAAATTAATCAATAAGTGGATGCGCTAAAAGCCGACAATGTTATTTCATGAGACATTTTTTACATGCTTTTATTGCATAATACAAAGAGATAGCCTTAAATGGGAATTAACTCTAAGACCGTAGGGAGTAGGGACCATTCGTCTAGGTCCAAAAGGTGGCAATTTTTTTTTATTGCATTAAATGACGAGACGAGCATGCCGTTCGCCTGATGGTAAGCGATACGACCACCCATAAACAGTATCAACACCATCCAGCACGTTGAGTTACAAAGTATTGTGTGGCATTCAACTTCGCTCGACATCCTGAGACATAGGATGAAGCCCGCTTATATATATAGATGTATAGAAAACCCCTATATATATGGACACCGGTGTCCGTCGCGGGGCTTGAGGAGTCGAGTCACACTATGTCCAGTAGTTGCACTGGCTACAATGTCCTTCAAACCGAAACACAACATTGCATGCACACTGCTGCTTGGGGGTAGAAATAGACATTGCATTGGTACCCATCCAGACGGACTCTTACATTGAGAGACCCACCACCAGTATCAAAAACTACTTTTCAATGGGGTCAAAAGGGGCCCAACTCAGTGTAGAATATAATGTCATTGAATAAAATACTGATATGAGCGGGGAGGTTCCTGGGGAGTGACTCACTGGCACGACAATTATGTAATAGTTTTATACACACTCTTTATTTGAATGTTCCTTTTTTACCATTTTATATATACTAAAAAAACAAATATTAATAAGTACACATAAAGCGTCCCAGTATACGACATAAAACGTGCAGTTATATAATCGTATATAGGAATCACATTATTTTCTTAATCAATATCCTATCAATTTATCCTACACAGGGATCCACTAATCAGTTTAAAAGGTAACCGATATTCTCAACAACTTTCAATTTGGTTAAACCGTTTACGGGTTAACCCTTATACCATCAAAGGTTAATCGTTCAATATTGCTGATTAATCCAAATTAATAATAGAAGAGTAAACCGCCAAAATCGACCTTATATAGGAATTAGATCGTAAACCGGTTAAGACTTATCATAGGGTTATTAACCTAAGCCGAAAAAATAACCGATTATGGTAACATTTTCTGTTCGTGAAGCTACATTCTTCATCTTCTTTTAAAAATGGCTCCACCGTTTCATTGATTTTGCCAATGTCAAACGGGTAGATGTTAAAGTAATAACATAACTTTTTTAGAATAACTTTCGACCCGAAGTGAAATGAAAAATGGGTGTAAAACACGATAGCAAAAAAGAGCAATATAATTAAAACATTTGACATTAGTGATGGTGAATACCAACCAGTTTAGAACCAAGCATAGGTGACAGGAGCGTACAGTATAGACAACAAAACAAGTATAACATGTATAGGTTGGAACTATGGAGAGAGGTAAGGAACACAAAAACGAAGAATAGCAAAGAGCACAAGCAGTGGCCACAAAATACTCAATTCATACATAAGAAATCGTAATTTTTTTTCCGATACGTTTCTTTTGAGGTAAATGTCAGCTTATTGAGAATTACCCCTCAAGAAATTAGCCCTTTC
This sequence comes from Lapara coniferarum, assembly GCA_949316025.1. Taxonomy (NCBI): domain Eukaryota; kingdom Metazoa; phylum Arthropoda; class Insecta; order Lepidoptera; family Sphingidae; genus Lapara; species Lapara coniferarum. The sequence continues at coordinate 24,878,781 of OX438931.1, read as the reverse complement.
TTGGCTCGTTATTCGCTAATTAGTCAATGATTCAAAAAATCAAAATCAATCGCCTTTCGTTTTTGTTTGCCTAAAATGACCGTCACGTATTTTTGCTGTGAGATTTTAAACAGGGGCTTTTAATAACTATTGTAAAGACTTATCAAAAGAACAACTTGCAGTTGACTCGTCAAGCCCCGCTACGGACGCCGGCGTCCGAGTATATAGGGTTTCCCCATACATCTATTGTATATAAGCAGGGTTTGATGGGTTAAATTATGAAATGATTTTAATACAATTCGTGTAATAATTATGCAAACGTATGTATTATATTTAATGATTTTATTCTTATGAAATATTGAGTACAAAGATAGTTAAAATAAAATTTAGCACTCACCGTAGCTCTTTCTCCAGCATTTCGGTGCCCTCCGAAGAAAAATCCGCTGAGAAGAAAAGAGGAATTAATATATTATAATAATTTCAATCCTGCATTATAATAATATATTCATTATTGAGTGACAATTGTACTGTTAAACAATCTAGAGTTGGTTTAGTATCACCACATCGTCTATTTCTACTGACAAACACCAGTATACACTATACATATTATACTGTTCTATTCCAGATACAATGGAGCATTATGAGACTTAACTAATGAAGTGCGCAGTGCCCGTGCAGTATATATATAAAAGTTCTGTTTCTTTTTGCGTTCAAAGATAGTTGTTGCGCTTACTCGAGTACACTACCTACTCATCTCGTGATTCAAAAAGTAAGGTGTTTGGTCCGTTATCCCGCAAATATTTGGTCGAGCTAGCCCAGAGCTCACACGCATAGGTAACGCGTTCCCAACAATCCCACACAACAGAATGATGTCAGCACAAATTACTTTACACCGGATTCGAATTATGTATCTCCTTACCGATTCATTCATTGACACATCCTCCAACACAAAGTGATTAGAAATTTGTAATTTTAGAAAGGGTGGACTTGGTAATACTCATTTTATTTATAAGACCATGAGCATACTCACGCTTTTTATCCCCGAAGGGGTAAGCAGACGCAATTAGAGCTCCTACTTTCCGCCGTGCGTATACCGTCCCATGATGTGATAGGGAGCGGGCCTACCGCCATATCGAGTACAAATTCTAGACTCCGGACTGATACTGAATAGAAAAATCCAATATCATTTTGCCCGTCCCGGGGATCGAACCCGCTCAGCATTGCAGTCGTACCATAATACAGCTAAGTCACCGAGGCATTATTTTTTTATAATAGTTATCTGGAAATTCAACTCCAACGATGGTAAGTATGGTTTTTCAGAAGCCACAGACGCACATTTACAGCAACACCAGCAAATAGGATGGCGCTGCACCGTACTCTGAGACGTCAATTCCAACGTACAAATAACATATTCATGTTGAATCTCGAAATGCCAAACTACAGTGCCTACTGTCCTACAATCAGACCAGTGTTCGTACGTAGCGACGGACAAGGTTGTGATTGAAACAATAAATAATAAAAATTCTTACTCACTGTCCTGAAAAAGCAACGTTTCTGTTTTAAGATGTGCTCTGAAAATTCATCTGACACAACAGTGGTCTCGTGTTTAATCATCAGTTATCACAAAGCATTTCAAATAGATAACAATCGCTATAAAATTAACCTCATTTCAGTGCGATATAGATATGAACTTGGATACTGAACTGGGGCCTTATTGTCTATGACAGTGAAAATTCGTAACAAGGATGAGCTACGTTATGTTCGTGAAATTAGCGTGGAATGATATTCTATAATATGCCAATTTCAAATTACACAAACGCGATGAGGTGTTGAAGAGTTTGGTATGAACTTTCAAAATAACATGTGGCATAGGGACAGTGGTGGCCTTAGCTAACAGTGGAGGCCTTTTTTATGCCCTTTGTCGGTGGTGGGCTCAGCCGGCGCCAGCCCCGGCCATAAAAAAGCCCCCGATTACAATAACTTTAGTATGTAAGATGCTTAAATCTTAGTTCACCATTCTCTGTTGGTTACGTTAACAGACCGTCGTAATGGACAGTAAGGTTTTTGTGTGTCCCAAGACCCATCATAGTCTAACGGGTGCTTATCTTCCTTAACTATGCGTTCTTTCATGGGACGCGCAATACTTTAACATTCGCGTTAATTTTAACGCCCGATTAACTAACGCACATTAAATAAGAAATTGGTGATGTTGAATTGAAGATGCGTTTATTTAAACAGGGTAGTAATGCAAAAAGAAAACCTATTAAGAAAGTTCTTCAGTTTGAGGTGTTAGGCCCACGGACGATAGCCTGATGTCCCTCTGTCAAAGCCGCCCCTGCATAGGAAATCAGCGCCCTATGCGAGTTTTTTTAGGGCGGGTTGCGAATTGTGACACTGTTCTTTATTTCGGTCTAATTTGAGTTCTGCGCAACGCCCGTGAAGCATGTTACAGGAAATTTTTAGAATATTTTATACAACCAAATGCCAGCATGGTGTCATTCACATCTGGAAAATCCAGTCCCGGACAAATCGTTAGTAATACGCTCACAGTGTTGCCGATGTAGCGTTCGAACCCTGGTCTTTCGACCGCTCATTTCAAAGCCCATATATTATGTTACTAAGTGCTACTAGATTAAGGAGGCAAGTAGCACCAAGTACACAATTTAAATGCCGTATTTCCATTGCTCATTTTTACAATCAGGTGCATCCAATAAGTTTAATGCCTCAATAAGAACACACTAAAAAATATATCTAAAGTAAAAAAAAATCCATAAACTCACTTGTGGCCATGACGTGACAGCATGTACCTCTGTAGTTTCATCAAACAGACAAATTGATAATTTTTTACAACATATTTGAACATTTTATGGCCATTATCCTTTGGAACCTGCAACAGAAACATGATTAGATATTGTATCTGCATTGTTTATTGTTTTAATTATAATGTGGTAATAAGTTGGTGGTTGTGAATATTTTAATCCCAAGGACAATTTTTTTTTATTGCATTGAATGATGAGCATGACATTCTCCTGATGGAAACTGATACAACCACCCATAAACAGTAGCAATACCATCCAGCACCTTGAGTTACAAAGTACTGTGTGGCATTCCATTGCGCTAGTCATCCCGAGACTTAAGATGCTAAGTCTCTTTATGTGCAGTAGTTACACTGGCTACAATATCCTTCACACCGAAACACAACAGTGCATGCACACTGCTGCTTGATGGTAGAAATAGACATTATGGGGGTAGCCACCCGGATGGACCTACCGCCAGTATAATACAATGTTGTAGAACCATGACACAATGCATCAATAGAGTTATTACTTATTTTATTTGAAATTTCCAGGTGCAGGTACTCTCTAATAGAAAAATTATACATAACATGTATCCTAGTGAGGAATCAATATGAAATTTGTATTATGTCAAAATTATATGTGATTTATTTTAAAGACTAGCTTTTACTTGCAGCTCCGCCCGAGTGAAAAAGGTTTTCCAGGATAAAAGTTTCACTTTATAATAGCCTGTGTCCTTTGTAGGGTCTCAAACTATCACTATACCAATTTTTTTTGAAACCCATGCAGTAGTCTCGGAAATGTGCAGTAACAAACAAACAGAAAACAGACAGATATACGAAATGAATGTAAAAATTGGTGATTTGTTTTCCACTACACTTCTTTAATCACACCTTACTTTTTATCACTTTTCTTTCAATGTACAGACACATTGGGATCTACTATGATTATAGTATCTACATAGATTACTATTAATAAAATTAAATGTACTGAATCGTAAAAGTGTTATGTTAAATATGATCAAGAGATTTGGCAGCCATGTGCTTATTTAAATGCAATTAGACAATATAGATGATTTTTTTTTTATTTATCTAGAGATCTTTGTATGTATTATCTATTTATGTGTTTTCTGAATTATGAAAGGAGTGTGTTGTTTGCCTGTTTCTCAATGCCTGCAATAGACAGTAGCATTTATAACTATGACTCAGAAAGTATATGGTGCACAAAAGGTTTTTTATATTTTTTTTATTTGTAGAATATTACAGACAGACTCTATTCTAACTGAAATCATCTCACATTTATAAAATATACGTCTTAGCGGTGCAACTACTCATTGAAATATAAGCACAATTATTGTACTATGAATAATAACATGTTCTTTTTATAAGGTTCTTGTAGTAAATATCACTATGAAAGTTGAAAAAAAAAACATAATGCATGTCCTTTAAACTGCCTCCACCCACATATTATAAAGTTACAAGCCTGTCCATAAAAGACACCATGCTTGCTTATTAGACGCTTAATTTAGCATCTATACAATAAACAGATGGTTATATGGCTGGAAACACACTTACATTAGTTCGAGGAGTGTTTGGCAAAGCCGTTGACCTTTATTCAGGACAACTAAACGTGTAAACTATTGAAGAAGCGCGATAAGTCCAAACAACACACTGGCACTCAACTTTCACTGTTTATATCCAAAAATGTATATGTCTCGTACTATTGGAAACTTATACCAACAAAAAACAGACATTAAATACCACTTTTTAAAGATTTTATGTATTTTTATGTACCTTTATTTATCAAATACAATTTTGTTACACAATTTATTTTCGATTTCTATGAGAACAAGGGAAAAATCACTTTTCATTTGGAACGTCAATGTCATCGTGACATTTGATGATTCGTTCTGAAATAAATAAGGAGGTCGTGTTTTGTTTTTCGACATGGCGACTACTTTTTATTTCTAAGAATTTATATTTATTGTTTTATATCTGCTATTATTACTTGACATTGGCGAAATCACCGATATATAATCGGTGGAAGCCAAGAATGTTATACCCATATGGATTTTTCATTCCGTTCCACAAACTGAAGAATAAAATGTGACGTCACAACTGTCTGCTGTCTCTCTCTTTAGAGTGACAAAGGTTTATTTTCAAAACCAGGACGTAACATAATTAACTGTCCATAATAATATGATATGATATAATATGGCTGCCTCGGTGGCGTAGTTGTATTATGGTACGACTGCAATGCTGAGATCTCGGGTTCGATCCCCGGGTTAGTCGGGTCGGGCAAAGTGATTATTTTCCATTCAGTATCAGCTCGGAGTCTGGAATTTGTACACGATAAGGCGATAGGCTCGCCCCCTATCACAGCATGGAACGGAATAACGGCAAAAAGTGGGTGCACTAATTGCGCCTCTGTCTACCCGGGGGATGAGAGGCGTGAGTGTGTGAGTGTGTAATAATATGATATCGCACCATAATATTTATTTTTATCTCTATAAAGTAATGCGGTTTAAATTAATTATGAAAACCAACTACAGCGGCTAGTAATAGTTGATATTTAAAAAATATAATTTGAGTTAGAAAGTTTATTCCAAACAAAATTGGCATATTTACATACTTTTGGTATGTGTCTTTTGGTTGTCTTTTGGTTTTTGGTATGTGTAGTTCGGAACTACTAGTTCCACTTACATAAAAAAATACCTCACCACGCGGTGGTGAATTCAGTGGCGGCCTTGGAGGAGGGGGGCGAACCAGGCAACCGCCTGGGGCCTCGCAGTTACAGGGGCATCTTGCAGCTCCTTGGGGGCCCGTTTTTTGGCACCTTACTTACAAAGCTGTTAAAAAAAATTATTTGCTTCGCACGGGGCCTCGCGTGCTTTTTTTTTGCTCGGCACACAGCCTCACATTGTATATGTTTTACTTTCCCCCGCGACTGGATATATTCACGTTGTTTGCCGGCCTTTATAACCAAATATGGAGACTGTAAGGTTAGACAGAAAAACATTGGGATATTTAAAAATTAAAACTACAGTTATTGTTGAATTTAAATATAATAAAAAAAAATAAAAAACATACTCATAAAAGTAAACAATCATACATAAAAAAATAATACACATTTAGGAAGTTAATAACCTAATTTTCAGTAAGTAATTTTGAAATATTACGAATATCTATTTTATCTATCTAAATATCTATTTTTTACAATTTTTTCGAGTATTCTGCGAACTTTTTCCCGTAATTATCCATAATAATACATATTGTGTTTTAGAGATATTCTACTATGAGTTGTGTAATTCATGGTTGCAGAATTATTTGCAATCCAACATCTAGTGTGAAATTCCATAGGTAAGTTGATTGTAAACAAAGTTGTGTAGATATTTATAGCAAAAGTAATAAACACGTGGATGTTTTACAAATTACAATACTAAATAAATTCTTGTTTGAGAGCCATGGAATCAAAAATTAACGCTACATTCTGCGGGTGAGGTTTCGTCCTTAAATTTATTTTTAATATTCTAAAACTTCTGTGAAGAAGCCAACAAAACAATTAAAGATTGCTAAAGATCACCATAATGTGCTCTCTTTCGGCAAATATATCTTTGAATTTATAAAACAAAAATGTTTTCGGCGACTAAAAGTGTAATGTTAAAGCAAAAGTCTTTATGTTATCACTATATGTAATTTTTCTTTTAAAAAAATCTCAAATATTAGCAAAATTTCACTGCAAAATATTTTCAATTTCAGACTGTATAATCATGAACAACTTTAATAAGAAATAACTTGTAATTAATTTTCTTCTTTTATCTCTTCATCTTCTGCTGCAATACTTTCTTTTATTTCTTTAAACTTATTTCACTGGATGTCTTCACATTAACTGATATATTGAAATCTTTCAAGTCTTGACGTTTCAATGGTGGTTCATATTCATTTCGCTGACATGTAACGTAAAAAGTAAATATCAATCAATAATAATATATTTAAGTACCTATACATGTTAGACATAGGCAGAGGTGCCATTTAGTACACTCAGATATCACCCAATGTACCGCCGTTATAAAATTTGGTGGGTCGCAAGCTTAATGCCCTATCCTACTAATCTTATTATATTATAAAGGCGAAAGTTTGTAAGAATGTCTGGATGTATGGATGTTTTTTTCATGCAAAAACTACTGAACGGATTTCGATGAAATATGGCACACGGGTAGATCATGTCCTGGATTAGCACATAGGCTACTTTTCATCCCAGTAAAATATAAACAGTGACTTTTATCCCGGAAAAACACATTCACGCGGGCGGAGCCGCAGGCAAAAGCTAGTAAATAATAAAGTCTAAGTGGATCATAATTATACCAGTGAAATGATAAAAAATAATATACTTACAGCATGAGTTTCTGGTAATAAATAATTATTTTTGACATCTACTGCCATATTCCGAGATGTAGAAGACACATTATCACATTCAGAATCATAATCTTCTGTCTTTAAATGTTGACTAGTAATTCTTGCAGACATCAAATTGACCTTTTAAGATATTTATATTTAACCACGTTTTCGCTTATCTAGATCTTTAAGAAATCTGTAAAGAGAAATACAAACTCGATTTTATTTTAAATAAAAGTTTCAATAAATCAATGCTGGATACACTGAGAACTCGATTGTAACTGTTGATCCTCAGTTTTTATTTACGATGATTATTTAAAGATTAATAAGCTTTATAATATTCATTAGTAAGGCGGCTAGTATTACAAATACTCTAGCACCATTGTCAAACCGGTCCACCAAAGCTTACACCATGGTCACCCTAGCCTCTTGTTTATATACACTATTTACAATACAAAAAATCACATTTAACATTACGTTAATATGAAAAAAGTAGTCATATATAAAGCAAATCACATTAAGCGATATTTGTCTACAGTTCATTTATAAAATATCCACGTATTTTATTACATTTCGTATAAATATTGATAAAATTATAATATTTACACAATATTGATTACAATGAACTTACCTGTAGAATTTCACATTAAATGATGGATGCCAAATATTTCTGCAACCATGAACTACACAATTCACATTAAAATATCACTAAAACACACTTATTATTATAGATAATTACAGAGAAAATTTCGAAGTGAACATTTATTTGACAACTATATTGACATCGAACTTAACGTTTTATAACAGTGTTGCCGAAATATGTATTCGCAATTACCAATTAAATGAGGAAATTTTGTTTAACTAAAATGTTAATAAGGATAAAAAACCTTAAGGATATCTTATTCAACAAGAATAATTCTGAAATGAAAATAGTACTTATATCATTATATAAGATATGTTGGAAATATTTATATATAAATGATTGAGACGACAATAACGGTATTGATATTTTTTTATGGGTGGGGAAATAATCCGTAAGCTTTGGCAACATAGGTTAAAGAGTGAGTGAGATAGAAGACAAAACAAAAGGTAATTTTTTTGTCTTCAAAAAAATGTGTGTACTGCGGTCTCCAGTAGTTATATTATAAACTTCTTGGTGGAAGCCATAATTTAAAAGAAGAAGAAATAAATAAATTCCCATAGTTTATGATTCCCCCATTTATCTACTTTTCTATTATTCACTTAAACGGCAATTTAACAATGATTAATCAGTTTTTTTGTATATAGTAAGTGAACCTGTGGAGTTAGAATGTGAAAAAAACACGATGCGTCTCCGCTTCGTTTTATTGTGATTGGTTGAGAGACTGATGTATCGCTCTCTCGATCAATCACAAACATCAAAATACCTCAGAATAATAACTAAAGCCAGTTATTATTCTGAGCAAAATCTCAGAATAATATTGCTTTAGTTATTATTCTGAGCAAAATACCGATAGTATCTGCTATTATTACTTGACATTGGCGAAATCACAGATAGATTATAATTGTTGGAAGCCACAATTTGAAAGACGAAGAAGAAAATACCGATACGTCAGTCTCTCAACCAATCACAGTACCTATCGCTTACCAACAAGCGAAGGGCATGCTCGCATGCTCGCCTCAATAAAAAAAAATTGAGGGTTTTAGGTAGGTTCAATTATGTACTTGAACGCTTTCCGTAGTATTATAATGCTCTTTGTTAAACGCCCAGATCTTAACAATGCATGAGCTGTTGCAGCCTGATTGGTAAATATGGATAAATTGATTTGAACCATTGGGCAATTTTAAAAAGGCAACCAAATGAAAAAAATAAGATGAGGTTGAGTGAGTGAACATAATGGAGATTTATTCGCCATCTGGTGAATCCAGCAGTGAGCAAACATACATTCTGGTTTCAGGTCAAGAAGGTGTAATAAAAATAGTGTAGGATGTATATTAATATTTATTTATGCTTTATCCTTAACTCGCTATATTGAAATAATAGGATTATTTTCGTTATGTCTTTTCGCTATTTTAATTTCACTAAATACTTTGAGTCAAAAATAAATATTTGAATTTTACGTCAAGTTGAAAATTATTTAGTTGTAATCACTATTTAGTTGCATAAAAAATACCGCTATATCACATTTATCTACTTAACAATCTATCTTCTTCTATCATCTTCTGTACTTCTTCCCGCAAACTCTTCGCTTCCGCTTGCCTTTCTTCTAAACTTCTTGCAGGCTTCGCTGGATGTCCTGATTTGAACCTGCAAATATTAATTTTGCAACAAACTTAATAATATCAAAATTTCGAAAAAACGCTAAGAAGGCTAGTCATCATATTTTCGCATATAATACAATCATTTATCTCGGCACGAAAATCGAACCCGCATGTGAGGAAATCTTTCGCTAACTGCGATTATTGGTTCATAAGTACTTACTGGTCGTGTTTCGCTAATTCGAGATATATCAAATCATTTTCAATGAAGTCTCCCTTTTTTCTCGGCATTATGTGACAATGGAGGTGCTGCAACAAAAGAAAATACATTATAAGACCGTGTTCACATACCCGAAAGGGTGAGCAGCGTTGTAACAAAACAAGCCCCAACTATTTTATAAGGTCCGAAATCCAAGATATTGCTCTCGCACGCCGATATCTCCACACTAAGACGCTAGGTGGCGGTGTAAGAGTATCGAGACACGGCACTAGGTGGCGTTATTTAGTAGCGCCAACAAATAAAACTTTCAGACTTTTTGCTAATTAAATATCGATCATATTTGGCGTACACAAATTTAATACTATGTCACCCATGTAATAGGAAGGGATCTTGCAATTTATCGTGAACAATTCCAGACTTCTATAGATTATAATAATTCTAGACTCCTGCCAGTAAGTACCTGCACTGTCTGTCCTGCGTCCGGTCCATCTTGTATCGTTATCGTACAGGATTCTGTGTTGTGCACTTTTTCCATTAGCTGAAATAAAATAATTACATTTTGTTACCGGCTTGAAGGACCAAATTATTAGTTTTATTCAAATATACGAATCCACGAAACACCAGTCAGATTACTGCATGGCATGAACATATTATCTACTAATAGTTGCACTATACATATATCCTGCTCGAAGGATCCATTATAATTCTATATCTTTAAATAATGAAGCACCAAGCGGTGTCCTAATTCAACCATGCTTTGCATTAGGCGTACTCTTCTCGTCTGTAAAAAATAATGTTACCTTTTGCACCAGCCTTATAGTTTTGTAGAAATCATCAGCTTCCTTATCAGTTAGGTCCTTGTTCCTCACGGCCATTCTTATTGGAGCTACTAGCACGTGACCGGAGGTAACGCATCTGAAAATAGTGCAATAGGTATGTAGGTCTCAAACAAAACAAACAAAAACACAATGAATTTGACATGAAAGGTAATAATATAAATATTGAAAATAAAATTGATAAAACTTTAAAAACTAAATAATTAAAGAAGAATCTATTAGATAAAAATAAAGTTACACTCTGAAATTACATATAGTATTTTTAAGTGATGATACACATAATATAATCCATACATATATTTATTATTTCGAAGTACATAATATGCTGTGTTTTGTTCTAATATACAGTCACCAGCATAAGCAGCTGAACAAATTAAAAATTTCAAATTGCCTACATACTTTTGTGCTCTTACTAATATTTTTTTTCTCTTCACAAAAATAAAATAAAAGAGATATACTTTACTTCAAAGAAGAAACAAATTATTTCAGTTTAACTTAATGCGTATATAGGCGATTTGAAATTTTGATTTTGTTCAGATACTAATGCTGCTGACTGTACATGTCCAATAAAGTATTATAAATATAAACACATACCATATTTCCGAAACTCACCTTAAATTCACAAAAGCGTAGCTCAATTTCGATTTATAAAACACACAGCTCTCTGGAATCTTGACATGCCCGAAGACATTAGACGGACCGCTTTCGGGTATGAGGGGGGGCGTTTCTGGCACCACTCTACCTTCTGAATGCTGCGGGAGGAGGCTCTTCCTTACCGAGAGGGCGTACAGCGAGTAGATGTCACTCCTGGAAAATAATTAAAATCATGAATTTTATTAGGATTTGAACCCGCGACCTCCAGTCCTCAAATCCTGCTTTCGACTGTTTCTTTTTCAATGTTTCCATAAAAATATAAAACATTATCCAGGCTCTACATGGCCCTTAACATGTATAAAAATCATAATATAGGATCATGAATTTTGTTTTTTGAACTGCCTCAGTGGCGTAGTTGTATTGCGGTACGACTGCAATGCTGAGGTCTCGGGTTCTCCCGGAGAAAAAGCATTACCTTCTATGTTGAAACACAGGCATACTCCGTCTGACGTCCACCAGCTTCTTGGGCGAAATCTCAGCAACTTGGTAGCAGGGGGCTGACTCCCCACAATCCGCTAGTACTTCGCCCCACGGGTCCACGCACAGCGCGTGCCCGTACGACCGGCGCTTGGGGTTGTGCTGGCCAACCTGAGCCGCTGCGATCACGTAACATTGGTTCTCTATCGCTCTTGATCTGAGGAAAAAAAGTTTCTTTTTTGTAGGAAAAAGTGTGCACTGTCCTACCTATGCCGCCCCATTTAAATGGAAAAATTTGCTGGCAGGCGTGTTCTCGTCTTATAGATGCTGTCAAACCACTTGACCCAGTAGGCTAGGCCTAAGCGGAGTGCGGAAGGCGAAAGTTACTAGTTGGTTTAGAATATGACAAAAAGACACGACCCGACACAGTTTAGTTTTATCGGGATTGGTTGAGAGACTAACATTGCCGTCGTAATAAAGAATGCATTAATCGCCATTTTTTTTTTTTTTTTTAGTAAAACGGCATCATAAGACATGTACTTAATCATTGGGTTAAAAAATTTTTTTTTAGAGATACGAATAGATTTGATTTGTAAATGAGTAGAAATAAAAAAAAATCAACCGCATTTTTCTCGAGACCGCCATTTTGCAAGTACTGCATTTAGAATTACAAGGGTAGAACTCGTGACGGACGTTTTGGTCTTTCGATCAAAAATCACAAACATCAAAATTTAACGACACCGTATTATGAGCGGCGGTTTTGTCTCATTTTAAGCCCACTGATCTACTAATCGTTCGGTCGATACGCCGGGGCCACGCAGACATCTGCAAGCGATGGGTCAAGTTGTTTTGCGATAGCCATAAAAAACATTAAGTCCTTTCGCCGAGTGTGAAGAAGCTATTAGACAGGCTAAGAAATGGTCATCAAGAAAATGTATATCGCTAGTCGTTATCATACTTAGATTGACGGCAGTTACCATCAAATGCAGTCCATTCGCCTTGCAGTGGCAAGAAACGGCAAATCATAAGTTTTTTAAAAAGAAATAAATTAACACCATCTCTCTCTATTCATACTTGATATTGATCTTCAAAAACTATTTTATTTTATTCGGAAAACAAACAGTATTATTTCTAAAGATAAATAAACAGTATTATAGTTGTCTAGTAACCATTTACAAGTTTTCGCATATTAAAATTAATCCAGGTATATTTGTTACCATCATTTATATACCTGAGTAATACGTGCCAGTGCGCCTCGCCCGTAGTCTGAGTGAACGCCGAAGGGAACGTGAGTATTTCGGCGCGTATGATGCTCAGCGCGGCGCTCAGCTCCGGGAACCGCATGTCGTAGCAGATAGACATACCTGCACAAGATCGGATTATCAAATAATGCCATCAGAAAAATGAAATGAAAATCCTCCTAGCCAGTATCGGCCACGGCGGCCAATCTCAACGGAGATCAGCCAGGTACGCGGGAGATATTATAGTGCACAAGTGTGTGCGCAATACACAGGTGCACTCGCTATTCCTTCACTCTCATAGTCCGATGAGACGGCAATCCGACATGACCGGAGAGAGATCAGGCGCAGGACCAACGGCTTTACGTGCGCCCCGAGGCACGGGGGTATCACCGCCAACTTCCTGACTCCGTGCTGCAACTGAGTAATTTTTTTAAGAGAATGCCATCTATATTAATAAAGAAATAGAACATGTGCATGTAGCCTTCGTAGTACATAATTATTGCCTTAAGATAAGTCTTGTGTCTGAGTCTAAGAGTATTTCTCCAATGGAGACGATATGGCAATAATATGCAAACAATTTTTTCTGTCAATCCTGACGGGGGGCGAGGTAGACACGGATAGCACACATTTAACAAAAAAACTACACGTGCAGGGCTGAATATAAGGTCGCTAATTACACAATAACACGGCAAAAATCACAATTTCTGTGAAGCACCGCTTAATGTCATCATCGTAGAATGTACTGACAGCGATCGCAAGTCACATAGGTTTTAATAAAAGTTTATAACCAGCTGCGCATTTATGACCAACGAAGGGTTCGCCTGGTCATCCCATCTCCTTGTTAAATGCTCTAAGGTCTGAGTTTATATTTCATATCCACCAAACCTCGACAAAAATTGAATTTGAACATACAAGCATAATAACAAACATCCAAACATACAAGCATACATCTCAGTGCGGCAATCGAGCATTCTGCTATGTCGCCAGCCTCACTATAGATGCTATATAAAGGATCAAATTGTCAAAATTAACTACTGCCATACCATACCATACCAGCTCTGTATTATATTCTGCCCACTGCTGAGCACGAGCCTCCTGTACAACTGAAAGGGTTACTACTAAATTCTAGGAAAACCCTAGATAGGTAAATGAGGTCAGTATTTTTAATATCATATGATCTAAAGAATAAAAAAAAGATCTAAAGAATGCTAACAAACTTTTTAATATAACCTACCCACCCTCCCTACAGGTGTCTCCACGGGCGCGACAATATGCCCTCCTGCATGAGAAAAGTCACTCTCCTTTAGTCTCACTCCCTTCTCCGGGATCTCTACATCGAATAGATGTAGTTTCCTGTATGTCTGTACAATATCTCCTTTGTTGTTTATTATCACATGCGTGTTGTACATTTTTGATGGGTCTGATTCATCCTGGAAAAATGGGTAATTTGCAGCTTTGACAGTAATACCTTCAATCAATCCATAATGAAAAAAATCAATTGGTAATTAAACTTAAATGGGAACATTGGGAAAATGTACGATAAACATGTTTCCATAAACTATGGGTTTACTAAATTAATTTAGGCAGTGCATGTTTTCACTTAACATAAAATCCATTCTTTTAGACCGTGGGAAACATTGTCAGCTGATGCCTTTAATTATGTAATAGAAGCTCTCGCCTAAAACCTTCGTTATAAGTTTCAAGGCATCAGCTGATGGTTTTTGCCCCGGCATACAGCCAGCTAACATATATATTTATTCATAGTTGCATATAAGCTATCATCAGGTAAATTTTTAGTTGAGAGAAATCACTGAAATTATTTTTTTTTTTTATGTTTAATCGACCAGCTGACGAATAACGCCCCAAGTTACAGTCAGCTGATTATTTTTTTTCTTCAAGGTATCGGGTTAGCTACAATTTAAAATACTTTTTAGTTGGGAGGAAATTACTGAATATATATTTTTTTTCGACGTGTTTGGGAGGCTACCACCGCTCATGGCCCCACGGAGCCGCAGCTGACGTTCACGAGGCTTTATCATACACTTCTCTGATGCGTCTCACCAATTATCGTTTGAGAGGAACTTGGTCATGGAAATCTGTCACTGGCCCATGGACCTAGAGTAACTAGAACCTCAACTAACTCACCTGGATATAAAAGATTTCCTTGCCCATAAACACCATTACTTAAACCATTAAAGTAGCATGTAACAAGTGTGAATTACCTTCTCATGCACTCCTCCCATAGACAACCAAACATTGTGCTTAGCTGCCAACTGTCTATATTTGCCCATAGTGTTGCCGCCTAGTAAAGGCTCAGCAAAGTTTACAATATCTTCCTTGTTATCACAGATATAATCACAGGCTTCAGGAAAGAAGATCATCTGGAAAATTATAATTTTGTTGTCTCTGTCTAAAAGCTACATACCCTTCAGCCTATTAAAAATCATTGAGGCTCTGTACCCTCGCTGATAAAAAACATATTGTTAAATTTTAATATTAGTATAGACAGGGCCTGTCCAGATTCCATTGAAGCCATATGTAACAACACTCTACTGGAGAACTTATGGATGGACTAGTTGAACCTCCTTTCATGCAATTCGGCATAACAGAGGGGTTTTTTGGATGTCTTAATATAAATAATAAAAACAATCTATGATACCTGCACATTATCTTTCACTGCATCGCTGACTAGCTTCGTCACCACATCAAGATTAGTAGCCTTGTCACCCACCGACGTCATCTGGCACACCGCTATTCGACGCGCCATGTCTACTGACTTACTTAGATGTCTAATTGATTCCAGTTTTGTTAGTTTTCTTAGTAAGCTGTAGGTCCAATACTGAAAATAATATATTGTTAGCTGTCAATTTATTTGTTAGCTATCAATTTATTTATTGAGGGTAGTAACCAAATCCCCACCGACCAAATCCCTATAAAAGGTCTGACAGAGCATTCTGTTGCGAGACGTGCGCGCGTGAACATCAACTTGAGAATTTAGTGTTCTGGTAATATTTTGTGATCTACTCTTTGAAAGTTATTTCTATCAAGTGGAATTTATGGTTTTCGTTAACAATTTAGTATTTGTTAACAATTTTTGATTATTTTTTTAAAGTAAAATTAATTAGAATGCTAACAATATATTTCGAGCGATCTTAAGCACCGACAATAGCTTGAGACAAGTCAATAACAGTAATATCAATCAAAGCATTGAGTTGCTTAAAAATTGTCCACAATTATGACATCAAAATAGAAGATCTTTATTTGATGTTTCGGGTATTATTATCTATATATATAAAATTCTCGTGTCACAGTTTTCGTTGCCATACTCCTCCGAAACGGCTTGACCGATTTTGATGAAATTTTTTGTGCTTATCCGGTATCTATGAGAATCGGCCAACATCTATTTTTCATCCCCCCAAATGTTAAGGGTGGACCACCCCTAAATTTTTTTTTTATTTTTCAGACAAAATTTTTTGTTTTAATTTTTTTATGATACAGCATACAAAAATACCTACAACCCTAAATTTTCACCCCTCTACGATCAACCCTTATTTTTTAATAGCCATTTTAGTTACCTTTTTAGGGCAGGACAACGTCTGTCGGGGCCGCTAGTAATGCTATAAATCATTTTAATTTGTATACAAAGTGCCATATGAAGTAAAAATCATATATTAATTATGGACTTATACTAATAAAATACAACACAAGTACCCACCTTGGAACTCAAAGCATAAAATGATCTACTCATGCTTGCACTGGCAAATATACAGTTGTCTGATAAAACTTATGTAAAACAATGATAAGATAAATGATGTTACACAAGTGGCATTTAAATGAATGTCACAATCTGTGGTTAATTATCTCGTAGCTATCCCACCCTTATTGGTTATGGCAAAAACTACTTTATGCAGAGAAAGCTTAATTACGCATGGGCAAATTGTTGTAGCATATTTCATTGACTTCATAAAGTTAATAAACTGATAAATCACTTTTACTTTTTCGTAGCTGTTTATATAGTTATTAGACCAAATAAGCAATTAGGGCTGCTGCTCTTCCAGGTTAGATCTAGTGAAGTATTCTCCAATTGTTTTGAATATTCAACCCCTTTACAAGTGAACCTGAACATAATCTGGCCAGCTTCTCAAGACTGTAATAGACCTACACCAGTGATTGAAAATTATGATTTCTAAAATTAGAAATTAAAGTTTCACATAATTATAAAAAATATATTGACACATCGAAATTTACCCTTGATTTTTTGTAACTACTTTAACATTGAATGTGTCAACCCACGCTAAGACAGGTGGTAAATGATGCTCGAAACAATAATTTAATGAAATATTTGTATGAATAAGTACTAGTTTAATGCACAAAATACCGTCGTATTATAGTTTGAACAAAGTTAAATTTCGTATTAGCGAGGAAGATAATGTCCCCAAGTATATTAATTGCGGAAATTTGGCAGCTCCATAGTCAACTGATATACAACTACAGGCCGCTCCAAATGTTTCACCCTTTAAAACCCAGTATACCTACCGGAGGTATATTGTCCTGTCCATTTTTTGTTGTACTTTAAATAGTATACCACTAAGTAGGTCTTTAATGTTTCAATGACATAACAAAGTGAATATCGAAACAAATTTACTTAGGATAATATTATACCTCTGGAATACAGATTTATATTATTGTACGAAAATTTCGTTAGCTCGACCATGAAATCGAATTTAACTTTATAAGTGTACAGTATGCTGGTAAAAATCTGGAGAGTCGAAAATCATAAATAGCCTATATAATAAAGTAATTATAAAAAAAAATATGAAACATAACCTCACTTTTAACTTTTCATGAACTTCTGAAAACTAATAAAAGATTACTTTTAACTTGCCTGCATTATACGTTATTAAATATTATTTTATACAAACGTACTATTTTAATTTAAATAACTCGTTTAAGGGTACTGGATATTATAATAACACAAAACGTCATTGTCAATCAAAGTGACATTTATTTTTGGCAGTAGTAAGGAAATTCTATGCATTCAATATTATATCTACGTGGCTTGACATCAACCTAAGCATCAGCCTAGTATAGATCATCTACAATAATATGGCTCGCTACTCCAAATTTTCAAACGATTAAAAGTGTTTGTGAAAGTATTTACAAAGCCCCACCTAGACTCACAACGCATGTGTGCGTGCTGAGTCGGTCATCAATAAGAAAAATAAATCCATGGATTTGTTGCTAGATGAACGGTGTCACTAAATCAAATCAAATCAAAATATTTTTACTAAAATCGGACTTATATAGAAGCTTCAAATTACCCAAAATATATAAAATTACAGGAAATTGTTGCAAACGTCGTAAATTACCAGGGATCCCCAAACTAGGCGAGGCTTGTATCTTGGGAAACCAATTGAAGTTACACTAATATCAAAATATCGCGCGGGCCATGTTATCGTAGTTCATCTATAGAACAAATCACTTGTTCTTCACCAGATCAGCGTTACTCAAACTATGATCACAATCACAAGCCACTAGTGGATCGCAAGCGATTTTTAAAAATAGGACAATATGATTATTATCCTACAAGGAGTATTATATACATTGGAAAATTATCCGTTTTAATTGTAGCTACGCCAAGTGTCTGTATTCATGCACATATTAAGCAAGGGCTTAGCTACCGCTGTATCAGCCGTGTCAATAATACGGGGCCCCCGAGCTCTAGAGCCCCCCTTATCCCATATGCCAAACCCAAAAATCGGAGATCTTTTTTGCCCGACATATTAGGCCTTCAGACGTGGGACACCCAGGGCGGCACAAACAAACTGGCCTGTGCTTTGTCTGGGGTTTGAAGGGCCCCAACAATATATTGATATAAGGCCCCACCATGGCAAGCTACGCCACTGATATTAACCGTAGCATCTATAGTAGTCTGTGTATGTATTTAATTACTTATGTGTAACCTAGGTTCATAATTTTGTATACCGCTTTTGACTTTATACTTTGGGTATAAATCATCACCTGAATAAGACTATATCAGATATTGCTAATATTTTTTCATTTTAATGACGAGACGCTATTGTCTATCAGCTTTTTCAGTTATACTAGAATGTTATTATATTCCTACAATAACCCTATGTAAGCCATAAATATAGCCATAATGGTGGATACCTGTTCAGTTTATTGAACCTGCAGTTTTCTTGTATCTTTTTTTTTCAAAATTTCAGCAAGGATTAACAATGCCAGCGAGTCATCGTCCTCAATCGATGCCATCGCAAAAAGAACTGCAGACCGCTCCGGTATACCGGAACGTCCCCATAACGCTACTGACATTCGGTTACCTGCGCACAGCGCAGGAAATTACAAAGTACTTTTGTACATAGGTAGCAGGAAACTCTCCGTTGACAGACCGGTCGACCGTAGCGTGTGTGGCTGCCATTAGTTTCAATAAATATTGATGACTCTGAATAGACTCTGTAACCGAATTGATTGATACTTCTATATCAGCCTTAGAAAAAATAAGATGCGTTCAAAATATGCCGAACGAAATAATTTATAGAAAAAAATTAACGTTGGAATATAAGCAAAAACAAAAAAGATTTAACAAAGAAAAGGCTTAATAACAGAAATTAATGAAGTGGCTATGAAAATCTACTACCAATTAAATTAATTTCATAACATAATTATTGCTTGTAAATGCAAGACTATTTTAATAAATATTGATCTAGTTACACTAAAAAATATTCCGAACGCACCTACGATCTAGAAACGTCGCTGATTGGAACTGTTTACTTGGAACGAAAAAAATAAATAATTTCCAAGAGAGAATATAAGAATAATAAATTTTAATAATCACTTGAATTTATAAACATGTCCGAGGCTAAGGACGTGGAGAAAATAGAGGTAAGTTAATCTTAAATAAAGACTAGAACAATACAGTTGACCGCTTAATGTCTATTTATAATTAGAAATAGGTACTCTTCACATTATTGCCGGTATCTATTATTTGCATTTTCGAAACCAAAACAAAGAAGTTCTAAAAAGGAGCGTTAAATTAACCCGTTTCACAAATTACACACAATTTGGTGGATTCTTTGAACATTGTAGTAGTAAAATTGTTGCTGTGACTACAATTGTTTCTGCAATCAGTCTTTAAAAATGACGAAAACAAAATATTTTGTGTGTATCAGTTGGTGAATGAAATATCACTAAGTCTGCAATTGCTGTCTAATAAAGCTTATTTTATAGCTTTATACAACATTGATTACAATCTCTAATAACCCTTCAAGGAGCATAAATGTATATGCTCTAAAAATATTAAGCAAAATAACTTATACTAACCCTTTCCGTTAGTGACTATATTTGGTGAAATAACTTATTGTATTAGTTCCTCTAGCAATTCTCTTAACAAGTCTCATGGAAATAAAACATATTTTGTTAAATATTTTTACCTGATATGAAAAGTAAAATTTTAATGTACAAAATAATAAGAACTATAAATATAATTCTTTTCTAAAAGTAGGCCATTTTGTAATTCAAAACTTCACTTCATTCACTGTTCAAACTTATCTTGTTTTATGCCTTTTCTCCATACATTATTTCACTACATGCATAATACAGTTCTATTATTAACCCGCCAAACCCTGCTTATATATATAGATTTATGGAAAACCCTATATACCCGGATGCCGGCGTCCGTAGCTGGGCTTTACAAGTCAATACTTTGCAACATAGCTTTTTTTAAGAAATTTGGTTTTCACTATTTTTTAGCCATCAAAGCCCAAAATAAAGCATGACTGGTACCAAACAGAGTCACAGGTGGTGATCACCATCTTACTCAAGAATGCTTCCAGCGATAAGGTTAAAGTGCAGTATGGTGAGAGAAGTGTGAGTATCATTGCTTGTTTATATGGATATCCAATACTTGCAGCTAATGCAAAACTGCCAGACATGAAGGACGCAAATGGCTTAGCAGCTTTCTGAGATTTTTAGAAAGATTTCATAGAGCATGTATCATGTAGAAACAAAATTATCATATACAGAATGACATTTATGGGTAATACAGTTGCTAATGTTACATTTATGGGTCGCATTCTTCACCACAAGATGAATATGGCGGTCCACCCCGGGCGGTTTTTTAGGGGGCAACAAAATGCGTAAAATAAAACCTTTGATAAATCATAACTTGTCCCATGTACTATTGGCTATGGGGCATACTATGCCACTGCTGTTGTAATACATTCTGACATGCAAACCCATAGAAAAGAAGTAAAAGTACCTACACTACTTCTAAATTATTTTCAAATTTAAGTAATCTACTGCATTCTACTATTTCTTCCCAGCTCTCAGTGTCAAGTGCAATACCAAACTCAGACTCGGAATACAGTTTGGAGTTAGAGCTGGCTCATGAGGTAGTTCCATCCATGAGTGTTCATGCCGTCACACCGTCTAAGATCGAAGTGAAGCTGCGGAAAAAGGAAGGGTTGAGGTGGACCCAGTTGGAGGGGGAGGGTGTGGAGACTACAGTCAAGGCTATTCCCCAGGGTATGTAACATTATTGCCTTGTGAAGACTAATGAAATCCTCCTAGCCAATTTCGGCCACGGCGGCCAATCTCAACGGAGATCAGCCAGGTACGCAGGAGATATTATAGTGCACAAGTGTGTGCGCAATACATAGGTGCACTCGCTATTCCTTCACTCTCATAGTCCGGTGAGACGGCAATCCGACATGACCGGGGAGAGATCAGGCGCAGGACCAACGGCTTTACGTGCTTTCCGAGGCACGGGGGTATCACTCCGCCAACTTCCTGACTCCGAGCTGCGACTGAGTAAATTTTAAGATGGAAAAACCCAGTCACAATTTTTTTGGCTCGACCCGGGAATCGAACCCAGGACCTCAGCGCGCAAATCGTACTCGTAATGCGTACGCAATACCACTACGCCACCGAGGCTAATATGCCTGAGTGTATGGAGTGAGTTGTGTGCTTGACACCCCTTACCAGCAACTACATAGTATTTTAAAAATAAAATGACAAAATTTGAAGTTTTGAGTGGCTTGCAACAACTGCTACTTGCGCAAATTTCTCTGGATCACTCCTAGTTGGCAAGGAGTCTGGAAAAGTTGCTCTTTTCCTTGACTTGTAAGTAGTTTTTTTATTATATCAAACCAAACAAGTTTGGTTAAACTCCATTTGCGTGAGGGGTAGCTATCCCATAAATGAATCGATTCGAAAACTAATTTTAGTTATTGGTAATTCACAGGGTGTTCTATAATTTTAGAATTTACTTTATAATTTGAATTTTCTTTACAGCCGTTATTGATGCTTCTGGACCCCAACAGCCACCTAAATTATTCCAAAAAGATTGGGACAAAATAGAAAAGGATTTAAAGAAAATGGTAAGTATTGGTTATCATAATAGTTTCATTTTATATATTTTGGTAGTAGAGAAAATAAAGCCAAACAACTTTAAGCCCCGATAAGTAGATAAGATTATGTACCGCATTACGTTTTTTTGTTATAGGAGGAAGAAGAAAAGCCCGAAGGTGACGCGGCACTCAACGCCCTCTTCCAGAAAATATACGGCGAGGGATCCGACGAGGTGCGACGAGCTATGAACAAGAGCTTTGTACGTACTTAGATCTCTTTACCTTACCCTGCTGGCACAATTTTTATACTTATCATTTGAAAGAAAAAAGAAAGAGGATATTTATTCGTATAATAAGTTGCGACGCTCACATACAAAAAAAATATACATTAGGTGGTTATTAAAATCCCACAATTTGAATTTGACGGTTAAAGTGGACTGTATAAATAGGCGGATTTTGTGCACTCTTAGTGTTCTGTGTATATGCGGAAACAACAGGCAAGGGACGCGGGATAAAAATAAAGGACTTCCTTCGGCGCGGTAACTTGCGTATTCTGGATGCTTCCCAAGATCTCGGTTCTTGCAGTCTTCAGATGTAGTGGTGATGTGATGGCAGGTGGATGGCAAGTGTGTCAAATAGAATTGACATAGATAATTAACCAAGGACAACAGAAATCATTTATGTCATTGGTATATTTTTAGTTTAGTTTTGGTGGCAGCGCGCGTTCCGTACCCAAACTTGACTCTTCAAGCTTGAGTGGATAGATAGGTTAAGGCAAAGGAGTTGCGTTGTTTAGCATAATACAGACAATGCACAGTGCATAATGCCAATATATTATAACAACACCAACCACCATGATAATACCAAAAAGATTCCAGTTCAGCACAAATGCCAGATAAGGTGTACCAGGAACCGTCACCGTGGATAGTTCCCATAACATACCTTACTTTTTCTGGTAAAGAATATTAAAACTATTATTTAATATAGTATTATATATGTACTATTATTATTATATTCACATTTCCATAATCTCTTCAGAGCTCACCATCATTGTCATTGATATCTCTTTCTTCTTCTTCTTTTTAAAAATGGCTCCATCGTTTCATCGGTGATTTCGCCAATGTCAAGTGGGTAGATGTTAAAATAATATCATAACTTTTTTAGAATAACTTTCGACCCGAGGATAACAAAGAAATAATGGTAGCATCGTTCATAGTCAAGCTTTGAATTTGCAATTTTTTATAGTTTCTGTTACTTGATAGCAACGTAATTAGTCTTACATTCTTTTCTTCCACAAAATTTATTGACAGTTATAAATTTTCAATCATAAGTATACGGTTTTTTCATCTCTAGGTGGAATCCGGTGGCACCGTCCTTAGCACGAATTGGGACCAGGTGTCGAAAGAAAAAGTCGAAGTGAAACCACCAGATGGCTTGGAATTTAAGAAGTGGGAAGAGTAAATTTATAATATTTAGTTCATAAATATGTTATATTATGTAATATGTATAATATACTATACAGGGTGTTTGAGAAAGGTGGGACATTGTTGCGACAATGAAAAAAGACAATAAGATACTTGTTGGCTTTTAAAAATAACAATTAATAATATCAGCTGGGTATATGTACAACGGGATAGCCGCATCACCGCACATGGTCTCTAGAATTTTAATCTGCGAAAAATAACAACAGTGCACCTGATGTTTATAGTATTGCGTATCCGGCCAAAGCTACGCCTGTGTAAAATTATGTTCTAGTTTTCTATAGCATTCTGTATAATGTATCGGCAAATAAAGACTGTGGCATTACTTTTTTGTTTTTAGTATATACATGTTAAGTAATAAAATCGTTTCTTGTCTCTCATAATTTATTTGTACTGACTAGAAAACTTTACATATATTCATAAATGAGTATTAATATAAAAGTGACTAATAATTAATTTAATATTACCTGTCAACCGAAGTAGAGCGACGATGGGAAAATTACTACCCAATAGGATCGTACCTCCAGCACGAAGAGCTCAACGGAGGGAATACGTACATTAAGTGCGATTCTATTGGCTCGTTATTTCTCAGCTCAGCTGTAGTTGACGAGCAGCTGCAGTCGTCGACCGCACAGGAAACGCCCTCTTACTTCTAAGTATCAATTTGGTGACAACTTGTTGAGTCGAATTCGGAGTTTCGAACTGTTGACTCGCTTTGAGATCAACGTCCATTTCAGAAAAAACGTCCAATGGTATTAACAGATTCAAAAAATATTTTCGTTTTTGAGTTTTCTTAACAATTATCCAATATTTAAGTAAAGACCTATCCTTTATTACTATTGACATTAAAAAGGTCTATAGTAGCTTTACTGACAGTACTTTGAAAACTTTGTATATGGCCTTCGTGAATGGTAGAAATTACTCCGGAGCTTGGCAAACCGTTTCTTACTGATGGGACTTTTTTTCCATTTTGTGTTCCATTTGCTTCTGGAATATCTGAAACAAAAAAATGTCTTGTAAATACCGGGTGGAAGGGAAACGCTCTCTATACCGGAACGGTAAGAGAGAAGAACCATAACATTAACGAAAAACTATATTCATTTGCAAAGCTAAGCGATAATAGTTACGATTTTAGTATTTCCGTAATTCATGCGCGCGCAATGTAAAGCGTACAAAAAACTGGGCGGCCGCCGCGCTGCGCCGGCACCGGCCCGCGGTCGTTAACCCGTCAGCTGATGTACGTGTTTCATTACGATTTTTTTTAAATATTGACCTTTTTTACTATGTTGTTCAGAATAATAGTTTGATTTATCTATGCATACGTGAAGCTGTACAGAAATTTGAGAAAATCCTACTAAAATTGTAACAATGCGATCGCGATTTTTTTAGTGCCATCACGTCAGGAATCACCAATACTATCACCTGTATTCGTTTCCGAGAGCGTTTCCCTTCCACCCGGTATACTGTCTCGATTTATTCTTTCGATGCTATGAAATGATGCTCAAACGAAATTGAATCGCATTAAAAAATAGTAACATTTATTATTTACAGACATATCCTGCTTTTCCAACACATTAATTATGGCAAAATTGTTTTCATATAGTAACTTAAAAATTACTAAAATATCGTCGGCTAAGAATGCTGATCTGCTAACTCCATAGTGAACACTATGGAGTTAGCAGATCAGCATTCTTAGCCGACGATATGTTGGTTTTGATTTCAAAATTTGATTACCTGTTGTGTCAACACTTGTCTTTCTCAGCATGCTAACTACACACGGTCCCTTTGCAAGGGACCACGAAGGCACAGACGGTTCTTCTCTTTTTATAGGTTCTAGAATATTTCGTCTAGACCGCATAACATTCGGCAAATCACCTCTAGAATCATCAAACTCAGATAATTCACTATCTACTGATTTCGTAACATTGTTAATTTCTGGCAACATTTTCTTATCTTTATCGATATAATTAGAAGGCTTTAAACTATTATTGTCTGTCACATTAGTAGAATTTATATTCGGCGACAACACCGCATGGCCGTTTTCCATTTTCGAAATCTGATTTTCGACGGTAAATATTTCCTTATCTTCCGAGACAGAAGGCCGAATATCATCCGAGGTGTTTGTTTCGGTGCTTTCTTGAGGGATGAGGTATTTTTTAGTCTCAACTCGTTTTTGAACCCCGTTTAGTTTTGGGGTCTCATTTTCCAATGATATTGGTGGGGCTGAGGCCATGTATTGGCTATACATATTGCCTATGAGTTCTTCTGTGCGCCTAAAAATACATTTTAGTAAGAACAAACACCAGAAGATTACACAGATAAGATTTTTTGATTTCTTAAATATTTTTATTCATCGAAGTATGCGTGTACCCTCAGAACACTACAGAACGAAAGCATGAGCCTAAAACTAAGTTTAAACAAGAAACTTCTCTCAGCAATATATTGCACAAGAACTTCCAGATGCGGTTACACTAGGGGCAAGACAAGGCACGCAATCCTTTTGCCTGATTTTTATGAATCTAATAAAATTATCTTTGGATGATTTTTGTTGTAAACCAAATAATCGCCTTAAAGTTACTAACATGAAACAGAATTTTGAATTACAAAGCACTGTATGTCATTTCACTGGGCTTGTCCTCCTGAGTCATAAAATTTATAACGTCCAGTAATTACGTTGGCTACAATTTCCGTCAAACAGGAAGACAATATAGTGCATTTATACTACTAATGGGCGGTAAAAATAGACATATCGGTCATACTACAAACTTATAACCTGGCAAAATGTTCTTTGACCTTACCCCGTTCCGTAAGAAACAAATGAAGAAAAAAGTAGTCTACAGCTCAGCAAGTTAAAACTTTTATCTGCACGCAGAATACACTGCAAGTTGTCAAATGGTGCTTCTACATGCGACTTGCCAGAAAGCCTGCAAGCTGCTTAATATTGCAGAAGTTAACTTTCCATGACTATTTACAGGGTAAAAATAGCTTGCGCAAGATAACTTCTGCAATTTTCTTGCTTGTCTAAGCCCCGCTTAAGGTTGCCTACTTGGACTGTAAGCAATTAGGGAAATTAGTGGGGCGCGTCCTCGTGGATGACATTATCTATACATACTATTCCTTAAATATGGTATAGTGTTATATTTACCTAGTCAAAGGAATGATAACAGTTTGCGCAGCTCCGTTGCTTGGTTGGTAGGGGTTATGACCGAAGCTGTCTATGGTCGTACTGCCTGTCACCTAGAATCGTACAAAATTAGGATGTTCTATTTTTATTACCCTTAATACAGGATTTCTAGGGAAACAACGTAGGGTACATTAAAATTACACAAACCTACCTCCATGACTCCAATTTGAGTAGTCCTCACGTGGTATGGAAAGTTCTTATTAGCAAAGACTGGTAACGTCAGCATCTAAAATATTAGAGGATTAGTTGGAACACTAGCATGATACCCGGGTTCTTATAAGATTCAAATATGTACTTTGTTACTACGGAATAAGATCCGTTTACCCTGGGCGGCATTATGCAGCTAATGGTTAGTTAACATAATTGCCAGAAGAACTCGCGGCCGACCTCAATTTGCTGAAGAAGACAACCGCAGAGTGCTGGTTTGTATCGAGAGTATAATAATATAGTGTTACCGCTGTTTTCAATAAACGATCCCAATCTTAATTTATGAGCATCTCAAAAAACTTTGTTCTGATTCATCCATTATTGCGATGGTCGAAAAAAAAAATCAATGTCATCGTTTATCGGTGAGTGACTCAGGCAAGCGGATGCCCATGTTTACCACTCTACAGGCAGCTTTCAAAAGTGGAAAAAATACAAAACAGATTAATTCAACTTACCAGAAACATAGTGTGTCCACTAAAGGCTATGAAAAGTAATACCGCCGTCACTACACTTTCACGCACCCATTTATCTGGAAAAGATGAAGGATATAATTATAAAAGTTTGTAAATTAAAATTATTATATTCTAACGGAAGCATAGTCAATCAAATCCATGAAGCCTAGCATTCAAAACCGAGGTTTATTATTTCAATACTTATAATTCGGGGGATGGAATTGCGGTCGACACGGTATCAAAATAATAAAATTTACCTATATAAGAATTAGCTGTGAGTATAAATAAAGGACCGGCGTAGAACCACAGAGTGCCACAGATAAAAAACGGACAGTAGAACATTGTCTGAAATAGAAAAAAATATACAATATAGTTAGGTTTTATTATTTAGAGTTTAGACGCACGTTAAGAAATATTAAAGAACCTGACCTACCTTTTCAGGATACTTTCTGACCGTGAAAAATGTAGAATAAGCAAACACACACCACGCTAATATCCGCATTATGATCAGCCCGTAGCCAGCTGGACTCTCGTACAGATATAGCACCTCACCAGGGTCGAAAGCCTAAAATGTTAACAAGTCAAAATAAGTTAAGTCAAAGTTTTTAAGTCAAAATAACCAAATTACCTCGTGGCAAGTGAACTGTAATACCAGGATATCATAAATTAATAAAAGCTGTCGTGATTTCTTTGATGAAAAGCACGAGTGTGAGGTGTTTTTAACCGATTTCAAAAAAAGGAGGAAGTTCTCAAGTGCACATGGATATTTTATAATTTTTTATTATCTACGAAGAGATACAATTTGATAAATTTTGTTACCTTTGCCTGGTATATGAATAGCACGATGTAAGTGACCACATAACAGCACATGAAAACCGTTAGCTTCACAGTGAAACCAAGTTTTAAACGACCTCTTGTTATGGTGTAACCCTTTGCCATCAACACCAGTAGGAGAAGGAACGTCATCTCTGATACTCCGCAGAGGAACTGGCCTGAAATTTCATGATTCATATTCTTACGTAGTATCTTCGAGATTATTATAAGTATGTACTTCACGACGCCGCAGTGCTGAGAAAAATCGAGACAAGTAGTATCGTCTATGGAAGAAGGTAGGTTGTATCTATTTACCTACCACTAACAGTAACAACATGCAGACTCCAAACTGCACATCTTGTAGTTTCCTTTAGTAAGTTATAAGTAAACATTAAGATAAGAGGAATCTAGGAATTATGACTACAAAATGCGTGATAAGTCACCTCATATTGAAATGAGATGAAAGCATTTGAAAGATGACTCACCAATAGTAACAGCACTAGGACTCCCGACTCCATTCGCAGCGTATTTTATGTAAGCGAGACTCTGCATCATGACTCCCGAGTGCTGAGTAACGATGGATATCAAGAACAACTTGTAAGTAGAGTGCAGGAGGTGGCGCGACTTCAGTTCGACGCTGCACATCACCACTGCTACCATGACGATAATATAGGCGAATGTGTAGGCTAGAAGTATTGGCAGTACATCTGTAAAAAAATATAAAAGTGTGAGTGGCTGAGTATTGGTAATATCCTGTAGTGGTGGGACCGTTAAATGTTTATTTATTAATATCAATTTATATATATATGATAAGGATTGATTTCAATACCTTTATTATTAAAATTCGTTAACAAAAATACTCACAAAATTCATCAGCAGAGAAATGCGTGTGCCAGAAGTCACCATCAGGCGCATTCGTCATCAGGAACTTGTATTTTATATCTAGACCCTGGAAATATTATGATTAGCTATGCAGGTACTAGCTCATTGTAAGTAGGTAAACAAGAATGTGTGTCTCTGTTTCTCCGTTAAGATTTGTTGGGTCTGAGAAATTTTCCAGACGTCACGAAACGCCATAACAAAGCTATGAGAAGTTGCTTTACTGTGAGGCAATGCTAGCACCAGATTCAGCCGCCTCATGATGCTGTGGTCATACTCTACATCATGACATCAGTTTTACACTGCAACGTCGACCAAGTTACTATTTCAAAATGCTACTTAAACGTGTTAACACCAATACCTTCGAACTATCACAGTTGCTGATGGCTATGAACCACCATCTCTCTCTGGCTGATCTAAATCTCCTAGTATTATGACAAGATACGAGCAGCTTCTCCATTCTCTCACTCCTTCCAGCGTTAGAGCTACGCGACTCTGAATTCAAACGTCGTCGACGATATCTCTCAATAAGCTCGAATGTTGATCTTTTTATTCTTTGCTGCAATGTTTTAACATAAAACATTATGTAGCATTTTTTCCACTTCACATAACAAATAGGAAGTTATAGTGATGGTAATCGAACCCGGATCATCACGATTTCTCTTATAGAATTCGATATAAACTGTTTTTTTTTTTTTTGTAGTTGTCTATCAGATTCATAGATATAATAGTAGAACTTACGGTAGTTAATTAATGAACTTACCCCACTTTTATTATTATTAAACAAAATCTCCACGTCTTTTAAATTTTCCGACTTATTTGAACTAACTTCCGGATCAATATGTTCCCATAATTCATCTTCCGGAAACGCGGTAGTAAAATTCAAGTTATCAGTTGGCAACAATTCGTACCACGAGGTAGTATTTGTTCGTGCAGTGGTAGATTTTATATGGACAGTGGTAGTCTTCGGTTTGGCGGTGGTAGTTTTTAAAAATTGGTCGTAGTATAATGGGTCGTGGGGTGGCTCCAATTTTGTAGTATTCGTAATGTTTTTTGATTTTATAAATGGGTTCGTTGTTGGTTTTTGAGTTGTAGTTGCGCTGAAAATGAATAAAAAATGTTTGGCGCCATTTCAGGGATTCCTTTATCACGTTCTTCCTATTTCTCATGATAAAGAATTTTGACATAACCCATCATCTCAATGAAAACCTTAATCCAGGCAATTTGATCGCTCACTTCAGGCTTATCTGTTAGCCCAATAAAGATAACTTGGGTCGCGAAGATATAGGCATGACATACTTACACGTATGTTTCAATTTATTTTTTCTTTATTTGACTAACCTCTTGGAAGCTGGCAACTCCTTGTTGGCTCTGGTGACGATGCATCCTGAATACTCTGTTTCAGGATACCAGTGGGATAACTTGATGATCTGGTTCTGACCAGCTTTGTTCAATACTGCCTCACGTTCCTTACATGACTGAAAACAAATTCTGAATAGGGTAATGGGTTGGATTACAAGTTAAGGCAAGTACTCCACCTAAGGTTTCATGATTAAAAGACATGTCAAAAAACGGGGCTAAAATTCTAACCAAGGTAGTTTATATATATTTGAATAGAACTCGTAAAAACTAGCCTGTTTAGTAAAGTAAAATTTAGTTTTAAATGGAGGGCTCTAAAAATTTTCTTTAATGGATCCTAGATCCATAGTTTAATATCCCTAAAGTTTGAGCCTGGTTAGATTTTGAGACCCAGCATCCATATGAAAAGCGAACATCTCCTTTATTTGATTTAATTAGCTTTCTGGAATACCCTGTTTACTTTAGGACACCATGTATAACGTCACTTTACAGAATCATAGCTATGGGTAATGTCATACACGAAGACGCGCTCCACCGCTTTTGAGTGGGGGAGTCGGGGGGTAAGGGGCCTGATTCAAGCGCCAGTGGTGTGCCATATTAATTGTTGTAAGCGATTGGGAAAAGTAGTGGGGCGTGAAATCGTGGATGGCATTATCTGTCTATACTAATATTATAAAGAGAAAAGATTTGTATGTTTGTAACAAATAAACTAAAAACTACAGGACTGATTTTAAAAATTCTTTCACTAATATAAACCTACATTGTCAGCGAGTAATATAGGCTACTTTTAAACCCGGGAAAATATAAAGCGGGACTTTTATCCCGGAAAAACTCATTAACACGGGCGGAGTCGCGGCAAAAGTAGCAATTGGATATTTTAAGATTATTCGAACACCATGTATAACGTCATACCTTACTGCTGTGGTACACTGAAGGCCACTGGCTATCGTCATCATAGTACAGCAGTAGATTCGGTATTCCCATCTCCTTGTCATACTCTATCAGATACTCAAACTGTCCTTCGAGGGACAGAAAGCAGAAACGGGAGAGGAATGCCCAGTTCTGAAAGTTTAGGTAAATATTTTTTTTATAGTAATATCACATTTAGGACATGCTTTAAAAGGGTTATTTGAGGTTTTCTTTTGATTAGTTTACCTACAAGTTAAATTTATTTCGTCACAAATAATCCCTAAAAAATTTGCAAAATGGAATATGACGTCATACCTCTTTCGTATCAAGCGTCCCTTGTACCCACTTCCCAAAAGTTTCAGAAATCGCTCCCAGCAACAGTAACAGGATGCGCGTCCTTGACGACCACATATTGATTCAACTAGGGATGGCTAATTACCTGAAAAAATACAATATTAAAAAAAACATGACAGATTTCAATGATAATTTCGAATGTAAGTAATGACATGTAAAATGTATCTACCCACATTATATCAGCGTATTGTACTAAACCCCTACCAATCAAATTAGCCAATGCTTAGTAGTACAATACTACTAGCACATGACTGATATTTTAAATATAGACTATGTTCAACTAAGTAAATGCTTTGCTGTTGATGAGTAGATGCGAAAAATTCAAACTGGTAGAAAAATAGTTGCTTATTAGTTTATACCCTAAAACGAAGACTAAGGTGGTGTACCTATGTATATAGGAGTGAAATGCTCGGCCTACGCCAAGGGGTAACTAATTGGGGCAATTAACACTAGCGAGATATGCAACTTAGTCTTAACATTTACTTATTTGGAACTTAAATAAATGTTAAGACCTAAAGAACATTAGAAAATGTATTTTTATAAAAATGACACTAAGATAAGAGAGTAGGTAGGAGCATATAACTGTTAGCATTACTGCTCAAAGCCGCATTTCGACTACAATA
Organism: Lapara coniferarum; assembly: GCA_949316025.1. Lineage (NCBI taxonomy): Eukaryota > Metazoa > Arthropoda > Insecta > Lepidoptera > Sphingidae > Lapara > Lapara coniferarum. The sequence continues at coordinate 24,846,378 of OX438931.1, read as the reverse complement.
TTATTGTAGGCGCCAAAACCTTTCAATGTGCGAATTTGTCTTGTTACTCATGGAATGAATTATAAATAATCAATATTTTAATTTCATTAAAAATCACTTTTCTTTAAGGCAATAGCTATTTAGATAAGTACAGTAATTAGGTACTATTTAAATTCGAGCTTTAATTATGATATTACCCCACCTAACTACTTGACAGGACGCACCACGGAAAATGCTATTTATCAAGCAACTCATGAGAAATGGGTTAATGATAATCTTAATTTAATTACCCCATTAAAATGAATTAGTTACTGACTTACCCGCATGCTGCTGATTCTCAATTAGATCTCAGACACAATTATTCAAAATTAGAACAGATTCTGAAACGGTTCATTTTGTAGTGTTCGTTTTGTTGTGAACAAGCGTTGCCATGACAACGCGTCGACACGCAATCAAGCACGCAATACCCCATTCAGTTATGCATTTTTTATAGTTGGCAAATAGCATCATTGGTTGCCCCAAGTCGGCATTTGTAGTTTATGAAATCCAATAGGCTAATAGGTCGGTAGGCCAGCAACCTTGTGATCCTATTAACTGTCACGAATCAAAGATTTTACACAATTACTCAATAAAAAGCATAGAAGCCCTTTTATACCACGAGAAAATTACTGTAATTATTATACTCGTCAAAGATGACACTGGCAGTTGGACATTATTATCATGGCCTCGGGTCAGTTCTGCACATTAGCGTCAGACTCCCACCAATTAACAATTTAAGATGGTTGGGACAAAGAACCACTTTTGGTAATCCGTCATCGCTGCTTACCACGGCTATCTCTGAAGGAATTGTCACTACCTTGCCGGCTTATATCAGTAGTAATGGGACCCAGGAGTTAAAACTTAAAATATACTGTACCTCGTAATATTGTCTAAAATAATTTTACGAAACTGTTTTTGGAATCGTATCAATTAAACAATTTTATATACAGATAACTATATATTTCCTTAAATAAAAATAACATTTCTTACATACATAAATTACGCTCACTTTGGTAATAAAATTTTGTTCTTGCGTAGCCAAAACAAGTGCTAAGTAATTTATATACTAACGTTTAATTGTGAGCTTGGGATCTGGCTTACCCCATAGTTTGGAATTACCCGGAAGGTATAACTTACCCCATTTTAAAAAAGATACGGTTTTAAACTATCTTTTGGTAAAAGTTTAAGAATATTCACAGGTAACTAGGTTACCCATGGAGTATATGTTTTCGTCGGTATTATCGTTATAAATATTGTATTCATTAAATCATATTTTGCTAATTATAATTTAACACTTAACCGCGCAGCATTAAATTACCCCAAACATTAAGAAACAAGCAGTAAAAAAGCTATTACGTATACTGTAACATAATATATCCGGAAAAAAATATCACCTCAGTTATTTTCAATCATTATTATAGTACTCCTAAGAAACTAAATTATATTTTCTTATAAAAAGTAATATAGTGTAAATACGATTTATGAAAATTCATTCAGCACGCATAATTAACTAAAATTTAAACAATAGTTTTGGTCCTTACAATGCTTAGAAGAAACAAACGCACCATTACAACGTAAAATGGATCTACATTATGTAAAGTTCACAATATAGGTCCATAATTATTGAAACTATTAAATGTAGTCCGTCCAACCATTTATTTAACTTTTGACAGTTCGGTTTCTAATCAATTGGGGATGTACTAATGCGTTACTCATTCGATTTCTTGTAGCAATCGATTTAATTTATGCAGTTTTGATCGATTAAACACATTGAAATGTTATTTTTGCCCAACATTTTCTATTGTTTTACAAACATGCCTAAACGTTTAAATGTGTATGTTTTCTGTTTATAATTTTATTCTGTAGGTATATATTCTATATCCAATATCATTTTGTCAAAATTTGTCTTGAATAGTTTATTTTATCAGTTATTATATACTTACGCATATATAAAAAAAGATTATATTAAATTTGCACTGCGACATTTTATTTTTCAATGTAAGAGCCTTGAATTATTTTTGTTACAAAATCAGTGGGCTTAACAAATACCGATTGATAATTAATATTGGAGCTGAACAGCAAGTCCCTTCACTATGGAAAACAAAAACTGCCGTCCATAATGTATTCAATTATTTTGTTTCGATTCCTTGTCAAGAATTAAAAAATTTCATAGGCGTGCATATGTCAAAAGTTAAATAAATGGTTGGACGGACTATAGTTTTAAACATTTATTGGTTTCTGGCTAAATAATGTCTCATAGCAGAAATAAAACGAGAAGTAGTTAACCACTGATAAAATAATTCACAATTATGGGGCCAAATAATTATAATTATTATAGAAAATTACTTTTTTCCATCTAACCTTTTTTTAAATAATTGTGGGCTCATAACATTAAGGAATATAAAAAAATCCCATCACCCTAACTTTAAAGTGATGTCTTAGATTGTCATACATATACTGAAATATTCATCATTTACCCGAACCGATACATTTTTGGATCTCCTTACCCTTTCAGATAAGGCAGATTCTTGCAAATTATAATATATTTAAAGACGAAATTCATGATAGCCTACGATAATTTTCTAAAAAAAAAAAAACATTTCGACCCATAAAAATAGTTTATACCGTATTATACCTTACATATTTACTAGATATACAGCACTTATCTTACTTTAAGGTCACGAGTCCCGTGACCTCCTAAATTCATACCTGCATGAAATTTAAGAGACCATAATTACTTACATAACGATTCAGTACATAGAAAATGTTCGAATTTACATACACGATATAGTATATAATATATTTTGAGTAGGTATTTCAATAATAGTGTAATACTTTATTTAGTATCCAGGATAAAATTAGACAATGCTTTATTTTCCTGACTATATTAGTAGAAAATATATATTCTTCCCTATTATTGAAATACATTTACGTAATTTTACTCACAATATAAAAAAAATTACGCAATATCTCATAGCGCCATATTAGTTCCGAAAATAAACTCCGGTTTTATATCAGTAAAATGTAATAGCTGGTCATTTTCGTGCCAGTTTGAACACTATACTTTGCCATAGACATATTGTATTAAGTAGATTAATACAACTCAACTTCAAACATACAACAAAATATAATTAAAAACATTGGAATACATCAGTATTTATTAGCCAACTATTTGGCAGTAAGATTAGCCTACCCCAGTCTTTAGGTGCTATATTATTGTTGATCGCAGGCCGCATCCACAAAATGCGAATACAAAACATACTAATTTGTATTTTTTTACTTAGATGGGAGTAGTGCATGTCATTGAAATTCATTTCAGATGACAATAATGCTTTACTTTTCTTTGCACCCAAAACAGTGATCTATTGGTGCAAGTAGTTGTTCACAAGCCAGCGTCAAGAGTTATACCGAGATCCACATTGCTAGTGTAACGACATTGCCGGCTGCCAAATTATATCAACAAGGTGCACGCTTACTGACATTCCCTAAGAACCTGTAGAGACTTCCTGAACAACTCCTGCTGGGCTTTTGCGTGTTTAATTTCAAGTTCAGCCAGCTCGATTAAACTGTAACAAAGTAACACATTTAATGTGGCCATTATTAACACACTTGCCGCCTGATTAATAAACGTTGTATATCTCCGAGTAAGTTACTCAATGTCTTGTCTTGCTATGTTGAGAGACAAAATAGTGTATAACTATGACAGACGTATACAGCGATTATTAGTAAGGCCATTAGGGTGTAACATACGTTTTTAGTAAGATGATTTTATAGACATCTCTTTTATATTTTGTTGACTTTCTTGAAACGATGTAATATCTGACAATTCTATTGTTATCTTGGGGTAAAACAGAATCATATTCTGCGATACCCCATATTGAAATGGGGTCGACCATAAATTAAATACTTATAAATAAATACTTTAAGGCCGGCATCGGATCTCTGTGCCCCCGGTATAGCAGATGTTCATGGGCGGCGGTGATCACTTACCATCAGGTGAACCGTATGCTCGTTTGCCCCCTATATCATAAAAAAAAATTAATAATAATTTATTTCCACCAATATACATTATAATGTTACACTAAAAATACTTCTGCAATACTCCTCACCTCTTCCTGAATGCTGCTACCCGGCGTGCTCTGAAGTCGATGAGCTCTTCTCTAGCGCGGGCCGACAGCTGTTCGAATTTGGCGCATGCGTCTGCTTGGGCTTGTTCCGCCTGGGAAAGGGTGTTTATACCTTAGTTAGTATAAATTGGGTTTTTTTTTTTTTTTTTTATACGGCCATCTTCGGCGCATTAGGGACGGCTGCGGGCTTCCTCCGACTCACGTCTAAGTTGTCGTCCGCAACCGCCCCTGCGCGTACCGCTGTTGCGGTCCTTTTCCTGTTGCGGGGGCTCAGAAGCCCCCGAAACACCGTACCGTGTCCACCTTTTGGAGTATAAATTGGGTGGTACTAAATAATTTTATAGAGTAAGTTTAATAGAACCCTGGAGGTCGCGGGTTCAAATCCTGCTTTCAACTGTTTCTTTTTCAATGTTTCCATTAAAAATAAAATCATTGTCCAGGCACTACATGTATAAAAATAAGAATAATATGGAATTTTATAGAGTATCAATAAAATGTGGTAGCGATTAAAGTATTAAGGTCTTTTATTTGAGTAAATATATTTTTATTTTGATATTGACTGTAAATTTTTTATCTCAAAAACATGTTTCAAATCAAACCTTTTTTTAGTTTACAGATCGTTGGCTTACCCATCAACTTGTACAAAATGTACATAAACAACTTAGGCTATTTGCTGTGTAAAAATGTATCCAAATCTGTTATACAATTTTAAAGACAAACCCAAACATTTAAAGACAATATAGATTGATTGATTGATTTTGTTATAATTATATTTAAGTAATAATAAAATTGTGTATGAATGTACGAGTATGTGATGTAGTGTAAAGCGTGCGTTACCTCCTGCACCTCCACCGGCTTTGCGTGCGTACAAACAGACAACATGTTATAATACTTATATTAAAGAGTCTCAAAATGAATTAGTGGAGTGTAAACCTTTGGATTTATTCCTTCCCCTTTCTGTTTTATATCATGACCCGTCGAGCCCCGACCGGTTACATTGGACCGGTATGACAGGTGTCAACAAGCTAAAATCGACCTTATAAGCACCCACATCGACCTTATGTGGGTGCGTATAAGGTCGATTTTCGCTTGTTGACAGATCACGTACCGGGCCAATGTAACCGAGCCGGGCTTGAGCGGTTAATGGACGAGATAGATATACATGAAAATTGTGTAATATCATGGAGACGGGAAAATTATATGAATTTTGAGTGACTTGTTAAAAACTTTGCAGAATTATATGCATCGAATGACAGATACGTGAAAAGAGACGACGTTGCAATTTGTGTGAGTAAAAGATAGACTTTTTGACACTCGCAGTGACTGAGTGACAGTGACAAAGAAAAAAATATACAATCAAATGAATGAGAAAGAGACAAGAAATTCTGATTACTCACAGCATGGACATCCTTGTTCTTAGCTCTGGCTTTCTCAAGATTCCTGTTGGCAGCCTCGTACGCTGCTAGACACCTAAGAAAAAAAAAATAACCTGTTCCTCAACTAAAACTCAACAAATATTCTGTAATAACTTCAATTCACCAATACCTGTATTACAGTTGTAAAAAGACAGAGCTTCACACATAAATGGTGCGAAAAACCCGTCTTATCCCTCACTAGTAGTGCTCGCGACTCCGCCCGCGTGAAAAAGTTTTTCCGGGACAAAAATATTTTCCCGGGATAAAAAGTAGCCTATAGCACCCAAGAGTAAAGTAGCTGCCTATTAGTGAAAGAATTTTCAAAATCGGTTCAGTAGTTCCTGAGATTAGCGCGTTCAAACAAACAAACTCTTCAGCTTTATAATATTAGTAGAGATATATCCTTACAGCCAACAACTCACCTTAGTCTCCTGACAAGCACTGCTTTGGCGGCGTGCGTATCTCTCATGTAATAGCGCAGCGTGTCCGCCAGCTTCAGATCCTGGTCGCTGGCCATGCGACCTTCGATTTTCTGAAACGATTGTCGTGTTATAGTATCGTTTTAACTTAATGCTGTATGTAGGGTATTTGAATACGTCCTGATAGCCATACCGACTAGTGATGTATGTTGTCCCGTGATGAGCTTGTGTATAACCGGTTTCGAACCGGCATAATAGGGTAGTCGACTACTTTTTTTTAAATACATTTATCAAACATTTATGACTTCTAAAAAACTAGAGGAAAAAGAATTTTTAAAATACAAGCAATAATAAATGAGTTATAAAGCTTAGAAGTTTGGTGGAAGGGGCATCTGTCAGATAACGGAAACAGCAGAATGTGACGTCACTGAGCGTCGCCAGCCATAACGCTGCGTGCGTGCGAAACAAATGACGCGATATCCCCACTACGTCCCCACTTTTGCACACAACAATATTTCAAATATGAATAACTGCTTTAGTTGTCAACCGATTTTGATTCTGATTTTACAGAAGAATTTGTTTTTCGTATTATTTTCTGTTACATATAAAATAATGTACCAAATCAAACATAGGAAAACTACCCTATTGTGTCCAAAGGTGAGGAAAAATTATCGTTTGTCAATCAATACTCTGTCTGACCATATTCCACTTACTATCCTGCGCAGTGGATGTCTTTGACAGGCCCATATTTTAAATTTGCAGTGCTACAGTACCAGCTTGATGGTCCCTACTTACCCTGCACTTGTCGAAAGTCTCCGAGGCTCTTGTGAGGAACCTCTCCATCGGTGGTTGTTCCCTCGTGGCCAGCTGGGTGATGCAGGATGACAGCTTTATGTGAGCGTCGGCTACCTCTGTGATACGATCATTGAATGTAATCATGCAACAGAAACATACCAATTAACATTGGGTTTAGTGTAGTAAATTTGCAATGCAAAAAGAATAACAATACATACACTCATGCCTTTTATCCTCTAAGGGGTAAGCCGAGGCACAACTAGAGCATCCCCTTTTCGCCGTGCGTATTCGTGTCATGGTGTGATAAGGGGCGAACCTATCGCCACATCGGATGCAAATTCCAGAATAAAAAATACATACATATACACTCACGCCTGTTATCCCCGAAGGGGTAGGCAGAGGCGCAACTAGTGCACCCACTTTTCGCCATTATTCCGTCCCATGATGTGATAGGGGGCGAGCCTATCGCCATATCGGGCACAAATTCCAGACTCCGAGCAGATACTGAATAGAAAAACTCAATATCACTTTGCCTGACCCGGGGATCGAACCCGAGACCTCAGCTTTGCAGTCGTACTGTAATACAACTACGCCACCGAGGCAGAGAATAAAAAATATATAGTTATTTATCGTTTTAGATGTCATTTCTCCTGCATATATATTCCTACGTGACATTTCATTCTAAGATGGAAATTATCTGGTAAACTATTCTACTACCTCGCCATTAAGTAATAGATTATCCTGGAAAAAGGAGATTGTGATATCCACTTACCTTTATGCTTGGACGTCATCCTGTCAACTTTAGCAACCGCTTCCTTGAGATGCGAGTAGTACTCCTGCAAGAAAGCAGTCTCCTGCTCGAAGAAGTCGTTAACGTCCCGCACAGTAGCACCGAGGTATATTTCATCGGTTGTTGTAGTCATTGAACGCATCTGGGGGAACATTAAGTTTTATTTATTTATTTATTTGGACAACCAACAAAACATACACTATATAAATACATCCATTAATTATAATAAGCAATATAAGTAATTGTTGCAGTGTTGTTTCACTTATAGGCTGCCACCGCATGAACATAGTATCAACAACAAACTTCTGTATTAAAAATAAACTGGATATAAAACAAATTTACAATTTAGTTTTTTTTATGATATAGGAGCAAACGAGCATACGTTTCACCTGATGGTAAGTGTTCACCACCACCCATGAACATCTGCAATACCAGGGGGCATAGAGTTGCGTTGCTGGCCTTTGTGGTGGGAAAACTTTTTTTTTTTGAAGGTCGCCAGGTCGTATCTGTCCGGAAATGCTGCTGGCGGCAATTGGTTCCATAGTTTTGTAGTACGTAGTAAAAAATGTCGGCAGAAACGAACTGTGGTGGATTGCCAACCTCCGAGGTGATGTGGATGGAATTTGAAGTTTTGCCACATTGTATGGTGATGGAACTCACAAGGAACATTTATAGATCACCGCGACTCATGAGATTTTGGCCGTGATCGTTTTAGTAACGTGCTTTAATACCTGTTAACTTCGGTAAGCGATACATAGTCAATGATACCATTCCGTCGAAGTGCGTCATACGCGTGAGTTACAGCGACTCATACCACATACAGTTGTAAATCGTTTACCAGTCCTCCGATGACGTCCATCTTGCCGCGCGGCTTCGCGCACAAATCGTGCTCGTATTCGAGGAACACGCGGAGGTGTGCGTCGTTCCTGAACACCGGGTGAGCTGCCAACCGTTGCAGGAACACTTCATGCATGGCCACAGTCTTCTTGAATGTTGCAAGGTATTCACTGCAATCAAAATTAAACAATGATGGTTTACCAAACTTATGTTGCATTCATTTCGCAGGATCAAGATAAAAAGCGACATGGAGTCCTTTGCCTAAAGATACTTTCCTTCCACAGATAAAATTTTTGGATCTGTCACTGATTAAAAGGCTCAAAAATAAAAAAATAGCTTACTCTTCCAACTCTTCTTTCATTTTGAGGAATTCTTCCCGTGTCAGTGCGCCTTCTCCTTCTCCCAAGCGCTGCAATTTCTCGCGGGACGCGTCGAAGTCAGGACGTGGCGGTGCCGGAGGAATCTGGTAGACACAATATGATGTGTAAAACTACTACATGATTTTATAACGGACAAAACTTATTGATGTATCTCACTACAAAAATATACTTATTTCTCACATAACAAATCAAGACATTCAGATATTTATTTAAAAGTTGTTGTTTTCATATTTAATAATATGCCATATAGTATGTTATTAAATTTCATCACTGAAGTCCATTATGACTACACTGAATTAATTACAAATTACAACGGAAGTCTTCTGCACAGTATTTATAAAAAATATTAACCATACTACATTGATCATGATATAATTATGCTTACAATGTATCCAGCATAATCCTCATTCTCTTCATATCTATCATGGAGCCACACAAACTCCTCATGCTGACGCACCACAATAAACTCAGACTTTTGGAACTCTGGCAATGTTGTCTTGGTGTGAACTGTGAATTTTACTTTCTCCTTCTCACTGAGAGCATCTGATATGTCTACCTGTGGGATAATTTTTTATGATAAAGGTCAATAAGATTTTATTTTAGAAATGGATATAAATAAGGAGATCTAAAAACTAATGAGGCCATTATTGGACAATGATATACTATTTTATAAGAAAAATTTATATGTAGTTAAAAATAAGTTCATGCCCAGGCAGAACATAATGGAAATATTGCAAATGCAAAGTACACAAAACAAATATGTTAGTAATAATCTCAGAGTTTTGGTATTAGTCTAGATTATAGATGGCATAACATGGTTAACTCTAAAAATAAAGTACAGGATAAAGTAAAATTACTTCCTTAAATGAAATATTTTACCTGATTATTATAACAACAATTTCCTTATTTGATGTTTTGACAGTATTTTTGTTTTGGTTAGCCCATCAAGCCCCGCTTATATATATAGATGTATGCAAAAACCCTATATATATGAACACCGGTGTCCGTCGCGGGGCTTGACAGACTACAAATGTTATATTTTGTCATTTTATGTAACGAAAAAAATACAAATTTTCAACATGTTTCCAAAATGTTTGCCATCTCAAAAAAAATATGTGCAATCTATTTCCTTCACAATCTGGACTATAATAACATTGATTCACTCTATACAGGGTTTACGACTTTTTGTACCATTTTATTATTCCATCAAGATTTTGTTATAAGGCCAGTTTATATGTTTCTTTCTTATACTTACCAGGAGACTATTATCAGCCAGAGATACATTCTCATTGGGTTTCTTCTTCTCCATTTTAGGGTCTACAATGGCTGGAGCCGATGCTGGAGGGGCTGACAGGGGATCATGGTTGGTTTCTTCCACACAGTCCTGGATTAAACAGTAAACCAATCAATAAACTTGTTTCTTGATTTTTACATGGGATCTAACATAGATGTCTGAAAACGGAAAAATGTATAATCATATGTATGTACAGTGTATGCATGTTAAATTATTTCGATGTCCAACCATTATTATCAACCTTTGATTTGCACTATGACTCAATGTTATATTTCTATGATTGCAAACACACACACACAAGCTATACCTTTGTTGAATAATAAGCAATCTCTTGTGTGTTTGAATATTAGCAACGGTAAGCCTGAAGTCACTGCATACCGGGTCACTTAAGTCTAGAATTCAGTTTTAAAAATTATAAATGATATGGTTTATTGTAATTAAAACAAAATCGACATCACAATTTACTTCGTTGTTAGGTATACATTATTCTCCTTTTATCTCTATTTCGTCCTGTGATACGAATCTTACAATGGGCGGTTATTTATCAACAAAACAATTTAATGTCATACTTTTCGCCGATGCATAAAAAATCCACGTCACTATAAATTTTCCGGTTAATGCACACCGCGTAAGAATACAAAATAGACAAAAGCAATCAAACAACCTTCGCAAGTGCCATTGTGAATAATAAATGAAAGATAATTAACGAAAGTTAATGAAATTATCGAGATTTCGGTTTATCGGCGACGCCCCCAGTAATGCTAAAAAAATAGGTACATGTAACAAAAAGTCTGTTATTTCGAAGGAATACTCACCATCATGTTTATAAGCAAGATTGGAGCACCAAATTAAACGAAAAATAGATTCAATCAATAATTACGCGTGCAATTTAAAAACACGAGAACCTGTTTTATTCTTTTTTGACAACGATGATTGTCAAAAAGAAATGTCAAACGTTGCGTGTTGTATACAAGAAGTTTATAATATATGGGTATAACATTCTTGGTTGTATAGAATCCGAGTCCCGAGATGTTCTGAATACATTATAATTTTGCAATATGTTCTAATTGAAATTACTCTTTGTATAACAAATATTTTTAAGAGAAACATAATATTGTAAAGATTATTAGGAAATACATGATGCTAAATACCATTAAATTGTATAATATTCTATTTCTAATTGGGTGATGTTAGCTTTAATTTGAACGCATCTAAATTTTATTGATCCTCGTTTGACAGTTTGCTGGGATACCACTGAAGATCTACCAATTTAGAAGTAATACAGATTATAATGTACAAGACATTATGGTCATAAATTCAAGAGTTGCAATATATATTTCCCTTCAAACTGTAAGTATATATGAAACACATTGAAAATATCACATTTTAATTCGTTGCAACCGAGTGCAGTTATAATTTGTCGCTGTGGTACAAAAAAATATTATTACCTAGCACACCAATAGTAGCTTTCTGAAGCCGAAAGAGGAAATGGAGTTTCAAGAAACGATTGTTGTTTTTATTTTATTTATGTAAACAATACGTTAATTTTGTACAAAATGGGCACGCAGAAGCCTGGCGAATGGGCGAACTCGCTTATACAGCGTTTCGAAGAGCAAGTAAGTATCGAAATGTATTCACAAAATATTTGAAACGACCCACCCTAATTTGGTAATTTTGTAATTATAAAAAACATACCTCTGTATGTACCACTAGTATGTTTTTATTTTATATTTATCCGTAAAGTTTAATCTCTATTCAGTATGTTTCATTAGCATTATTTTGTTTTTTCACTAAAACACTCCCACGCAAACTTTGGTACATAAAATTATTTTTTTAATAAATCAAATGAAATTAAATGGTTTGTCAAGATTTTTTTATATCTGTACCATTTAAAATATTTGACATGAATATAAAATAATAAATAAATCATATTATATTTAATACAAATTATTGCATTATACACAATGAATCCTATGTGTGATGAAATCTCATCCTTGTATACTATGAAATATGTATACACACACACACACACACATACATTTCGGAGTTGGAAGATGGAAATATGGGCGAAGGTGGTATGTCCGTGTTTTAGACTTCGTCATAATTTAAGTTTTTCATAATAATTAAAAGCCGGTTTTCTCGTATAAACGTAATATATTTCGTCTGAACAACAATACAGAGTAATAACAACGTTCTGTTGAGCTAGGCGACTAAACTTCGAATGCCCTGAAGCGCGTCTGCACTCTCATTATAAAGGTTTGCTCCCCTCTACATAATTTCATACTACTCGATTCATTGAAGTCAACAGTAATACAATATTCATAAATCTTCTTCTATTATACAGTGTCATTTCAACATTGCGTTACTAAATGAAACCACATATTCAGCGTGACCTCTGCTAACATCGTGCAAAATATTATCCATGGGTAACGCATACTTTCGCCAATAATCCAGATTATAGTTTTATAGTTTTTTGATCACGCTGTGTTTTAGCGCGCTTGACTTTATTCAGTGAATCATGTCACAGCTGACGATGTTATTACAAAACCTATAGGATTAAGAAGGGCAACTCACAAATTCACTTGCAATACATTCACTCACATAGCTGCAGCAGTACCGCTTGAGACGTGGAATTTGAAATAAAATAATTAAATTGCTACTAGAGCAGTCCCTACTCCCTAACTAATACGTTATAAATATCAACATGAAATAAAAAGTTGTCATGTTATTGTGTGAAAAGGAACTAATTATTTTTTAAGTGTTATGCTGTAAAGAAAAGTATTAATTCTTTAATAATAAACTTTGTTTCCGTTAATAAATAAGTTTACCTACCGAAATAGGTAGGTACTTAACAACTCGCAGTCGGGTTATTAAAAAAGTTACAGGATTTTAATCTATTGATATCATATTTTTTGATTCCGTATGATATTTCAACGTTTATTTTAATTTTAACATCAATATTTCTGGACGTCATGCCTAAAATAGGTTTACGTAAATACTTTATACTACCAAACGCCTTATTATGCCTTCTGTACCTTCTAATCTCTAGCTACATTTTGTATCGCGTCAGAGTCGTTGATCTTGTTACTAACACATTGAAACTAACGTGCAGATACCAACATGTTGTGTCTCTTTCGCACGCCATTCAATACAAACACGCACTCAAACACGCTGTGTTGCCAGTATAAACATTTTTACCTACAAGTTTGCTAAAATGACACAGCTTTTCAAAGAATCGGATATTAGTTTATTTATCACATGGATTTCTAACACACTTAAATAAGTGTATTAAATAATAAAATAACTAGGGCAATTATGCTAATGAAAAGTCTACTTAAACGAATACGCAGCAATATCTTTGTATTGTAAAAATAACATTACTTTAAGCAATAAAGCATACCAGAGCTCTAACATCATTTAATTTCAATATGCATTGTGGTACGGTTAAAATAGCATAGAACAATGTAAAACTAAAATTGCAAGATATTGCAGAATAAGGTAATAGTACCAAAGCTTGGTATCCCTGTGGGAGCACGTGTAACACGAACATCAGCTGGCGGGGCCAACGATCGCGCGCGCCAGCGGGCGCACGGCGTACTTGTCGGCATGTTCTTTGTATAGGGCTGCCATTACCTAAATTGCCGACGCCGGACAAACACGGCAAGAATCCCGGACATTTGGGCGAAATATGGGTTTATTCCCGGACATCTCTGACAGAGTACCCCAGTATCGCCGCACCGCAATAACAATCGTAATTTTTAATAGTTCCTGTCTGAGTAATAATACCTAAAACTGGCGTTATTTACTAACCACTTATAAAGTGACTCGACCAAGTGCACAAAAATCCTTCTAAATACCTATGTTTTACCTACTTACAATAATTTTGGTTATTAGTCAATTGAATATCCTGGTTATTTTAAATTAAGTTCAGCCATTACTATACGTACGTAAATGTTACTTATTCTTGACAAAAGTGTGCGTGTATTCTATGAAGTGGTAAAATTAACGTTTTTTACCCTACTAGTAAATTACGACAATTCCAGGTAATAGCAATAAGTACAAGTGATATTTATCAAAATGTGTAACGTTTCGAAATACATCGAGATTCGCGGTCCGGGATTCGTGGACTTTATGCCTATCCCGCGCGGCCTAAAATATGGCCCCGCACTGGCTCCTCCAGGCGCATGCGCCGTGGGGCGCGGGGGCCTGCGCGCGCGTTGCCCGCCAGTCGCCCGGCAGCAACACGACGTGGCGTATGTCGATTTACGTACTGAATGTTAGGCCGATGCTCCCTATGTACTTACCGGTACCTATTGTAATTTTATTATTATATCGTTTTGTATCGATCCGAGTGACCTTGTCTCTGACATCGCTTCGGGAGACGCGAGCCATGTGTAGGTAAAAACCTATTAGTTTAGTAGTCCTTTGTCGGCTTTTATGCGCACACGATCAAATGTTCTCTAATTGTAATTATTATTCTATTGTGTTAATTTTTAAGTTTCTGTTGTGGTAAACTATGATTTACATTTACAAAGCTCGTGAATAAAGTGTTAATGTTTCCTTGAAGGTCGTTGAAATGTCTTTTGTACTTTTAGGGATTACTGAGTAAATGTTCAAAATTCCAATCTTCAAGAACCTCGTTGACACTCGTATCGTAACGGTAGCATCATAGTCGGTTTCACGAAATCGATCGACGAATTTGACGGCTTGAGCGTGCGATTCTTGCTGATGTATCGTGTGATAGTTGATGGAATCTTAGGGTTGTGAGGCTTTTTGATAAGCTACGTGCGGTGTACGGACTGTGACCATTATCGAAGATGCTTCAATGATTTCAGTCTTCTAAAGGAGACATAACTGGCTCTGACAGAATCTAGTAAGTGACTGTTGTTTTGATTGACCTATGTGACCTGACACAGAAGCATAGGTAATAATAGCGACCTCATCTTTTCGGTTTGGAATAAAGCTTCTTGGTTACGATGGCGCGATGTCTTATCGTTGCGCTCCGTGTGTGCATCTCTTGTTCGCGTGTGCGTGAGCATATTATCAATGAAACACACAGACCTCAGTGACGTTGACGCTCCGACGATCTCTCGTATACTAGTAGTGGCAATAGGATGTCTAAAATTAAAAGACCTTTTTTGTTCTTTATTTTGTTTGAAAAATGTACTTCTTTATTTTACACTTATGGTTAAATTAATTAACTGCATGGTGTTTCTTTCAAATTGATTTTATCGCAGTTAAATTTATGTATTCGATTACAAAATGACCCTGTATAAAAATGAATCCCATTTTCCTTGGTCACGGCATCACGCGTGAACAGCTGGACTGATTTCGTTATTTCTTTTTTTGATGTGTTTATTATTGTCAGGAGAAGGTTCTTATGAAAGAAAAAATTAAGAAAATTGCGCGGAAAAACGGCTGGACCGATTTTAATGAAATTTTTTTGTGTGTCTCCAAGAGGATTCGAGAATGGTTTAGATTACAATTCTATCCGGTAGGTAGCACTGTACTCAGGTTCTAGGATTTTATTTCTTTTTTAGGGCAGGACAACGTCTGTCGGGGCCGCTAGTTCATAAATAAAAATAGTCAAATCAACAACTTATTTTACAAATTCAAATCAATCTGCAACATTGTGTATTACATTATGTTTAGAACTAAGTAGTTCAGTTTTAAATAATAATAATAATAATAATAATAAATAATAATAAATCAGTTTATTTCTCAGCACAATACAGTACATTATTAAAGAATATACATGAGTAAAATACATATTACAGGTACTCCATTGTGTGAGACTGGTGTCTGTACTAGGCAGAGCCTGTGGACACAGAACACCAGGCTCTCAATTATAAGTTTTAGTTAATTACATTTTGTATTTTATCATTCTGGATCGATATTCAGCTCAGCATAATGATACTGATAAGTAAAAGTATTGTTTTTTTTTAGTGTTCCTGATCATAAAATTTATATTAATGTTAGTGTATGTCTGTGTGTGTGTGTGCATGTGTGTGTGTGTGTGTGCATGTGTGTGTGTGTGTGTGTGTGTGTGTGTGTGTGTGTGTGTGTGTGTGTGTCTGTGTCTGTGTCTGTGTGTGTGTGTGTGTGTGTGTGTGTGTGTGTGTGTGTGTGTGTGTGTGTGTGTGTTGTGTGTGTGTATGTATGAGTAAATATGTGATAATATGTCATCTAACTTGGAGGACACAGTAGGTCTTCTGTATCCTGATAGTTTAATGTGAGCAGAAAATTGGTTACTGCTTTTTTGCAGGAAAATTTAGTAAGGGGGTAAATGAATAATTTCTTGTTGATTCCATTGTACAAGTGGGCTCTTTGGAAACAGAAAAATCTATGTGAAAAGGCGGTATTAAAATGCTGTGTATGACCGATGAAGGCTTTTCTACGTTTGTGCAGTGTGACGACGGAGGAATCGTATGCGTTTTGGCAATGCATTCTAAGAATCGTATCCAAAATGTATAGTTGGCGTACTGTTAATACTTTCCATTCCTTATACAGGTCTGTTGTGTGGTATCTATATGGCAGGCATAAACCAACTTTTAGCACAGATCTCTGTGCGCGTTCTAATTTAATAAGTGTGGTTTTGTGTGTTCCGCCCCAAGTTGACACACAGTACCCCAGGATTGATTGACAAAGTGCATAATAAATTGATAATTTAGTTGGAAAGTCAGTTACATGTCGGATATTTTTAAAAATGTACATAATTTTGCGAAGTCTAGCGGTTAGAAGACTAATATGTTCCTTAAAATTTAGGTTAGTTAGTTCCTTAAAATCTCATTATGCAATATTGAAATACTGGTAATTAACCAACATCCTATTTTATAGTATTTTAGTTACTCCGACATACACATACATACACACACACACACACACACACACACACACACACACACACACACACACACACACACATACACACACAAACACCACACACATACATACACACACATACATACACACACACACACACACACACACACACACACACACACAAACACACACACACACACACACACACACACACACACACACACACACACACACACTCACACCTTTTATCCCCAATGGGCATGCAGAGGCGCAATTAATGCATCCACTTTTCGCCATATATATTCCGTCCCATGATGTTGTAGGGGGCAAGCCTATCGCCATATCCGGCACCAGTTACAGACTCCGGGCTGATACTGAATAGAAAAATCCAATATCACTTTACCCGACCTGGGGATTGAACCTGAGCCCTCAGCATTGCAGTCGTACCATAATACAACTACGCCACTGAAGGAGTCAGTCAAATATCTATAAAAGTACCTTACAATTTGTGAAATAGTAATTATATCCTTTATTTTCGTTTTGTATAATATAATTCATATAAGCTCCGAGATAGCCACTATTTGTAATATTGTATAAATCATGTGTAAAAAAGTTATATGGTTTTATAGTATATTAGTCAGTGTCTCAAATAAATTTAAGTTTTTATTATGTGTTATATCTAGTGCTATCAGATGATAATAGTAACAGTTAAAAGGCTAATTCACTTAAGCTAAATATGTTTTTTATTTTAAGCTATACACATATTTGGAAATAGTGTAATATTTACATCTTTTCAACACACTTTAAATATTTTGATAAAATAATGGTTGCTTAAGTCAATTAGCCTTACAACCATCTATGATTTGCTAGCTTTTGCCTGCAGCACTGCCTGAGTGACAAAGTTTTTTGAGGGATAAATATTTTTCTGAGATAGAAGTAACCTATTTTTTTTTTTTTTAAATGCCATCTTCGGCGCATTAGGGACGGCTGCGGGCTTCCTCCGACTCACGTCTAAGTTGTCGTCCGCAACCGCCCCTGCACGTACCGCTGTTGCGGTCCTTTTCCTGTTGCGGGGGCTCAGAAGCCCCCGAAACACCGTACCGTGTCCTCCTTTTGGTGTACGAGGCAGCGTGAGACACGCTGCCTCGGACATGTCCATCACGGGGGTCACAAAAGTTGGCTAGACTAATGGGTGGGCGGCACGTCCCGCCCACCCGTGACCCCCGGAGGCCCCTATTAGTCGCCTTTTACGACAGGCAGGGGATACCGTGGTGGAATTCTCCAAACGCCCCCAATCCACAGGGCGGGAGACGTCGGTCAGTCGTCCACCCGACGCCTCCTACGTCTCGTCTGGCGGCGGGAGGGATCACCACTGCGCTGGCGATCCCTCTCGGCACTCTCCTTCCGCGAGAGGACCGCCTCGCAGAAGTGGGCCACCGCCTGCCAGGCCTCTCGGCCGCTGACCATGGAAGCGACCACGGCCGGCAGCGAGAGGTCTTCTCCGACGACTGTTCTGAGAGCGCTGCGCTCCTCATCCCAGGCTGGACAACACTCCAACGTATGTTGGGCCGTGTCCATTGGGCAGTTGTCACAATAGTGACACACGGCCGACTCCTCTACACCTACCACCCGAAACAGGAACTCACCGAAGCAGCCATGCCCGGTGAGCACCTGCGTCAGGCGGTATGTTGCCGCTCCGTGGCGCCTGTCCAGCCATTCGGCAAAGACAGGACGCACTGCCTCTACGACCCGGTGCCCCCACGACGGGGCCTCCAGCCTGAGACGCCACTCCTCCACGGCGGCTCGCCGTAAGGCGGCCCTCTTGGCCTCCACCTCCTTCAGGGCCGGACGCTCCCCGCGACTGAACGCCTCCTCCCGCCAATGGAATACATCGGCAAGGGATTTGGCGTCCAGGTCCCAGGGCAGAAATCCGGCCAATAGGCAAGCCGCCTCGAAAGAGAAGAAGTAACCTATAGCATTCAGGGATAATGTAGCTTTCTATACTATAGCTTCCTATATTTTAGTCTACTTGCTTTTGCCCGCGGCTCCGGCCGCATTAAAGAGATCCAATAAATAAAAAGATAAATTAGCCCCTACAAACCTACAAAATCACAAACTTTTCTTCTTTATGATATGGGTATCACATTTATATTTTTTTTAAACAATTGACCTGTCAAGCCCCACGACAGACACCGGTGTCTGAGTATATAGGGTTTTTCCATACATCTATATACAGGGTCATTTTGTAATCGAATACATAAATTTAACTGCGATAAAATCAATTTGAAAGAAACACCATGCAGTTAATTAATTTAACCATAAGTGTAAAATAAAGAAGTACATTTTTCAAACAAAATAAAGAACAAAAAAGGTCTTTTAATTTTAGACATCCTATTGCCACTACTAGTATACGAGAGATCGTCGGAGCGTCAACGTCACTGAGGTCTGTGTGTTTCATTGATAATATGCTCACGCACACGCGAACAAGAGATGCACACACGGAGCGCAACGATAAGACATCGCGCCATCGTAACCAAGAAGCTTTATTCCAAACCGAAAAGATGAGGTCGCTATTATTACCTATGCTTCTGTGTCAGGTCACATAGGTCAATCAAAACAACAGTCACTTACTAGATTCTGTCAGAGCCAGTTATGTCTCCTTTAGAAGACTGAAATCATTGAAGCATCTTCGATAATGGTCACAGTCCGTACACCGCACGTAGCTTATCAAAAAGCCTCACAACCCTAAGATTCCATCAACTATCACACGATACATCAGCAAGAATCGCACGCTCAAGCCGTCAAATTCGTCGATCGATTTCGTGAAACCGACTATGATGCTACCGTTACGATACGAGTGTCAACGAGGTTCTTGAAGATTGGAATTTTGAACATTTACTCAGTAATCCCTAAAAGTACAAAAGACATTTCAACGACCTTCAAGGAAACATTAACACTTTATTCACGAGCTTTGTAAATGTAAATCATAGTTTACCACAACAGAAACTTAAAAATTAACACAATAGAATAATAATTACAATTAGAGAACATTTGATCGTGTGCGCATAAAAGCCGACAAAGGACTACTAAACTAATAGGTTTTTACCTACACATGGCTCGCGTCTCCCGAAGCGATGTCAGAGACAAGGTCACTCGGATCGATACAAAACGATATAATAATAAAATTACAATAGGTACCGGTAAGTACATAGGGAGCATCGGCCTAACATTCAGTACGTAAATCGACATACGCCACGTCGTGTTGCTGCCGGGCGACTGGCGGGCAACGCGCGCGCAGGCCCCCGCGCCCCACGGCGCATGCGCCTGGAGGAGCCAGTGCGGGGCCATATTTTAGGCCGCGCGGGATAGGCATAAAGTCCACGAATCCCGGACCGCGAATCTCGATGTATTTCGAAACGTTACACATTTTGATAAATATCACTTGTACTTATTGCTATTACCTGGAATTGTCGTAATTTACTAGTAGGGTAAAAAACGTTAATTTTACCACTTCATAGAATACACGCACACTTTTGTCAAGAATAAGTAACATTTACGTACGTATAGTAATGGCTGAACTTAATTTAAAATAACCAGGATATTCAATTGACTAATAACCAAAATTATTGTAAGTAGGTAAAACATAGGTATTTAGAAGGATTTTTGTGCACTTGGTCGAGTCACTTTATAAGTGGTTAGTAAATAACGCCAGTTTTAGGTATTATTACTCAGACAGGAACTATTAAAAATTACGATTGTTATTGCGGTGCGGAGATACTGGGGTACTCTGTCAGAGATGTCCGGGAATAAACCCATATTTCGCCCAAATGTCCGGGATTCTTGCCGTGTTTGTCCGGCGTCGGCAATTTAGGTAATGGCAGCCCTATACAAAGAACATGCCGACAAGTGCGCCGTGCGCCCGCTGGCGCGCGCGATCGTTGGCCCCGCCAGCTGATGTTCGTGTTACACGTGCTCCCACAGGGATACCAAGCTTTGGTACTATTACCTTATTCTGCAATATCTTGCAATTTTAGTTTTACATTGTTCTATGCTATTTTAACCGTACCACAATGCATATTGAAATTAAATGATGTTAGAGCTCTGGTATGCTTTATTGCTTAAAGTAATGTTATTTTTACAATACAAAGATATTGCTGCGTATTCGTTTAAGTAGACTTTTCATTAGCATAATTGCCCTAGTTATTTTATTATTTAATACACTTATTTAAGTGTGTTAGAAATCCATGTGATAAATAAACTAATATCCGATTCTTTGAAAAGCTGTGTCATTTTAGCAAACTTGTAGGTAAAAATGTTTATACTGGCAACACAGCGTGTTTGAGTGCGTGTTTGTATTGAATGGCGTGCGAAAGAGACACAACATGTTGGTATCTGCACGTTAGTTTCAATGTGTTAGTAACAAGATCAACGACTCTGACGCGATACAAAATGTAGCTAGAGATTAGAAGGTACAGAAGGCATAATAAGGCGTTTGGTAGTATAAAGTATTTACGTAAACCTATTTTAGGCATGACGTCCAGAAATATTGATGTTAAAATTAAAATAAACGTTGAAATATCATACGGAATCAAAAAATATGATATCAATAGATTAAAATCCTGTAACTTTTTTAATAACCCGACTGCGAGTTGTTAAGTACCCACCTATTTCGGTAGGTAAACTTATTTATTAACGAAAACAAAGTTTATTATTAAAGAATTAATACTTTTCTTTACAGCATAACACTTAAAAAATAAGTAGTTCCTTTTCACACAATGACATGACAACTTTTTATTTCATGTTGATATTTATAACGTATTAGTTAGGGAGTAGGGACTGCTCTAGTAGCAATTTAATTATTTTATTTCAAATTCCACGTCTCAAGCGGTACTGCTGCAGCTATGTGAGTGAATGTATTGCAAGTGAATTTGTGAGTTGCCCTTCTTAATCCTATAGGTTTTGTAATAACATCGTCAGCTGTGACATGATTCACTGAATAAAGTCAAGCGCGCTAAAACACAGCGTGATCAAAAAACTATAAAACTATAATCTGGATTATTGGCGAAAGTATGCGTTACCCATGGATAATATTTTGCACGATGTTAGCAGAGGTCACGCTGAATATGTGGTTTCATTTAGTAACGCAATGTTGAAATGACACTGTATATAAGTGGATTAAGCGGGGCTTGACGGGTTAAACTACCAACATAATTTCTGTTGATGATTTTGTGTTATTAGAAGGATTGCTTTTTTTAGTAGGTATGTCTCTAGGGGTTCATGAGTTCACCTCCTTATTTCTAAATTCTTCTTCATAAACATTAGCAAGTCTCTCATATTTTTTTACACTATTTACTTACCATTAGGCTTCTGTTTATTGATGAACCAAAATATTTTTACAAGGCATTGATATAAATTAAATGCATTTTATTTTAGTTACCATACAAGACCGGGGCACAGAACCTACACTCTCGGATCAATGAAGAGCAATGCAAGGCGTGCCTGGTGCAGATCAGCAGGCACCGCTTCTCTCTAGTCATTGCAGGACTCACCAAAATACTCCAGAGAGTCAATGAATTGGTAAGTTGTCTGAAGTACACCATTCTGTCTAAAAATATTTTTGTTCAATTGTATTACTACTTGTCGGGCCGATTTCTGACTTCCGAAGGCTGATAAACGCCATTTGTAACATAAACGTATAAGCCAATCAATTACGAAAGTTACATTCCAATCTATGCTCCTACATTATAGTGTAACTTTGCATTTCGAGATGGTAAATTAAAGTATTTAACTCTAAATATACTAACACTATCGGCAGTTATCTTAGTCTGCTTCTGTCGCTAAAAATTTGGTGTGGATGCGCAGTTTCATATTAGGGTCACGCGATATGAGGAGAGAAATTTAAAGCTCATATTTCTATATACACAAAAACTAATTAGTCAATTAACTCAATAACTGACTTATTATGCCTTATATTTTCTGAGGCTTTATCAACTGGTCTTTGTTTATTTTGAATACATTACCTTCAGTACCAACCAACGATATCAAGCGGCGTCAATCGTCCTCAAACAGAGCTCGAGAAAGGCTACCATGACAGCCTCGTCATAGTGTTAGATACGCTGGAGATATGTCTCAGCTCACAGCCTAAAGACACGGCGAAGTATGAAGAGGCCATGAACGTCAAGATATTGCTGAGAGAGGTGTGCCAGTTTATTGGTAAGTTGTTTTGGTCATCTCTTGATATCAGCTGAATACCATTTTTGGGTCCAGGCCTTCTATCCATCACACATGGCTAATGTATTATTAGGAATTTTAGAGTATCCTTCATAACTTTTCTACTTAATTCATGGGTTGTTAGGTTCTGGTACGAAAGAATGACAAGCAGCTGTTCTAGCATAGTCTGTTGGGAGCTACCAATGCACGTCTTTTTAACCGACGAAAAAAACGGAGGAGATTCTCACGTCAACGTGTATATTTTTTTTATGTATGACCACGCATAACTTTTTACAAAGTAGCCCGATTTTGATATTCTTTTTTGTCTACACCTTAAATAAGAGCTAATCTCATTAGGATATAGACTATAACAATTATGGTTTATTATTAAAATTGAACCTTAAGGATATAATTCTACCGTTTTGTCACTAGATACACGAAACGAGAATGTAGTGAACAACACGGTACTGCGGCAGTTGGCCAGCAAGGTGCTTTTCGCCTTAAGTCTAAACTTCTTCAATGCAGTCTTTAACCGAATAAGTGCCAGATTACAAGTAAGTATACAGTGTGTGTAAAAAAAAATACTACTGAGATTTTCTACTAGTATACCTTAACAAAATATGACCATAATTTACTGAGCATATACAGGGTGCTCCGATAATTATGTATGAATGTTTAGGCGATATTATGTTCTAGAAATTTCAACAAAAACTTGAACCTATAATATGCATAAGTATATTGTAGGTTAAAATTTTTGTAAACATATTTTTTTCTAAAATTATTTACGTTTCTAAAGATGATATTTGTTTTGTCTAGGAATTATCTTCAAGCTCCGAAGAGAACCCCGATTATACAGATATAGAGTTGATACAACACATAAATGTGGATATATTGCGTTTGATAAGATTATTAACAGGTAATAAATTGTTTGGTAAAAGATTTTACACTGTCTTCCGGTTTTTTTAGTCTGTAATTAATAGGTTAGCAAAATATGGACCCTTAAGGGCAAGTTGAATCGACTAAGAAAAAAATGCGTCTTTGCAACATTGGGAATAGGATCAAAATTGTTTGAAATTATGTTCGGTCCCCGCCCAACTTAAAAGAAAAATGGCGTATTGAGTTAGTTTTGGAGACGATTCCCACAAGTCAACGATTTTGGATTAGGTCATTGTTTTATTAAGAGTGCGATAATAGTAATAGTCTTTTTTTTTTATAACACTCTGTACATTATTATAAATACATGCTCATTTTACATATTCTGTATGTTACAGAGTCTATACAAAAGTTTAGGTTACTAAGGAAATCGGCTCACATCGTCCTTGTGAGTTCGTTGGAAAAAGCTATATGGAATTGGATGGACACGTACCCCCAGGTGAGATGGAAAAAAATGCACTTAGTTTATTTGCCATAACAAATAAGGGCAATAAAAGCATGCGAAAATGTACTTTGAATATAAGTAAAATTATTATGACTGCCTCGGTGGCGTAGTTGTATTACAGTACGACTGCAATGCTGAGGTCTTGGGTTCGATCCCCGGGTCGGGCAAGGTGATTTTGAGTTTTTCTATTCAGTACCAGCCCGGTGTGTGGAATTTGTGTCCGATATGGCGATAGGCTCGCCCCCTATCACATCATGGGACGGAATAATGGCGAAAAGTGGGTGCACTAGTTGTGCCTCTGCCTACCCCTTCGGGGATAACAGGCGTGAGTGTATATATATATATGTATGTAAAATTATTCCAAGCATCGTGAACTGAACAAACGAAGACTGATCATGTCACATGATGACTCAAATGTCTTATGGTTCTATCCTCCATTGTTTTGTATTATTCCTCAATAAACTTTTGTATAAGGTGAATAAATGAATATTTTTGTTACGTAAGGAATTTTCCGAAGTACAATGCCGGCCTAACGACGAGCTAAGCAAGTGCTGCGACACACTGTTCGATATATTACAAGACAGCTTCTCGGACAACAAGAAATCGAGGGTCGCCATGTGGCCGCTGCAGATCATGCTGCTCGTTCTAAACCCCGTGAGTTTATTCCCGCATTAGGAAAAGTGTACTGTGTTCAGATATCTTCCAACCTAGAAACTGATGTATGAAAGTATCGAAAAAGATTTGTATTCTTGATTTTGCCTTCAAATCAAATCAAATCAATTTATTGCTCTCCACAATTGTTAAATAGGTTTACAAAAATACATAAAAGTACATAATTGTGGACCCTGCAGGGCACGGCAACATAGTAGAGAGGGAAAACTGTTATTATAAATAAAAATTGTTGTCTAAAGTTGTTATTATTTTGTGTAATTTTATTGTTAATATTTTTTTTTTTCATCTATGAGTCTAGAGAATTGTTATCTGGATATCATTGTTTATATAATAAGTAATGTCATTAAATATTACTATGTCATACATTTAAATTTAATATAATTATATTTGATTAGCTTAATCGGAATAACATAATATTGTATTTATTTTAAAGTAGAATGTCAAATATAGAATTATAGTTCGTCATTAAAGAAATCAGTTAAAGAGTAATAGCATTTTTCATATAGTAATGATTTTAGTTTGTGTACAAATATATTATTTTTAGCTTCCTCAGTTATTTTTTTAGGTAGTTTGTTATATACTTTTATTGCCATAACGTAAGGGCTAGAAGAGAACATGTGTAATCTAGAGGCTGGTAGGTTGAGTCTATTTTTATGTCGTAGATTTCTGGAAGGGTTGATGTCTTCGCGTTTGGAAAAGAAGTTAGGGTACTTTCTTACGAATTTACTTATCTCTAAAATGTAAATACAAGGAAGAGTGAGAATTTTATATTTTTTAAAGTGAGGTTTACAGCTTTCAGTTTCTTTAATATTCACTATTATTCTGACTAGCTTTTTTTGTAAGGTGAATATTGTTTTTATGTCTGTGCTATTGCCCCACGATATTACACCATAACTTATCCATGCATAGGCATGTGCATAGTATGTGGTTAAGGCAGTCTGTGTGTTTGTAGTCTTTTTTATTTCGCGCAAGGCATATGTAAATTTGGATATTTTTGTTTTTATTTTTTGTATGTGTTGTTTCCAGTTTAAGTGTGTATCTATATTTAAGCCTAATAAGGTAACGTTTTTTACGACTTCGAGCTTGGTTCCTTTGTAGCTAAAATTTATATTTAAGGGTAGTTTTTGAGATGGGTGGAATGTTATGAGTTTTGTTTTTGAACAGTTGATTTCTAGGTTGTGGCTTTCTAACCAATTTTCAGTTTTAGAGAGTATAGAGTAGATTCTTTCGTTGATATTAGTATTATTATTGTGGGAGGTAAGGAGAGATATATCATCTGCAAACAAGACACAATGCCAGTCTAAATTTTTAGGGAGGTCATTGATGTATATTAAAAATAGTAAGCATCCCAAAACACTACCTTGTGGAATTGAAGCGTTAATAGTTTTGCTCAGGGATTGTATTTTTTGTATTAGGTTAGTGTTGTGATTGTAGTTTGGCACTTCCACTATTTGTTCTCTATTTTTTAAATAAGATTTAAACCAGTCATAACTTTTACCGCGGATTCCTATATCATATAATTTATTTAGGAGTATGTTAAATTGAACTTTGTCATAGGCTTTAGTCATGTCCAATAGTATGCCTATTCCATAGTTTTTACTATTGATCATTTTTAATGCTTCTTGTACAAATTTGTAGACAGCCAGGGTAGTGGATCGATTTTCGCGGAAACCGTTTTGGCTTTCGTGCAATATATTGTATTTCTCACAAAATTTGTAGACTCGATTATACATTGCTTTCTCAAATATTTTAGATGCAGTTGGGAGTAACGCAATTGGTCTATAGTTATTAGTTTCCGTTTTGTCGTTCTTTTTATGGATTGGCTTTATAAGAGATCTTTTTAATAGATCTGGGAAGGCACCTTCATCAAAAGACTGGTTTATTAATTTACAGAGTGGTGGTGTAAGTTCATTTACGCATTGTCTAAATAATATAGGTGGAAGTTCGTCAATGCCATGGCTCTTTTTGTTTTTGAGGTTGTTAATGATATTTTTGAGTTCTTTTTCGTTAACCGGAGAAAGGAAGGCCTTATCTATATATATCTATCTATTTATCTATTATATAAAAATGAATCCCTATTTTCCTTGGTCTCGGCATCACGCGTGAACGGCTGGACTGATTTCGTTATTTCTTTTTTGATGTGTTTATTATTGTCAGGAGAAGGTTCTTAATGAAAGAAAAAATTAAGAAAATTGCGCGGAAAAACGGCTGGACCGATTTTAATGAAATTTTTTTGTGTGTCTTTGGTTTATTTATTTATTTATTTATTCAGTTGCAACAACATTGTAAGCACCAATACAAATTAAATGAACACTTATAAAATAACACAGGCCAAGTGCAACAATACTTATAGCTGCAAACCAACATGCAAATTAACAGCCGCAGAAAAGACAATCAACAGTAATAAATTGACAACGTAACTTTAAATAGACTAATTTTATCGCAGTAACTTTAAAATGAATAATTAATCTTAACAATTAAACAATGAATATTATAAATAATAATTGAGAATTAGTGACAGGAAATCAAGCATAAAGCATAAATTGTACATAGGTAACCAATAAAAAAAAATGTTATAATTATGTATACATACAACAATAATTAAAGAAGATACAGTCATCTACAGAATGCTAATTTCAAGTTCTTTATGAATGTATGGTAGCTATTCGAGAAAACATCTATCTCTTGACGCTCTTTTAAACCACCACTACCCCCACCGAGATCTGCAGAAGTTTGTACATTGTGAACAGTGTTTTAGTATTGTGCGATTCTATTTAAGGGAGAATACTGGCCCAAGTTTGAACGAGCATTGCCTCCGATAAATGGTTTGTATTTGCCAAATCTCGGCATATTATGAGGTATACACAATTTCAACTGTGAAAGCAGATAAGGACAATCAATGTAACGGTTAATTAATTTGTACAGAAACATGATGTCAAGCTGTTTTCTACGTTCTTGAAGAGACTGTAGGTGGAAATGCTGAAGACGATCGCTATAATGTGGTAATTTCTTAGTCAAATTGTAGCTGTAAGACAAGTGAAGAAGAAATCTTTTCTGAATATTTTCCAATCGTTTGTTATAAACATCATAGTTTGGATTCCACACAACAATACAATATTCTAGATTGCTACGTACAAGCGCATTATATATTGTGACTCTGGTGCTGGGGTCCCTGAATTCCCTAGAATTACGCAATGTAAAACCCAAGATTTTAAAACATTTCTTAGCAATATGGTCAATGTGAAGATTAAATCTCAATTTTTTGTCGAGAATAATGCCTAAATCCCTAATGTGATCAACTTCGTTAAGCGGCTGGCCATTTATGAAATATATTTTGGTAATTGAGTGTTTTTTTCTTGTAAAGTGAACATGGTGACACTTGTCGAAATTCAAGCTCATACCATTCAATGTGCACCACGACACAAGGTTATCCAAATCATTTTGCAGTAAGAGACCCTCTTCTTCGGAGCTGACAATTCTGAAAAATTTTAAGTCGTCGGCAAACATATAAAATTTTGAATTAAGGAAGCATTTACTTATGTCATTGATGAAAATATTGAAAAACAAAGGGCCCAAATGTGAGCCCTGAGGAACACCAGAGAAGGCCGTGAACGATTCAGAAGAGTGACCACCAATAACTACCCTTGAACTTCTATTCTCCAAATAGGACCTACACCAGTTAAGGAGCATTCCGTCCAACCCAGAACCTGATAGTTTATGCAAAAGAAGTTCGTGATTAACTCTGTCGAAGGCCTTGCTGAAGTCTGTATAAATAGCATCGAGTGAATATCCATGGTCAATTCCTTCAGCAAGGTCACCAACAAAGCACGTTAAGTTTGTGGCCGTTGATCTACCCTTGACAAACCCATGTTGTTCTAATGCAATTATATGTTTAAAATGCCATGACAGAGTTGGATATATTGATTACAATTCTAGATCTTTAGATTACAATTCTATCCGGTAGGTAGCGCTGTACTCGGGTTCTAGGATTTTATTTCCTTTTTAGGGCAGGACAACGTCTGTCGGGGCCGCTATCTATTATATAAAAATAAATCCCTATTTTCCTTGGTCACGGCATCACGCGTGAACGGCTGGACTGATTTCGTTATTTCTTTTTTTGATGTGTTTATTATTGTCAGGAGAAGGTTCTTATGAAAGAAAAAATTAAGAAAATTGCGCGGAAAAACGGCTAGACCGATTTTAATGAAATTTTTTGTGTGTCTTCAGGTGGATTCCAGAATGGTTTAGATGTACTCGGGTTCTAGGATTTTATTTCCTTTTTTGGGCAGGACAACGTCTGTCGGGGCCGCTAGTAAATTAATAAAAATTGATTTTATCTACAACATAATCGGTATTCAGAATTGCATTTGTAATTGTAGACAATGTTACACTCGTAATATACTTGTCTTAAATATTTGTATTTTACAGAAAGTTCTAGAAGAGATAGTGAACGCAGACAGCGGCGCGCCGTGCAGCCCGCGACACACCAAGAAGAAACACTTCATAGACGCTGTTAAACGAGGACTCAGTGAGTACACATTGCTACTAAAAAAAATATTATAATACCAGCCCTGTATTATATACCGCCCACTGCTGGGCACGGGCCTCCTCTGCTCAGAGGGTTTTAGGCCTTAGTCTACCACACTGGCCTAGTAAGCATGCCCGTGTCTCTCTTTGCTGCTAACTTCACTTCAATTTGAGAGTAACGGAATCTAAGCTGCATATGTTTACCGCCATAATTTCAGAGTGGTCTGAAGTTAGTCCCGAGTAATGTTGCAGATGCGTTTCTGAAACTAAAGTGTGCTGTAAGTAACTTCTGGTCGTCCGAAAAGAATATCTGTAATCACTCTATATGTAACTTTATAGATAAAGTTGTAACCTTTATAAAGTTGTTAGGATATTTTTAGTTTTACAGCGTATCTATGGCTTCAATTAGTTCCGAATTGTACCGTGTAAATTATGTTCTGGATAAATAAAAAACGTAGACCAATTACGGCGAAAGGCGATTTTAGCGGATAATCGAACTTAGAACTCTCAATACAATCAGTTTATTGTTTCAGACCCCCAAAACAACTCTAAGCAGATGATAGAGGCTGCGGTGGTGACGTGCGTGAAGCTGTGCAAGGCGTCCACGTATCTCAATATCGCCGACTCGGGAAACGTCACCTTCGTGCTTGTCAAGTCTGTCATCAACGATCTGAAGGTATGATACTCCAGATCAATGGAATGAATATAACATGCCTTTCTCCCAATTCAAGGGTAGGCAGAGGTGTCTCACACCTACATTGCGCCAGCTATGTTAGGTTCCATGTAAAAAGGGACGAAATGGCAAGAGTAAACCAAGTAAAATTAGTCTTTGTTACCATGTCAATAAAGATTATTCCGATGGTAAATTTCGCTCTCGTTCCGAGGCTGAGCAAGTCCATGCTATAGAAAAATATACCTTATTGTTTTAAAAATACGCACTATAAGAAAGAAGACTGCGTCGGTCGCGTAATTGTATATGTATTGTTGATATGGCGATAGGCTCGCCCCCTATCACATCATGGGACGGAATGACGGCGAAAAGTGGGTGCACTAGTTGCGCCTCTGCCTACCCCTTCGGGGATAAAAGGCGTGAGTGTATATGTATGTATAAGAAAAATGTATCGCCCACAGTCGCTGCTATTCAACCCGTCCAAGTCGTACATCCGCGGCAACCTGCTCTCCGGGTACTCGGAGCTGGACCTGATGACGGACTGCTTCGTGTCGTTGTTCCGCATCATGCCGCACAACAATGACGCGCTCAAAGTGTGCCTCAACCTCAACACGCATATATCTTACCATTATGTGATCGTCAACTCTTTGCTAAGGTGGGTACAGGGTATGAAGGTGTATAATTATTTCTTATATTTCACGAATGTTCGAAAATAAAATTACTTAACGGATTTTTTCGCGATAGATATGTTTGATTTTTACTATCGACGTTTCGAAGGCTTTGCAGAATTCATGGTCATGGGATGGTCTATGATCATGTCTGTCCCGTCACCATGAAGGTTGTAAAGTCGTTTTATCTCAACATGAATATTTGGTGACTTGTTTATACAGTTAGTAAAAATGTATTTTGTAACCGATTATCAAAATCTGATCTAATTAGTTAAACATATAATAATTAATACATATAAAAAGTTTAAGTAATTTAATGATATATCTGTTTTAGAATAATAAAGCAACCGCGCCTACCCTGGTGGCCACAGATAGAGCTGTTGTATCCAAGAGCGGCGGAACTGAGAGCCATGTTCACCGACACATCTAATAAGGCGACTCAGGTAATATCACTTTCCCTACCCGTGAATCGAACCCGAGACCTCAGCATGCCAATCTTAGAAACATGTGATGTAAATCATACAAATAATTTGAGTTTTCCAATCAGTGAAATCCAATGAAGTAACTTGAAAGTTGAAGTATAATACGACCAAGTTAAATTCATGAACATCAATGGAAACTCACATAAAAATGTTCTATGCAGGGCTATGTGGTCCACACTCCACTGCGGATGATATCCCTCTCGCTGAAGTCTAAGGAGGTGCAGTCCAAGTTCAACAGGTCTGAGGAGATGCCCGCCTACAGGAACCTGTTGCTGTGCATGGTGAAGCTCATTCACGCTGACCCCATGCTTATGTTAAGCGTGAGTATAAATTGCAAGCTTGGTATGGTAAAAAACTACTATGTCCCGTTTAAATTAGTGCAAATTATATTTTCTGATCCTTTTGTTATGCAGAAAGTTATTTGATGTTGAAATTGAAACTTACTTAAGTTAATATCCGGTTCGAAGGACCAAATTTAATTATTCTTGTTTAATAATTTTGGATATTTGAATTCACCTAAAACTCTTCAAGTGTCTTATCTGACGATAAAAAATCCAAGCACACTGAAATAACTTAGATGCGGTTGTGAGGATCAAAAATATTTTTGCTATTTTTTTTCGTAGTTATTGAAAATATGGGATTACCTGGTCTAGGAATAAAATTGTTATGCTACATATCTATATGAAACTGTTATATGTACAACACAGAATCCAGGCCGCTCTAGCATTGAGATCCAGTCATCAACGACAGAGCTAATCAACGGGCTGGTTTCCCTCGTGCATCAGACCGGGATGGGAGAGATCTCCCAGGCCGCCATGGACGCGCTGTTAGCCCTGCATAGGCCTGACAGGGTGTACATGTGGAACCCTGAGGCGCCTCTTAACACATTCTGGGATATTAGGTGAGTTTTTTTAGAGGCGACTGTAATAAACTCACATAAAAAATATGCTAGTTATGCTGTGCACAAAATGTAGACTGAACTTAGGACTTAAGCACATGTGATACAAAAACCTTAGTCAATGAATAAACATGCAATAAAGAACCAAATGTTTAACATGCATTAATTGCTCAACCAATTTTGATAATATTTAAATTGTGATTAAATTCAATGAGCACATTACGAACAGCTTGAAATTTGCCTATGTAATGAAAGATTCCCCTTTCTTTAAGCTCCCAAGTCCTCTACAACATATCCCAGAAGTTAATCCAGCGTCAGATAGGCAACTACCGGGACGTCCTTCGCTGGTTGCGCGACATCCTCACGTACAGGAACGAGTTCCTGGCCAAGCACAAGGAGTACGCGAACCTCGGCTCACAGATACCTATATGTAAACAGGCGCATATTAAATTGGAGGTGAGGGTTTAATATGTTTTAGGTCATATGACTTGACATAGGACTGCCTTGGTGGCGTAGTTGTATTACGGTACGACTGCAATGCTGAGGTCTTGGGTTCGATCCCCGGGTCGGGCAAGGTGATATTGAGTTTTTCTATTCAGTACCAGCCCGGTGTGTGGAATTTGTGTCCGATATGGCGATAGGCTCGCCCCCATTACATCATGGGACAGAATAACGGCGAAAAGTTGGTGCACTATTTGCGCCTCTGCCTACCTCTTCGGGGATAAAAGGCGTGAGTGTGTGTGTGCTTGTGGCATATATTAAAGATAGGGACATAGAAAACAGCACAGAACAGGGATATAGACAATAGAAGTACAAAGTGGGCGTAACCTTTGATACACTAGTCTGGAATGCAGTCCAAACTCACTGCTTGAACGGTCTCAGTCGTCATTGCGCATTGTCAAAGGTTTAATAATTGGAAAAAATATTTAAAAATATTAAAATGCCCTATTGTGCTATTCTGGAATGCAAAAATATTAGCCGTACCAAAAATGTGTCCCACGGAGGTATTTCGTACCATCGGTAAGTAATATTTTCTGGTTTATTGCTATTTAGTCGAAAAATGTATGTTGATTTTCTATGTCAAACATGACACAAAAATTACAGTTTAAAATGTTCCTTATTCTTTTCACTATATGGTTAATTGTCGCAAACGAAAATCAGTTGTTCTAGAATGATTTGTCACCAATTCATAATGTCATCGCTACTCAATTAGTGCATGCGTGGTCGATAAAATATTATCGACAATTATTAATTTTTCACTGAAGCGTTATGTTATACAGAAAAGTACGAAAAGTTATCTGATGCATGATCCGCTTGTGATGCATAGCTGTGGTCAATATAATAATTAATTTATGAACAATACTAGATTGTTAATTTTCAGTTTTCCAAAAGATCAATTTAGTAAGGAAAGTTGGATCAATGCTACGGGAAGGTTAAATTGGTTTCCTTCCAAACTTTCCGTAATATGTTCAGAACATTTTGTAGAAGATGTGTAATTTAAAAAAAAGGGGAATTCAATATTTAAAAGCGAATGCAGAAGCTCATATATGTCGGAGTGTCGGGTAATTTTGAAATAGTAGTCTTGCAACTCAGGTCTCGATGCCAAAGTATTAGTGGGGTGACAGTTGTGAGTATAAATAAGGCGCTCGCCAGTTGAGGAGCACAGTATTAGTTTGGTCGTCGTTCAATGTTCAACTAGTTGTCAATAGTCGCTATGGTAACTTAGTGGTTATTATGCTGGTCCTGACAATGTGATGAGTGATAAACGAGTCATGAGTTGAAGAAATGAAAGTCAACTATGACCATTGCAAAATGTGCGCTACGTTTTATTAGCTCCTGTGAAATCCTCGTTTACATATAAATATTCTAATTCGAAGCTAAGGGCCACACAACGTAGGTTCGCGCTAAAAATAGCGCGGGCCTACAGGACGACATCCTATGTGGCCGCTGTCACGGTCGCGGGCCTGCTGCCCATAGACTACCGAGTCCGGGAGGCTTTGGCTCTGTACGAGGTGAAGCGTGGTGGGAGCCTTGCGGCCTACCCTGGGAGGGGCGTCGAGGGCAGGGTGCCTGTGGCTGACGCGTTGCACCCAGCGAAATGGATGGCGGTCTCGTATTCCGGGCTGGCAGAGCCAGTGCATTTAGCCGTGAGCCATCTAGAAGGGATGGGACCGTGCATATACACCGACGGCAGCAGTATTGAAGGAAAAGTGGGAGCCGCACTATCAGTCTGGAGGGGGGTGCGGAGGTCAAGTCGAGATGCTTCTCACTTGAATCCTTCTGCACCGTCTTTCAGGCCGAGATGCTAGCGATCCTGAAGGCGACAGAGATGGCAGAGACACTGGGAGAAAGGACTATTAATATATTAAGTGACAGCAGATCGTCGTTGGATCTGCTCTGTCAAATCAACACCTCTCACCCTGTCGCCTTTAGGATCCAGAAAAATCTGCGGGATCTTGCTGACGTAGGAGTGGATGTGCGTCTGTTCTGGCTGAGGGCGCATGTCGGCACGCCCGGAAACGAGCGTGCCGACGAGCTGGCGAAAGCGGCAGCCAGAATCGAAAATACCGGCCCGGATTACGACCGGCTCTCGCTGGCGAGCGTCAAGGGGGCGATCAGGCAGGACAGTCTCGCAAAATGGCAGGAAGAGTACAAGAAACTTACAGAAAACACCAATATGGCCATGTTCCTGCCTGATGCCCCTTCGGCGTTTAGATATGCCCGAGAAGAGAGACCGGACGCGCTGATGACCCAGGTATTGACTGGGCATGGAGGGGTGGGGCAGTACCTTCACAGGTTCCGGCTCAGGGAAACACCGTGGTGTATATGTGAGCCTGGAGTTGTGGAGGATGTGGCCCACCTGCTCATAGAATGCCCGCGTTTCTGCAGGGCTAGGTACGAGGTGGAGTGCGAGACCAACACGAAGGTTGAAAAAGCCTCCCTGGCAGAGTTGCTGATGGGGGGCGAAACAAGGAGAAAATTTAAGGGTTTCGCCAGGAAAACAATATTTAAAGCAGGAAGGCAGAACGGCAGCACGGTAGCCTGGGACTAGCGCTCGGGAGGAAAAGTTTTGGCAAATTTGGACCGTCTGCTTCGGTCTCTGTAATTTAATTGTTATTATTATTATTTTTATTTTTAATTTGTGACTTTAAGGATAGCTAAATTTATTTATAACAATCAATATGCAATTGTAACGCAGCTCCTGAATGAAAATCAGGGAAGATATGGTCTTTCTTAAATAAAAAAAAAAAAAAAAAAAATATTCTAATTCGTCAATCAATAAGTAA
This sequence comes from Lapara coniferarum, assembly GCA_949316025.1. Lineage (NCBI taxonomy): Eukaryota > Metazoa > Arthropoda > Insecta > Lepidoptera > Sphingidae > Lapara > Lapara coniferarum. Next base: position 24,810,689 of record OX438931.1, on the reverse strand, counting down.
TTATAAGAAAGCCACACACCATAATATTTATTTTATTGTTTTATTTTACTACATATATTTATAAAAAAACTATAGTACATACATATACACTCACGCCTTTTATCCCCGAAGGGGTAGGCAGAGGCGCAACTAGTGCACCCACTTTTCGCCGTTATTCCGTCCCATGATGTGATAGGGGGCGAGCCTATCGCCATATCGGGCACAAATTCCAGACTCCGAGCTGATACTGAATAGAAAAACTCAATATCACTTTGCCCGACCCGGGAATCGAACCCGAGACCTCAGCATTGCAGTCGTACCATAATACAACTACGCCACCGAGGCAGTCTATAGGTTATTATTTAAAAATACCCTTTTTAATCTTATCTTACTTCTTGTCTTATTTTAGTAATATCATAAATGCAAATGTTTGTGGAAATGTTTGGATCTCTGTATGTCGGGATGTTTGTTTGGTTTGTATGTTTGTTAGAAGTAAACTCAGATATTTGGCACACGAGTAGATCAAAATACCCTTTTTTTCGCGGGGAAAGTGACTTATTACTACCACCCAGCCTTTCAAGGGAGGCAACTGAGCGGTTATGTTCAGTTCACCGTGCCTTACGACCCAGCGTTGAGCCGCCGGGCCGAGTCCCTAACCTATGTACAACGCACGGCATGCCAACTATAACTCTGAGGTGGCCTTCTTCGGCGCATTAGGGACGGCTGCGGGTTTCCCCGGGCTAAAGTGTCTAAGTTGTCGTCCGCAGCCAGATCATAATACCCTGGATTAACACATATAGGCTACTTTTATTCCGGTAATTTGCTCCCATGGGATATAATGGAAATTTTTTCTATGCGTCGTACTGCGTTTTAAGGACTTTTCTAACGGGAAAACCTTTTTATTGAGACAACAAATAGTTTTAAATAATTGTTTTTAATTATACATTAATGTGCCTGTCTGCTTTATAGGTTAACAACGTTTGATCAGCAGATCAGATTACTTGATATTATATTATAAGTATCACTTGATGTCTCATCGTTAATGTTATTTCTTAGGGTGGTGGTTCCCAAAGTAAACCTGAAATCATAAATTTAAACACAGGCGTATCTTCTTCAAACGAAGCACAAGAAATTGTTGCCCCCAAAAAGCGTAAAATATTACCGAGTCAGATCCAGGTACAAAATTAAACAACTTTTGCTTGACGAGACGAGCATGTCGCTCAACAAGCGATACGACCACTCATAAACAGCACAAAGCACTATTCAGCTTGGAACCAATGCAGTTACGCCGAGACATTGCCTCACTTAGTGTATTCTATCGTCCGTGTCTTGGTGAGTGCTCTGGACAAAAGTATAACCTTAGGCCATCCTCACACTTCCTTAGGGGAACCACGCATGCTGGTTTGCGAAACCACTGCATAGTGATTTCTTCTATCTCAGCCCATATCAATCGGGTTAAGAAGTTCGTAATTTTGCTATTAAACTGTGGAACAGTTGCCGGGCACGAATGTTTCCAAGTCTTATGATACGGGGTCCTTAAAACGGAACCTGCAGAAGCTATTAGCAGGCCGGCATAATTCTGCTGTCCGTCAAAGGATATTTTCTTGCCTTGCCGGTTGACGTTTTGCTTAGACGTGAAGTCTACTCTTACTGTCTTAACCCCAGCAGTGAAATCACTATGATAAGTATATATACTCATTATAATTTATCACAAACTAGCTATATAAGCTGATATAATATGTGTAGCTAATATAATATGTGTAACATATCTGCAGTATTGAAATTATAAAGTAGGAATTTAAAATATATACTTAAAATTTAAAATAATTTTTGATTTACTGACTTAAAATTTTATTCAAGACAGTTCCAACAACTTTTCCAGTACTTATCAAATTAATATTATATAATTTTGTGATAAGTCCATTTCATTTATTAATATTAGTTATAAAACAAACACCATCGATAGGTTTACAAAAAGGTAACGTATGGGTGCAACACTATTACCGGCATGCGTAGCGTACTGGGTGTCATTCAATAACTTATCTTAAAACAACTGTCATAGAGTTCTTATGAATGCCATTGCGATTATATGCCATCTCGCGTGGACTAGCGGTATGAAATCGAATTAAAATGAAAATTCAGACTGAAGGAATAATGTCGTATGAAGTCCTGTGAATTTTTAGAATACGAAGTTTATATAATGGCATTAAGGTTAAATTTAATGCAAATGATTTTGTATTATACGCTTTATCTTTATTGGTGATTTTGGCCAATCACAATGAAGAGATGATAGTATGCGAATATATGCATGTGTGAGTTTGGCGACACTGGTTTTCTTAGTAAATTGATGCTATTCTCTCTCCCTCTTCTCTTTCCTCCGTGGAAAACAGCGTCATGTAAAGAATATTGCAAGGAATCCTGTTTGTGTCTGTTTTGTAATAATACTTTTTTACCTACAGGTGGTGTTCTTCATGTGTTTATGGTCGATCGACACCGACGTGGTGTTAGTGGCCATGTCCTGCTTCGCCCTGCTCTGCCAAGAAGCGGACATCCGGTGCGGGTCGGACGAGATCACTGCGCAGTGCCTGCTGCCGAACTACGCAGTGTTCCAGGAGATAGCACACACTTCCACTGTCCTCACTACTGGTGAGAATATTAAGGGGCCGTTGTTTCATTCAAGGTCAAGTAAAGTTAAGGGTCGTATCACACTGGCGAATTAAAAGCGAATTCACAGCGAGGTGAAGGTATTGCCCGCTCGTCCAGTGTAATATGACTGTTGACATTATCTCACCACGGGGCCTAATACGCCTGCGGCCAAGAAAAACTAATTAAAAGTGCAATTCATGTACTTATTTGACAATACACATCCTATCCTACTATCCTACTAATATTATAAAGGCGAAAGTTTGTAAGAATGTATGGATGTTTGGATGTATGGATGTTTGTTCCTCTTTCACGCAAAAACTACTGAACGGATTTCGATGAAATTTGGCACACGGATAGATCATGTCTTGGATTAACACATAGGCTACTTTTATCCCGGGAAAACATAAAGCGGGACTTTTATCCCGGAAAAACTTTTTAACGCGGGCGGAGCCGCGGGTAAAAGCTAGTTATGGTCATAAAAAGTATAGACAAATATTTTACTATTTGCATGCAGCGAGTCAGGATATGGCCAGAGGATGTTATTATAAAAACATACATAGTAAGTATAATATAGGTATTTTTCATATACAAAGTGTTTATTTTTTTTGGTACGGTAAAATAGCCACATGGCATCTCAGTAAATGCGATGCATAGTCCGATGGTCGTGAAAATTATGCCTGTCTGGCTAACTATGTAACAATTGTATTAAAATCAACAAAAACTAAACAATCCACACTAATATAAACGCGTAAGTAATTATATTACGTTTACACTACGATTAAGATCAGGTGGGAGGATCACTTTGGCTTATCAGTATAAAATATACATATATACATATACACTCACGCCTGTTATCCCCGAAGGGGTAGGCAGAGGCGCAACTAGTGCACCCACTTTTCGCCGTTATTCCGTCCCATGATGTAATTAGGGGGCGTGCGAGACAGATAGACAAAATGAAAAGGAAGGTAGAGGAAACGGAAAACAGGAAGTGCCTATCTCAATATAGTAAGCTTCAAATAAGGTAAGTATTTAATATGTGTTTTATTTTCAGGTAAAACACCTCTATTTAATACGTACGTATTCATACTAACGCCTTTTATCCCCTAAGGGGTAGGTAGAGGCACAACTAGTGCACCCACTTTTCGCAGTTATTCCGTCCCATGATGTAATAGGGGGCGAGCCTATCACCATATCGGGCACAAATTACAGACTCCGGGCTGATACTGAATAGAAAAACTCAATATAAAAAAATATCAGTATTAAAAAGTAAGGAAATATCTTGGGCTTTCATAAATATTACCGATCATATGAAATACCAGCGCAAAGCTGCTACCACAGTCCGTTGATTGGAAGTGGGTAGTGAGGCAGGGGGGAGGTGGGGGACGATACTGTCTTGATCGATGTTTTTTGTTTTTGAAGGTTCAGCCGCGTTACAGAAACGAATAATGGCGTTGTTAAGAAAGATCGAGCACTGCGTGAATGGTGTGCAGCCAGTGTGGGAGGAAACTTTCAGATGTTGGTGAGTACAGGGTTTTTGTTTTGTTCCGTAATCAATTTTAAATAAAAAATTCTTGTTTTAAATTTTTTTTACTTGTTAAAAATTTTTTTTTCGCTAGCATTTGTCCAAGTATAATCTATTTTCTTTTTCAATAATTTCCCATCTGCCCTAATCTGAAACGAAAATTCACGTGAATTTAATGAAATTACATAGTGCCCCAAATACTTTACTGGTGGTAGGTTTTTCATATGTAAGAGTTCGTCTGGGTGGGTACCACCGCAATGTCTATTTCTACCGCCAAGCAGCCGTGTGCATGCACTGTTGTGTTTAATTTTGAAGGAAATTGTAGCCAGAGTAACTACTGGACATATTGAGACTTAACATCTCATGTCTCAGGATGACGAGCGCAGTGGAATGCCACGCGGTACTTTGTAACTCAAGGTGCTGGATGGTGTTGCTACTCTTCATGGGCGGTCGTATCGCTTACCATCAGGGGAACGGCAAACTCGTCTCGTCATTCAATGCAATAAAAAAGAAGCATAATCCTGCAACAAATTTAAAGTTGACTATCTCACAAAGACAGCATTGTATAACAATAATATCTAACACGTCCCGACGATTAAACCAGGACTAAACACTTGTCCAGGGACTCGCTGTGCAAGCTGCTGCAGAAGTACCCCAAGGGTCAGGGAGACAAGATGGACGACTATCAGATGGAGGCGCTGCACCGCGCCGTGGCGAAGCGCAGGGTCTCGCACCATAGCAGCTCTGAACATGATTTTGAGGTTAGTTTTTTTTTATAATGACTTCTTCTATTTACGCGAATGTTAGACATTAAAATAAAACTATTTTGCTGATTTTATCGCGGTTTTTTAATTTATATTTTGTACCGACGTTCCGAAGGCTTTTCAGCACTTCGTGGTCACGGGGCGGACTGAAGTGTTGGTGGTCCGAAAAATTAGTTTTTTTTTGTTTAAGGCAGGATTGGTTGCAGTAGAAGTCTGTTATAGTAAACGACAGCCGTCATACGCACACTGTTCATTGGTCAGTTTGACATCGTTCACGCCGAAGTCCCACGTGATTGGTTCCTCGGTGGATGCTCGTTGTCTATTGGCTAACACGTGCCATGTGGCTACTATACACTTTCGTGATTCGCACAATACACATGCGAGTTATCTGTACTCATGACTTGTACCGTTTACTATACTTATTTTTTTATGGAATTTGTCTGAAATAAATGACGACCGTAATTTACTGACGCCTCAAAAACATTATAAACATATGGAAATCAGGATTATAAATAAGAATGTTATCTTAAGTATACCATTATTTACGTGATGTTATTAAAATAGTATAAAATAATAATTTATTATTTTCTTTCAGATGCAAATTCAAGAGTGGGCGAACATAACCTCTTTTCTGTGCGCGTTGGGTGGCGTCTGTCTCCAGACACGCCCCGCCACCACCACGTGGTCACTTATGCAAGGTAAGTTTTATGCTTCCATAGACAACGGTTATTTTGAGAATTAGTTTTATAAAACTGACAAAATTAAGTTGGACTCGTCTTTAAAAATTTGGTCTATAATTTTTTTAACGAATTCAAAAGGTGGTCATTCATAGTAATTTTTTTTAATGTTATTTTTTTACCATGTGGTCCGATTTAATCATAGTATATTTTGTTGATCGATATTTTTTTACCCTGTGGTCCGATTTAAATAATTGTGTATTGCACGTCTTATATGACAATACACTAGTTTTTGCTCGCAGCTGCACCTGTGTAAATCACTTTTCTGATGAAACATTTAGTCTACAAGTTTGCAGCCAGGTGCCAACTTCCATCTAAATCCATTTTCGGTCGTTTTTAATAAACGATTCCTATCTTGTATGTACTTATGTATAGTGGAGACGTATACAGTCGCACAGACGGATGATCAGTCCGCCTTCCTCTTGATCGTTCCTATCTTAATCTTCGATCCAATCTCGAAAATTGGTATTGGACGATTGATCCATTTTCACGATGGATCGAGAGAAGTGTTTGTGATTTTATTTTAAAACGGTGGTTAGTAGTTTAACATCGAAACATCCAAGTATCGCGTAATCTTTTCACTAATGATACTAGTAAGATTTCTTCCAGATTCCCGCAAATACAACGTCTTGCCAAACAGTTCACAAGAGGTCCAATACTGTCCGGTCACACAGTAAGTATTTGTTCTACAGATCAATATAAATTTGTACTGATATGGAAAAATAATTGCCTCGGTGGCGTAGTTGTATTACGGTACGACTGCAATGCTGAGGTCTCGGGTTCGATACCCGGGTCGGGAAAAGTGATATTGAGTTTTTCTATTCAGTATCAGCTCGGAGTCTGGAATTTGTGCCCGATATGGCGATAGGCTCGCCCCCTATCACATCATGGGACAGATTAATGGCGAAATTTGGGTGCACTAGTTGCGCCTCTGCCTACCCCTTCGGGGGTAAACGGTGTGTGTGTGTCTATGTCGTATAATAACGCCACTGCACCTAGTGGTAGGAGGAGATGGGTAAAGATAATGGACTGACGGATTGATTATCATTCGCCAGTCGACATAATTATGCTGGCCTGGACGAAGTCATATACACAGGCTCAGCGCGGAACTGACACATTCACGTGGGTTATTATTCCGAGTTTTACCATCTTGAACGATTGTCATAATCCGACTGGATATGAATGTTATACTATATATAAGCATAATAATTTCCAAAACATCTAAAACAGTGAAAACACTATCTACACTAATATTATAAATCTGAAGAGCTTTTAGTTTGTTTTTTTGAACGCGCAAATCTCAGGCAGTACTGAACCGATTTAGATTTTTTTTTCACTAATAAGAAGTTACATTATTCCTGAGCGTTGTAGGCTACTTTTTATCCCGGGAAAATATGTTTATCCTGGAAAACTTTGTCACGCGGGCGAAGACACGAGCGATACTAGTATTTCACAAAACTTTAAGTACAGAACTAAAAAGATTAATATATAATCCTAGTGCTTACCAAATTCTATAACACGTTTTTTTTATCTCAATAAAATGACTTTTAATATAAGATGTTGAGTTACTTCGCTGAAATAAAAAAATGCACATATGGAATACTAGCTTTTGCCCGCGGCTCCGCCCGCTTTAAAAAGTTTTTCCGGGATAAAAGTCCCGCTTTATATTTTCCCGGGATAAAAAGTAGCCTATGTGTTAATCCAGGACATGATCTACCCGTGTGCCAAATTTTATCGAAATCCGTTCAGTAGTTTTTGCGTGAAAGAGTAACAAACATCCTTACATCCAAACATCCATACATTCTTACAAACTTTCGCCTTTATAATATTAGTAGGATGGAAAAACTAACAACGATGTAATTTGGCGTCAGGTTCATCGGTCAACTTCTACGCTTACTGCTCTGTTCTAACGAACGGTTCGGGCAACAGATACAGGGTCATGTCAAAGAGCTCGTGGGCAGGGAGATGTCACCGCAACTGTTCCCGATACTGTTCGATCAGATCAAGGCGATCATAGACAAGTTCTTCGACCAGCATCAGCAGGTGAGTTGTGCTGCTAGATGGAAACATTTGGATTAGAAAGTGTGACGGAGATATTGAAAGAAGAGTAAAAATGGGAAATAGTGTTAATGGCGCCTTGTACTCGATTATGGCTAACATAAATATTTCTAATAGCGCTCGGTTAGCCATTCACCAAGGAGTCCTGGCGCCATCACTAATGTATGGGAGTGAGTCGTGGGTGTGGCAGAACAAGCATGAAAGTAAGATAAATGCAGTGGAGATGAGAGCTTTGAGAAGTATGTGTGGGCTGAAAGTAAGTGATAGAGTGAGGAATAGCGTGATAAAAGAAAAATGTGGATTGAAAGAAGATGTAGTGACTAAGATTGAGAAAGGAATGCTTCGGTGGTTTGGCCACATTGAAAGGATGGATGAAAGGAGAGTAACGAAAGAAATTTATGTCGCGAAGGTGAGTGGTAGTGTCGGACGGGGACGTCCTAGACGTACCTTTATGGACCAAATTGACGACCTCTTGAGGAAGGGTCAAATAAGGAGTTCTCGTAACCGACGAGCATGTATGAAGAGACTGATGACTGTGGAAGAAGCGAAAGAGGTATGCTTGGATCGTAGCACTTGGCGCTCCATAGTCTCTGCCTACCCCAATGGGAGAAAGGCGTGAGTTTATGTATGTATGTATGTATGTATGTATGTATGTATGTATGTATGTATGTATGTATGTATGTAGAATTAGATTAAATTTCCACATAGTTATAAAACTCAGGTAGGCAACGGCTTGGCTGTGCCTCTAGCATTGCTTTAGTACATGGGCGGCGGATGCTTACCATCAGGCTGACCGCTTGCTCGTATTCCTACGAAGGCAATAAAATAAAAATTATATTGGTAAAATCGCGTAGAATTACAGTTGTCTTGCCTCGTTGTTCACTTTGTATAAAACTAATGGTAAGCAGTCAATCCAAATTATGTACTGGAACGTATTTTCTATAAAAACCATAACTTCCCTTTTTCCCATAAGGTAATGCTAACGGACATAAACACTCAATTCGTGGAGCACACCATTTTCATAATGAAGAGTATCCTTGATAATAAGAAGAGCGGCCAGCCGTCTGAGCATCTCAGCACCACCTCCATAGAGGGACTCATGCTAGCTATCGTCCGGTGAGTTGTGTGGGTCAAAAGTGACCCGCAGTTAGAAAGGACTTACTTAAGTGATTATAACAAAGAATACCTAATACATAGGAAAATTTGCTTTCACTTAACCAACCAACCAATATACCTACTATTGATTTCATCATATTTCTAATAAAAAAAAATAATTCCACATCCGCGTTTCTTTTTTAAACTGTCGTTTTTTTATTAAGTGAAATCGTTCAACAGACCAATCTGGGGATTTATGACGCGGACTTACTTAGTCGTTAGCTTTAGAGAGATCATTAATCGCACAGTGTAGGCCGATAAAATGACGACTCGGACTTTGCAGGTACGTTCGTCATCTTGATATGACGGTGTTGTCTGTGCACATAAAGACGAAGCTCTGTCAAGTGGTTGAGGCTATGATGAGGCGAAGGGACGATCTGGCGTTTAGACAGGTGGGTCTTTTATATACCATGGTGAAATAAAAATTATTTTCGTATAATATTTTAAATTTAGTGCTTTTTTATGTAAAAATCATGGTTAAAATATTCATATCTTGTAATTTAGTTAAGTTAACGAAGTATCATAAATTTGTTTTGTGCAATGCATCTAAATTGATTGAGCGTCTATAATGAGACAATTATAAACTTACATTATTTTTCTAAATGGTTCAAATTTGACCCGTAGATAGTGTAAATATAAAAAAAAAAACTCGCCATGACGAAGCAGACCGATTTTATTAATACAAATTCACATTGTCTTCAGTTATTATAGTATTTTCTTTTAATTTTTCGATTTATTTGTTTACTTATATCGCATATTGACACATCTTCGGCGCAGGAGATGAAGTTCCGCAACAAGATGGTGGAATACGTGACGGACTGGGTGCTGGGCACGAGCCATCAGATCGCACCGCCATTGCGGGCCGACGCCTCTTCGATCACTAGGTATTGATCCTACTTCCTACTAATATTATAAAGGCGAAAGTTTGTAAGAATGTATGGATGTTTGGATGTTTGGATGTATGGATGTAAGGATGTTTGTTCCTCTTTCACGCAAAAACTACTGAACGGATTTCTATGAAATTTGGCACACGGGTAGATCATGTCCTGGATTAACACATAGGCTACTTTTTATCCCGGGAAAATATTAACCGGGACTTTTATCCCGGAAAAACTTTTTAATGCGGGCGGAGCCGCGGGCAAAAGCTAGTAGTAAATAAATCTATGTTGGTGGTTTGTGTTTTTCTGTATATCTACAAAATGAGCCGCGTCTCTTTATTGTTGGGCTTATTTTGCTTCTTGACAATCTTTTTCCATAGTAGAAACTGTGCTATTTTACTGTCGTGAATTATTCAGCTGCGGAGCGTGAAGCTTATCCATAAACAATAACTCGTAACATTTTGAGATACAAAGTATGCAATTACAACTTTTTTTTTTTTGTTTTGTTTCGCGGAGAAAGTGCGTTACCACTACCGCCCGGCCTTCGTGGGGGACGACCGAGCGGTTATGTTGGGGTCACCGTGCCTTACGACCCGGCGTTAAGCCGCCCGGAGAGATGGAAAACATCGGGCGACCGCCGGGCCGAGTCCGTAACCTATGTACACCGCACGGCATACCAACTAAAACTCCGCGGTGGCCTTCTTCGGCGCATTAGGGACGGCTGCGGGCTTCCTCTGACTTATGTCTAAGTTGTCGTCCGCAACCGCCCCTGCGCGGTGCCGCCTGGTGCGGCCCATCTCCTGTTATGGGGGGGGGGGGGGGGGGGCTCAGGCGCCCCCGCGCACCGAAGGACGCTCTCAGCGTCTACGGCAGCGTGAGGCCGACCAGCCACGCTGCCGTCCATCACGGAGGTCACCACAATATTGTGTAATGACGGACAGCCCCCTGCCGCCCGCCCGTGACCCCCGGAGGCCCCTATTAGTCGCCTTTTACGACAGGCAGGGGATACCGTGGTGGAATTCTCCAAACGCCCCCAATCCACAGGGCGGCGCCCCCAATCCACAGGGCGGATGCAATTACAACTGCTTTAACCCGTCAAACCCCGTTTATATATGTAGATGTATGGGGAAACCTTATATACTCGGACGCCATAGCGGGGCTTGACGAGTCAATGTCTTTGAAATCAATACATAATATTCCTCGTGAGTAGCATCAGCATAAGATAGCAAAGTGGTGCCACCTGACTAAACAGCCTTATGAATAAAAGGTACCAACCTATAAAAAAGTACGGTTAGCATAATATTGTGTGTGGCCTGTGTGTGATTGTCGGGTATATTTACCCTCTATCTGTGGTCATCACGCTATTTGATGACAGATACCTGGTGTGCTGCAGGGAGCTGGACCAGGCGTGTATGGAGGCGGTGGCGGCGCTGTTGAAAGGTCTCCCACTCCAGCCTGAAGAGTCTGATCGAGGGGATCTGATGGAGGCCAAGAGTCAGCTATTTCTCAAGTGAGTAGCTTGCAGAATACAGTTAGCCAGCTGCTAAAGGGTTGCAACTCCAGCCTATAGTCAGACCGAGGAGGCTCTTGATAGAGCTGAAAAGTCAGCTGTCCCGTGAGTTCTAGTTAATGCCTAGGAATTCCCCAGGTGCTGCCGACGGTTCTTCCAATTCCACTCAAGGAATTCGACTGAGAAAAACTGACAAAAGCTAATAAAATCTAGTCAAATAAATTTTAACGATTTATATAAAAAAAAATGGAGTGTAAAATTTTAGATTTAGACATGGTAAGGAACTTCCTTGGTTTTCTAAATCCTACTAATATTATAAAGGCGAAAGTTTGTAAGAATGTATGGATGTTTGGATGTTTGGATGTATGGATGTTTGTTCCTCTTTCACGCAAAAACTACTGAACGGATTTCGATGAAATTTGGCACACGGGTACATCATGTCCTGGATTAACACATAAGCTACTTTTTATCCCGGGAAAACATAAAGCGGGACTTTTATCCCGGAAAAACTTTTTAACGCGGGCGGAGCCGCGGGCAAAAGCTAGTTGTCTATATTTCTAGAGTCAGACTACGCAATCGTTATCGGTAATCTAGTATTCTATCTTCCAGGTACTTCACCCTCTTCATGAACTTGCTAAATGACTGCAACGAGGTCGAGATGGCTGAGGGTCCCGGCCGGTTGGAAACTCTGAGGAACGCGACCATACAAGCCATGTCTAATCTGCTGTCCGCCAACATTGATTCCGGACTTATGCATAGTATTGGTAGGAATAATTATTTTAAGCCAATGTTAAAACTCAAACAATTTTTTTTCTTTATTCAAATAGTCTTTTACAAGCCCTTTAAAATCGTAATGTATCTACCACTGGCTTCGGAACGTATTATCACTGCGAAGAAGCGGCGCAAGAAACTCCCTCGGCAAAATCAAGAAAAACTTATGAATTATTTCACATAATTATACATATTTCATATCATATAAATTACTTGGAGTATATAACTTTATTTAATTATAGTTTATAACTTTTAATAAAATCTCTCTCTGGTCGAAATTTTTTCTTCAAACCAGATCATTTCTCTCTTAATATTGTGGTAACGCAAATCTAAACTAAATATTGCCATACTTATATGTAGTACTGTCAAACAACGTTTGCTCCACAGATCTAGGTTACCACAGGGACTTGCAGACCCGCGCTGCCTTCATGGAAGTACTAACCAAGATACTGCAGCAGGGTACGGAGTTCGACACTCTGGCAGAGACGGTGCTGGCGGATCGATTCGAACAACTGGTGCAGCTTGTTACTATGATATCTGATAAGGTGAGAATTTGATTTTTTATCATTACATTATTTTGTTGCCATTTTTGTGTGATGGAATGAAAATGTAAATGTGTTGCAATAAAAATCTTGTAAATCTTGTTTGATGCCGATCATTTATTTTAAAATGACAAGTGCAAGAATATAATATGCATAAATTCCCATCGAATAAACGAAATAGCGCATGCAGCTCGAAATGTAAAGACATTTGTAACTTCATTTTAGATTATGTCCATAATATTATTATCCTCTTCTTTATATTCCTAGGGCGAGCTGCCAATAGCAATGGCTCTAGCCAACGTTGTTAGCACGATGCAAATGGACGAGCTGGCACGTGTGTTCGTCACATTGTTCGACGCCAAGCACCTCCTCGCGCCGCTGCTCTGGAACATTTTCTATAGGGAGGTTGAGGTCAGTGTAATAATAATACCAGCGCTGTATTATTTACTGTCCACTGCTGAGCACAGGCTTGCTCTAATACTGAGAGGGTTGCTCAATAGAATATGAAAATACAATAATATGGCTCGTATTGAAGCAACAAAATTCTTTAGTACAATATTTTGTTATGTTAATACTACGCTTCCACTTGCTTCTTGCCCATGCTACGCTCAAGGTTGCATCTATTTTTTATGCCAGGTATCGGACTGCATGCAGACCCTCTTCCGTGGCAACTCTCTAGGCAGCAAGATTATGGCGTACTGTTTCAAGATATACGGGTACAGCTACTTGCAAGGGCTACTGGAGCCACTTATAACCTCACTCCTCGACCAGGCGGAGGAACAGCCGGAGCTGAGCTTTGAAGTGGATCCGGCTAGGTGGGTAGTTATATGGTATGGTATTTGTTGATATGGTAATGTAATTATGACTTTCTTTATGGGCTTGAATCTATAGGAAAGAATAGAGCCCACTGAGATACCTAACTGAAGATAGATGTAATATTTTATTGTCTTACAAACAGAAACAGTCGTATCTAGAAAAAGACGAACATTTTAAGGTTATTTGAGTTTAATTTCGTTGTCTTTATAATATTACAGGTGTTTAGATTGTGGCCTCCACTTTTAGTTTAGCGCTCAAAAATGTATTATTGTTTTGAATAAGCTATATTTCTGCTTGTTCCAGATTGGACCCAAACCAAGACATAGAAGTGAACCGTTCGAACCTGATCGATCTGACCAAGGAGGTGTTCGATAGGATCGTGAACTCAGCGGATAAGTTCCCGCCGCAGTTGCGGAGTATGTGTCACTGTTTGTACCAGGTATGTGCGTATGGGTCAGATTTGACCCGTGATGGCTAATATTTTTATGTTGGGTATTTGGCTGTGGTTTTGGTTATTTAAAATATGTGCAGATCCGTTATTTTATGTTCTAATAGTTTAGAAGAATTGTTGTCCAATTGATCAATAACAATCGGATACCCAACCAATAAAAAATTAAATAAGTTCAATATAAAAACAATAAGGTATATGAACATTCAAAATGTTCATTATCAATTTGTAAGATTTACGTCGCTAATATTTTCGTTTACGAAAACTTAAATGTCTAAAAATTTTAACTAGGTTATATCTCCCCAATAAAATCTCGTTGCTTTACTTTTCCATAAAGGACTCGAGATAGATGTCTCTGTAACATATATGGACCCCACTAACCATGCTTAGATTATAACTTCAAGTTGTATTACCTATAAATGTCGAAATCTTGATAAGATGGGCTTGTTCTTCAACGAAAGTTGTCAAGGCAAAGCATAAGCGATTTTATGATATCGAGGACGACAATCTCGCTCTGTTAATGGTTAAACTTGCGAACACTCTGTTCAGGTGCTTAGTAAGAGATTTGCGCAGTTCCCGCAAACGAGCGTCGGCGCCGTCGGCACCGTGCTGTTTTTGAGGTTCATCAACCCGGCCATCGGTAAGTTAAATTATTTTATTGGCTCTTATACGATCTACATGGGTTTCATTGGGTCGTTTTTGACCCATTCAGATTGAAATGGGTCTTTTTAGACCCATTGATATTTCATTGAATTTTGGGTATAATCGGGCCTACTGTTATAAGTGTTAATTATTAAGTATGGCCAGAATATGCTTGTCAACCAAGGAATGACATAAGGCGGTAATAAGTAACATAAAAACCGCATTAATTTAAAAGGCAATTGCAGCTTTAAATGCAGTCATGGAAATGACGTTTCAATGCCTATAAACAAAGGCACCAATTGAAAATAATATGTACATGAAATTACACAAAAGCGCCCACAATTCCAAGAGTTACTCAACTAGAAATCGCTTCCTGGACCAGAGAAGGCAGCTGGACGAGGAGTTTACCACATACGAGTGGTCGGAAATTACAGATTTTCTATGTTATTGTAATGATGTAACATAGGAGTTTGTAATTGCCAGCCAACGAATGTTTGCGTCCTATCCACCCCATAATGACGTGTGTATGTATGTATATATGTGCCTTCGATATTGTATCCACTTACAACATCTTATATATAGGCTAGATATTTAGATAATGAAGCTAACCTATTTTTTTTTACTAAGTGGTAGTATTCGTCTGCGATAGCTTTATGCAGCCATCAAGCAGTAGCATACAAATTTTGTAAATGAGTTCGAGTTTGAAGGACAATGCAGGCGTATAATAACTATGTGTATTGAAAATTTCGAGGACAGTAAAATTAATTAATTTTAAATTAATTAATTTTCACCTTGTGGAATTAAGGATTTCCTATTGTTTTAAAAATTGCGTATATCTTAATCAAACTATTCTTATTAGCTGTCTATAAACATTCTTTAATAAGGCATTGAAACTTTTCGTCGTGATAGAAGCTGTTTGTTTCAGTGTCCCCGCAAGAGATGGGGATCGTGAGCCGGCCGGTGCCGGCGCTGGTGAAGCGAGGGTTGATGCTCATGTCCAAGATCCTGCAGAACATCGCCAACCACGTGGAGTTTTCCAAGGAGCAGCACATGCTGCCGTTCAACCACTTCCTGAGGGCGCATTTTGAAACAGGACGGAAGTAAGTACTGGCTAACTGACAGTCATTCATGTCTAAACTGTTAATTTAATACTTCATTCATGCATTCATTAAAATACTCGCTTAGTCATCCACTATCATTCGCTTTAATACACTCAGTCATTTTTTTACCAGGTTCTTCATCCAGATAGCATCAGACTGCGAGAGCGTGGACCAAACGTCCCACAATCTATCCTTCATCAGTGACGCGAACGTGGTGGCGCTGCACCGACTCCTGTGGAACCATCAGGAGAGGATCGGAGACTATCTATCCTGCAGCAGAGATCATAAGGCAGTGGGGAGACGGCCTTTTGACAAGGTAAACATTCACCTGTCATGGATTAAACTAGGTTTAAAAATGTTAATGATTCCTTTCACACTAACTGCGTATACTTATTGCTAGCTTATTGCCGATTTCACTAAACGATCCCAATCGCTTATTTCAATCCACGTATTTTTCACCTGCTTACAAATGGCTTATTTTGATTGGTTTATTCTCGGGATCGGATCGAAGATTTAGATTGGGATCGTTTGTTGATAACTGCTGTTAGACTATAAGTTATTGGCAACGTCCCGCCGCTTCAAACCGGATTTACAATGGAGAATTGTGATGGCTCTCTGTAATCAATTGCTGTAATAGGCCAAAAACTTGGAAAAATAACTATAAAAACGCTTTATTGAATAAAACATTTCATTACAGATGGCGACACTTTTGGCGTACTTGGGACCGCCGGAACATAAACCAGTGGAGTCGTAAGTTTATTTACTCATTTATTTTTATTGTATGTTGAAATAGATTGAAAAACTTACTAAATATAAAAGAGTACTATCGACAGCCTTACCGCTCAGGGCATTACATAATAAAATCAACATAAATTAGCATGATAGACAGTCAATCATATTATTTTAGTACTGATAAAATTCAGTTTAGCGCAAATTTTAAAATCGCGACAGTCCGTATCCACGTTAATATGTTTATTATGTCATTAACCATTATTAATCATTGTCACCAGCACCTCTGGTCTTCTGTTCTCCTCCTACGCTCGCTGGTCGTCAATCGATATATCCTCGACAAACTTCGAAGAGTTCATAGTGAAACACAACATGCACAAAAAGGAAGAGTTTAAGAGTATCAAGAGTCTGAATATATTCTACCAAGCAGGGACTAGCAAGCTGGGCAACCCTGTGTTCTACTTCATATCGAGGAGATACAAGTAAGTGTTTCAGTAATCGATAAACGTATCGATACTTACATGCTAATATTGATCGAGCTATTGTCAATCCTGGCGTTCAGAAGTTGCAGTAGTGCATATGTGAATTCTATATTTTATATTACACATACGGTTTTAAAAGTTCAGTGAGTTGTTAACATGCTTAGAATACTTTTAATGATACTTGAAATCGATTATAATCGATTAATGCTGTCCGTCGAATCAATTTCAATCTGAAATATTCTATTATAGGATAGGAGAGGTGAACGCCGACCTGCTGATCTACCACGTGATTCTGACTCTGAAGCCGTTCTGCCAGCAGCCGTTCGAGCTGATCGTGGACTTCACGCACACCAACTCAGATAATAGGTTCAGGTAACTTTCTGTAGTATGCACGCGTTTATAAGTAGTGGGTTTGTAATAGAGTATTTGGATTGATAACATGAACCCCACAGAGGAGTTTACCGCGATGAACCCCATGATAAGAAGACAGACGCTTGCATATTGTGCCTTTGAACGTTTGTGAGACATCGCAATTAGCAATTCAGTCAGTTGAGGATTTTATATTCTTGAGTTCCACAAATTTAAATGTTCCACATAATATCGAATATCCGATTGATTCGTCAAGCCCCGCGACGGACACCGGGTGCACTAGTTGCGCCTCTGCCTACCCCTTCGGGGATAAAAGGTCTGAGTGTATATGTATGTATGTATAAGCGGAGTTTGATGGGTTAATAGCATTATCCACTCTTACCATGCCATGTCACGTGAGCCACGGTGTGTCACACTCATGAGTCACCTAGACCAACATAGTTTCTCTTGCAGGACCGACTTCCTGCAGAAGTGGTTCACGGTGCTGCCTGAAGTGGCGTATATAAATATACACGCGTGCTACATATACAACTGCAACAGCTGGGTGCGGGAGTACACCAAGTTCCACGAGGCTATACTGGCTCCTTTGAGGGTGAGTGCTATATAAACGATGATGATGATGACTGCTTCGGTACTGCAATGCTGAGGTCTCGGGTTCGATGCCCGGGTCGGGCAAAGTGATATTGAGTTTTTCTATTCAGTATCAGTTGGAAGTCTGGAATTTGTGCCCGATATGGCGATAGGCTCGCCCCCTATCACATCATGGGACGGAGTAAACGGCGAAAAGTGGGTGCACTAGTTGCGCCTCTGTCTACCCTTTCGGGGATAAAAGGCGTGAGTGTGTGTGTGCGTATATATTAACGATCTTGATCGATGGTGGAAATGGACCAATCACCTCAGCAATACCATAACTTTGATTTATAAAGCAGTAGGTGATGCTCGCAGCTTCGCCCGCGTGAAGAGCGTTTCCGGCTAAAATATCCCTAAATTATCTGTAGCTCTCTGTAAAGTCATCTATATGCACTATGCGCCGTAAAAACAAATAAAAATTCAAATATTTTCCCAAGTAGATAATGACTGGGTAAAACGTATTGAGCCTGAACAGATATGGCATAAGCTCACAATGCAATTACCAGTAATTCCCCTAATGTTGCAAACAAAATAAAGTAATTTCACTGCAGCTGACGGCAAGTAGAGTGACGTCCAGATAGAGTATAGATTGATGAGAAATGCCTACCAGAGTACCTATCATATCACAAATCTATTAATAATTATATTCGCCACAGGGTAACCGCAAGCTAGTATTCATCGAGAACCACGCGCGTCTCAGTGAGTACGTGGAGGTGGAACAGCAGAAGCTGCCCGGCGCAACCCTCGCGCTCGAGGAGGACCTCAAGGTCTTCAATAATGCACTCAAACTCTCGCATAAGGACACCAAAGTTGCTATTAAGGTAGGTATTCGCCTACCTTTATACCATATTCTAATGCCAAAATACCTCCTTTTTTTTTGTTAATGGCCCTACTGCCAGTAGCCTGGCGTGAGTCGGCTTGTCTGGCCACACCGGTCTTTAGGGTGAACGCAGAAGGCGCTCGCAACCCTTTGAATTAAGTGACCATGCTGAGGGCAACCCACTAACGGGTTACGAACCTCGGCTCAGGACGGCCACTAAGAGAGGATGAGGCATCAACAATTAGGGAAAGATTGGTTTTAGGCCTAATCCTATTAGATTGTGTTGTCATCGGCACGCGGACCGGAACTGCTAGGGGTTGTCGGGGGGGCGACGGGGAACGCGGCGAGGACGGAACTGCGGTCTTGTGGAGTGTTGGAGTTTCAAGAACTCGTTCTTACGGCGGATGGCCAGAGTGATTTCGTCCTCTGGATCGGTTAATACGGAACGCGGCCGTCTCCATTTGGCGCGGTCGAATGGAGAAAAATACCTCCTCCTTCACCTAATTTGTATTCCTTTCTTAAAAAGCAAGCAGCGCATTGTTTATGTGGAAATGTGTATTTATAGACAAGAGAGATCACATGACATCAAATATTCGACTTGCTCTTTTGCCGGTCTATGTTATAAATAAGGATGTACAAGGTGTAGCGGCAGAATGCAGGCAGCAGTATAATGTTCTTTGAGATTGCTCTTGGGTCTAAGGCCGAGCAGTTGTCTTCACTGTCCGATTCATTTCTCCCGGCCTGCTAATTATATTGACTCGTCAAGTCCCGCTACGGACGCCGGCGTCCGAGTATATAGGGTTTCCGCATACATCTATAGGTATATATATAAGTGGGGCTTGACGGGTTAATCGCGTGGTGTTTCCTCAGGTGGGCCCAACAGCACTTCAGATAACAGCAGTTGAGAAGACCAAGGTGTTAGGCCACCCGGTGCTGCTGAACGATGTGTACTACGCATCGGAGATAGACGAGGTAATGTTATAAGACCTAGGTGGTAGGTAACATATATTAGAAAAACATTATAACGAAAAATACTGAGGCATTATCATGACGAGCGCAGTGCAGTATCCCTACGCAGATTAAAATCGCCAAAATTGAGCAGTTGTGACGAGCCTCTCTCTCTATCTTATCTTGCCACTCACTCGTATAATCAAAATGTCACCATATTTCGAGATTTTTGGCTAATTATAGTATTCGTTTTTAGGTGTGCCTTGTGGACGACAATCAGTTCTCCCTGTCGATAATAAACGAGCCGACGCCGCTGAGCTTCATCCACAACGACTGCGACAACATCGTGCAGTCCATCATACACATCAGAAACCGATGGGAGCTCAGCCAGCCGGTAAGTGGACTCATCCTTAAGGGTAGTTAATTTGACTACTTATTTATATTCATTTAGACTACAATAAGTAGTGGATATTTATAGCAAACATTTTTATAGCAACCATCTCTTATTTCGTGTTACGTGGGCTTATTATATTTATGTTGCACGGTGTCGATCTTGATAAATGATATTCTTTTTTTCTTTATTAACTGTTTTATTTTCTCACACAAAACATTTTACACGGCGGATTACATTCTTGACTTTTTAATAAGTGATGTGACGTTACGTGGCACAGACAATATAAAAAAACATACTAAGAAACTATAATATTAATCGATTACTTATGACATGGGCATTGCCTCTCTCTACATTTCGGTTATCAATAAAAATAACAAACGGTCTTTAATCTGCAGATCGATCTATAAAATTTTAAGATATGGTCGTAATATTCTAAATGGTAGAATAAATACTTGTACTCAGGACACAGTGACAGTGCATCAAAAAATCCGACCCAAAGATGTGCCGGGGACTCTGTTGAACATGGCACTTCTGAACTTGGGCTCCTGTGACCCGAACTTGCGCACCGCTGCATACAACCAGCTCTGTGCACTCACCGCCACCTTCCACCTGAAGATCGAGGGTCAGCTGCTGGAGACTTCGGGTACTGTTATATTTTTTGACCACAGGACAAAGTCGCCCCACTGTACCTGAAAAGTGGAGTGGAGTCGAGATGGACTGGCATGCGAAGAGACATGGGGTCTCTTTGCGTACTCTATCGGTTCTTCCACGGGGAGTCATCTCCGTTCTACCACCGGACTACTCGTTCTCTGTGGAAAGTTCATCCGTTCCACCTGGTAAAGCCCACTGCTAGCACTGTACGTTTCCAGAGATCATTTTTATCTCGAACGTGTTCACTCTCGAATGAGCTTTCTCCCATGGTGTTTCCTCAGCGCCATGACTTGTCCTTCTTCAAACGAGGCTTAAAAAAGTTTTTTACGGAGGGCAGCGGCTTAGCTGTGCCCTTGACGTCCATGGGCGACGGTAACCACTTACCATCAGGTGGGCCGTTAGCTCGTCTGCCTTCGAAGGCAATAAAAAAAATGATGAGAGATGATTACTCCTCGTCAGTTGATATGCTATATGACCCCACTTCTCTTGCTATCAGTAGCGAAGACACATTGCATTTGTTAAAAAAAAAACCTTAGCTGTCTAAATCGATAACATTCACTTGAACATTGTGAACAGATCCTTACTCTATGCTATTGTTACAGGTTTGTGTATTCCATCAAATAACACGATATTTATCAAGTCTGTAAGCGAAAAATTGGCGCATAATGAACCGCATCTAACCCTGGAATTCCTTGAAGAGTGCATTCAGGTATTTAACGTAATACCTAAATATTGTTTGGACTCATACTTGTTTGTCGTCACTGCATAATCTAATACGTAAAGTGCATGTTTGTGGTAGATAATAATGATCTTTTGTTGAATCTAGAAAAAAGATAGACGTCAGAAATAAACTGTATATTTTTATCGATTTGAAATTCTAATAAATATTAGTCACGCATCACGAAAGCCATGATATCCATCCATAAAGTAATGGTAAAATTTGCAGGGCTTCAGAGGATCCACGATCGAGCTGAAACATTTGTGTTTGGAGTACATGACACCGTGGTTGGCTAACTTAGTCAGGTTTGTATGAGTTTATAGTATTACTACCACGATAAGGAATGCAACTGAAAAAACCTATTGGAATCCGGTCAGCAAAAACTGTTTCCACTCCCACTAGGTTCTGCAAGCCTTCAGACGAGTCCCGCCGTCAGAAGCAAGTAGCGCAGATCCTGGAGAAGCTGATAACCCTCACGATAGAGGAAACAGAGATGTACCCGTCGGTGCAGGCCAAGATCTGGGGGTCGATTGGTCAAGTGCCGGAACTTATCGATATGGTGCTCGATAGCTTCATACAGAGGAGTGTTAATTCGGGTAAGGTTTTGAGGTTGGGATGAGATTTTAGATGCATTCTATCATTACAGTTTATCGAAAAAAATTGCAAGTATTTTTTTGGTAATTAAAAGTTTGCACAGCCACTCTAGTGTCAATAGAATAGAAAAATAAAAATCGGTTTCTTGTCAAAAGCGAAATCGAATTGATAAAATCGATTTTTAAATGCACTTCGACCATGTGTCTTGTTATCGATAACATTTAAGTGACTAAGATTGTGTCTATAAACGTTGTCCATTTATTCATAATATGAACAATAAAATTTCCAGTATAAAACCATTCGTTTTTGTAGGTCTGGGCTCGCCTATGATAGAGATCATGGCAGACACAGCGGTTGCATTAGCGTCGGCCAACGTACAACTGGTATCGAAAAAGGTCATCGGGAGGATGTGTCGGGTGAGTATTAATAGTGAAAAAGAATTTACCGCGTGAAGTTCCACTTTAAATTTTAGGTATCCAAGCTATCCGCACTTTCACTTGATACATTCAGATACAAGTGAACGAGAATTCGCTTACTCGTATAGGAACAGTAGGTACTAGGTTGGCTAAAGGTCAAATTCCTCATAAATTACACATCACAGATCAATATTAATTATTAAAAAAGTATTGAAAATTGTTTTTTATTGGCAACATAAGTAAAAATATGTTTTATCAATTAATTATATTTAATCCTGTAATACAAACTCTAAAATACAACAGAAAAAATCACAGTGAAATAATGCATCTGCGCAATCGATAATTACGTACTTAAATAGCATCCAAATGAAATTTGATATTCATGTTTTTTTTTACTTGTCAAAAAGTCAATGGCGTTGTGCGTTTGAAAATTCGACTTTTGAGGTTAATGAGTAAAATACACTCTCTTGTCTGCACAGGCCCTATCCAAACTGCCTAACAATATCCTGGGTCCCGTCACCCCGGCCACTGTGAGTTCATGCATTTTTTTATTTATTTTTATTATTTTGTTTTCTTTTGGCCTAATCTTTTCTAGAATTTTATCACTAGCTTTTTCGCCACACCGTATTTTTTTATAGTCGCCGCAATAGGGTAGTTGGCTTTTTTTTTTAAAATACAATTATGAAAAATGTATGCTATCCAAAATCTAAGTGAAAAAGAATTTTCAAAATTGATGCAGCAGTAACTAAGTTGTAGAGCTTTGAAATTTGGTAGAACGAATAGTTGTCAAATTACAGCAATACTAGGCTGTGACGTCACCACGAGCCGTCGACCGTAACGTTGCTTGCGTGTGAAAGAGATAGCGCGATATCCCCACCACACCCCCACTTTTGCTCCCAAGAATATTTCAAAATTGAATAACTGCTGTATTTTTCAATCGATTTTGAAGCTGATTTCACAGAAGAATTTCTTTTTCGTATTATTTTCTGTTATATCTAAAATAATGTACAAAATCAAACATAGGAAACTACCCTATTATGCGTGATGATGTTTGGTTATTTTAGAAGAAACTATAATCCCTTTTTTTAGTATCAAACTAACAATGATGATAATGTATCGCATTATTTAAAGCATTATGTAGATTTTTAACATTATCTATTTATGTTTATAAGTATTTATAACATTACATAAAACATATTTTTTGCGTATTACAAGCAAAATAAAAATATCGAATCGAAACAAAAATCATTGTCGATTTATCACTTTTTCTTATTTGGTATTCGTTTTTAATTTTTATTCTTATTGGTTACATTGATATCGTAATTTTTTCCTAATTTTGTTTTTTTTTTTTGGAAAAACATATTGGCCGATCATCCAAAATTCCAAATCTCCTCCTTTGTGTACTTTATTGTTTTTAAGATTTGTTTAAAGCGTATTATTAAATTAAATTTACGAACTTTTGATTCGGCGCGCGACATAACTCAGAAAAATAAATGAGATTATATATTTTTATATAATATCCATTACAGGAATATAATTATTTATTTAAATGTTATATTTTTTTATTTCTTAAACTTTAACACGTAGTTATTTTTGTAAATGCTTTCGATTTCTTTCGAATGAATATTTTTTCAGTGCGCCTTATCGAATGTTTTACGCTAGAACAATATTATAACTTATAACAAGAATGATTTTATATTTTTATGTAATCTTGAAAAAGAAACAGTCATCTCCTTTAAGAGAATTAAATAAGGATCTTGAAGTTGGCAATCGCAGGCAGGGTCGAGGTAGCTCAATTGGAAGAGCACCGGCACGGTACGCCGGAGGTCGTGGGTTCGAGTCCCGCATTCGACTGTTTCTTTTTCAAGATTCCATAAAGATATAAAATCATTATCCAGGCACTACATGGCCATTAACATGTATATAAAAAAAATCATAATATAAAATTATAACAAGAAATTGGCAGAGGGTAAATTACCATATCATTAGTTTTGAAACAGTCATGCTAAGATTGATCAATCAATTGAACAAACAGATTTTTTTTAAGCCGTAAAATTATCTAACGTCTTTCGATTTTCGCAGAAAGTCCAGTAACCAACAATCTTACCCACTTTTGTTACTCGGGATTTAAATACCTACGTTGACTTTATATGTTGATTATTTTGAAGCTAATAAATTGCCAACAATGAACTTAACCCTTGCATTATTTCTTTGGTTATCATTGTACTAATAGTTAAAACTTGAAAACCCAGAAATGTATTCTGTCAATTTTAAAAACTACCATGGATACAAATATCATGTTGTAACAAGTGGCGACCATCGCAGGTGGTGGACAAGACGTGTCACTCGCCGACTGCGATGCTTGAGCAGCACATGATGTGGGACGACATCGCTATACTCGCTAGATATTTGGTGAGAAGGTTTTCAGAGATATTAAGAGAACATTAAAAAAAAGTAGTCGTAGCGCATTGGCTGGCTAAGCTGTGAAGTTAATGCTAGCGAACCGTTAATTTCTGGGTTCGATTCCCAGGTTGGGCAATTAAAGTTTGAAGGAATTTGACGAGTTTTAACTGAATTGAGATTACAAATTATTACAGTTGAGGGGCCAGTTATTGGAATTCTGATAAGATAATATTATGCTTTCTACTTGTCGCAGTAAAAAATCAGCTCCATGTATTTGCTGCTGTATTTCTGTATCATTTCGATAGTTAAAGGCGGGAGTTAATTATTGAAAATTAAACAAGTAACATTTACACAAAATTAAATTATAGTCTGTATGAAAAATAACCTGTTCTTCGTCAGCTAATGCTCTCGTTCAACAACTGCCTGGACGTGGCGCGGCACCTGCCGTACCTGTTCCACACGGTGACGTTCCTGGTGTGCTCGGGCACGGTGTCCATGCGCGCCGCCACGCACGGGCTCGTCATCAACATCATACACTCGCTCTGCACCTGCACCACGCCTAGCTTCAGCGGTGAGTAGGAGGGGGTCAACAACTGCCTGGACGTGGCGCGGCACCTGCCGTACCTGTTCCACACGGTGACGTTCCTGGTGTGCTCGGGCACGGTGTCCATGCGCGCCGCCACGCACGGGCTCGTCATCAACATCATACACTCGCTCTGCACCTGCACCACGCCTAGCTTCAGCGGTGAGTAGGAGGGGGTCAACAACTGCCTGGACGTGGCGCGGCACCTGCCGTACCTGTTCCACACGGTGACGTTCCTGGTGTGCTCGGGCACGGTGTCCATGCGCGCCGCCACGCACGGGCTCGTCATCAACATCATACACTCGCTCTGCACCTGCACCACGCCTAGCTTCAGCGGTGAGTAGGAGGGGGTCAACAACTGCCTGGACGTGGCGCGGCACCTGCCGTACCTGTTCCACACGGTGACGTTCCTGGTGTGCTCGGGCACGGTGTCCATGCGCGCCGCCACGCACGGGCTCGTCATCAACATCATACACTCGCTCTGCACCTGCACCACGCCTAGCTTCAGCGGTGAGTAGGAGGGGGTCAACAACTGCCTGGACGTGGCGCGGCACCTGCCGTACCTGTTCCACACGGTGACGTTCCTGGTGTGCTCGGGCACGGTGTCCATGCGCGCCGCCACGCACGGGCTCGTCATCAACATCATACACTCGCTCTGCACCTGCACCACGCCTAGCTTCAGCGGTGAGTAGGAGGGGGTCAACAACTGCCTGGACGTGGCGCGGCACCTGCCGTACCTGTTCCACACGGTGACGTTCCTGGTGTGCTCGGGCACGGTGTCCATGCGCGCCGCCACGCACGGGCTCGTCATCAACATCATACACTCGCTCTGCACCTGCACCACGCCTAGCTTCAGCGGTGAGTAGGAGGGGGTCAACAACTGCCTGGACGTGGCGCGGCACCTGCTGCACCTGTAAATGAGTGGGGAGGAGGATGATGCAGTACAAATATATATATATAGAGATCTCTTGACGGTAAATGTTGATCAGAGGCGACTTCACGCGAGCACTTTGTTGATCCAAAAATCTATGTTGATCCGCCGGCTTTTGTTGATCCAATATGCATTTCTGGTAACTAATGTGGCTCCAACCGGATCAACATCTACACTCACGGGACTGCTTGCTAACGTTTGCCGAAGTTGATCCGATATACAAATCCACCTTGCGATAGTTACGGAAAATGTTGATCCGATTTGAATGAGCCAATCAGAGCACAGCAAACAGTCAGATTCAGATCGGATTGGCTGAGAGCAGCCGCGACGTTTTATACACATCCAATTAATTATATTTTATTCATAGTATCAACATGTTACTAATACGGTGTCACTGTGCCCAATTTGTAATCACACTAATATTATAATATTATAATGGCAAAAGTTTGTCAGAAAATGTGTGTACATGTTTGTTACGTCTTCACGCTCAAACGGCTTGACCAATTTTGATGAAATTTGATATAGCCGTAGTTGACACCCTGAATTAGTACATAGACTAACTTTTATTCTGAAAAGTATTCCTGCTGGAATTTAAGCCGCGACTAACACCGCGGAGCGCAACTAGTCAAAGTATAAAAAAAGTGATGCTATCTAAAGTGTCGTAGATTGTTTTATACTCCATGTGAAAGAGATAATTTATCTATATTTTTTGACTGTATTTTTTACTGTGTGATACAGGACTCTTACATTCCTTCAAAAGCTATTCAACTTCGTTCTGCTCCAGGGTACAACGCCCGAGGCATGGAACAGGAGTGTGGTGGTATTGTTCTAAAAGAAACGGTGATAACGCCTTTTTTAAGAATTACAGACCCATCTTCTTGAGCCATTTTTACAAGCTGTTCTCAAAAGTCATCACGAATCGTCTCAAGCGCTGGCTAGATGACTTCCAGCCTCCCGAACAAGCCGGATTCCGTAAAGATTATAGTACAATAGACCACATCCATACGCTGCGGCAAGTTATACAAAAAACTGGGGAGTATAACTTGCTACTTCGCTTAGCGTTCATGGACTATGAGAAAGCCTTAGATTCGATCGAGACCTGGGCTGTGCTGCAGTCTCTACAGCGGTGGCACATTGATCATCGGTACATCGAAGTGTTGAGGTGCTTGTATAAAACGCCACCATGTAGGTCCGAGTACAAGAACAGAATTCGAAAGCTATTCCACTACACAGAGGCGTGAGACGGAGATGTTATCTCTCCGAAACTGTTCACTGCCGCGTTGGAAGATGCTTACAAGCTCTTGGACTGGAAAGGACTCGGCATCAACATCAATGGTGAATACATCACTCACATTGTTTTGCCGATGACATCGGTGTACTGGCAGAATCGCTGGAGGGTCTGACCACAATGCTCAACCCAGTTTCTCAACTGGTGGGTCTCAGGATGAACATGGACAAGACCGAGATCATGTCGAATGTTCATGTTGTGCCAACCCCGATTATCGTTGGGAGCTCAATTATCGAAGTTGTAGACGAGTACGTCTATTTAGGTCAAGTAGTCCAACTTTGAGAAAGAGATCAATCGGCGAATCCAGCTCGGATGGGCAGCGTTCGGGAAACTAAGCAAGGTCTTCTCGTCCAAAATACCTCAGTGCATGAAGACAAAAGTCTTCAATCAATGTGTGTTACCAATGGTGACATACGGCACTGAGACGTGGCCTCTGACTATGGGCCGCCTAAGACGGCTCACGGTCACTCAGTGAGCTATGGAAAGGGCTTTGCTAGGTGTTTCTCTACGCGATCGAATCAGAAATGAGGAGGTCCGTAGAAGAACGAAAGTCACTGACATACCCCAACGGATAAGCAAGCTGAAGTGGCAATGGGCAGGGCACATAGTTCGAAGAACTGACGGCAGATGGGACAAAAAAGTTTTCGAGTGGAGACCACGTACTGGCAAGCGTAGCTTCAGCCGTCCATCTGCAAGATGGACCGATGACGTTAAAGGCTGCAGGAACGCGCTGGATGCAGGCCGCTTTTGATAGGTCCATCTGGAAATCTTTGGGGGAGGCCTATGTTTAGCAGTGGACGCCATACGGCTGATAATAATGATGACGATACCGGATGATAGACCTCGATGATTGTTCTGTGGAATTGGACTCACAAATTTGCTGCATGAGAATGGACGTTTCATTTTTGTCTCCCACGAAAAGTCGCCCCTTTCTAACACACTAAGTTGTTTTAGTTACCATCCGCTTTAGACTTGAAAATGTATTAAATGCTCATAAAACATTTTTGCGAAAGAGAAAATGCTTAATTATAAATGTGTTACCTTTTTTTCTTTGTTTTCGCGGAGAAAGTGACTTATTACTACCGCTCAGCCTTTAAGGGGGGCGACTGAGCGGTTATGTTGGGTTCACCGTACCTTACGACCCAGCGTTGAGCCGCCGGGCCGAGTCCCTAACCTATGTACACCGCTCGGCATACCGACTAAAACTCTGCGGTTGTCTTCTTCGGCGCATTAGGGATGGCTGCGGGTTTCCCCAGACTAAGAGTGTCTGAGTTGTCGTTCGCAGCCGCCCCTGCGCGGTGCCGTCTAATACAGCCCGTCTCCTGCTTGGCTCAGAAGCCCCCGCGCACCGAAGGACGCCCTCGGCGTCAACGGCAGCATGAGGCCTACCTGCCACACTGCCGTCCATCACGGGGGTCGCAGCAATGTGCTAAAAACATTGACAATGCAACTAAACAACAACAACGCACAAAACTAAAGACGGACAGCCGACAGGACGACCCCCGGTGGCCCCTATTAGTCGCCTTTTACGAGAGGCAGGGGATACCGTGGTGGAATTTCCCAAACGCCCCCAATCCACAGGGCGGAAGACGCCGGTCAGTCGTCCACCCGGCGCCTCCTACGTCTCGTTTGGCGGCGGGACGGATCACCGCGCCTCCGATCCCTCTCGGCACTCTCCTGCTGCAAGAGGACCATCTCACAGAAGTGCGCCACCGCACGCCAAGACCTCCGGCTATCGACCATGGAAGCGACCACGACCGGCAGCGTGAGGTCTCCTCCGACGACTGCTCTGAGAGCTAGTATTATACTAAACTTAACCTTATAAGAGACTGAAATCTCAATGTTAAGAAGTTCAAAATAGCGACCTTTTTTCTTAAGTCTAATATTAGATTTGTCTTTTACTATCAATGGCATGCCCAAGTATCGATTTTGACGTCAATTGTCCTTAAAACAAAGAAATTCAAAATGGCGGCCACTTTTTTCAATTATAACATTGGATCTGCCCTTTGTACCTAAGGCCTTGCTCAGGTATCGATTTCGAGGTCGATTGCCCTTAAAAATAAGAAATTCAAAATGGCAGCCACTTTGTTCATTTCTAAAATTGGATCTGCCCTTTGTATTTAGAGCCATTCCCATATATCGATTTTGAGGTCGGTTGGCCTTAAAACAAAGAAATTCACAATGGTGGTCACTTGTTTGAAATCTAACATTTAATCTGCTGTTTATGATAATTCTCCCGTGAGAAAATCTTGTCACCCATGCGCGCGCATCGTAAAACTTCACTCCCATAATTTTTTCATAACGCGCCTAAAGAAGTATAACTTCAAAAACAGTAGAATCAGGAATTTTGCAGCTTTGTGTTTCAGTACCTATTCGTCAATTTTGGCTCCGGATCAACTTAGTCAAAGTAAATGTCGCATA
Source organism: Lapara coniferarum (assembly GCA_949316025.1). Taxonomy (NCBI): domain Eukaryota; kingdom Metazoa; phylum Arthropoda; class Insecta; order Lepidoptera; family Sphingidae; genus Lapara; species Lapara coniferarum. Next base: position 24,780,744 of record OX438931.1, on the reverse strand, counting down.
TAAGTTAAATATATTCTGGATCAAAGTAATCACATTCAGTATCATTTTTTTGACCGTTAATGGATCCACAAATGTTGGTCAAAACGTCGACGAGTATGTTGAAAATCTGTAAGTGCAGATCCATCGACGTCACACGCGCATTAAACACGGATCAAAGTATATCAGTTTGCGAGACTCGGAGCTGAGCAAACACGTGAAATAGGTGGATCAACAATTGTTTTAACTTCACACTGGAGCAACATTTACCGTAAATCCGTCATTATATATATATATATATATATATATATATTTATTATGCTTTGGCTGATGAATTGACTATAAAAATGAAAATTGCTGAATTTGGATCCTATATGGCAAATAGTAAATCAAGATTCTGGGCGGTGAACGCCTGCATAGTTTACTTTTATAGATTACTGGGGCTGAGACTCGCACGTAGTTAATGCATTTAATAACCACGGTAAATAAAATATTGAATAATTGGACTGCAAATACTATTGAATCTTTCTTTAAATTAAAACGTTTGCTCGCAGAGGAAACTCAGCGAGTCCTGATGCTGTCATTGGACGAGTTTGCTCTACCCAAGTTCTACCAGATGTTCGGTATTTCGAAGGTCAAGTCTGCAGCAGTTACCGCCTTCAGGAGTCCTTACAACAGACATACTAATGACTGGTAAGTGTTGTAAAATAATTTATAAAATATTTCCTTAAAACGAGATTCATTTCATAAACCATTAGAATGATTTACGTCGTGTGTAAAATAAATAAAATAAAATCGTTTAAAAAAATATACAGGGTGTTTCCGGATCTTGTTACAAAATTTGACTCATGTGTTTCTTACAGTCTACAGAGAATATAAACCGTCTTAATTTCTAAATCTATAACTTTTTTTAATATTTACTTTCCTAAAAATATACTTAAATGTTAGTGTATTTATAAATCAATCGAGTTTTTCGATATTCTATAGGTACTCGGACCACTCGTACGCAGCGTGTACAGAGTCGGGCTCGTCAGGCAGTGCGGGGTGCTCGGCCCCCGCGCCCGCCCCCACCCCCGCCCCCCCTCCGGCCTCAACACCCGCGCCCGCCCCTTCGCAGTCCGACCGAGAGAGACTCCCGCTACAGTCACTGGAGACTATAACGGACGCGTTACTAGAAATTATGGAGGCGTGCATACGCGATATACCGGGGTGTGATTGGCTGCAGACTTGGTAAGGAAAATTAGACTTTATATTGAGGAAGTTAGGATGGTCAATGCATTACTGTCAATAATAAAGAAAAAAATTGTCACATAATAGTATCGATAACTTTTCCTAATCAAAATTTAGAATACTATTGTAGTTAAAAGTAAGTTTTATCGAAATAAACATCAATATTTTGTTCCTAGGACGTCACTAGCGAAGAGCTTCGCGTTCTGTTTCAACCCGGCGCTACAACCGCGCGCTCTTATCGTGTTTGGATGCATTAGTAAGTTTTTAAAAGTCACCATTACTATATGGAAATAAAATTTATAACATTTTACTAGTTTCTATGCATTTCAGAAGTCTACAAACATATGATAAAAAATACAAAAATATGAAGTTAATATGAATATACTATTTGTTTTAGGTAAAAACGTGACGGATGATGACATGAAGCAACTCCTAAGGATATTAGTGAAGGCGTTAGAATCGTTCAATGATTTAGCGTTACTAGAGGCTATCATCATGTGCCTCACAAGACTACAGCCGCTGTTACATCCAGTGAGATACGTTATTTAATTTTTTTAACTACCGCTCATATTTTTTTCAAACTCAAACTTAATTTAACTTAAATTATTAATTATTTTTTTTATGGAAACATTGAAAGAGAACAGTCGAAACCAGGACTTGAACCATCGTCACTAGGCATCTCCTTTAACCCGTCAAGCCCCGCTTATATATATAGATGTACGGGGAAACCCTATATATATGGACGCCGGCGTCCGTCGCGGGGCTTGACGAGTCAAGAGATAAATAGGGAACTTGAAATTGAATAGATGAAACTAGGTAGAAATAGCTCAGTTGGGAGAGCACTGGCACGGTACGCCGGAGGTCGCGGGTTCAAGTCCTGCTTTCGATTGTTCTTTTTCAATGTTACCATAAAAATAAAAACATTGTGGGCACTACATGGCCCTTAACATGTATAAAAATCATAATATATGTGATTAAATTTCACTGCTTCAGTGGCGTAGTTGTACTACAGTACGACTGCAAAGCTGAGGTCTCGGGTTCGATCCCCGGGTCGGGCAAAGTGATACTGAGTTTTTCTATTCAGTATCAGCCCGGAGTCTGGAATTTATGCCCGATATGGCGATAGGCTCGCCCCCTATCACATCATGGGAAGAAATAACGGCGAAAAGTAGGTGCACTAGTTGCGCCTCTACCTACCCCTTCGGGGATAACAGGCGTGAGTGTGTGTAAATTTTTAAACTTAATTGAATCAAGTGCACTCCTTAGGGTTCGTTTTCTAACTAAAATAACAGGATTTGTTTATTAATATCATAACATCAATACGTTTTGCAAATTAGCTTTCTTATTTGACATTCATAATTTTTTCTTTCCTTAGGCATCTCCAATACACAAAGCGTTGTTCTGGGTGGCGCTGTCTGTGTTACAACTGGATGATCCCACTCTGTATGCAGCGGGGCTTGCCTTGATGGAGCAGAACATTCATACTCTGGACTCACAAGGACAGTTTGATCAAAAGGTATACATCTCGTTCTGAGTTACTAATATAGGTGTCAAAAGGAGTTGGGCTGTGGCTCAATTCCAGAAACATGCTACGAGAAAGAAGTTCCATATCTCTGTGTATAATACTCGAGATTAGTTATTCATCTGATTGGTTCAGTAATATGTCACGGTAATGAATATTTTTATATTTGTCTTAATTTATTTTCTTTCATTGAATTTTATTTAAAATTCTTCATCATGTATTTTTAATAATACGACATCCTTAGGAATAAAAAAAGTCGTGCATGATTCTCATTACATCTAAATGGCAAGACAATCGATAACAAATGTTACCCTGAATATTAACAATAGCAATATCACCATTAATAAGTATGAATAAATATATTTTTTTATATTAACAGACGTTAGAACAAGTCATGATGGAAACTCGAGAACCATTGGAATGGCATTTCAAGCAGTTAGATCATGCTGTTGGACTTAGGTAAGTTGCGTTATGTTTCGACTGTGTTGTTTTTTTTTTGTTGCTTTAGAATGTCGAGATGGCCATGTTACTAACTTGAAGTGGCTATAGTTAAGCGATACGACCGCCAATGAACAGTTTTAAAACCATACAACACTTTGAAATTACAAAACATTGCGTGGTGCCTCCACTGTGCTTGTTAAGTCTCTTAATGCTCAGTAATTATGTTGGCTACAATGTCCTGCAAATTGGAGCACAACAGTGTATGCACACTGCTTTTTGCCGGTAGAAATAGACATTGCGGTAGTACTTAGCCAGCCGGTCCATTCGCATACAAAATACCTCCAGTAAAGTGAGCTTGTGCAGAAAAGCAGTTTGAAAACATACTTCAATTTTGATCATTGGTTGGATATTTTGTACCCAACACGGTCCATGACCATACTATTACCATACCAGCCCTGTATTATATACTACCCACTGCTGAGCACAGGCCTCCTCTATAACTAAGGGGTTAAGGCAGTCCACCACGTTGGTCTACTGCGGGTTGGCAGATTTCACATACCTTCGAAATTCAGAGAACTTCTCAGGTATGCAGGTTTCCTCCCGACATTTTCCTTCACTGTTAAAGCGAGCGATAACTCACAAAGAATACACACATATGTTTCTAGAAAATTCAGAAGTTTTTTTTTATGGCATTGAATGAAGAGAGAATACCTTGAGTTACAAAGTACTGCGTGGCATTTCATTGCGCTCGTCATCCTGAGACATAAGATGTTAAGTCTCATTACGTCCAGTAGTTACTCTGGCTATAATGTTCTTCAAACTGAAACAGAACAGCCAAGCAGCAGTGTGCATGCAGCACACTGCTGCTTGGCGGTGGAAATGGACATTGCGGTGGTACCCACCCAGACGGCCTCTTACATATAAGAGTCCTACCACCAGTAAAGTGTATGCCCTTGAGTTTTGAACCTGCGCACATTCGTCTCGGCAGTCCGTTCCACTCCCAACTAACGCCGCTATGTATTGGTCATGTATCCTGGTAGTTTCCGTTCGAACTTCCACTTCGCCCTGGCGGGTCACCTGGTGAAGGGCTACCGCCACCCGGCGCCGGGCACGGTGTCGCGCACGTGCCGCGTGCTCGCCACACTGCTCGCCATCGCGGCGCGCCGGCACAGGGACAAGTTCCACGTCACGCACGGCACCGTCGCCTATCTCACCGGTACAACAATACAGACAGCATCATCATCTTCCTGCCCTGGTCCCAAATTACTTGGGGTCGGGGCAACATGTTTTTCTCATCCTTTCTCCTCTATCTTTCGTCATCAAGTCATTCACGTCCTTTTCTTTCATATCATCTCTTACACAATCCATCCACCTCTTCCTTGGTCATCCTCGTCCTCGCCATCCATCAACACTCAAACAACAATACAGACAGCATCGTTACAATATCGCTGCTTTGCATGAATAACGTCACAATCCCAAAAAGCAAATTTACTGCACAGCCATTTGAAAATATTATTAAATTTGTTTTGTTCTAACTTTGTGCTTATTGAAAATACATAATCAAAAGGGCATTCATGAATGGTTTGCTGAAATCCTGATAGTTATGTGATCGGCTTTTAATAACATAATTAATTAATAATCGAAAATCAACCAACGATGTAAAGACATCATGTCATGCCACTGCGCCTTTTTTTACGGTGTGACTGTGAGTTTTATTTAGCATAAAATATAGACTATTATGTATCGTGTTAAAAAAAGGAAATCCAAAAATTTTGGATTGTGTGGTTATTCATGCGAAGCAGCGAATTATATACATACGTTATACAGAGTGTTTCAAAATAGTGGTGTCATATTTAAACCAATTTCAGGCCAAAGATTTTACCTATGAGACTGACGATTATGAAAGACGCGTCCCACTAATTTTCTTAATCGCTTACAGCCCAACAGGTGAAATCTTCCGCTTGTGTTCTATTGCGTGTTTCTGTAAATACACACTAAATACTTATGTTTGCATACGCGTAATACGATGAGTAATCAAAGTTCTCTTCGTCGCGCGCGCCAGTCTCATATTTAAGATCGATGCCCTTTTATGGGTTTAAATATAAAAGTGACATTTTGAAACATGCTGTATATTAATCAACTAAAAAATCGGAAATACGAATAAAAATATCCTTACGGTAATTTTTCTAGGATATTGTAATGATTTTAATTTTCCATCATTGCAACTTATACTCCTCACAACTCCTTACGCACATACGAGATTTGCCTCAATAATGACTTATATTCATCTGTGCAGCTCTAGTGTGCGTGAGTGAGGAGGTCAGGTCCCGGTGTCATGTGAAACATTCATTGCCCAAGTGGTTACCGGATAATTGTGACCACTATTGTCCTGCCACTGACCTGCACCAAGTAAGTAATAACTGTCAGATAGTAGATATATCAATTAATCTATCTGTGGTGGCTCGTGATTGGCTCATTGTATTTAGTTCCTATTTTTGTTTATTGTATTAGTTAGCTGTGAGCCACCCAAATACAGTAAAACTAAAATAAAATAAAATAATAAACTGTACGTAGATAGTGGAATTTCGACTTTTGACAGCTTAGAGCATTCATTTAAGAAGGAGATTGGATAACCAGGCGAACCCTTCGTTGGTCATAAATGCGCAGCTGATCATAAACTTTTATTAACACCTTTGTGATATGCGATCGCTGTCGTTACATTCTACGATAATGACATTAAGCGGTGCTCCACAGAAATTGTGATTTTTGCTGTGTTATTGTGTAAAAAGCTACGTTACATTCAGCCCTGCACGTGTGGTTTTTTTGTTAAATGTGTGCTATCCGTGCCTACCTCGTCCCCCGTCAGGATTGGCAGAAAAATATGTGTGCGCACTATTGCTATATTGCGTCCATTGGTTAAATATTCTAAGTTTGACAGGTCCGTCTGGAAATCTTTAGGGGCGGCCTATGTTCAGCAGTGGACATCATAATTGATTGTAATTTTAATTTATATGGATTATGTGATCTGAATTAAAATAAATAATAATAACAATATGGCTGATGATCATGGTGAGATAGTGGAACGGAGTTTTGTGGCGTATATTATATAAACATACAGATATATCGTAGTTCTTTAAAGATCCAATTAGTTCTATATGTGACTATTTTAAATAACATGTATGTCAATTTTTATATAGACCGCGCCGCAAACAGTTAAAAAAGGAGCATAAACACATTGTCAAGCCTGAAAAACATCGTGTTTGAATTTAAACCTTTCCGCAAAACCTCATTCCATCCACTTACAATATAGCCAAATTAAAATAAATAACTAAATTAATTTGTTAGTCGTCACTACTGATCCAGCCTACGCCATCGACGCAGTCATGTCAGAGTCGGCGGCAGAAGTCGTGGGATGTGTTGGACCAGGCCGCGATATCTTCTGCTCATGGAGGTATATTTTATATATTTTATTCAAATTTATTTGAAACTAGATTTTGCCCGCGGCTCCGCCCGCATCAAAAAGTTTTTCCGGGATAAAAATCCCGTTTTTTATTTTCCCGGGATAAAATATAATCTATTTGTTAATTCATGACATGATCTACCCGTGTGCCAAATTTCATCGAAATCCGTTCAGTAGTTTTTGCGTGAAAAAGTAACAAACATTCATACATCTGTACATCCATACATACTTACAAACTTTCGCGTTTATAATATTAAGTAGGACTATACATTAATGGCCCAATTATCGCCTTCCGTTTCATAAACCCTTTCTTTTGTATGCAGCTTGTCAAATTCCATTGCCATTCTTTCAATTTCCTTTTTCTAAGGGAAATATACTTTCCCCTCAAATAATAAAAAAAAAATAGAAGTTGTTTTTATTATGTAGGCCGATCACCGACTATGCAACAATCAGGCAGCGGATGCCACAGCCCGCACATGGTCACGATGCCACATCAGGTAATATATCATGCTTTACTATATCACGAATCATCACATCACGGTTGACCCATTATATGACTTATCACAATGTGTGATTGATTCAATATAACTTCTAATGGGAGTGATTTCGCTTTAAAATATAAATTCCATTTTTAATGTAATTTTTTAAATGCGTAATATAACCACTAACAGTCAAGAAGAACTTGACTGTTAGTGGTTATTTTTTGACAGTTTGCGATTTCATTAATATTATGAATAAGAAGTAAGATATTTCTAAAACACTATAATATTGCAACATGTTATGATAAGTCTTTTGCAATCATCATTCCTTCAGTTCCAAAGTGGCAAAGTTGGTTAAGTCATAGAAAAACATTTTTCTAGTAAAATGGTTAATGCATATGGATAATTAAAATTACATTATTATTTTCTACTATCGACGTTGATAAATATTTTTGATGTTCAACTTGCATTTTCAAATAATATTACCACCATCAGCTAACCACTTTGGAGCTGCTTAAAGATCGATAACCTCATTAATTTTGTCAGTGTCTAGTACGTGCAGCAGTTTCCATGTTACATGATACCCGCTCCGAAGTTATTTTAACGTCTGAAGTCACTCGTGCAGCTCTAAAGGTATCGATAGAGCTGCAATCAGTAAACTCATGGCACAGATCTTATTTGTTTAAGTTGGTAGTCCATCGACATCATCTTTAATACTTCGATCTTTTATTGTTATGCCTTAGAACCAAAATCAAGTGCCCTTCGTGTCTTGTTTCGGAGCTGGTTATCCATATTAATTTCATTTTGTTAACAAAAGTCTGCGTCGGGGGTGATAGTATATACTGTACCTAACGTTATTAATATTAGTACGTATATATTTTCTATATTTTTGTGTGCCTGCTCTTCAAATGGAAGGGCCTCGCAGGTTATACAGTCCATTTAACAACTGAAGTAATTAGGTTCAAAACTGTAGCTTCAGACTGGTAGATTAGAAAACAGTCTTAAAAAATAACCTACAAAATAATAATGACAGTTATAACTGTTGTGGTTTATCATACATTCTACCCCTAAAAATACAATTTTACTAGTGTCAACCCCACACAGACTCAGATTGATCGCATCAGTAGAATTGTCATATGAGCTTATGTGACTATCAATTCATATCGTTATACACAGGTTGTTTTATTAACAGTGTATTTAGTATATCAGATATTATACTTGTCATGATATAATTATCTGTCACTGTTTGATATGTCACGTGACTCGTTTGTTAAATCTTGTTTCGTTAACAGACGGTATATATATATTTAATTATTTAGTAGAAGTTATTTTTGGTATACTATACTATTTTACACTTTTAATTCACCTAGTATGCAAGGAAATTAATTATGAAAAACACATGTTCTTGATAATTTATAGGGTTTATTGCCCACACAAGTTGAACTGACATTTTGATTTTAGGAGAAAATAGTTGACTTACCCCATTAAAAAAAGTATAATTATTTTCCTAATCAAAATTGTTTACATTCGAACTCATTTTCCATCATTAGTTAATTGTTATACAGTATTATGTGTTTATACTATTTGCTATAATATGGGTGATGGAAGATATGAAAACACCGCTTATTATGTACCTGTATCGGATAAAAGTTTAAATTGGAAAATATTCTCAATCAAATTGGGTCCTATCAGACGCAGTGTACAAGCACATAACTCATAATATAATTTAAACTAGTAAAGATAAAATCTTCCAACAACTATACCTAGCTATGTAACTGTTATCTCTTTCAGTACGCAAGAGCAGTATGTTCATGTATCTATCTATAATCATTTTGTGTTTTTTCCACGCCACTTGTTTCGGATATGAAATACCTTGTATCGTTCGTATTGCATCGTATAATTTGTGTCATCCCTCACCCCTAATGGTGTTTGCGTATATATTCGTTATTCAAAAATATACTCATGAAATAACTGCTATATTCAATATCAAATGTACATTATCTTTACTTAATTATGTTTATCGAACTGGTTTAATATTTTCATAATTCGAATAAATACGAACGAATATATCGCAAATATATTTTTTTTCTTAATATACAATTGATGTTGTTTGTTAATACCAATTATATACAATATTTTATCAATGCTATTTTATAACCCCGATAACGAATAACTCATCAATTGTAACCATTTTTACCCGGTTTGACTTAGCGCTTTTTGCATCGCTTGTGTATAGACTTCAGCTAGAATGCTTTTCAAAACGCAGCGATCTTTTTCGGTGCCTACTTCCAAAGACTCTATTGGACCTCCGAGGGTATAAAATAACGTGCTATAATGGTTAACACAAACAGACTGCACTTTAGACAACATAATTTTTCGTTGTCCTTTGAGCTTTAGAAATCTGTGATATACCTACAGGGTCATTTTGACATTGCGTTATTAAATGAAACCACATACTTATCTTCTTGAAAGTAACACATTCCATTAAGTTATTTTAACCATAAATATAAAATAAAAAAGTGTAAGTTTCAAAGAAAATAAATATCAATAAAATGTAACTTTAAGTTAACACGCCCTAGTGCCACTACTACTACTCTAGAAGGATTCATTGCAAGAGCAGCATCATACTTTCAGTCAGAAAAACACTCACCCACACGCCATATTCGCACTAAACTACAAAATTATAAGAAAATCAGGAAAGTAAAATTTCGATTTTTGGTGATAATATCCGTTTCTCATGGATGATTTTTGGCACAACATTAGCAAAAGCAAAGACGGGTATATGGTTTCATTTATGAACTCAATGTCAAAATGACCCTGTAATTTATAGGCACAAAAATCTCAATATTTCCCAACGTAGAAAAATGAGCTCAAGCTTTATAGTCAATAGAAGATCTTGAGCAATAAAAATGTGTTCTAACTTCAATACATCAGTAGCTGAAAGTGCAGTCTTTGTTGTCAATTCATATCCTCTAGGGGAAATTCTAATGTGTAATAATTGTTCATGGTTGTTTTGAACTTTTATGAATCATAAATCTGGCTACAATTTTAGTAATTATTGTTACCCCAATCTAATAATAAATAAAACATTGTATAATAATTAAAGTGGTATCTATGTAGGTTCAATAATAACCAGGTGTTATCTTAGGTGTCTGTGTATACACTTTTGGCGTAAAATGTACGTTATAATGGAAAGCATAGTTCGGAAAATCTTGTACTTACTATTTATTATTAAACTAAGCTTTTATTGAAAAATCTAAAGTTTAAATTATAATTTTCGTAAATGTATTGCAGATTTTACCCCAAAATTGTAAGTGTATATTTAAAACCTCTAATGATATTTTGAATATATATCTTGGATTTTTATAAATGTAGGTAATAATCCTTAACGCAACTTTTAGTGTACCCCTGCACAGCGACCTACCCCTTAAAACCCGCATGGTTTGATACAATAACTGACACTGTAACGGACGACATAATAATGACAATTAGCAGTAAACACGGTCGTTACTGATCAGTCAACGGCGAAGCAATTAATAGAACACTGACGAAAAAAGAAAAAATTTTTTAGCACTTCACAATTTATAAATAACACAAAAACACGAAGTATGAAATAAGCATACAAGCAACACTAACCTCAGAATAATGCTTCATGCTTAAAGAAGGAATATAAACTGCTTAGAACTTCTAAAGTCCACATTAGACGCTTTAGAAATGAACAGTTTCAAATTTACCCCACACCTTTGAATTTATACCCCATGCTCCAATAGGATTATAAACATGTTGATTGTGTGATGTTAAAATGGGAAGCAAGCATTATTCTCTTAAATTTTATGATCGATTCCAAATGTTAATCATAATTTTAAATTTGCACCAATAATTTTAGCATCATACAAACAGCTCACACGTTTTATACCAAACTAAAAATTAATTGCTCTATTCGACTGTAGGACAGCGAAGGTCGGGCGCACAGCATGCAGCATGGCTCCACGGGCGACGCGGCGAGGCCGGATCTCGTTGGAGACGTTGATAGTGGGCTCGATGTGAGTAGAAAAACTGTAGCAAAGCGGCAGAATGGATGTGTTTCATTGCACATTTTCGAAATTCGAAACATACACATTCTGCTATATGCAGTAAGTGACGAATGTATGAGAGTGAGAAATGGAATAGGGTAGTTGACTACTTTTCTTTAATACATTTATCAAAATTTAACCGATAAGTATTTTTCAAAATTGGGGCAATAATTAGTAATTTAGCTTTGAAATTTGGTGGAAGGGATAGTTGTCAAATAAAATTTAAAGTACTCTGTGACGTCACCAAGAGTCGCCGGCCATAACGCTGCGTGCGTCCGAAAGATATAGCGCGATAACCCCTCCATTTCCCCACTTTTGCTCACAATAATATTTCAAATATGAATAACTGCTTCATTTTTCAACCAATTTTGATGCTGATTTCACAGAAGAATTTCTTTTTCGAATTGTTTTCTGTTACATATAACATTAATTAACATTGTGTATTTTTAATTCATTACGATAAATGAAAAACAATGTTGCTAAAAATAACATACAGTAAAATAAACACAGTCTTCGTAATCGTAGTGACTTTTTTGTGAAACTTGTCAAAATGCCGTATCGTATTTATATCACAATAAAGCCTTATTTAGATCCAATTGAACAGGTTGTCGACGACGATGGTAGAGGATCGCCGGGCAGCACTGATGACACCACTGAGCGACCGTCGTCCACTAAGTCTGGTGACAGTGACTACCCTGAGACTTCTACTAAGGTATAATTAAATATCTATGTAAATGTCATCAATGAAATTTTATCTATGACCAGACCCCAGCATAGTATTTACATATGCTATCGTTTGGAGATTACCTATAAATAACCCTAGATATGATAAATTAAGGTCTTAAATTAAAATAAAAATCATCCTTCACAGCAAGCATCAACGGACAAGGATACAACATCAACACCCGAGAGCAACTGCCTGTTAGACCCGTCAGTACTGTCGGATTTCACAACACAGGCTTTAGTGTTAACGGTACTGGCTACCCTGGTCAAGTATACTACAGGTTAGTGATATTTGGATGATCGGCTATAGTTATCGTGCGCAGGCTGGTGATAACCATTTGCTATTAGGCGGGCCGCTAATTCGTCTGCTACTACCTACTTGGAGAATAAACAAAGTTTTAATATAATATTTATTAACTTAATTAATCAAATCTCTTATTCATCGCCGAAGGTCGTCTCCGTCTTGAAATGCTTTGACGGGGTCGATGACGAACTGTTCCTCAATCAATCAGCCTGTCGCCGTCCACTGCTGAACGTAGGCCTCCCCAAGTGAGCGCCAACCATCCCGGTCTTGGGCAGCCCGCATCCATCCGCTACCCGCCGCCTTTTTCAAGTCGTCGGTCCATCGTGCAGCAGGGCGTCCTACACTTCGTTTACCTAAACGCGGTCTCCACTCTAGCACTTCTCTGCTCCAGCGACCGTCTGTCCGTCTGCAGACATGTCCGGCCCACTTCCACTTCAGCGTGCTGATTTTGCGGGCGACGTCGGTTACTCTGGTTCTCTGGCGGATAACTTCATTTCTGATTTTATCTACCAAAGAGACCCCGAGCATCGCTCGTTCCATAGCACGCTGAGTGACTTTAAGCTTGTGGATCAGGCCACTGGTCAGTGTCCACGTCTCGGCTGCGTAGGTCATTACAGGTAGGACGCACTGGTTAAAAACCTTAGTTTTTAAGCATTGAGGGATCGACGACTTGAAAATATTACGTAGCTTCCCGAATGCCGCCCAACCTAGCCGTATTCTCCTATCTGCCTCCTTCTCGAAGTTGTGCCGGCCCAGTTGAATTATTTGACCAAGGTAGACATATTCCTGCACAACCTCGAGAGTGGCATCGCCTACGACTACAGGTCTCGGGAGAACTGTTCCTATGTCTCCTAAATTAATCGAATAATAATAGTAGTATTGATTGTTTCAGACGAGAACGAAATAAGAATACTGTATCAGTATTTGGCTGAGGGGTCGGTTGTGTTCCCGAAGGTATTTCCGGTCATGTAAGTTGCCGTTTTATTTATGTCTCCACAGTTCGTGTATATTGTAGATACATAATTAAATATCAATTTAGAATTTCATCAAAGCTATAGATTTTTCGGCATTTAGAATGTTTAAATGTTATAAGTATGAATATATTTGAAAAAAAAATTGATGATTTACCCCATTAATGACTACCCCATAAAATATTTTTGATGTGTATTTACCCCAAGTTTTACCCCACCAGTCACAGCCTCCTGGACATGAAGATCAACCACGTGCTCATGCACTGCCACGACCAGGTCATATTGAGCGCGGTGCAGAGCATCATACAGGTATATTTAGATTAAAAAACTACCCTATTACTCTAAAATCTTCATATATTTTCTTTTAATTAAAAGAACTTGAAGGGTAAATTTTCCTGATATTGTTTTTCTGGTTTGCATTTCTGCTTGTGTGAAATCTATTATCAGAACAAAAGTCTCATTAATATCTTGATTTTTAGTAACTTCCGTAACTGTATGAAAAAGGGGTAATCAAATAATTAACCAACACACTTTCGGGCTTGTTAAATTGTTTCGTATAAAAATTATTCGTTCTAGAATATGATAGCGTCAGAAGATGCGAGTCAACAGCAGCTGCACTATATGCAGAGCTGCGGGTTCGGCGGGCTGTGGAGGTTCGCCGGACCATTCACTAAGGTTGGTTGCTTAATAGCTGATTTTTTCTCTATAATACTATGTACTAAGTTTCGAGAACGTAATGCAAAAAAATTGGGTACAGTATAATATAATAATTTAGTCGGTAGATTTCTTTGTTTCATACGACATCTATTCTGCCATTTTTCGTGTGTATTGGCGTTTCACGTATCAAAAATTCGATTTAGATAATAAATGCTCCACCGGCTAATTTAGTTAAACCACTGCAATTGCTTAGTTTGAATCTATCGCGAAAATTTACCAATAATGAAGTATGTTACAGAACATGCGTACAATGACTTCTTTTCATTATTCTCGTGATCGATTTGGAGATGGCTATCGGGATTCTTTATTTTCCATCATTAAATCACTACATAGTATAAAAAAGTCGCTTCTCGTTGTCTGTCTGTCCTTATGTATGCTTAGATCTTTTAAAGTACGCAACGGATTTCGATGCGGCTTTTCTTTAAAGGAGTGATTCAGGAGGAAGGTTTGTACTTTGATCCCGGAAAAACTTATTAACGCGGCCGGAGCCGCGGGCAAAAGCTAGTAACACATAATAACTTCTGTAAAAAGGAGTTTTGCCGGGAACTTGGAAGTGTCATGAGGTGCTCTTGTTTTAATTCATTATTTTGGTGATACTTAGTGCTATATTGCATAATTATGGTGGTATATTATCCAATATAGTTCTATTAAAGTGCTCAAATGAAGTGAATTGAAATAACTGTGCTAATCAAGTGTTTTTTTGTTGCCGCCAAAACTACTCGATAATATCTTGGTAAAGTAGCCACTGCGTTACTTCGACATAGTAGTTAGGACTGAAGAGAAAAATTTATGAAAGACGGGCTCAATGGACTAGTATACAGAGGCGTAATATTTTAATTAAAAAAAAAATCTGTAAACTTGTAGAACCAATGCACAGCGGAGAGCAGCGAGCTGTTCGTGAACTGCCTGGAGGCGATGGTGGAGACGTGCCTGCCCGGCGGGGACGACGCCCTCACCCGCGCCCCCCCGCCGGACCCGGACCACGACCACGACCACCGCAACACTGGTCAGACTACATACATATACACTCACGCCTTTTATACCGAAGGCGTAGGCAGATGCAACTAGTGCACCCACTTTTCGCCATTATTCTGTCCCATGATGTGATAGGGGCGAGCCTATCGCCATATCGGGCACAAATTCCAGACTCCGAGCTGATACTGAATAGAAAAACTCAATATCACTTTGCCCGACCCGGGGATCGAACCCGAAACCTCAGCATTGCAGTCGTACCATAATATAACTACGCCACCGAGGCACTGGTCAGACTATTTGCAGTTAATAGGCTGTTTAGATCCGCCTGGATCGCGACCATGGTGACAGGGCGGGGGAAAAACGCGTTATCGCTACCACCACTGGGGGGTGAGTGGAACGGTTATGTTGGTTTCACACAGTCTCACAGCCCAATGTCGACACTCGGGAGTATAGCATCATCCGAGCGAGCATTGGACCGAGTCCCTAACACTATGTACACCCTACACAGGTATACCAACCAAAACCCGCGGTGGCCTTCTTCGGCGGCTACGGGACGGCCCCGGGGTATCTTGTTGCACAAAAATAGCTGCGCGGAACGTCCCTGCAAGTTGTGTTTCAGAAACAATTTGAGTATATTCGAACAGGCCAGCATAAATGTGGCGACTGGCCAAGAGTAATCATCTCTAGCCAATTGATGTTCTATCTGAATGTTATTCAACTTACCATCAAATACAATATAGTCCAATTGTCGTGCCCTTATAAAAAAACGCATCATTAGTTTCAATGAGATTTAACTTTCCAATGTTGCAAATAATACAAATCCATGTGTTATCTACAGTTACAGGTGTCCACAGACAAGCGACGCTGTACTGCACCACGCAGGATACATAACAGGACATGCAGGACTGAACCCGCGACCCTGCCTCCTGACTACACAAGTCAGAGGATGCCGCTGGTCAGATACTAGCGGCGTTCAGGGCGTGTAGGCTCATTTAACAACCCAACACTTGTAAGAGGGTTTAAAAAGTTCTCAAGATGACAACCGTCGAAATATCTCGTTTAAAGTAATATTGTAGTTAGATTGCTGATAAATAGCGCCTGCCATGACATACCGGATTTTTTGACGAACCTAGAACTGTAGGAAAGTGTAATAGATTTTCAGGTTGACAGCTGTCAAAATAATATTCGAAGTTAGCTAAATATAGATTTTTTATGTATCAGACCATTAGCAAACGTAATGTTGTAATATGTGTATAGACTACACAGATTCTCAAAGGAATACTTATCAAAATCGTGCAATTTTCAGGTACTAGTCTTTACCATTCGACAATGCAAACTCCAAAGTTTCAGAACGAGAACATGTCGTAGACTCCCGCCAAAAGCAATCTACATCCAAAAAACGATTACATTGGAAATGGTTCAGTACCAACCGATTTTGACAGCTGTCAGACCGTAAAGTGACAGCCACAATCAAGCGCACATTGAATTTGATAACGGGTATTATCAAAAATGGTAACATTTTATGGCACAAAATATGATTTAGTGATAATCGTTTATATTGTTTACAATATATTGCTATGTTTTGTACTCTGGTAATGCAATACAAATAGTATTTTTCAATAAAACTTGTGGATTGCTAACATACATAGATTTTACGCAATATATATTCTCTATTAATTTTCACAGGACATAAATAGTTTGACTCGTGTATTTCATTTCCGTTTATTCAAATTGAACCTTATAATTTAAAGAACAAACCACAAATAAATCCTTAACATAGCCATCTCCTTGTTAAATGAATGCTCTAAGTTGTCTGCAAGTTCAATTGAAAATTCGGCAGTTTCTTTGGAGAAGATTTAAATGATTTCTTAGTGAGATTAGCGTGTAATTTGTAAAACGAGTAATTTATCAATAAAATAGCTTAAACGGTTGCATAAAATCATCAAATTATTGATGAAAACTATAAATTAAGATTGAGAGTTATAAAGCTAACTTTGACTAAATTAATACAGATATTAAGGCTCTGACATACTAGCTCTGCTCTTTTAAGAAGGTAAGCGAGTTTTCGTAAGTTGTGAATAATTCTGCGGTGGATTCGATGACCTATGGTTCAGGTAAGACGGGCGTCAGTTGCATTGGCAAGGATCATTCTTCATTGCCTGAGGCCAAAGCCAAGGGAGACAACAAATACAGGATATATTATGAGATGGAAAAATCTTAGCTCACAATAATACGGTATTGTCGCATGCGGGTAACTTTAACCGCTCTTTGACATAGATTATACCGGAATTGTACTAGTCGGTGGATATTACATAAAAAACATTATAATTATATAATGAAAAAATGTGTTGCATTATTTCATATATTTAGAGCACAGTGATACAAATTATGCACAAAATTTACGTAGTTTTAAAGTAACGCCATATATAGGCTGTGACGTCATAACACGTCAATAACCATAGACATAGAAAGGTGTGAGCATGATTTTTTTTAAATATGTCCAAAAGTAGAAATAGACAAAGTAACCGCCGCAGGAAATGTATATTATACATAATAGAAATATTTTTGCAGCGGTGTTCATTACGTTACTTAGCTACAGTTAGTTTTTGTTTTCCGTATAATTTATCTATTCTAATATTATAAAGAGAAAAAGATTTATTTGTTTGTTTGTTTGTAATTGATAAACTCAAAAACTACGGGACCGATTTTGAAAATTCACTGATAAGAAGCTACATTACTCTTGAGTGCTATAGGCTACTTTTTATCCCGAAAAATTTTCCACGCGGGTAAAGCCGCGAGCAGGACTCTATAATATATAGGTAATAAAAAACGTAGATTTTAGGGTGTACTTAATATTTTTGGAAAAAATACCTGAAAGGCGTGGAAAAGGTAATAAAGGATACGAAAAAAATGTAATAAAAAGTAAAAAGGAACAGCCCTTTTCTTTGTCTATGGAGATGTCAATATTTGGTATAGAAAATCTATGGTAAAATGTAAGTTTCGTCTTCTAAATATAAGTTGGCGAATAGCTGATATAAAAAGCTTGTTAATAGATTCCGAGCTCTTTACAGAGACGATTACCTATAGGCCACGTTAAGTTCTGTACGAAGAGAAGATCTTTGCAAGCAGATTTTGTGGTAAAACTTTCGTTCGACTTATGATAAAAATTCGTATATTTACAAGGTCTTTGGCGTTGCTGATATACATGATTTAGTTACATTAACTTCTCCTGCTACTATCTCCATTCGACCGCGTTCCGTATTAACCGATCCAGAGGACGAATCACTCTGGCCATCCGCCGTAAGAACGAGTTCTTGAAACTCCAACACTCCACAAGACCGCAGTTCCGTCCTCGCCGCGTTCCCCGTCGCAGTTCCGGCCCGCGTGCCGATGAAATGAAACGAATTAATAGGATTAGGCCTAAAAACCAATCTTTCCCTAATCGTTGATGTCTCATCCTCTCTCAGTGGCCGTCCTGAGCCGAGGTTCGTAACCCGTTAGTGGGTTGCCCTCAGCATGGTCACTTAATTCAAAAGGTTGCGAGCGTCTTCTGCGTTCACCCTAAAGACCGGTGTGGCCAGAAAAGCCGACTCGCGCCAGGCTACTGGCAGTAGGGTCATTAACAAAAAAAACCTGCTACCACTTTAGTCTCAATAAAATCGCTGTGACGGCATTCAGTATTATCTTTAGTTTGTCTAAAAAAATATTTTTATACATCATTTTTAACCCCCGACAAAAAAGAGGGGTGTTATAAGTTTAGGGTGTGTATCTGTGTATCTGTATGTCTGTCTGTGGCATCGTAGCTCTCAAACGAATGGACCGATTTGGACGCGGTTTTTTTATATGAAAGCTGATGTAACTGCGATGGTTCTTAGCTATAATTTATGAAGATCTGTTCAGCCGTTTGAGGATTATCAGCTCATTTCCAACTTAAAAAATCCGATTGACTTTAAATTTGGTGTACTGTGACATTCAATATATTTGTAAACATGAGCTGATGCTGCGGCATCAAGTAGTCTGCGGGATACCCAACTCCTTAGCAACTTATAGCAGATATAGTGTGTTTGGGCTCATAAGGATGGGCTCAACGAGTAGGTGATAGATAGTTAATTATCAAGGCCCATGATGGAGAATAAAGTAATTTAAAAAGTTTGAAATAAAAATTAAATTAAAATTTAAATAACCCCCGACACAAAAAATCTCCAAAAAGTAAAATAATAATAGTGTCTTTGTCGTTTAAGTACCTACTAATGTTTTGACACAAGCGTCCTCACGTCGGGGGACCGAACTCCGGACCAGGGAGATGAAAATACTTCTTTAGCGGTCCCCCGACGCGACGACGGTTGGGTGAAAATATTACTAGGTACTTAAACGACAAAGACACTATTATTATTTTACTTTTTGGAGATTTTTTGTGTCGGGGGTTATTTAAATTTTAATTTAATTTTTATATATACCGCATAGGTACACAATATGTCTGCTTTTGAAGGCTTCAAAATGAATACTGTATCAGCTATCCGCGAACGTTTGTGTTGAAATCGTAAAAATACCTGATTACGTAAATTAACGTCATTTTAAGATCTAGATGTTCCTAAAAGCTGTATTAATTATAAATACTGTGTGTATTTTAATATTTCATATGCATTTCGATGTATTTTTGTTTTGTTTATTTGGAATTTGGCGATATAGGGTGTAATACAATCTGTGCTGCGATTTCTGAGATAAAATCAAGTTATTTTACCAAAAAAATAACTTGTTGTTTTTACTTTTGGATTACAATAATATAATATGCATGTTTGATGCAGGGTCGTGGCTGACTTCAGCGACTTCGTAAAAGTAAAGACTTCGCAAAATGGCAAAAATATTAATACTTGTATAAAATGGATTTCTTCGAATATTTTGTAAATATAATTATTTTAAACAGGTCTTAGGAACGTATTTGGTAATATAACTTTTTTAAAAGTTTCTGTTAACAGGTTTCCATAGATTTTAGTTATTTTAAAGTATTCTTATAAAGATTTGTCATATTATTATACACAGCTGATTTACGGGAAAAAAATATTGCGTAGATTTTTTCGAAAGCCTTTTTTGAAGGTTCTAAAAACGCCCGCACGCAATTACAATATAAACACTAACAAAAAAAAGTCGGTGCGTGTACGCATGTACGCGCGTGAGAAGTTATACTTCTTCTACTTCTAGAAGTTCAAAATAGCGACCTCTTTTCTTAAGTCTAATATTAGTTCTGTCTTTTACTATCAATGGCATGCCCAAGTATCGATTTTGACGTCAATTGTCCTTAAAACAAAGAAATTCAAAATGGCGGCCACCTTTTTGAAATCTCATACTAAATCTGCCCTTGGTACCTAAAGCCATGCTCAGATATCGATTTTGAGGTCGATTGGGCTTACCCCTCGAGCGTCGACCGGCCCAATCGGGCCGGTCTGACAGCTGTCAAACTCGATATGTGTGCGTGTTGACGCGCCTTATGTGTGTGCGTGTAGGTCGATTTTCGCGTGTTGACAGACACGCGAAAAATTGCGCTTGGGCCAGTGTGGCCAGCGCTCTGGGCTCGACAGGTTAAAACAAAGAAATTCAAAATGGCGGCCACTTTTTTCAATTCTGGCATTGGATCTGCCCTTTGTGCCCCAAAGCCATGCTCATATATCGATTTTGCGGTCGATTGGCCTTAAACAAAGAAATTCAAAATGGCGGCCACTTTTTTCATTTCTAACATTGAATCTGCCCTTTATGCCTAAAGCCATGCTCAGGTGTCGATTTTGACTACAATTGTCCTTAAAACAAAGAAATTCAAAATGGCGGTCACTTTTTTGAAATTTAACATTAAATCTGCCCTTTATGACATGATGCCCTTAATGAGCGGTTTAGCGGGCAACTTCTCCCGTGAGAATATTTTGTGTCACACATGCGCGCGCATCGTAAAATTTCACTCCTATAAATTTTTCATAAACCGCCTAAAGAAGTATAACTTCAAAAACTTGTAAATTTTACAAAATTTTATAATAAATTCTAGGATTCTCTTGAACGGTCCTCTTCCTCTCGGGCCAGGGCCCCCTCGAGCAAGGGACCCGTGGCACTTTGCTCATTATGCCACCCCATTAATACGACACTGGCGTAAGGTAAAATTATTTGCTTACGGCATCGGTCTAGCGTCTAAGCTTTGAAGACCTAATAACGGTGTGTATTAAAAAACATAAGACATGTATCAAGTATGAGATCAAATGTGTGTGGGTCTGAAGTTTTATTTATTTACATCATGATCCGTGACACCGCCATGATTTTCAATCAAATACGTAAAGAATCTAACGGTTGTTTACTATTTTTTATTGCATTAGAATATAATATACGTAACGCTTTAGTTGTTTCTGGATCAAAAGTAATGAATTGTAAAACAATAAAGTTTAGGCCTAACGAAACCTGTAAAAAACCCAATGAGGGTCTAATATCGATATTCCATCTAGCTTATTTTCAAATAAAAAATGTTTAAATGTAAATTATTATGTAACAGGATTTAAAAAAAGTCAAGTAAATCTCCACAATAGAGACAAAGTTGCAATAAATGATTAAGGCGTTTTGCAAAACTGCAAATTTTTGTTTGGACAATTTTTACGAATCTAAAATAGTGTTAATAAGAGGTGCACAGTTGCTAAAACATTTAACTCGGAACTGTCGAATGTGCACAGCATCTAGAGCAGTGATAATATAAACAAATAGGGTGCTTTTTACTGTACAAACTTACATTCTTAATTATTTAAGCTAAATATAATCTATTTTCTTTTTTGATAAAGAAGTGCTATAAATATTTTTACACAATTCATCACAATCTTTTTGACACTTATGCTGAAGAAAATAATTTTTACGAAAAATATTTTTGTTTTAGATTTATAATAGTTTTTTTTTGTAAAATTAATAAATATATGTATTTGTACATATCTATTAATTAAACTACTAATGCTGTAAGTACGCCATTACGCTTATACTATCCGCATACCTCTAGCCCAAAGGGCGCATGCGAACATTATAATAGTTGAAAGTAATTGTATAGTAAATACTAGACATTGTGCTAATACGATCTGATACACCAAATGTGACAGTGCCGGATTAAGGGAGGACTCGGGGACCTAATACGCGCAGTTAGCATAAATTTTTCCCTAAGAGTGTGAACTATAATTTATCCGCTTTTCTAAAATACCTTTTCTTGTTTGATACTCGATATTTTTGTGAGCTAGATTTAAGCCCAGAAATTTAATGCTGTATAATAATTGCAGCCGTTTCTAAGCAAATAAGCCTAAGACCAAGGGCACTTTTTGGGGACCTAATTGCAGGTTTGTGAAACGCACAATTTACGTTTTATTCATTCGTCATGCTGTGTGCGAATGAATAGCTCTTAAAAAAACAAATTAACATGATATCATACCAAAACAAAGTTTAGAATTCTCGGGTCGCACTACTTAATCCGTTATTGTTTTAGCTATAGGTTATTAAGTTATTTTTTGGCTAACCGTGTTAGCTTGGTGTCCATTTCATATTCCACTTTTGTAGTGACTTTTTTATCCATTATTCATTCATAAATGAATGAATATTTTACGACGACACAAGTTTGATTCTTTAGAAAATAGATATAAATAAAAATACAGTAGAAACCGATTATAGTGACATCGGTCATAAAGACTCATCGGTTATTTCCACTACCGGACATAGTGTTCAGATTAAGTGGTCCCTTCAATGTTGTTAGAACCGGTTTTAACTGTAAATATTATCTTACATTTACCTTTATGCAATTTGTTATTTTTTGGTAGCAACTTCTTTTATTCAATACTCTAGATTATGAGTGTAGTCTATTAAATATTTTTTGTTCATAAAAGAATGTTATGCTTAATATTTTCTTTCTAGAGAATCAACTCGTTTCGTACAAAAACTGTTTTATTAATTGATGTTGTCAATATAAGTGGTGTATATTTATGTGTTTAATAAAAATATTTCAATTAATAGTTATTTTGTTTTACTTTTTTATATGTGTTAAGTTCCACATAAAATTAATAATTATTGTACAGTAAATAAATGGAAAAGTACTCAACTTTCAGTGCACTTCTGATATGATGGCTGTTAAGATATAGTACATATTACATTTACAGATGGGCAAATGTATCTCAATGTGAAATCCAAATATCATGTCAAAGCCAAAGTGGAGGTGTACCGTGAAACGTGAATCACAGAACCAAGTCCCAAGATATGACCATTTATATTCCGTACTCGTATCACGGTTGTGAAAGCGTTTTAACTGCAAATCAGTCTGTCATGAATACCGGATAATTATATATTTGAACAGAACTCTGCAAGGTTAATAATTTAATTAAATGAAGGATAAAAAAAACTAATTTGTAAATACTCGATTTAATTATTTTATTAACAATACCATATACATTATGAGCACTATAGAGATTAACATTGCATCGTATGAGACATATATTCTACTAAAGTTTTCTTAGTACAGAGTGAATATGGAATAGAAAATAATTATTTTCTAGATTTGTCATGACATAGTTTTGAGATTTATAAACAATAGTATAGATAGATCTAGAATCTATAGATTTATAAGCACTACCAACATAGTGAAAAAATAAGCAACACCAAAAAAATATCATCTCCAGTACTCAAATCAATCAACATTAATAGGCCTAGGTGGGTTAAAACTGGTGCCCAATATATTATACTATTTATTTATTTTATTTTTTATTTATTTTGCCCGCGGCTCCGCCCGCATTAAAAAGTGTTTCCGGGATAAAAGTCCCACTATATATTTTCCCGGAATAAAAAGTAGCCTATGTTTTAAGCCAGGACATGATCTACCCGTGTGCCAAATTTCATCGAAATCCGTTCAGTAGTTTTTTGCGGGAAAGAGTAACGTACCATACATCTATACATTCTGACATTCTTTCGCGTTTATAATATTATAGTAGGATTATTTAGACATAGTGATTACTTATCCGCTGTATTCCGTAGGAAAAATGTTCAATATTCACTTTGTACTGCAAGACGATTACACTACACCTACCCAGTCATAATGTTACTAAGTCCATACAAAAACACATAAAAAATAATTAAATAATATGACACGAAATTGCCTATAACCTGTTACAATTACCCCGCTCGTAGGTCATGAGAATAAAAACAAATGTGGGTTATACCCTAGCATTAGCCCTCTGAATACGGCCCTGACTTGGAATGTTAGTAAAAGTAAATGACATTTAAAAAAGAATATAAAAAATATTTTTGTTTTTTATACACAATTTTGCACAGATTCAAGACAGCTTATTAAAAACAAATATTACACTATCTTTGTGCAAAATAATGGTTTTTACTTTTCTTAGGTTAACCTAAACGTTTTATAATCTAAAAGTCAAAGTTCCATATTTGACTCGTGCATGAAGAAATACAATGTGAAATTAATATGAATTCATAATAAATAATAAACAGAAAAATACTGCCTTCAACCACTTAGGGACCTATCATTCATCAGATGAGTAGTATTCAGTGTTATGCACGAGAATAACCTGACTTATCTCATTTAGGAATAGTTTTATTACAAGTTGTGCTTGATGCATTACATAGCATTATTTAGCACCAAATCATAACAAAGTATATAATACAAAATAATATGTAATACTAGACAATATTTTGCATAATTAAATTATTATAATGAATTTATTATTTATTTTGTTATTATGCTTAATATTTCAATATAACTAGCTTTTCATTCGCTATAATTTGGAGTACTCAGCTCAATTCCTTACCTTAGTTCAATCTTACCATTGGTCAAAATTCATAATGGAATTTAGTATTGTCGCATTTTTTGGCCTGCATAATTTTACCTCTTATTCATGTAAGATTCTTATAAACAGTTAAATGTGGCATGTTTCGTATGTCTTAATGTAATAGAACATCTAAGACAGAAAATAAAAATATAACCGATATTTAAAATATTACCACATTTTTTACAACATAACTGTTTATCAATTCATAATATTTTTTAGAAAAAATATTTATTTAGTAGTCTGTCAAGCCCCGCGACGGACACCGGTGTCCATATACATAGGGTTTTCTTATACATCTATATATATAAGTGGGTCTTGAAGGGTTAAACGAAAGAATAATTTAAAGGTTCTTATTCAATACAATAATTTTTATAATCATGATTCCCGATTACGGACTTTGCTGTCAAAATGTTCAGGAATACGCAGTAACAATAGAATACTAATAAATATTTTCTAATTACATAAGACAACAAAACATTGTTCAATTCAATAAATTAACATTCATGTCAGATTTTGAAATGCATATTGTAATTATTTTTACATGAACAATCATAGTTCAATTACATGAACAATCATAGTTCAATTACATGATTTTAAATTTCATTATTAATTTTTAGGCGTGACTCAACTCATTTTTAGGCTATTAATAAAAATCATAATATAATATATTTTTCAATCCTTGTCTTTTAAAGGCTTATTAATTTGTTATTGTGGACTAAGATTCTTATCTGGACAACGATCAGAATTTAATCCAGATAAGAAAAACACAATTAATTTATTTCAAATGAGAGCTTGCTACTCATTTACTTTTTAAGTATAGGGTGCGCTTCCACCAATGATTTGGGAGGACATGCAGAGATTATCAAACGGTGCGACATTTTCCGTTACCCCTTCCCCACTAATAATTGCGCTAAGAGAGGTCAGGAATATGAAGTAATACTATTTATGGAATTTTCCTAAAGCACCATTTAGTCCCCTCGCATCTCTGGTGAATACGCGCTCTAATATATATAGAAACAACTAAAGTCATGACTGGAAACCAGTCAGTACCACATAGACAATTTCAAAACTATATACAGAAGATTACCAAGAATTTTCTAATTCATATTGTGGTCTGCCATCCGAATATTAAGATTTTTTTGGGTACCTAGGAGTCCATATCAGGGTGTTCAAGCGACGATTCTATGAGGAAAGCAAGGTTTCTTCTACCGACACAGCGCCGCGTCACAGAGATTGACTTTTTAGCCATAAGGGTCTAGTCACACGTACGACAACCATATCTCGCAATAATAAAACATGGTCCAAAGTTGTTGCGTTATGGTCGATATCACTCGTTTGAATTCGGCATCAAAATGTGGTCCATGTGAATGGAGCTATTTATTTTCATAGAAATTATATTATTGTAGATGTCGACTACACCTCAATCACAAGTAACCACTGCTCGACCAGATTTGTCGCCGCGATGTGGTGAGGTAGTATTGTGTGAATGGACCCTAAAGTTGACGTCGTACGCCATATCATGATTTTTAGTTTATTTAAAAATAATATAATTTTTAAAATCAAATTGATTACTATTGTTTGCCTCGATTAGTTGCTATTGAACTAAAAATTCATTTTAACAATATGCCTGGAAATTATTTTATTCTGACCTTAAATTAAAATTACGCTTTTTATTAATAAACAAATAATGAATTTATGAGCCGCCTTATACACTTACTTAATACAGTATGTATAATATACTATTTTAATTATTTCCTTTACCCAACCATATCCCATATCCATATAATCATAGAGAATTCAAGATGGCAGACAATGACATTACCTACATTCATTAATATTGAGCGTCGAGCCTTCATACCTAACTACATAATATACTACAGTGGTTAAGATATACCAGGGTATATGCAGCGATCACATCTGTAAGGAAAAAACTGAAATTAATCTTTATTCTCTTTTCAGTTCATTTTATATTTGCACAGCAAAGTTTATTCCACGGCTAGTAATAAATACGTGGTTCTGATGTAATTTCCACAAACAAAGTTACTTCCTTTCTTTCTCCCTAAATTAACATCAAAATTATGCCAAGTTGTCTCACCATACAGATGCTAGCCGGTAACGTGATTATGGCGGGATTTTTCACCATGTATTCAAGCACTATGCGTTTGGACACAAAACATACCCATACATAATACCCGAAGTAAAATTGAGTAATAATATAATAAATTAGTACTAAAGTGAAGTCGCAAGAGCAGAAAGGGTGAACCTGGCACTTAAAAGCCATACATAGGAACAAGGATTAATCAGTAGTTACCTCTAATCGCATATCAGCTACGTACTCGCTTTCTCCGGTGTCTTTGGTACATTCTCTGTGAGCTGAGACTCCTACAACACACAAAAGTGTTAAATATGTGCATTGCAAGTGAAAGCAGACTTTTTGGAGGATAATGGCTGACATTTTCTCTTGAAGCACTAAACGTAATAGCAGATCTTATTGCGTTTTTGGCAGTGTTATATCATTCTTTGTGTAACCAATGCGACACATTCACACTCTACTAACGATTTTTGAAGAACCTACGCTTTTAGAATGTGCACTAAAGTCTGTGACATTTGATTGTGATTGATCGAAACCAACATATGGGTTACGTGTCGGTTTCTCGATAAATCACAATCAAGCCACACGGACATTCGTAACGTGTATCATGCCACATTCTAGAAGCAATTGTTCAGCAGCAGGCACCACTTGATTATAATGTATACAGTTGATTACCACATACCTCGTTAACGCTGCTAACGTGTCCATTGCGCAGAGTCTCCTGAAGAGTGTCGTCCTCGTCGTCATCCGTGTGGACGTCGTAGAACTCCTCGCTGTCCATCTCGCCGTCGGTACCTGGAAAAATTCACTCCTTTAGATATATTCATATAGTCGTTTTTAATTTAAAGCAATTTTCATTCAATCTCATAAAATATATCTATAAAATAAAAGTATAACAAAGGGGTTGGTATAAAAGCAGGACAAAGTGAATGGTAGGTAAATATGAAGGGAGAATGGAGTTCATTAAATCAATTGTGACCAGTTCATACATCCTCGATCAAACTTTGCTATAGGTCAGCGGTCGGCAACAGGCGGACAGCGGTCGGGATACGGACTGCTGAAGGTCAATCCTAGGACCACCAAATGTGGTTTAAATATAACTAACTACATATTCAATTCAAATCACATTTTTTATAACTAGCTCTACATTCATTTAGAATAATTATTTGATTTTAGATTTCGATACAAATTTTCTACAGGTCCCGGACCCTGTTAGAAATTACTTGTCGACCCCTGCTATAGGGGATTGATTTTACTGGTGAAAAGTTATTTTAATAGAATATTTTGTGCCTCTTGATTCTATGTAATATACATTACCTAGCACCGACTGATAGTCTGTGAAGTACTCAGAGTCCGACGCGTAGCTCTGTTCGGGCGCGTCGGTGTTGTCTCCACTGGGCGCTGCCTTGGCGGCGGCGCGCTCACGGCGGGCCTTCTCGCTCTTTTTTTGTTTCAGGCGACGAAGCTGACTAGAAAAGGTTTTAGAGTAAAACATTTTTCATACCCAATGAGGCAAAATAAACTCTGACAGATTTTACATGTATAGGGTCGATGGACTGTAGAGTGCTGTTATGTGTATGCCATAGACAATAGCAGCTAAAGGTCTCCACCACAATAGGGTTAATTTTTGTTAATTTGTACCGTAGTCAATGCCAGCATCAGGTCTTCATAGCACTAGGGTTTGTTTTTTTCAACAACTTACGTTTCTTTTTGCAATTCCCTGAGGGATTCCAACTCAGATCTTATGGAAGCCACTTGCTTGTCCAGTCGCGCCACCTCTCTCACTGCAAGATGGACAATAATTATTTAACCATAAAAAGCTCTGGTACTTATAAAAAAAATTATCACCATTCACTTCGATCAAAGCTAGCTATTTACAAAGTAATTTAAACAGATTGCTATTATTATGAACAAGCTTGGTAATTGATTACATAGTTACATAATTATCATTAGTTATAAAAAATATAAATGCATATGGACAAAATATTGTTAGGAAAGGAAGCGATTCTGATTAAAATAAAAAAAGATCTACTACTTATTTACCAGAAATACTTTCATAAAAATGTTACCAGCCAACCATAAAGTATGAGGCAATTAACAACTCTCCAATCTATAAAAACTTTTTAACAAAAATAAACAGACTTCAAAACCAGTTAAAATGTTTTTATTTATTGCTTTTTTGGTAGTTAATTATAGAATAGTGTAAATAAACAATACATTATAGATATATGATTGCAGCATCCGCGAGGCATCTGCTGTTAGTTATTGAAGAGTTCCATTGTGTATCTCCAAAGATCTTCGTCAGATCTTCATAAATTATATAAAAGTAAAAAAGTAAAGTAAAATACTTTATTCATCACGTAGGCGAACATAGTTGCACTTATGATATGTCAAGATACATTCAATTAATAATTATTATTACAAATAATACGTAATACGAATACGTCAAATGTCAAGTGTGAAGTCAACAGTGTTTGAAAATTGCTCCCAGTATTTAATCCAGTTTAAGTTCAAATCATTGTTTTTCACTGCAAATTAAGTTTTAAATTATAAATACATCACTGAACTATCGAACAAATAAAGAAAAACGTGGGAAATATCGTGATTAACAACAAAAAGTGGAAAAAATCATTCAGTGAACCATACATATCTATAAGTATAATATGCACACTGTGGGTAGGACCTAAAAGAAAACTGGCTAGCTAAGTGTCATGTTGACAGTGACATATACCATAGACTACGGACGCGTTCAAAATAGATCATAGCAGAAAATTGCCAGTAAATAAAAATCCTACCATTTAGTAGAAATCAACATGGACTCCCAAACACAGCAATTATGGAGCCTAATAAAAGAAGAACTCCAAACACAAACAGTTGAGCTAACAAAAAATATAACAATGACATTATCAGGAATAATAGATGAGAAAATGAAACCTATACAAGAAGAAAACAAAAAACTACAGGAGGAAATTCAGACTCTAAAAATTAAAGTGTCAGGTCTTGAAAAGGAAACCAGGAGAAATAACATTATTTTATATGGAATTCCCGAAACAGAGAAAAACTCAACTGAACTACTGAATATAGTACTGGAGATATTGAACACGGCTAGCAAAAAAGCTGATAATATGGAAGATTTTGACAAGTGGGAGATTAGTAAACTAAACAGATTAGGAAAAGAAAACAGCAAAACCATAAGGCCAATACTTATAACACTAACATTATATTGGAGGAAAATTGCACTTCTGAAGAACTATAAAAACTTACCTGATAAAATATATATTGCAGAAGATTTCTCCAAAGACACACTTAACAAAAGGAAAGAACTAAAAACTAAAATGATAGAGGAAAAGAAGACAGGGAAAATTGCATATATCCGTTACGATAAACTGATAGTAAAAGAAATACCGAAAGAAAAGAGGAAGCGCTCCCCTTCAGCGTCACCAAATTCAGAAACAACCACAAACAAACTTATCAATAGTACACAGAAGAAAATAAAAAACTAGCAATCAGCTCTTGCCACCGGAACAATTACACACACAACACTACCAAAAAAACTTACCCCAAAAATCCCCAAGCCGGCTGGTCACCGTGGGGAGATCGACCACAACCCTCCAACTCCACGGTTAAAGAATGGAAAGCAAATGAATATAGCTACACTAAACACTCGAACACTAAAATCAAGAGAAAGTCTATTAGAACTCGAACTAGCACTTAATGAGACAAAGTGGGATATACTAGGACTAAGCGAAGTTAGAAGGGAAGGAGAACGAATTGAAGACTATGGGCAATTTTTGCTTTACTATAAAGGAGAAACTCCAGGCCAACGAGGAGTAGGATTCATAGTAAAGAATATCTATAAAGAAAACATTGAAGAATTTATTGGAGTATCAGAACGCATTGCTGTACTTAACATGACACTTCAGGACTCTAAACAAAAAATGACAATTATTCAGGTATATTCACCTACAGAACCGTCAGATAAAGAAAAACGCAAGGAAGTTGAAGAATTCTATACTAAACTGAATAAAACAATAAAGGACCATGCACATAAGACCCTTATTGTAATGGGAGATTTTAATGCCCTGATTGGTTCCCGGCAAGAATTCGAAAATATAATCTTAGGTCCTTACACAGACGGCAAGAGAAATAGTAATGGTGAGATGTTAGTAAACTTCGCATTCGAAAATAATCTAGTGATCTTGAACACCAAATTCAAGAAAAGAAAGAACCGTCGCTGGACTTGGATATCTCCTAACGGAAAAACACGGAATGTGATAGACTTTATCTTGACTAATAACCACAAAAGTTTCAAAGACATAAATGTTATATATAACTTCAACTTTAATTCCGATCATAGAATGGTAAGAGGAAATTTCAAAATCGAACCAAAGAAGAGCTCTAGAAAAAACTTCCACGCTTCACAGAAAAAACTGGATATAGAAGACCTAGAAGCAGTTGGTACTAATCTACGGAATCTACTACTTCACTACGGCAGCCAATCGAAACAACTAACGACTCAGGAAAGGTATGATTATATGGAACAAGCATTCAAACCTAATCAAAATAAAATGGACAAACCCAAAGTTACACACGCAAACGCATATATTTGCGAGTTACTTGAAGAAAGGAAAAATCTAATAAATGTAAAATACAAAACCAAAGAAACACGAGCGAAGATAGAAGTTCTTAGCAAATTAATACGCGAATATATGAGAAAAGAGAAGAAATACAAAAGGTTACAAATAATAGAAGATCATATATCTAAAACAGGTGGAATAAGAAAAGCTCAAAAAATATTAAATGATAAAAGAGAATGGATTCCAAAACTAAAAGACAAAAGTGGATATGACAACACAAAAAGACCTGATATACTTACTATAGCTACTGAGTTCTATGAAACTCTTTATAAAAAGCAGAAAGAAGGCCAAGATATCAACATCCACGAGGACACTGAAGATATACCAGAGATACTCATTAGAGAAGTGGAAAGAGCAATTGAGTCTCAAAAGAAAGACAAATCCCCCGGCCCCGATAACATAGTCAATGAAATCCTACTACACAACAAATCAGAAGCTGCAACAGTACTGACAAAAATATTTAATGATATTCTAACAACAGAATATATACCTACTCAATGGACTGAAACAAACATTATTTTACTATTTAAAAAAGGAGATTTATATAACATTAACAACTATAGACCTATCAGTCTTATGTCCAACATTTACAAGATATTTTCCAAAGTACTCCTACATAGACTCACAAAGGTGTTAGATGAGAAACAACCAATTGAGCAAGCAGGATTTAGAAGTGGGTTTTCGGTCATGGATCATATATACGTAGTGAAGCAGGTCATAGAAAAGTACAATGAGTATAATCTGCCACTATACTGCGCCTTCGTCGATTACAACAAAGCCTTCGACTCGCTTGAGCATAACTCCATTTGGCAGGCGTTAAAGGAACAAGGCGCAGCAAGCAAATATATAAGGGTCATAAGGAATATATATGTCAATAGCACAGCAAGAATACGTCTTGAGAAAAAAGGAAAGAGCATTAAAATAGGAAGAGGAGTTCGCCAAGGCGACCCACTATCACCCAAACTTTTCTCAGCAACACTAGAGAAAGTCTTTTGTCAACTGAATTGGGACAAACTTGGAATAATGATAGACGGAAATAGGCTAACGCACCTGAGATTTGCAGATGATGTGGTCCTTTTTGCAGAATCACCGATAATACTCAGAAAGATGCTAGAAGATCTGGCTAAAGAAAGCGAGCTGGTGGGATTAACAATGAACACCAACAAGACTAAGCTAATAACTAACCATGACAAAGTGGAGATAGATGTGAATGATAGAATAATATGCTACCAAGACGAATACATTTATCTAGGGCAAGTCATCTCTGCAAATAATATGGGAGAGAAGGAAATTGATCGACGTGTAGCCAACTCATGGAAGAGATACTGGTCACTGAAGGAGGTGTTGAAAGATAGGGATTTTGATATGAGACTGAAAAAGAAACTGTTTGAATCATGCATCTTACCAGTTTTAACATATGGATGCCAAACATGGGGTATCACACAAAACCTACATACAAAACTAGCAGTTTGCCAGCGCGCAATGGAGAGGAGTATGTTGGGGGTGAGAAGGAAGGACAGAAAGAAAAATGCGGAGATAAGGAAAGAAACCAAAGTTACTGATGTAACTTGTAAAATCAAACTATTAAAATGGAGATGGACCGGCCATACAATAAGAGGTATAGATAAGTGGAGCAGAAGGATCATGGTTTGGCATCCAAGAACGGGAAAAAGGAAAAGAGGAAGGCAGAATACTCGGTGGATGGATGACATCGTAAGGACAGCAGGGAAGCTATGGACTAGGATAGCGAGGGACAGAACAAAATGGAAGGAGTTGGAGGAGGCCTATGCCAAAGGGCACACAGACAAGTAGCCGGTGGCAAAAGAGGAAGAGGAAAAGTAGCATAATAAAATAAAAATCAAAATATGTTATGAAAGAAAAATTATATTAATAGAATTTATATTTAAATAGCATGATACAATGGAAAAAAATTATTATTATGTACTAAATTGAATTTATGTAAATCTTATTTTGTCTGAATAAAGGGCTTTAATAAATAATAAATAAATAATAAATAATAAATTACAAATAGTCACTTATATAACTAAAGACACATTTAAAGGGAGCAAATTCAATGTAAACTAAATATAAAGAAGCCAAGCTCGGGCTGGCAGGAAAGAGATAAAAAAAGAATATTTTTTATTAAAATTAATGGGAGGCACGCGTCGCGATCCTCACCGGTGAGGACACTACAGGCCCTAGCCTAGCTAACCTACCAGCCTTTCACTAGCTACCTAAGCGATGACTAACCATACCTATACCAACACCTTCCCTGAAAACTATACATTTGAACATCGAAAACCACATCCAAATCGGATCAGTAGCTTTTGAGAAACTTGTGGACATACAAATTTACATACATACATACGGATCGAATACAGAACCTCCTTTTTGAAGTCGGTTAAAAATGCCAAAAAACTTCAAACCAATGTATTTTTTAAACCATTGTAGGCCTATTACATCAATTGCAGATTATTTAAACAACATCAACTGTTGTAGGTTGTTCTGAGACACTTCCCTTGATGGCTGTAGAGACCAATACGCGAATGACAAAACCAAACATTCTAATACAGTTGAGATAATTGAAAAGTAGGTAGTTATTTGTTTAATAATAATAATAAATAATACCAGCCCTGCATTATATACTTCTCACTGCTGAGCACGGGCCTCCTCTACTATTGAGAGAGTTTTAGGCCATAGTCTACCACGCTGGCCTTGTGCGGATTGGCAGACTTCACATACCCTCAAAATTCTCATGTAGAATTTTCAGGTATGTAGGTTTCCTCACGATGTTTTCCTTCACCGTTAGGCGAACGATAATTGAAAAACAATACACTTCTAACTTTGAAAAGTCAGAGGTGTGTGCCTTGGGTTTTTAACCTCCGAACATTGTCTCAGCAGACCGAACCATTCCCAACTAGGCTATCGTCCACTTATAATTGTTTGTCCACTTATATTTGTTACTAGTAGTGCTAGCGGCTCCGCCCGCGTGAATATTTTTTTCCGGGACAAAAACATTTTACAAGGATAAAAAGTAGCCTATAGCACTCAGGAGTTATGTAGCTTCCTATTAGTGAAAGAATTTTCAAAATCGGTTCAGTAGTTCCTGAGATTAGCGCATTCAAACAAACAAACAAACTCTTCAGCTTTATAATATTAGTATAGATTTGTTTACATTTTTTCAATTTTATATTATGATTTTTTATACATGTCAATGGCCATGTAGTGCCTGGTGAATGATTTTATATTTTCATACAATCCTGAAAAAGAAACAGTCGAAGGCGGGACTCGAACCCACGACCTCCGGCGCACCGTGCCGGTGCTCTTCCAATTGAGCTACTCCGACCCTCGCCATCGATTGCCAATTCAATTACATTTTTTCAATTCCTAAACAGGCATAAAAAATTTATGATCCATTTTTAATTCAGTGCACATAGATTAAAACCAGTGTGGCTTTACTGCAAGCTCATGGTGTAATATTTCTATAAAATGTTGCATTCTAAATTACTTTAAACTGAAGTGTGTGTAGATTCATACTAATTAATTCACCTTGAGGAGTTTTTACTATAACATAATTATAGAACTATCCATAACTGTATACTAACCTAACATAGATCTTCTCTTTTCAGCGTAGATCTGTTCGTATATAAAGACTCCAGCTGCGCCTACGATGCCGACAATAGCTGCTCCGAACATCACACGAGGCGATAAAACACTATTTACGTTCATTTTTTTAATCTTCTTTCACTCGTATATTCGTATAAAATTTACAGTGATTTACAAGTTTTGAGCAAATTATAATGCGAAAAACAGCTTTAAGTAAATGCAAACGTTGATAAACAATAATTTGTTACGTAATTAAATGTAAAATCCCATTAAAAACCATTAAAGTGTGGGTGCAATATGTATTAAAAATGAATGACAATTAATATTCAATACGAAAGCTGAAGAAATTATAATTAAATCTTAATAAGCACGATAACAGGTTTACATGAATCTAACGTTAGAAAATATATTTTTTTACAATTTTTGAGCAATTTACAAGTGAAGTGAAATTGACATTTGACCGAGCGTTAATCAAACAAAATATTTATAAATTATAATAGCGCTCTAAATCCAAAGTCCAGTGAGTTCGTTATTTAGCATGATTGATTGAAAGGAGATGGACGAAACTTAATAGAACCTTGGGCTTAGTGTTACAGATATAATTTATGCATTATTTAATAGGTAAAAATAACTATTTCCAAAAGAGAAAAGAAATCTGCCTGCGCAATGGGAGTAAATAAATAATCGCTATAAAGTATAGCGTCAAAATTTTTTTTCCGAATAACTTTTTATTTACCTGATAACACAAGAATTACCATTGGATTGTCGTATTGCATAGTGAGCAGCTGGCTTAGATAATAACCAGAATTGAACTTATCACAAACTAGCTTTTGCCTGCGGCTCCGTCCGCGTTAGAAAGTTTTTTCCGGGATAAAAATTCCGCTTATATTTTCCCGGAATAAAAGTGTGTGTTATGTGTTAGTCCAGGACATAATTTACCCGTGTGCCAAATTTCATAAAAGAGTAACAAACATACATCCATACATACATTCTTACAAACTTTCGCGTTCATAATATTAGTAGGATACGCATAAACCTTCCTCTTCAATCACACCGACCATTGTTGAAAAACGAATGAAAATCCGTTCGATAGTGTTTGTGTTTATCGCGTTCAAGAGACAAACAGATGCGATAGGGGACTTTAATTTATAATAAGTAGTGATGTAAGGTCATATTATCTTTAAAAATAAAAAGATAAAAAACTGCGAGAAAAAAATCCGGGATAAAAGTTCCGGTTTATGTTTTTTCGGGACAAGCAGTAGCCTGTTTCCTTCTCTGGGTCTCAAACTATCTCCATACCTATTTGTTTACGGACCCACCCACAAACAAATATTTACCGGGATAAAAGTCCCGGTTTATTTTTTCCTGGGCAAAGAAGTGGGTTGAGGTGGCAAAGCTCTTCGAGCGCATCATCCATACCCGCCTCGTCGAGCACCTTGAAAGGGTCGGACCAAATCTGGCCGACGAACAGTTTGGATTTAGGAGGGGACGTTCCACTGTCCACGCGATTCTGCGGGTGAAGGCACAGGCGGAGGATGCAGTGGCTAGGGGCGAAGTTGTAATTGCGGTGTCGTTGGACATATCCAACGCATTCAACTCGCTGCCCTGGCCCTGCATCCACGAGGCACTGCGGTACCACGTGGTGCCGCCCTATCTCCGGCGTCTGGTGCACGCGTACCTGTCTGACAGGCACGTGGTGTATCCGGGCGCCGATGGGTGGCACCGAAGAGCGATGTCGTGCGGTGTTCCACAGGGGTCGGTTTTAGGCCCTCTCCTGTGGAACATCGGGTACGACTGGGTGCTCCGTGGTTCCAATCTCCGGGGCGTCGGCGTGACTTGTTACGCCGACGATACGTTAGTCACAGCGACTGCTGGGACCTTCCGGGACGCCGCAACTCTGGCGGCGGCGGGCACCGGCCAAGTAGTTGGTAGAATTCAACGTTTAGGGTTGAAGGTGGCCCTCGAGAAAACCGAGGCCGTGTGTTTTCACGGACCTCGGAGAGGGCCACCGGCCGGTGCCGGCATCGTCGTTGGGGGGGTGCGGATCCCCATCGGCTCTAGCATGAAGTATCTGGGTTTAGTCCTAGATAGCCGATGGCGATTCCGCACCCACTTTAAGGAGTTGAGGACTAAATTGTCCCGGGCAGCGGGCGCTCTTTCCGGCCTGCTGCCCAACCTGGAAGGTCCTGGCTTCCCTTGCCGGAGGCTGTATCACGGAGTCGTGCGTTCCATAGCCCTCTATGGCAGCCCCGTTTGGGCTGACTCCCTGGGCCGCCCCTGCGTCGCCCTTCTGCGCGCCCCGCAGAGAGCTTTAGCGCAGCGGGCGGTCAGGGCGTACCGCACGGTCTCTTTCGAGGCGGCTTGCCTATTGGCCGGATTTCTGCCCTGGGACCTGGACGCCAAATCCCTTGCCGATGTATTCCATTGGCGGGAGGAGGCGTTCAGTCGCGGGGAGCGTCCGGCCCTGAAGGAGGTGGAGGCCAAGAGGGCCGCCTTACGGCGAGCCGCCGTGGAGTAGTGGCGTCTCAGGCTGGAGGCCCCGTCGTGGGGGCACAGGGTCGTGGAGGCAGTGCGTCCTGTCTTGCCGAATGGCTGGACAGGCGCCACGGAGCGGCAACATACCGCCTGACGCAGGTGCTCACCGGGCATGGCTGCTTCGGTGAGTTCCTGTTTCGGGTGGTAGGTATAGAGGAGTCGGCCGTGTGTCACTATTGTGACAACTGCCCAATGGACACGGCCCAACATACGTTGGAGTGTTGTCCAGCCTGGGATGAGGAGCGCAGCGCTCTCAGAACAGTCGTCGGAGAAGACCTCTCGCTGCCGGCCGTGGTCGCTTCCATGGTCGGCGGCCGAGAGGCCTGGCAGGCGGTGGCCCACTTCTGCGAGGCGGTCCTCTCGCGGAAGGAGAGTGCCGAGAGGGATCGCCAGCGCAGTGGTGATCCCTCCCGCCGCCAGACGAGACGTAGGAGGCGTCGGGTGGACGACTGACCGACGTCTCCCGCCCTGTGGATTGGGGGCGTTTGGAGAATTCCACCACGGTATCCCCTGCCTGTCGTAAAAGGCGACTAATAGGGGCCTCCGGGGGTCACGGGTGGGCGGGACGTGCCGCCCATTCCGGTCCGGTCCGGTGAGACGGTAATCCGACATGACCGGAGAGAGGTCAGGCGCAGGACCAACGGCTTTACGTGCTTTCCGAGGCACGGGGGTATCACACCGCCAACTTCCTGACTCCGAGCTGCGACTGAGTAATTTTTTTAAAGATGGAAAACTCAGTCACACGTTTTTTGGCCCGACCCGGGATTCGAACCCAGGACCTCAGCGCGCAAATCGTACTCGTAACTCGTACGCAATACAACTACGCCACCGAGGCAGTATAGGCAGGAGATAAAATAAATATTAATGCAACGAAAATACCGAGACGAAATAAGTTTTAAATCGATATCTACTACTAAATTCGTGAATAACTAGCAACATTGTAGAGCCTGATGGTCTCGATACAGAAAGTCAGTTATTATTCATGGAATAATTGATTTTCTTTTCCCCATTGCAATATAACCTAATGTTTTAAAATCGGACACATAAAAATAGAAGAAGAACTTTGATACATGTTTTATAAGTGTAAGGTCAGGCCCAATTTCGCCCGTCTCCTTTTGCATACTTATCAAGGACCAATGACAATTCAATATTTTCTGTATAAATAACGTTGACCAGAGAGTAAAGATAAATATAGATAACTGAATACCTGACAGCACCGTCCAGCACTTACGATCGTGCGTAAGCTACGTCCAGCGTCTACGTACAGCATGCTGTACGTCAAGATGGACTGTGCGTAAAGCCCTATAGCTTGCGCAAGGTTTTCTTGCTAGTCTTTTATTTTCCTAGTATTTTTATGTAGTGGAAAACTGGTGGTAGAACTCTCATATGTATGAGTCCATCTGGGTGGGTACCACCGCAATGTCTATTTCTACCGCCAAGCCGCAGTGGGCATGCACTGTTGTGATTAAGTTTGAAGGGCATTGTAGCCAGTCTAACTATAGGACATAATGAGATTTGACATCTAATAGCTCAGGATGACGAGCGCAGTGGAATGCCACTCAGTACTTTGTAACTCAAGGTGCTGGATGGTGTTTCTACTGTTTACGGGTGGTCGTATCGCTTACCACCAGGTGAACGGCATGCTCGTCTCGTCATTCGGTGCAATATAAAAAAAAAGTAGAAAAAGTAAATAAAGTCTGTCTCACGAAAGAAGTCCCGCGGCAATATGTGTGTAGGGTATGTGTCATACTTAGAAATAAAATTCAGTGACGGATTCAAGGTGATGTATTGGACCGAGTACATAGTATGCGAGTGGCTATGAAGTTTGTGAGAGAGTAAAATGAAATGCGTAAAGCTTATATTATATAAATACACGAGTTGATTGTAGATTGTGGTGGGGCTGCCAGCGAACCTCTTAGGTCACTTGTACGTTGAATGGTGAATTGTTTCCTAGCACTTAAGTTTCCTACGGCCCGGCCGGCGTCTTGTACGTGGAATGTAAACTGTTTCGTTGCCAAGTGGTGTGGTGACGCCAGATGTGGATCATGCAGTGGTCTCGGACGACAAAATGTGAAATCGGTAGAATTGCCAAGAAAAATCGATATATTTGGAGCAAAAATCGGTATATGCAAAAAAACAAGCAATATTCAATGAAAACCCCCTAAATTTTAAAGTCTAGGGACTGTTATTGTACCAAAAGAAGGTAATTTCAACAAACGAGAGTCACGCATACCTCCCCCCCCCCGTTATGAAAGTAAAAAATTTAAAAAAATTTTGCCGCCCCTTTAAAAATACTGCCCCCCGCCGCCCCAAACAGCAACATATTTAACCAAGGAATCGCAAAACATGAAAGAAAGGGGGATTTTAGTTCCGAATCGCTGAAAATCGGGAGAAAAATCGAGAGAATCTTCTAGCTTTCAAAAAATCGTTGAAAAATCATGTCATTTCGGTATTTCGGTAGGACAGGCCTAAAATCGGTAGAAATACCGAAAAATCCGACCGAAAAAACCGGGGGGGGGGGGGAGTCTTGAAGATTTTGCAATCTTGCTCCATTGACCATTACTATGAAATGTTGAAAAGCCTTCAAAGCGTTGGGAGTATAATAAAATTTTAAGCCCGTCCCGGTAGCCCTAAATTCTCTACCTACCCTAAATCCCCCGTAACGCAGATTTTTCGAATCAGCAATATTAACATTTTGTTTTACTTTTTCATAATCACTAAAATATAATTACACCCTAAACTTTTATTTCGGGACCTCTAATACCTTAAAGTTAGCAACATTATATCGCATGACTGTGGCCAACTGTGGCGACGCGTTTGCGGGACTGCTTTCGTGAAAAATCTTGGCAATATTGACCAATAACCGTCATCTTAACAAAATGTCAAATGTCAGCTAGTTGAGCTAGTAGCTGTCAAACTGCAAACAAATTTATGTGCTGTGTACCCCGCTGTTATTGTATTGTTTCATGATAATTTTGCCATAAACCACTAATCATTGTGGTAATAACTATAATTTAGCACACAAGTTGTCCTGCTCCAATTACAAACATACGCTACATGTGAAGTTTGGGCTCAAAAGGTTAAAACTGTTAATAAAGAAAAATGAGTACTACAGAGGGAACCAGTGAAGCCGGCAATAATAATGAAGGTAACACTATAACCACTTAACAAATAAAATAAAAATACTAGCCGGAAATCTCAATAAAATATGAAAATCAAGTTGCGACATAATGTAAATTCAGTTGTAGGCCAATAAACTTAGAATAGTCTAGCTTCACTTGCGAATAGCAATACAAAGCATTGTTATATTTCTCCTTAATTCATTAGGCCCGAATTCGAGCTTAAATTAATCTAGATCCTTAACAACTTTTTTTCTTTTTGCCTACTTCATATTTGATTGTAAATTGCGTTTCAGTGTTGCCAACTAATAATTGCTAGCTTCTGCTCGTGGATCTTCAAAGTCAGTTCCTGGTAAAGTCTGTCTCGCGAAAGAAGTCCCGCAGACGCGGCGCCATAGTCATGCAACGTAATGTTGCTAACTTTAAGGTGTTAGACTACCCAAAATAAAAGTTTATGGTGTAATTATTTTTATGAAAAAGTAAAATAAAATATCAACAATATTGCTGTATTCAAAGAATCTGCGTTACGGGGGATTTAGGGTAGGTAGAGGATTTAGGGTTACCAGGATGGGTTTACAATTTTATTTTACTCCCAAAGTTTTGAATGCTTTGCAGCATTTCATAGTAATAGTCAATGGAGCAAACTTGCAAAATCTTCGAAACATATACAAAATTAAATATTAAAAGAAGGGGGGAGGGATCGAATAACTAGTTTTATTTCAGTATTTTAGCACAATAGATTGGGAGATATGATAGTGAAATCGGTATAACGGGAGACTACAGACAAAATTAGTATATCTCCCGATAATTCGTGTAGTTTTGTGACACTGGACGGAAACAGCACCTGACAATGACAACATGGCCAATCTGTGACATCTGTCATGATTAGTTCCACATATTGCCACTGGACTTATTTCGTGAGACAGACTTTATAATTAGCATGTGGCACTCGGAACAACATAGATTCCTATTATTGGAAAAATATTGCACAATATAATCTTTGTCAAACCAATATCTGTACACTTTTTGAGATTTCAACATTTTGACTGTTATGACTAGTTTGCCCCCCAAACTTTGATGTATGAAAGTCACTATGTGATTATAATTGTTACAAGGCAAACTATGAGCGCTAGAAAAAATATGCTATATGCAAATTTTGTCTCAAATTTTTACATGAGAATGTATTTTTACTCCATATCTAATTTTAACTTCTTGCACATAGCAGGTATTAGTTTGACAATGACAATATAATGTCTAGTCATGCACAAGCAAATAACATAACAAAAGTTTAGCTTTGTTATAGTAAAGATGACAAAACATTAGATGAAAAATTTAATAATTTAAATGAATGCTACATAGTTATGCATTCAATCAAATACTCAACTAGTTTGTCCATTCCTTGATATAGGTATGGTTTATAAGTTGATAGGAACACCACACCACTACAAATCTTTCTGTGATCACCATAATATATGTAATTGGGAAAAAGTTATTTTTCACAAGAGATTTCATAGAAGTTATGAAAGAATAAACAAAATGCATAACCCAAATTGATGCTGGAGGATAAAAATATGGGCATTCTTTTAATCTTTGTAACATGCTCGGTTTTATTAAGGGCTTTGTTGTTATGAAGTCAGGAAAATTAGTCGGTCAAGAAAGTCCACCAACTTTTTATTAAAAAGTTGATAACAAACTAACAATAGGCTATTCATATATTTTCATTATTTTTATCACAAAGGACTTGTCCAAAATAGGGGTAAAATTCTAATCAAGATAGTTTATATATATTTCAATAGTACTCCTAAAAACTAGGCTTTTACAATAAACTGTTTAATTTTTATTTGACCTCAGATTTTGAGATTTATATAATTTTGGTTTTCGTCTTATTTGTTGTCACATGTGAAATAATTATCAAAATCAAACAGTAAAATGCCCTATTATAAACAACTGTATTTGATTCCAGAAAACATGCCTGATGATATTGATGATGGAAATACCACCAAAAGCACTGAAAAAGAACTAACCAATCAAGAACTTGACCAAATCATTCAAAATATTACAATGGCAGGCTCCACAGATCAAATATCCGATTTAACTAATGATGAACATAATAAACCAGGTATTAATATGCCAACTGAGTCACCTAACAATGGAAGTGACAGCCATGATGACGATATACTCCTGAGATGGGATGATGATGAAGATGATCAAGTCCCTGATCAAAGAAAAAATGATGATATCATTCTCAAAGAGATTCAAGAATACAGTGATCAAATTGCTGGATGTAGTAAAGCTCAGAGTGGCCTTTTGTCTGATGTTGTCAGTCAATCTAATAATGATAATAATATCACCAGCATTAAGGAGAATTTCGTCTCTGATGAAGCTAATGATACAATAATGAATGAAATTATTTCTGAAAGTGACAAGAACATCAATAGTCATGAAGTGGGTCAGGTTTCCTCTACAAATGATGTTCAAATGAATGCGGAAAATAATGTTATTAAAATTGGTGGCGTGACCTCTCATGGCAATGACAAAAAAGAAAATACTTCTAAAA
This sequence comes from Lapara coniferarum, assembly GCA_949316025.1. Taxonomy (NCBI): domain Eukaryota; kingdom Metazoa; phylum Arthropoda; class Insecta; order Lepidoptera; family Sphingidae; genus Lapara; species Lapara coniferarum. Next base: position 24,737,494 of record OX438931.1, on the reverse strand, counting down.
TTGATAATGAATCCGACAGTCTCATTTCCAGCAGTGATCAAATAATTGATATTCCATCATCCAATATTGTTATTGGTCAGATTTGTGATAAAAAAGATATCGGTACTTGTAGCACTTTTAAGATTCGTGATGATACTAATATTGACAAAGGGAAGGATGCATCCACAAGTATTATTGATGAAACTAAACTAATTTGCTCAATAAAGGAAAAAGTTGACAAAGCCTTGAAGGAAGTAAAACATGAGTCACAAGAAAATGATGACTCTGAACAGGAAGAAAAATCCTGTGAGGCAAATATAAAATTCTTGGAACAACAGCTTAAAGTTCTAGCTCAGAGTATCAATACCAAGATATCGGCACCGGATATATTAGATGATATACCTAGGAAAGAAGTTACAAATGATTTACCTACAACTATACCTGAAATAAGAACTCTCACAGTTACTGCATCAAACAATGGCGAGTGTTCAATTACAAAGAAAGAAACATGCCTAGAAGAGAAAATAGTGATAGACACTGAAATTATTAATCAATTTAATAAAAATGAACATGTAAGTGAGTGCGGATTACTTGAAAATATTGTTTCCAAAAATGTAAAGGTTAACAGTGCAGAAATAAAAACAGACATCAAAAGTGAATGCTGTGATGAGGTTGTTCAAAATGAGGCATTAGACGCAAATGAGATTATTGAAAACGTTAATTCTACCACTGATAAAGAAAAAGATAAAGATCTTTTTGGCAATAAAAATGAAATAATTCAAGATAATAAACCTAGCCAAAAAGGTACCGAGTCAGAAATGAATGTAGATGAACAAGTTGATGATGGTCAAACTGGTAAACTTCTTATTGAAAGTGAAATAGTCCAAAGTATTGATTCTAGCACTGTCAAGGAAAATACTTCAAAAGACAAAGAGGTCAATGTTAGTTTAAAATCCGAAAATAGTAAACCTATACCTGAAGCCCAACCTGTTGAGATGAAGACTAACACCCCAAACGAAATTCTTAAAGAATCCGAAACGAATTTAATTGATGACATGGATGATGACGTAGTAGAAATTATAGAAAAGTGTGACAATTATATTGACCTAAGGTCCCAATCTCCTATAAGTATAGATAATGAACCTGTAGATGATTCTGAGAAACTTGATATTACAGATACAAAAAAATCTAGTGCAGATGAGACTTCAGGTGAAAAAGATAAAAAGGAATTAACGACAAAAAATTCTTCAAATTATTATTCTGTCAAAACAGATCATAGGCTCAGACCTGACGTAATGCTCGAAATACCTATGCAAAATTTAATAGATGTGGATGATATTGATGAAACTATAGATATAGATTCAGAAGAAACTAGTCAAGATTCGGTAACTAAAGCATCTGAAGCTATAACTAATGAAAGTAAAAAGAATACAAATGTAGTGTGTAAGGAAGAAAAAATATGTCCAACAGAAAAATGTGTTATAAATGTAGATTTGCCTGTAGGTGATGTAAAAAATGCGGGGAATCAACTAAAAGATGATAAGAGTTTAAAAACGGAAAGCAAATCATTTTTAGAACTTACAAATATAATCAAAATAGAATCAAATGAAACAGTAAAAGAAGAAAATGCCAAAAAGGAAACCTGTAACAATGATGAAACTTTCATCAATTTGTATGATGAAGTTATTCTTAAAAACGAAGATACTGAAAAAAACAAAGAAATAAAATTAGAAGGAACAAGTATTGATATACCAGATGCTAGTAAAGGGCTAGAAAAGGACACTATCCAACCATCAAGTTATGAGACAAGAATGACTCCTGATACAGCTGATGAGGCACCAGAAGTATCTGACAGTCTTGGACTGTTAGCTGAGTCCTCCAGAGTTAGAAGGGAAGACGAAGACATGGAAGAAGAAGAAGATGATGATGATGATTACGATCAATATGATGGTAAGATATTAATTGTCACTAACTTTGCCTTTGCAGGTAGTAAACAAACTGGTTGTTAGTGTGCTGTCTCTCAACTGACTGTAATTTTGTTTTATTTACTTATATTCTAAAATACTTAACTGTGGTAACTTATAATTGGCTCTAAATTTTATAAATTATTTCTAACCTAGCTTTTGTTTCCCTATAAGAAAAATAAAATAAGATAAAACTTGTAGTAGTAGTAGTAGTAGTGGATTAGTTTTAAGTAATTGAATCTGAAAATGTAATCATAATTTGAAATATAGTTATTGTTTGGTTTATTTGCACGTGACAGCACTATTGCATTCAACAAACTTGGAAATCCTATGGACTGCATACTCGGCCACTCTGCTCTCGGTACGCCGTAGGGACTAGCGAGCGCCGGCATATGTATTGTAACTTAGTAAATCTTGGTGCAACAAGTGTAGATCTTGTAACCGGGGCAGCAAGGGCCGCAACAATCACTGCAGGGTTATATCGAAATGCCATAAAAACCGTAAAGGATACTTTATTAGATGTTACAATATGTATAGTACATAAAGTATACCATAATTTTTCCTATAGAAAGTAGCAACCAAATGACGGCAGAGCACTCGGAAGACTCCAACGCTCAACACTCGGAACCAGACTCGAAAGACCAAGAAGATAAGACAGAAGATAAAGAACGGTCGTTCAACTTTATAGAATGTACTATTGATGTTCATGAAACTGCTGTTGAAATTGCTGTTGCAGAAACGGTGGCTAGTGAACAGGTTGGTCACATGATGTATGGCTATTTATGGCTCGCACCTCCGCTGCCGTATATTTATTCTCGGAGTAGAAACTAAACTATGGAATTAAGAGATATAGCTCCATGTTAGTGAGTCAGAATCGGAATCTGGGCAATATTTTCGAGATTAACGCGTTAAAACGAAATACCTTCAGGTGTATTAACAGGTTTTAGATCATTGAATGACGAGAAAAATAGGTCTTTACCTAAACGAATAACAAGAGATCTTTAATTGTTTATTGCACCCAAAACTTTTAGTAAGAAAGTACTACACAACACTACCTTCACCCAGCAATAAGTTATCTTGTGAAATCCTACACAGGCCAGGTTTTGCTATAAACCTATATATTTACGTATTATTTTCTTTAGCCCATTTCTTCAGTCGATGAGACAATCAAAGATGCGACTAAAGAAAGTACAGCTACAGAGACAAGCGAAGAACAGACGAAAAAGGACGACGAGGTAAGAATGAAACACAACTCTATAAATAAAGTTGTGAACTTACGATTGTCATTAATATATTATGATTAGTTCACCACATCTACAACGGACAAGGAGACGGTAAAACCATCAGACACGCTTGTTACTGACGCCGACGCCTCTAGGAAGGAAAAGGATGCGGAGAAATCAACACCAACGAAAGATGATAAAACAGAAGGTAAGTGTCTACATAATTCCTAATAGGACATAACTTGTTTCTATTTTTTATGGAAACATTGAAAAAGAAACAGTCGAAACCAGGATTTGAACCCGCGATCTCCAGCGTACCGTGCCGGTGCTCTACCAACTGAGCTATCTCGACCTACCTTTGGCTGTGCAATTCAAAGTTGCCTATTTTATCTCTTTAAAGGAGATGCCTAGTGATATCTGTTTGGCAATTATTACAATTGCCAAACTCACTGTTACTCCTTTACAGGCGTGAATGCACTGAAACGATATCACCAAACTTTTTTCTAATCCTATATTATGAGACATAACTTATGTATACATGCAAATTTTGGGTACAATATTATAAAAAAAAATTTAGATGTTTCTCACAACTCTGTCCACATGACAGATCTTTTATGGAAAAGTACTATCCTGATTCCTGAACTTCTCCAAAACAAAAGTAACAAAGTACTGATTACTGATATCTAAACATCTTCAAAGAACTTCCTATTTATAGTATTTGTAAGTAAAATTTTAATTGCTGTTAGTGTTTATATTTTTTTTGCAGGGAAATTGCTGGAGAAAACCACACAGTCTCCAAGCAAAACAATGAAGTTGGCAATAGCGAAACAAAGGCACGTACTCAACATAATCGATCTCGAGGAGAGCACTTCTTCTGAGGAAGGTCAGTTCCTTATCTTAGTTTTTAATGCCAGCGCAACAGCCAAGCCTTGACTACTGCAAAACTTAATTATAATAACTGTAGGGCGTGCCAAATAATATGGCAAAAACGGCGGATTTAAAAATTTGGAATCCTTATCGCTAATTCATTCAAACCTGTCGCAAACTGGCGTCGCTTAGCATTGAGGTAAAGGGAAATTTAAACATAAAGTCTAGCCGACCGGTACCGCGTTACTATAGATATTGCAATAGTAACTACTTTCATTCAACAAATTCGTGTCGTTATCGCTTTGACGGATGTACAGAAAAGGGGGGGGGGGGGGGTAGTGCTATGACTTCTCTTGCCATGTTATTTGGCATGCACTATAAATGTAACTTAGTTCCATGAAATTTACATTTTGTCTAAGGCAGTGATACTAAAATTCGCGCACTGTTATCAACAATCAATCGACATTAAACAGATGGGCAGGAAGCAAAACAACCAATAGAAGATGCATCAGAGCCATTAATGGTCGACGACGCGCCGAGTGACGTGACGAGCGTCAACATCCCGACAGATATAGAGATCATGTCCACCTCCGGCGGGAACACGTCCGAGATCGTCACCAAAGAGGGGGAGGTGGTGATACAGGGTGTGCCCAAACCACCTCCACACAAACCTGTAAGTGGATGTTTTCAAATTGTGTATCTATACTAGTGTAGGATGGCTGATGATGATGATGATTATCAGCGGGGAAAATAAAAAGCGTGACTTTTATCCCGGAAAAACACATTTATGCGGGCGGAGCCAGGAGCAAAAATCTAATGTGAATTAATCTGAATTTTATGAAGATACTGGTGCGGCGACTTTATTATTTATCATTGCGAAACTTAGGTTACTTTTTGCCGCCAAAAAACCTTAATTTTAATTTTATTTTTAATGTTTATGTACCCAGTGTCACTCTCACGACTTAGACCAATCTATTGACACCACTCACATAAAAATACGACAAGTCGTTTAGGCTCTAGGGCGTGCCAAAGAATAATACATACATGCATACCAGGGTTGTTACGGATGCAAAAATTTTGACATCCGCGGATGCAGATGCGGATGATTAGAAGTTCACATCCGCGGATGCGGATTCAATGCGGATGCGGATTTGATGCGGATGCGGATTTTGGGATTTTAAAAGGACAGTTATTTAAATTTTAAGTGCATAAATAACTAAAAATCAATTTATTTTAACTTTTTATTTATTTAATCATATTTTTAGAACAAATTTACACAAGTTTTTAGTTTTACTTATGACACAACAGAATTCCGATATTTTCGATACATACCTGCTTCATCATTTTTTTTCTTCAATTCCTTTTCTTTATTCGCACTTTGGAATGAAGAAAACTCCTCCGGATGTATTGATTTCAGGTGATTTTTCAAACAAGTAGTAGTGAGTCCCTACCGCGAGTAACTATTATTATATATCTTAAACTCCGACTTCTCTGGATCATTTTTGTCTATTATAAAATAAGTCCAGATACTACTTTTTATTGGTGGCACCATTTCACTCAATATTTATATCAAAATATTCAATAAACACGCAAAAATCTATGAAGTACACAGTAAACACTCACTGTAACTATATTTTATTGACAATGACAAAACCTGTAGGATCTTGTTACCAATGTGCGCCTTTCTATTCTATTCGTCAGTTACCGAATGAAAAAGCACGTGACACTCTGGCTCCGCCCACTTTCTTTACATGTAGTTACTTGTTGATGTGAATCTGCATCCGTAAAAACTCCGCATTGATTGATGCGGATGTGAATGCGGATGCAGATGTCTGAATTAATGCAAATATTCCGCATTTGCGGATGCGGATGTGAATATTCGTAACATCCCTGATGCATACACTCAAAAAACATAACCCTCCTTCTTTCGCAGTCGGGTAATTACAGGTACTCCTCGCACTTATATACTTGGTGCGTCTTATAATATGCTTATCTAAGTAATTAAAGCTTTGCCTTCATTAAAATTTTTAACATTTTTACTCACACATAAAATATATAAAAAATGCATAGGTCAGCCACACAAAATATAAATGATCCAAAGTGACCCTACTGCACCTGACAGTAAGCAGACAGCGGTCCAGATGAGTATCTGACGATAGACGATCATGACCGCCTCGGTGGCGTAGTTGTATTACGGTACGACTGCAATGCTGGGGTCTCGGGTTCGACCCCCCGGTCGGGCAAAGTGATAATGGATTTTTCTATTCAGTATCAGCCCGAAATCTCGAAATATGTCCGATATGGCGATAAGCTCGCAACCTATCACGTCATGGGACGGAATACGCATGGCGAAAAGTGGGTTGCGCCTCTGTCTACTCCTTCGGGGATGAAAGGCGTGAGTGTGTGTGTGTGAGATGATCATCGCTCGTAAGTAGATATAATTATGCCGGCCCCTTTGAACCAGACATACACAGGCTGATCCCAAAATGCGGCACACTTACGTGAGCAACTATGAACGGTTTTAACACCTTATGTACTGTGCGGATACGCGTCTGGGCGGATATTAAATAAGCCCCCCCCCCCCCCCCGTATGAATTACATAACAATTGTATTATGAAAAATATTTTTGCAGGCTCGACTGAATACTTCTGAAGTGACTATCAAGACTGCGCACGCGTCTACGGAATCAACGCTTGTAATCCCTGAAACTAAAGTAAGTCTCTAGGATTCCAGCAGACCAAAAGCTGGACTTTAATCATCAGGGTCACATAAAATGGTATTTCATAAAAAAAAATAAAGATTGGATTATAAATTTGTTAAACAGCCGCTTGGTTGTGGTTCTGATGCCTTTTGCTAATGGCAATCACTAGTAGTATTAATTGGACTGTCGATTCATTTAACTCCGAAGACAATAGAAATATATGCATTATTTCCTAGCTCTGTACAGTCCTACTGTGGAAAAAATACCAAAGTAAGGCTGGCTTGAGCTAGGAAAGTGTGTAAGTACAGGAGCAAATATTCATGAAAATTTATATTAAATAGAAATATCTGACTTCTGTGGCCATTTTACCTGTACAGTATGTTTCTTTTCAGATGACGGAATCAACGGTGACAACGCCGAAGCTTGGTCTGGAGATATTTAATTTGGATTCGGACGATGACGACATCGGTGGAAGCGGAAAAGGTAAAGGCTTAAAATATTACCAATAGATATCCTACTAATATTATAAAGGCGAAAGTTTGTAAGAATGTATGGATATTTGGATGTATGGATGTAAGGATGTTTGTTCCTCTTTCACGCAAAAACCACTGAACGGATTCTGATGAAATATGGCACACGGGTAGATCATGTCCTGGATTAACACATAGGCTACTTTTTATCCCGGGAAAATATAAACCGAGACTTTTATCCCGGAAAAACTTTTTAAAGCGGGTGGAGCCGCGGGCAAAAGCTAGTACTGCTTAATGCGTTGGTATTTAGAGATAAAAGATGCTTAAAAAGAATGTGCATAATGTTGCTTGTCAAGCCAAATGAACAAAAGTGAATCAAGGACAGAAGATAATTATGTAGATCATCAAATGGTAAGTGCTTATGGCCATTCACATGAAATGCTGACGAATTGTAATTACGTTGCTGTATTAAGTAATAGAAAAGTTTTTTTTAAGCCTAACAATATCATTAACTACACAATATATTATGCGCAGCTAAATTAATGTTGGTACTAACCAATCGAACTGTTAACAGAATTATAGTACCGGCACTCTATGATGGCCGTTTTGACGTATGTCCGCTCAAGTTTCCAGTTCATTCATAACTATAGGTAACGTGCACGTCTTAAGCTCTGCCATCCGGTGGCGCAATCTGACTCTGCTTCAGCCCATCGATACTTGGCATTTACGTAAAATATTCATATTAAAAGGATACAAAATAACATAGAATTTGTTGATAATGTATTACTGTGTATCTGGATGCTCCAAAACATAAAAATAAACAAATCAAATGGTGTAGAATTCTATTATGCTCCCAAGAATAATACCCAAGTACTTAAATGCCATGGTTATGGTAAAATCGACAAAAATAAGCTTTGAAAAGTTCCTTTTTTATTCACATGTGGCTCTTGTATCGATTTTGTGCTGCCCCCTATAATTGGCCGTTTTAACGTTTGACCGCCCAACAAGTTTCGTATTATTTCATAAATACGTTGAAGTAGCTAATTCCTGTACATTATCTTACTAATAGTATAAAGGCGAATGTTTGTAAGTATGGATATGTGGATGTTTGTTTCTCTTTCACTTAAAATCTACCGAACGGATTTCGATGAAATGTGGCACACGGGTAGGTTATGTCCCGGATTAACACATAGGCAACTTTTATTCCGGGAAAATATAAAGCAGGACTTTTGTCCTGGGAAAACTTATTCACGCGGGCGGAGCCGCGGGCAAAAGCTAGTTGTCACGTGCAGTCAAATTTATGGAATGTGTAATTTTAAGACACAGCTCGGCATTTGCTTTCGAAATTTAAAATTTAGAAAAAGACATCTCATACAATTATCATTTATAGAATCGCTGGCCAGCACAATTTCTACTTCTTGAAAATTCGAGTCAACGCTTAGTGCTTAGCTGAGTTTTGGCGGGAACGTGGAAGTGTCATGAGGTGCTCTTGTTTTAATTCATTATTTTGGTGACACTTAGTGTTATATTGCATAATTATGGTGGTATATTATCCAATATAGTTCTATTAAAGTGCTCAAATGACGTGAATTAACCGTGCCAATCAAGTGTTTTTTCGTTGCCGCCAAAACTCCTTGATAAAGTCTTGGTAAGGTAGCCACTGCTTTACTACGACATAGTACGTAGGAAAAAAAAAACGACCAAAAATACCATTTAAGACGAGGCTGTATGGGCTTGAAACCTTTGCCTTCCCTATACGAGAAAAGTATAAAAAAAAAATTTGTGCTTAACTTTTTTAAATAATGAATTGAGATTTCACCTCACTATTGCAATCTTACAAAACGGCCATTACAGCGTGCTGGTATTATAGTGAGAGCATGGTTCTACTTCAATAAAACTGAAGTAGTATGAAAGCAATATGTAGATTTATGTTGGTGTTTGTTTGTTCAGAGGCGGGCGGTCGTCAGAAGCTGTCTGCGCTGGAGCTGGACGCGGCGCTGCGGTCGGGGCGGTGCCTGCGGCGCGGGTGCGGTGCGGGCGCGCGCGGGGCGGCGGGGGGCGCGCTCGGACACTACTGCCACCAGTGCGCACACGCACACATACAGCGCACGCAGGTACCCACACACTATACACTGTACACTGTACAGTCAGCAGCATAAGTAGATGAATAAATTCAACACTTCAAGTAGTAAAGAAAGCGCGTGTCCAGCAGTGGTACAGTATACATATAATGCAAGATTAATATTATTATTCAAAAGCAAAATCAGCTCTTAATCGTACTTAACAAATTGAACTCTTCAACAACTCAACTCTATACTCAACTTTGTGAAAACTCAACACTATTACACTGACTCAGGTTTCAGCACCATAAGGATTCAATGCTATTACATACAACAAATGTAAAAATATTTCTATTTCCTATTGTTAAAAGAAGATTAAACATAATATAATAAATTATTGTTGGTGGCGTAATATTATCTATGCCTTACGCTCTATGCCAAATTTGTAGTGTTGTCTACTGCTGCGCTCTATGGTTTTATAACCTGTAAATTTGTATTCGAATTAAGTACGTTATTAAAAAAACGGTTCGTTGCATCTATCCGAGTATAATTTCAACAGGTTATGGGCCCAGAATATTAAGAATAGCCCAAAATACTAATAGATCAAAACCATTAACGTCATTTTATTGTTTAGTACAAAGTTTCGTAATTATTGTTCACCGCGGCAATGGCTATGACAAATCTACAAATAGAAAAATTAGCCGGGCGAGAAAATTATTCTACATGGAAGTTTGCCGTGAAATCGTATCTGGAACACGAGGATTTGTGGGAGTGTGTTGATCCGGGCACTAATGTTGATAGCAAGAAGGACATAAAAGCCAAGTCAAAAATCATTTTGTTGGTGGAACCGATCAACTACGTTCATATCGAAAATGCAAAGTCATCGCGAGAAGTATGGACAAACCTTCAAAATGCTTTCGAGGACTCCGGGCTATCCAGGAAAGTCGGCTTATTAAAGGATTTAATCAACACATCGTTAGACAGCTGCTCCAGCGTTGAAGATTATGTGAATAAAATTATGGGTACCGCATACAAATTACGAAATATCGGCTTCGAAGTTGGCGACGAGTGGTTGGGAACACTTATGCTAGCAGGTTTACCGAATAATTATAAACCTATGATCATGGGTCTAGAAAGTTCCGGCATAAAAATTTCGTCAGACTTCATAAAGACAAAGCTTTTACAAGAAGTGAAAGTTTCCGAGTCTTCTGTATCCTCAGCATTTTTTACCAAGCACAAAAAACCCTCTTTTAATAATAATGCAAAACCAAAGGGAAAAGGCCCTCGCTGCTTCAATTGCAATAAATATGGACATTTTAAAAATCAATGCACAGTGAAAAAATCTAATCATAGTAGTTTTTCAGCAATATTTTCAGCCTACAATACAATTAACCAGGATGATTGGTACATTGACTCAGGTGCTACAATGCACATGACAAGGCGTTCAGATTGGATGTATGATTTAGAACCACCTCCGATTAGCAAAATAATGGTGGCCAATAGTGAAGCTCTCTCCGTGCATAATATGGGTAAAGTAAATATTCAGACAAACTTATGTAAAGATGAGCATTTAATCCAGGTGAGAAATGTTTTATTTATTCCTGAACTCAGTGCAAACCTAATATCAGTCAGCCAATTAACTAAAAATGGTTGTAAAGTGGAATTCACTGATATAGGCTGTAACATATTTAATGCTGATAAAATTCTTATTGCAACTGCAAGATTAATTAATAACATGTATAAACTGAACATTGTGACTGGCAATGCGTATACTGTTTCATGTGAAAGTAAGGCAGATATTTCCACATGGCATAAAAGAATGGGGCATTTAAATATTGCAGACACTAAGAGGTTAGAGTCTTGTGCTGATGGTATAACTATTACTAACAAAGATATTGATACTATTTGTGTACCATGTTGTGAGGCTAAACAGACACGATTACCATTTCCACATTCTGGTTCAAGAGCTAATGCATTGCTAGAAATAGTACATACAGATCTGTGTGGTCCGATGGAGACACCGTCTGCTGGTGGTATGAAGTACTTCATAACCTTCATAGATGACTATTCCCGTAAAGTATATGTTTATTTTCTCAAGAACAAACTGGATATTAAATCAGTGTTTGAAATATTTAAGAAAGAGGTTGAAAATGAGCTAGGCAGAAAAATAAAAGTATTAAGAAGTGATAATGGAAGAGAATTTTGTAATAAAGAATTATCAAATTTTTTAGCAGTTTCGGGCATCAAACATCAAACCAGCACTCCATACACGCCTGAGCAGAATGGGCTGTCGGAGCGGATGAACAGGACTCTGGTGGAGCGTGCAAAATGTATGCTATTTGAAGCAAAACTGCATAAAATGTATTGGGCCGAGGCAGTCTCTACTGCAGCTTATTTAATCAATAGATCACCATCACGAGTTTTGACTGAGGTAACACCTTATGAGAAATGGACTGGTAAGAAACCAAATATTTCACATTTAAAGATTTTTGGTTCTAAGGCTATGGTACATGTTCCTAAGCAAAATCGCTTAAAATGGGATCGTAAATCACGCGAATTAATTTTCGTGGGTTACTGTGATAATACTAAGGGATACAGACTGTTTGATCCAATGAGTAAAAGGGTGGTGATTAGTAGGGATGTGATTTTTATTGAAAATGCAACTAGTTCAGAGATCACTCAAAAACCTGCACCGGCACCACAGATTACTACCATCCCTTTCAATTCACAAAGTGATACATCAGATTTACAAAACAATATTCAGGAAAATGAGGAAATTATTTCTGTTAATGACAGCTCAGAAAATCACACTGACAAGTCTTTCGACAGTTGTGTCATGAATAGAGTGACCGATGATGAAACATATTATCCCAGCACCAGTGATACTGAGAGTAATGATACTTTTGAAAGAAATATCACTGTAAGATCTCTGAGATCTCATTCCAGGTGCAATGCTCAAGGTAATAATTTCATGTGTGTCCAACAGTTTTCAGACCCAGTGACTGTAAAAGAAGCTTTATCAGGAGCCAATGCGCAACACTGGAAAATCGCGATGGATGAGGAGTATCAATCCTTATTGGAAAATAACACATGGGAAATTACTACTCTCCCGGTCAATAAAAATGCCATACCCTGCAAATGGGTTTTTAAGATAAAAACAAATGAGAATGGAGAGATAATAAAATATAAGGCACGACTTGTGATTAAAGGATGTTCACAAAAACCTGGAATAGACTATGCGGAAGTATTTTCACCGGTGGTAAGACATGCTTCTCTGAGATATTTATTTGCTTTGGCAGTTAAGTTTGACTTAGATATATGTCAAATGGATGCTGTGTCAGCATTCCTTCAAGGAGACATAGAAGAGGAGATTTATATGAAGCAACCACCTATGTATGACAATGGAGAACATGTATGTAAACTTAAAAAATCTTTATATGGATTAAAGCAAGCAAGTAGACAGTGGAATAAAAAACTTAGTTTCACTTTAAAAGGTTTAGGTTTAATACAATCCAAGTTAGATCCCTGTATTTATCATAAAATTGTGGACAAAAATAATTTTATTTTTCTTGCGGTATATGTTGATGACTTAATTTTATTTACAAATAATCAAGAAACAAAGAATTACATTAAAGAAGAGTTACTCAAACTGTTTAAAATGAAATATCTTGGAGATATAAGTTATTGCATTGGAATATGTGTGGAAAGGGATAGGAAGAATGGTATTATATATTTAGATCAGAGGAAATACATAAAAGAAGTGTTACATAAATTCGGAATGTCTGATTGTAAGATTGTTAAAACTCCTATAGATGTCAACACAAAGTTACAAGGAAATTCTCAGGAATCAAAAATTTTACATGACATTCCCTATCAAGAGCTCATAGGGTGCTTGCTATACATTTCACAAGTGACCAGACCAGACATAAGTTTTATTGTAAATATGTTAAGCAAGTACAATAATAAACCTGAAATGGCACATTGGATTGCTTTAAAACGTGTTTTGCGTTATTTGAAAGGCACCCAAGATTATCGGTTAAGCTATAAGCAAAATACAGAGGAGACTATGACTCATGGCTATTGTGACGCAGATTGGGCAAGCTCAGCAGATGACCGGCGTTCATGTACTGGTTATGCATTCTTGTTCCAGGGAGGAATAATTAGTTGGAATTCCAAACGTCAGCCTACAGTCGCTCTGTCTACAACAGAAGCAGAGTATATGTCTTTATCAGCATGTGTTCAAGAAGCTACATGGCTAAAGCAATTTCAAGAAAGTTTTTGGGAGCAACTAAGGCATGAACCTATGATAATATTTAGTGATAATCAAAGTTCTATCAAACTTTCAGGTTCCGATGGTTTTCATTCTAGGACCAAACATATTGATGTCAGGCACCATTTTGTACGCGATAAAGTGATTGCCAAGGTTATTGATGTCCAGTATGTGCAGACAGATATGATGGTTGCTGATGCGCTCACCAAGGCAACGTCGCTTGCAAAACTAGCGTACTGCTCGTCGAAGATGGGATTATGTTTAAGGGAGGATGTTAAAAGAAGATTAAACATAATATAATAAATTATTGTTGGTGGCGTAATATTATCTATGCCTTACGCTCTATGCCAAATTTGTAGTGTTGTCTACTGCTGCGCTCTATGGTTTTATAACCTGTAAATTTGTATTCGAATTAAGTACGTTATTAAAAAAACGGTTCGTTGCATCTATCCGAGTATAATTTCAACACCTATTACAAATAACATCATTGTTCCTCAGAGCCTGGTCGAAGGTATAAAGAACATGACACCACTCCTGGACCTGAACATGGAGAAACTGTCCCTAGACCTGGTGGAGATATCAGACTCCGACTCGGATAACGAAACGCAAGAACCGAAGGAGACCATAGGGGAGGCGGGGGCTACGTGAGTATCCCTATTATAAAACACAAACAGCATACCGAGCACGAATTTACGCGTTACGTATAGTAATCGTTTCGTATCGAGTAAGTTAACGCATTAGACGATACCACACGTCAAACAGATACACGCTCTGACATTTTCCATTCATTTTGACACATGCTTGTCTATGGTTTCTCGATTTGCTATTCGAAGTTTACACGCGCGTAATGTTCACACTGTCGTATTTTAGTTGCAAATACGCTCACCGGGGCGCTTTTCAAATTTCCACACAAAATTTTACGTAATCGAAACTATTACGTTAACAATACGATCATACGTAAACTCATGCTAAGTGTACAGGTACAGGTATAGTCAGCAGCATATGTGTTTGAACAAAATCAAAATTTCAAATCGCCTTAATACGCGTTAAGTTAAAATGAAACATATTTTTCTTCTTTGAGGTAAATTAAATCTCTTTTATTTTGTTTTTGTGAAGAACAAAGAAACATAAGTATGTAGGCAATTGGAAATTTGATTTGGTAAAATGCACTGAAAGTTGCTTTTGCCAGGATACTAGAGGAGAAGCTGGCAGACATGATAAACAGTATGTGGCGCAAATACAAGATAGACGCCAGCCTGAAGGACGCCAAGGTGTTACTCGACGCGGAGATGGAGCGGCTGGAGAGTAAGTAACTGTTCATTTTTTTTATTTGCATGGCAGAAACTTCAATGCACCTCATGGTAACTGAAGTGTAAGCCAGATGGAAGGTTAACTGTTGAGAGATGACAAGTTATCCTCAGATTTATCCTTAGTCGACGCAATTGTTCCGGCCTGTTCGAACTCTTATATATACAGAGTGATTCCGGAACGCGACACATTTGAATGACCGACTACTTTCTAATGAATTTTCTAATTAGAATGACATCTCCAAAATGATGCAATGTGACGGTCTCCGCAGCGCTCAATGATGAATAGCTTATTGCGCTGGGGGTTCGATTCCCGTTGTGGGAAAACATTTTTGTGATCTCTAAGCTTCACAGTGTAATTTTACAGACGAGAACAAAGAGATAAACAAGATGCTGAACGACTGCCAAGTGGCCACGGATAATCTTCGCAACGAACTATACGCCACCTTCGAGCCGAAGAGGCAGGAGTTGGGTGCGATATCTATATACGATACGGCTGATGGAGTGGTGAGTTTTTCATACTATATTTATATAAATGAAAAGTGTATACTGATGTTTGGATATTTGTAGAAAAATAAGGTAATAAAGTACCTTTAGGACTTAACTACTGCGATTAAAACTTTACTGTAAATTGATTGATTTAAAAAACAGACCATGAAATACCTTTCTTGTATGACGTCAATTCTTTGGAACACCATAACTTCATAACTAAAAATCAAATAAAAACAATATATCTTCACGCTCATATCTACTTGAACTGAAAATAGGCTGTATATGAACGAACTTCAGAACCTCTCATTTATTTCGTTGTCCGCGTTACGTGAAATGCCCCATACGTATTTATTTTATGGATTACTATATTTTGCCCGCGGCTCCGCCCGCGTTAAAGTTTTTCCGGGATAAAAGTCACGCTTTTTATTTTCCCGGGATAAAATGTAGCCTATGTGTTAATCCGGGACATTATCTACCCGTGTGCCAAATTTAATCGAAATCCGTTCAGCAGTTTTTGCATGAAAGAGTAACAAAAATCCATACATCCATATATACTTACGAACTTTCGCTTTTATAACACTAGTAGGATTATCTCTTTGTTACAGTTCATAAGTAGCGAATCTGACCCAGCCCCTGAACAAATGACCGACGTGAGTACATGGAAATTACTATTAGAAGAATCGCTTATTACTCTATGCTTGTTAACATTTTTTTTGTAACACAGGCTAGGCACGGGAAACGTCGTCTGTCAGCCGGTAGTCTTCAGCCGTCCAAGAGGCCAGCCATACCGTTGGGATATGCACCGCTGGACACAACCGCGGTTCTGCGTCCTGTAGATCAGGTATCTATAATTATTCTCGGAGTATGAGCGATGAGATAGCAGTGGAAAGACGTCGCGGGTACCTTCCTGAATCGATTGTTGATTCAAATGATTTATGATTGGAAGATTGAACATTTCTTTCCTTTCTTTTTGTATATAATAAAGTTATAGATTTAAAATAAATATATAAATTTAAATAGCAAAGACTATAAATTGATTTGAAATGTTTCTGATTATTATTCTAATTTGTTGCAGGACACATCCATGCTCGTAATCGGGGGGCATTCGAGCAAATACGAGGATGATGTAAGTCACATCTGATGTTAATCTTTTTGAGCGATCGAAAGTGTGTAGTTATTTAGTCACTTGCGAGACGGCTGAGCTCACTTGGACCGTTTACACCACGAATTAAAGATAGAATGGATAGAGTTTAGCATCAATTTACTAAGAAAACCAGTGTCGCTAAACTCACACATGCATATATTCGCATACTATCATCTCTTCATTATGATTGGCCAAAATCACCAATAAAGATAAAGCGTATAATACAAAATCATTTGCATTAAATTTAACCTTAATGCCATTATATAAACTTCGTATTCTAAAAATTCACATGACTTCATACGACATTATTCCTTCAGTCTGAATTTTGATTTTAATTCGATTTCATACCGCTAGTCCACGCGAGATGGCGTATAATCGCAATGGCATTCATAAGAACTCAATGGCAGTTGTTTTAAGATAAGTTATTGAATGACACCCAGTACGCTACGCATGCCGGTAATAGTGTTGCACCCATACGTTACCTTTTTGTAAACCTATCGATGGTGTTTGTTTTATAACTAACATTAATAAATGAAATGGACTTATAACAAAATTATATAATATTAATTTGATAAGTACTGGAAAAGTTGTTGGAACTGTCTTGAATACAATTTTAACTCAGTAAATTAAAAATTATTTTAAACTTTAAGTATATATTTTAAATTCTTACTTTATAATTTCAATACTGCAGATATGTATGTTACACATACTATATTAGCTACACAGCTTATATAGCTAGTTTGCAATAAATTATAATGAGTAACTATACTTATCATAGTGATTTCACTGCTGGGGTTAAGAGAGTAAGAGTAGACTTCACGTCTAAGCAAAACGTCAACCGGCAAGGCAAGAAAATATCCTTTGACGGACAGCAGAATTATGCCGGCCTGCTAATAGCTTCTGCAAGTTCCGTTTTAAGGACCCAATATCATAAGACTTGGAAACATTCGTGCCCGGCAACTGTTCCACAGTTTAATAGCAAAATTACGAACTTCTTAACCCGATTGATATGGGCTGAGATAGAAGAAATCACTAAGCAGTGGTTTCGCAAGCCAGCACGCGTGGTTCCCCTAAGGAAGTGTGAGGATGGCCTAAGGTTAAACTTTTGTCCAGAGCACTCACCAAGACACGGACGATAGAATACACTAAGTGAGGCAATGTCTCGGCGTAACTGCATTGATTCCAAACTGAATAGTGCTTTGTGCTGTTTATGAGTGGTCGTATCGCTTGTTGAGCGACATGCTCGTCTCGTCAAGCAAAAGTTGTTTAATTTTGTACCTGGATCTGACTCGGCAATATTTTACGCTTTTTGGGGGCAACAATTTCTTGTGCTTCGTTTGAAGAAGATACGCCTGCGTTTAAATTTATGATTTCAGGTTTACTTTGGAATCCACCACCCTAAGAAATAACATTAACGATGAGATATCAAGTAATACTCATAATATAATATCAAGTAACATAGCTGATCAAACATTGTTAACCTATAAAGCAGATAGGCACATTTATATGTAATTAAAAACAATTATTTAAAACTATGTGTTGTCTCAATAAAAAGCTTTTCCCGTTAGAAAAGCCCCTAAAACGCAGTACGACGCATAGAAAAAATATCCATTGTATCCCATGGGAGCAAATTACCGGAATAAAAGTAGCCTATATGTGTTAATCCAGGGTATTATGATCTGGCTGCGGACGACAACTTAGACACTTTAGCCCGGGGAAACCCGCAGCCGTCCCTAATGCGCCGAAGAAGGCCACCGCAGAGTTTTAGTTGGCATGCCGTGCGTTGTACATAGGTTAGGGACTCGGCCCGGTGGCTCAACGCTGGGTCGTAAGGCACGGTGAACCGAACAAAACCACTTAGTCGCCTCCCTTGAAAGGCTAGGTGATAGTAATAAGTCACTTTCTCCGCGAAAAAAAAAAGGGTATTATGATCTACTCGTGTGCCAAATGTCTGAGTTTACTTCTAAGAAACATACAAACCAAACAAACATCCCGACATACAGAGATCCAAAAATTTCCACAAACATTTGCATTTATGATATTACTAAAATAAGACAAGAAGTAAGATAAGATTAAAAAGGGTATTTTTAAATAATAACCTATAGTTTTTTTAATAAATTTATGTAGTAAAATAAAACAATAAAATAAATATTATGGTGTGTGGCTTTCTTATAATTACTTATTGATTGATGAATTAGAATATTTATATGAGCTTCTGCATTCACTTTAAAATATTGATTTCCCCTTTTTTTTACATTACACATCTTCTACAAAATGTTCTGAACATATTACGGAAAAATTGGAAGGAAACCAATTTAACCTTCCCGTAGCATTGATCCAACTTTCCTTAATAAATTGATCTTTTGGAAAACTGAAAATTAACAATCTAGTATTGTTTCATTAATTAATTATTATATCGACCACAGCTATGCATCACAAGCGGATCATGCATCAGATAACTTTTCGTACTTTTCTGCATAACATAACGCTTCAGTGAAAAATTAATAATTATCGATAATATTTTATCGACCACGCATGCACTAATTGAGTAGCGATGACATTATGAATTGGTGACAAATCATTCTAGAACAACTGATTTTCGTTTGCGACAATTAACCATATAGTGAAAAGAATAAGGAACATTTTAAATTGTAATTTTTGTGTCATGTTTGACATAGAAAATCAAGATACATTTTTCAACTAAATAGCAATATACCAGAAAATATTACTTACCGATGGTACGAAATACCTCCGTGGGACACATTTTTGGTACGGCTATTATTTTTGCATTCCAGAATAGCATAATAGGGCATTTTAATATTTTTAAATATTTTTTCCAATCATTAAACCTTTGACAATGCGCAATGACGACTGAGACCGTTCAAACAGTGAGTTTGTACTGCATTCTAAACTAGTGTATCAAATGTTACGCCCACTTTATAGTTCTATCTCTATCTCTGTTCTGTGGTTTACACCATCTATTTTTCGTGTTTATATTTTAAAACTCTCAGAAGGAATTTAAGCAAGAATCACCTTAATTTGCAATCACTATTCTTCGCCAGGAGCTCAGTCTACCGCGAATTATCAGAAACTAGTGATGCGACCCAGACATAAATGTCACACCAACGACAAACTAGTGATGCGACATTAATAAAAGACCATAATATTGTCGACAGAAAGAAGTATCAGTGGTGCAGTTATCGGTGGAGTCTGCACCAGCGGACCTGCCGCCCCCGGGGGAGCCCAAGCGGCCGCCGCTGAAGGTCGGCATGCAAGTGTACGCGATGAGGAACGCGTTCGGATCCTGGTCTAAAGCGAGGATACAGGAAGCTATAAAGACGCCGGTGGTGAGTATGGTTTTATTGCCGTGTGATATTTCAATACGGAAATATTTAGAGGCTATATTTGATTGCTGAAGCTGACGCGTACAACACACTTATAGTGGTAGGACTCTCATATGTAATAGTCCGTCTGGGTGGGTACCACCGCAATGTTTATTTCTACCGTCAAACAGCAGTGTGCATGCACTGTTGTGTTTCGGTTTGAAGGACATTGTAGCCAGTGTAACTACTGGACATAATGAGACTTAACACCTTAGGTCTCATGATGACGAGCGCAGTGTAATGCCACTCAGTAATTTGTAACTCAAGGTGCTGGATGGTGTTCTTACTGTTTATGGGTGGTCGTATCGCTTACCATCAGGTGAACGGCATGCTTGTCTCGTCATTCGATGCCATAAATAAATAAAAAACTCACAAGCTACGAGTGTGTCGTTTTACTATTTTTATGGCATCATTCAATGCCAGAAAAATAGTAAAACATCATTATTTTTAACAATATTTTTTTGATACATTAAAAATAACCCAGTGTTATGTATACCCCGACAGGCGTCTAATCAGTTCCCGTCTTTTCGCGTGAAGTTCGAATACAAGCTGAAAAACCCATGTAAGGTGCTCTCTGCCAGGTGCCTGGCGTACATGGACGTCGCCGAAGTCAGGCTCACAATAGGTTTGTGATGAAATTGTACCATATTAACTTTTGGTCGCGATTTTGCTCTTGTAAAAGAGTATTTATGGAATAAAAGTCCCGCTATATTTTCAATATAACTACTATCCGCGGTTTCCAACTATCTCCATACCAAATTTCATCAAAATCGGTTCGGCAGTTTTTGAATTTAGTGAATTTTGAACAAAGTGGGGGCTTTGTTTAATAGTAATATGTAAGGATAAGGATTCGGGGAAGTCATGTACTAATTGTAAAGAAAGTTGCCTTAAAGATTTTTATCATTGCATTAAAACATCTTTAAGACCATTACTTCAATTATAATTATTTAAGTGACTTAACTCACTACAAAAGGAATATACAGGTGATTTTTTCAAGTGAGCATGTAGGACGAAACCGAATCTATGAGGAATGGCGAAAAATGCTCAAAGGAGTCTCGGAAGCAATTTTGATGAAAACTAAAACTGCGTCATTGGTTTTCGGAAAAGTCAATATTCCCAGCCAAGAATCGAATCTGCTGAGTTTAAAAAAAATTGAACATAATGTATCGTTACATCATTCGATAGTGTTGCTAATTACGGTCAAATTATAGGAAGTTACGATGTACGACATAATAAAGGAAAGAGCTCATTCTCGTTAAAAAGTTTTTAAAGTCTAATTATTTTTTGGTTACTATCACTTTTAGTAGTAAATTTTTTTCCTTTATTATTTTGTATTGACATGGATGAACAGTATGTCATCTCAGTGTTTTTTTCTATATTTTTCTGTATACATAATTTTATCCCGCAGGTACGAGAGTGATAGCCCTGTTCAGGGACGCGGCCAACCAGAAGAAGACCGAGGCATTTTATTCGGGAATAATAGCTGAAATACCCAACCCGGTGAATAACTTCAGGTGAGGTCTGCATTTTTGTCTTTTAAAACCACGATAGCCTATTTGGGAATAAGATGTTCTACCGAGATGGATATTCGTAGGTTTGAAATATAATGCATATCCCTTTGAGATTTAGAAGTAATTTATGTATTGTTCGTGATCAAATCGTCGTGATTTGCAAAGGAAGAGGTTCTCAATTGGTGTGCTTGTATTTTTTTTAAATGTATGTACACTGATTTCTCTAAAATTTGTGAGCGTATTTCCTTGATTCCTTCTTTATTTAGTAAAAAAGGGTCGTGAAGTAGTCCCATTTCAATATATCTTAGTTTAGGGTTCATCATTTTATGGAACAGGCTGAATAGACCTGAATCATACTAGTAATTAATATATCACTCAAAAACAAATAAAAAATTATCTAAACTAATATTATAAACAGGATTAGAATATTAGACATTACAATAAAACAATTTTGCGGATTTTATCGCGTTTTTTTTATTTATATTTTCTCTCGACATTTCGAAGGCTTTCGAAAGTTTTCGGACCACCAACACCTCAATCCGCCCCGTGACCACGAAGTGCTAAAATGTAAATTAAAAAACCGCGATAAAATCTGCCAAAATAGTTTTATTTTAGTGGGTGACCCTCTGTACGTTTGGTAGATACCTGGTGTTCTTCGACGACGGGTACGCGCAGTACGCGCGGCACGGCCACACTCGCGTGGTGTGCGCGAGCGCGGCGCCCGTGTGGGAGGAGGTGCACCCGTTCTCGCGCGAGTTCGTGCGCAACTACCTCTGTGCCTACCCCGAGAGGCCCATGGTGAGGCTGCACGCCGGCCAGCGGCTCAACACCGAGTGGAATGGTAACATATCATGTCTTATTTATACACGTTACATAGTGGCGTAGTTCTATTAAGGCACGACTGCAGTGCTTTTGTACTCAGTATCAGTCCGGAGTCAGAAATTTGTACTTGATATGGCGATAGGCTCGCTTCCTATCACATCATGAGACGGAATACGCACGGCAAAAAGTAACGTTAAAGGCACTACTTCCGCTTCTGCTTCCCCATTCAGAGATAAAATGCGCGCGTGTGTGTCAGTGCGTCAGGGTTGCTCGCTGTTCTACTTGCGTCAAAAATCTTTCTCGATATGAAAGTCTCAATGAGTATTTTTCCAAGTTGAATATCTATTTGTTGATCCTGGTTTGTTCTAGATTTCAACCAAATCCGTTCATCGATTTCTGCGATCGAACCTAACAAACATCCATACAAATTAACAAACTTTCAAATGTATAATGTTAATTAGAAGTATCATTGGGATGTTTGCAAGCCAACAACACAACATCCCAAGCCGCTCATAATCCCTTTCAGGAAAATGGTGGGATTCCCGCGTGATACAAGTGGATGCGTCGCTCGTCCAAGTCCATTTCGAAGAGGACAACAGGACCGAGTGGATCTACCGAGGGTCGACCAGGCTGGAGCCGCTGTTCCTGGAGCTGCAGGCCGCTGTCAGGCATAGGGGGCGCCACCTGCCCAGGAGCAAGGCGCAGATGAGGGTAAGCAGTCGTTATACAAAGTGTTCGAAAATTGTGGTATCAAACTTTAATTACAACGCACCTTTAGAACGAAAACGACACAATTCAATACATATACATACATATACACTCACGCCTATTATCCCCGAAGGGGTAGGCAGAGGCGCAACTAGTGCACCCACTTTTCGCCGACATTCCGTCCCATGATGTGATAGGGGGCGAGCCTATCGCCATATCGGGCACAAATTCCGGACTCCGGACTGATACTGAACAGAAAAACTCAATATCACTTTGCCCGACCCGGGGATCGAACCCGAGACCTCAGCTTTGCAGTCGTACTGTAATACAACTACGCCACCGAGGCAGTCTCAACACACAATTCAAATAAATTGAAAATGGAGTTATCGTTATAAAATGATTTAAAACGAAGTTCTCAATACAACAATAGCTCAAACACAGCCATATTCAAGCAGGAAAGGGACGAAACTTTTGTATCGGTCCCTTTTTTATTATATTTTTATAAACAAGGGACTAGTTTTTAGTCATTTAAAAATGACAACTCAATTTTCTATTTTATGAATTGTGTCGTTTTCGTTCTAAAGGTGCGAGTCATATAGAATACCTAATAAAAAAAAAACTTTTTATTTTTAATTTATTGGTTGATCCGTCGTTGAATCACTTTACTAATTAGACGTATTCTGATGTGGATTAAAGATACTTGTACAAAAAATGTAATGTATCTAATTAAGTCATTGTTATCCATGGCTTGAAGTGTGGTAAAGAATTTGCTGTATTACTCGCTTTCTCTCTTATGTTTTGATTTGAAAACGTTAGGAGATATCTTGGTATAACCAGTATACAATGGAATTCTGTATAACTTTTCTATTTAAACTGTAATGTGGTGAATATAAATCTCCTTGTACTTCGTTCCAGACAAACATGCCTTACGTGGAGTACACGCGCTCGTACGAGCAAGACAGAACCACCGATGCTCAACAACAAGAGGTATGTATTATATATAATGTATATTGTTTATGTTAATGTGTACACATACCACACACACACACGCACGCACACACACAAATGCACACACACACACGCACGCACACACACACACGCACGCACACACACAAATGCACACACGCACATACCACACACACACACACACACACACACACACACACACACACACACACACACACACACACACACAAACGCACACACGCACATACCACACACACACGCACAAGCACATACCACATACACACACACACACACACACACACACACAAACACACACACGCCGCGCGCGCAGAGAGAAAGAGAGAGAGAGAGAGAAAGGGAGAAAGAGAGGGCGAAAGAGAAAAAGAGAGGGAAAAAGAAAGAGAAAGGGAGGGAGAAAGAAAGAGAAGGAGAGTGAAAGAGAGGGAGAAAGAAAGAGAAAGAGAGAGAAAGAAAAAGAACAAGAGAGTGAAAGAGAAAGAGAGGGAGAAGGAGGGAGAAGGAGAAAGAGAGGGAGAAGGAGAAAGAGAGGGAGAAGGAGAAAGAGAGGAGAAAAGAGTGAGAAAGAGAAAGAGAGGGAGAAAGAGAAAGAGAGTGAGAAAGAGAGGAGAAAGAGAGTGAGAAAGAGAAAGAGAGGGAGAAAGAGAGTGAGAAAGAGAAAGAGAGGGAGAAAGAGAATGAGAAAGAGAAAGAGAGTGAGATAGAGAAAGCGAGTGAGATAGAGAAAGAGAGGGAGAAGGAGAAAGAGAGGGAGAAAGAGAGGGAGAAGGAGAAAGAGATGGAGAAGGAGAGTGAGAAAGAGAGGGAGCAAGAGAGTGAGAAAGAGAAAGAGAGAGAAGGAGAAAGAGAGGGGAGAAAGAGAAAGAGAGGGAGAAAGAGAGGGGGGAAGGAGGGAGAGAGAGGGGGAAGGGAGAAGGAGAGAGAGAGGGGGGAGGGAGAAGGAGAGAGAGGGGGGAGGGAGAAGGAGAGAGACAGAGAGACACATACAGAGAGACAGAGAGACAGAGACAGACAGAGAGAGAGAGAGAGAGGGGGGGAGGGAGGGAGAAGGAGAGAGGGGGGAACGAGAGAGAGGGGGGGATGATTGTCTTTCTCTCTGACGTAGGAAAGGGCAGCCAGGGCACCCACTTTTCGCCATATCGGTTTTGTCCTATGATGTGTTACGGAGCGAGCCTACCGCCATAGTCATGTGTAATATTCGTAAGACAGAAATGCCAAGAAATCTTCAGGCGCACATTAAATGAACAACGCGATCGAAAACTGTATGTCCAAGAAGAAGAATATTGTATGACAATTCAATACTTTATTTGACCTGTTCAATGAAATCAGGCTGTCTTCTTCTGGCAATTTACTAAATTTCACAGTGAAAAACAAAGTGTTGGCATCTGTCCAAATAGCCTAATGTATGAAAGATCTAGTAATAGTTTGGATGTAAGTTTTCAACTCTCACCTTCATCATATTCGCATTAGTACGATGCCGTTTTACAAAATTGTGTATAGTGATGTATTTGTGTGTTATTGTCTTGCCAATGTGTTTTTTGAGTCTGTTAGTAATGGTTTGGTGTTCGTGTGGACAGGAGCTGCGGCGGCAGCGTGCCGTGGCGAAGAAGTCGACGGCGCCGAGCCCCGCGCCCGCCCCGCCACACGCGCCACACGCCGACCTGTACCACAGCAGGGTTGTCGTGAGTACTGTCTTGCTGTTACTATCAGAAGTCGACGGCGCCGAGCCCCGCGCCCGCCCCGCCACACGCGCCACACGCCGACCTGTACCACAGCAGGGTTGTCGTGAGTACTGTCTTGCTGTTACTATCAGAAGTCGACGGCGCCGAGCCCCGCGCCCGCCCCGCCACACGCGCCACACGCCGACCTGTACCACAGCAGGGTTGTCGTGAGTACTGTCTTGCTGTTACTATCAGAAGTCGACGGCGCCGAGCCCCGCGCCCGCCCCGCCACACGCGCCACACGCCGACCTGTACCACAGCAGGGTTGTCGTGAGTACTGTCTTGCTGTTACTATCAGAAGTCGACGGCGCCGAGCCCCGCGCCCGCCCCGCCACACGCGCCACACGCCGACCTGTACCACAGCAGGGTTGTCGTGAGTACTGTCTTGCTGTTACTATCAGAAGTCGACGGCGCCGAGCCCCGCGCCCGCCCCGCCACACGCGCCACACGCCGACCTGTACCACAGCAGGGTTGTCGTGAGTACTGTCTTGCTGTTACTATCAGAAGTCGACGGCGCCGAGCCCCGCGCCCGCCCCGCCACACGCGCCACACGCCGACCTGTACCACAGCAGGGTTGTCGTGAGTACTGTCTTGCTGTTACTATCAGAAGTCGACGGCGCCGAGCCCCGCGCCCGCCCCGCCACACGCGCCACACGCCGACCTGTACCACAGCAGGGTTGTCGTGAGTACTGTCTTGCTGTTACTATCAGAAGTCGACGGCGCCGAGCCCCGCGCCCGCCCCGCCACACGCGCCACACGCCGACCTGTACCACAGCAGGGTTGTCGTGAGTACTGTCTTGCTGTTACTATCAGAAGTCGACGGCGCCGAGCCCCGCGCCCGCCCCGCCACACGCGCCACACGCCGACCTGTACCACAGCAGGGTTGTCGTGAGTACTGTCTTGCTGTTACTATCAGAAGTCGACGGCGCCGAGCCCCGCGCCCGCCCCGCCACACGCGCCACACGCCGACCTGTACCACAGCAGGGTTGTCGTGAGTACTGTCTTGCTGTTACTATCAGAAGTCGACGGCGCCGAGCCCCGCGCCCGCCCCGCCACACGCGCCACACGCCGACCTGTACCACAGCAGGGTTGTCGTGAGTACTGTCTTGCTATTACTATCACAATTTAACGAGTTCATTGACAGTAACTAGTCAGTTACTCTTACTTTTGACACAAAGCATTTGTGTTGTGGTATAATTGACTTGGTTTAGCGAAGTTTGTGTTGCGGCAATTCTTATGGCGTTTATATTCACTGTTACTTTTACTTACAAGAACTGGGCTGCAAACGATATAGCTCCACCGTGAACTGTTGTATACCTTTTAATCTAAGGCCTCGTGTTTCGCGCAACATATATTCCAGGTGGAATATTTGAATTGCATAGTTTAAATAAAAAGAAGCATACATACATAGTGTGGCAACTGGCAACACAGACAAATGGTTTCTGTGTGTTCCCTATGGTCACCTCTCTTTAGCTTATGGTAATAAAAAGGAATAAACTGGTCTTACTATAAGAGGCGTATTAATTAATTACTGCCCCTGGTTTGAGTCGTACAAGTTACAAAACATAGCATTACGCCTCTGCCTCACAGGGATAGGCAGACTATGGATTGCCACTTTGCTCGATTCTGGCACACTACTTTCGTTTCCTCTACCTTCCTCAATCATTTTATGCACTCCCGCCGGTTCAGGGTACTTGTGACCTGGCCTTTACTTAGACTGTCAGATATCTGACATTCGAAGGTTCGGTGCGGTCGACTCTTTCCGGCCCTTCCATCCTCGCCTAATATATCCTCTTTGTCAGTCTCCTATCATCCATTCTTTCCAAATGCTCAAATAACCTTAGTATCAATTTTGGTCACTACATATATTTTTTTTAACCCATATGAAAAATTAAATTAATTTAGTTTAGAGTTATACTCCAAAATAGTATAAATGAATTATTAATCAATCGATGGCTAAGTCATTGATATATATTGTTTATGCACAGTACTACACTCCAAGAAATGCAGTGCGGCCATACAAGATGGTGCCTCACACGTGCGGGCCCAAGTGCAAGAGGAGTGACGTCCTCACGCTGAAGGAGTTGCGTTCATACAACCCGCTGGCGAAACCGCTGCTCAGCGGCTGGGAGAGGTAAGTACAGTCACCAGGATAAGTATCTGAACAAATTCAAAATTTCAAATTGCCTACGTAATATTTTTTTGTTCTTACTAATCTTTTTTTCTCTTCACAAAAATAAAATAAAAGATTTGATTTGCTTCATACGAAGAAAAAAAATTCAGTTTAATTTAACGTGTATATAGATGATTTGAAATTTTCATTTTGTACAGATATTTATGATGCTGACTGTACATAATGGTGTTAGATTTTCGATTTTGTACATTACTGTACATGAAACAGAAGCTTTTTAAAAGTGATGTGTTCTTGTAAAAATGGCATTAAAATTAGTTAAAAAAATTAGAAAGTTTTCGCATTTGAATGTTGATGTGAGGAAGAATAGATGCATAGTAGGGTTATCTCTCTTACACCCATAGCGCTATGGTAAGTGACGTCACAAATTACTAGCTTTATCTCTGTTGTTCTTTGACAGATGTCTCTTTAAGCAGATTTTCAAAACTTGTAACTTATTTCTTATTGATTAGATATTGAAAAATGTTCAAGCTAGATGTTGAACGATGTACATTTTTGATAAAATTATTAAAACAAAATTAGGTAACTATCGTATTATATAGAGTGTAACAAAAATGGGCGACTATAAGAAGTAGATCGGGGGGCTTAGAATGTAAAAAAAACACGATGCGTCTCCGCTTCGTTTTATTGTGATTGGTTGAGAGACTGACGTATCGGTCTCTCGATCAATCACAAACATCAAAATATCGATACGTCAGTCTCTCAACCAATCACAATAAAACGAAGCGGAACGGAGCCCCAGGATAGGGCCCTAGAATCTGTCCAATGATTATAGCTAGCTACTACGTGGTTCAAAGTTATTTAGAATTTTGTTGACCATGAGGCGATTTAACAAAATAATTTTAAAGTCCTTAATAGCTTATTCGAAATATATCGACCATATTAACTACAAGTGGTGGTTTCACTACCTTAGTGACGTAGTTGTATTATGGTACGACTGCAATGCTGAGGTCTCGGGTTCGATCCCCGGGTCGGGCAAAGTGATATTGAGTTTTTCTATTCAGTATCAGCTCGGAGTCTGGAATTTGTGCCCGATATGGCGATAGGCTCGCCCCCTATCACATCATGGGACGGAATAACGGCGAAAAGTGGTTGCAGTAGATGCGCCTCTATCTACCCCTTTGGGGATAACAGGCGTGAGTGTGTGTGTGTGTGTGTGTGTGTGTTGTGGTTTCACATGTCTCGAATAGATATATCTGGCAAAAAATTCAACACTAATGTCTGATTTACTTGTTGGATGGCGTTATATGTCAGATAATTATGTGATACTTTATCAGAAACCGATGAAACTGGCCCTTAACTAAACAACTACTGAAATAAAACTATTTTACGGATTTTATCGCGGTTTGTTAATCTATTGTTAGAAAGTTAGAAACAGAAGCGATTTTGATTTAAATAAAAACGATTTATTACTGATTTTACATAACACATTTATCACTCATTTTACATAAGCACTTTTGAACAGAAATACTTTTACAAATATAGGTATCAGCAACTAACCGACCAGTATGAAAATCAATGTTCAACTTACTCAACTGAGATCGATTGTGAGACTGAGCTCGAATGAGCGTCTGAGCACGAATGAATCCAAATGGCGGTACGGCACCCTTTTTATACACACAACTGTCATTACTTTGACGTCTCGACTGGTTTTCATAACTGGCAACCCGCTACAAATATCGTTACAAAACTTTTATCCGAACACTATATTTTCTCCCGACGTTTCGAAGACTTTGCGTTCATGGCTACGACGCGATGCGGACTGAGGTGTTGGTTGTCCGAAAAGTAAGAGTTACAATATTACCTACCTACCTACATTTAACAAATGTAAAAGTTTAAAAAAAGCCTTGAACGCTGCGAAGTTTTATTTCAAATATAACAAATCATTAAACAACTACTGCTTGACTGTTAAATCACATTAAGTGGCAAATAAGCAATAACGTTTCTTAATAAGGGTTATGCTAATACATCCTGTATATTAGCGTCCTGGGTATTGAACAATAATTTATTGAAATTTATTGTATTGTTAGAAATTGAAGCGATTTGGATTTAAATAAAAAAACGACTTATCACATATTTTACATAAACATTTATCACTGGTTTTACATAAAGACATATAACAGAAATACTATTCAAAGATATCTGCAACTAACCGACCAGTATGAAAGTTCAAGATAAACTAACTCAACTGCCACTGAGATGACTGCGAGACTGAGCGCGAAAGAGAGCGAATGAGAGCGAACATCGATATGACACCCTTTTTATACTCCCAACTACCACTTCCACGATTCATTTGACATTTAGACTGGTTTTAGTAACTGGTTAGTACGTTACAAATACCGTTAAAATGATTGAATCCTAACACGGCCTCTCCTGACGAAAGTCCGTCCTCGGGCTTCATCCTCCAGCTCCGAAGATCAGTTTCCAGAACTGGCAATGAAGTCGCCGGAATTTCTTCACTCGCCTCGACGCTGAGGTTTTAAAATGCCTGGTACAATTGTATTCAAATGAAAGAATGACATAGGTTAAGACGAATTTATTTAAATGATTATAAAATTTATTCCCAAATCTACTCAGTAATCAGTCTCTGGTGTTACGCACATATCACTAAGCCTTATGGTGCCCCGTGGGCACAAAGACGTTATAATTATAACATGTGAATTGTTGGTCTTCTGTCGGTATGGATGTTTCGTTAAAACGGGACCACTTTCGTTGCGTCCCGCGGGAGGAGCTGCGCCATGATGCACCGTCTTCAAGCTAGGGTAGCTCACTGCGCGTTGTACTGCGACCGACGTCACGACAAACAGTACACACACGCACAACTTCAATGATAACATTTTGAACTCGACGCGTGTTTGGTGCGATAGGCGAATGAGCTTGTACGTGAGGCGCGGTACTTTATATACTCAATTTTACTAGAAAAAAATATTTTAATTAATTAATAACTCTACGGGTTATTTAGGGTTCGTTGTCATGAAAGAAACCCTTGTTAAATAACAAATCCTTATAGTTCCGCCATGTTCGAACGTCTGTGTGTCCATGACTAGATAATCATAACTGTGTGTTTGGTTGGTGGCAGATCTCTCGTATTTTTTTTTTTTTTTTTTTTTAAAACGGCCATCTTCGGCGCATTAGGGACTGCTGCGGGCTTCCTCCGACTCACGTCTAAGTTGTCGTCCGCAACCGCCCCTGAGATCTCTCGTATGCGAGGTGCTGTCTGACTTCGCCGCTACAGCTTCTTGGACTGATGCGGTATCTTAAAGCAATTATCACGCGAAAAAAAATTGCCTTCTGGCCAGGCGCCTCACGGTGGAACGTCCCTATAGAAAGGGCGTGACATGAGTATCTCTCTTACAAATCTTATGATAACTCAACAACGGAACAACGTAAAGATTTGAATTTTTTTACGTGTATTATTGAATAGTAGACCTATCCATTACCAATATAGTTTATTTGAAAAATACTGATATGACTATGAAAAAAAATACTGAAATATGACTATATTTCAAGGGAGTTTAAAACCAAATTAAGGATAGATACACAATAATTTGACATTACTGCAATTAAACAAGTGAAATACAATATAGTATAGGGTATATTTTAACCTAATTAATGAAAAATAGACATGTCTTAAAATCGCCTAAATTTACGATCTCAAGGACTTTGCTCAAATGAAATTGTCAGGCGTTTCCTAACGCTTTAAAAAACTTATTTCGAGTAATATTATTATATTAGGATGGATTAAAATGACACAACAATTGAAAGCATAATGTTAAAATTTATTTACACCAACCTACTTGATTGCTTTCGTGTAATATCAACACCTGATGAAATATTCATAATTCACAAAATGTAGTCAGCTTGATGAAAAATGTAGATGCTCTGACATTTTTATCAGGCGTTTGACCTATTTTGTTAAATTTCTTCGAAAGGGGGACGAGGGGGGGTACATAATATTCTAGCAAAATTTTCTGATTACTCTGAACTATTAAACACAAGTGTCATTAGGTCGGGGTTTCGTGGCGTTTTTATTATATGACAGATTTTATCAAACACTTCGATTACTTTTTTAAACTTTAATTTAACCATAAAATAAAGCGTCTTTTTAAAAAGAAACAGTTGCATTTATATAAGTGTATCCTATTAAACCATTTTATTTATAAAATACTACTCCAAACTATTGCGAATACCACAAATATCTTTCTTAAACAGTGAGGTCATTTTCGACAGTGTTCGATACTTCAACTTTGATGCTATATATTAGGTAAAATAAAGTGATTAGAGGGGTGAAAATTATAAAACTTGAAAGGTCATATTGTCCCCTTTCCACAATGCATTTCAGTTTCCAGTTATCAGACATTCAGTACTACCGGTACATGTCACGCCCTTTCTATGGGGACGTTCCACAGTGCGCCTTCGCAATGTCTATTTCTACCGCCAAGCAGCAGTGTACAAGCACTGTTGTGTTTCGGTTTGAAGGAGACTGCAGCAGCGTAAATACTGGGCATTGTGAGATTTATCTAATGTCTCAGGGTGGCGAGCGTAGTGGAATGCGACGCAGTACTTTGTAATTCAAAATTCTGTATAGTGTTGCGTATATAGGCGGTCGTATCGTCGGACATGTCTCGGCATGTCAACTGCAAAAAAAAAAATATGAACTGAAAACATTTTTTACGCCTCTACACGTAAATTGGGGTTGATTTCTTTCTCGTCTATCCCATAGTGTGGAGTATCGAAAGAATGGTCGATCAAAAATATAGCGGGTGTGTGATAAAAACTTTTTAACAAAAAAAATTAAAGCCGCCGAAAAAACTGAAAAGCAGAAAATAATCATTTTTTATTTATGTTGCCATCTGCCGTCTGCCGCGTCCTGCGGAATCACAGCTTAATAACTACGTTCCTAAATTTATGTAAGTATACCTACATAATTTTGGGTCGGCGCGCTTTTCACTTCACGAACGCTCTGCATTTTTCGAGGAAGGGGCGTGTGACGTGTAGCACCGCACATTACGCTTTACGTAATTATTAATTGACTCGTCAAGCCCCGCTACGGACGTCAGCGGCCGAGTATACAGGGTTTCCCCATACATCTATATATATAAGCGGGAATTGACGGGTTAATTTGCTTGTGTGGTTACGACTCAAAATTAAGTAGGTATACTTACATTCGTTTAAGAACTTGGTTATTAAGGTTAAATAAAAAAGAAATATTATTATTATGTGTTTACTAAAAACACACAGCGTCGATATGAAGATGATTTTGTGACTTACCCACTTCCTGCAATGTTGGTACTATACCTGTTTGTCACCAGTGGTGGGGTGACAATTTCTTTGACGTTTGAACGCCTATAAATTGTCAGCACCTTCCCGAGTTTGTCATAGCGTTTTGTGATTTCCTGCGGAACAGTCGACTATTTTCTCGCTCGCGTATTTCATGCCGAGTTGCTTTGCTTGCGAAATGTTGATTTATTTCTTATATATTGAAAGCTGTATCAACATTGCGTGCATTATAAAAACCAACTCGGAATCCGAGGAGGAATCTTCACGTCTTCCTCACAGAGAGCGAGAAAGTCTGGTCGAATTACAAGAATTCAGACCCTCATGCAGACGCGCTTATGAATCAGGTAAGCCAGACAGCAATTGTATATATTATAGTTTCATTTGCATAATATGCAAACATCTTTATCCAGTTTGAATGGCCCGTTTAAAGATTGTCAGGCTCCACGGAGGAGTTCCTGGTGAATTCAAACACCCTTTAATCTGGATCTGGGTGACCATGAAACTATTACAGACCAAGTCTGTTAAGAGTGCTCCGTTAAATCAGTATGCTGAGGTAATAAAACTCCAGCATATTAGCACTAATAATTAGCGGAAGGAGGTGAAATATGCGAGAGCATTGCTAAGCCTCCTTGCAACTCCAGGCTTTACTGAAGTGAAAGAGAATAATAAACTCACTCACTATAGAGCGCATGCTTGCAGGCTTTACTAATGATCTCTTGTAACCATAGGAGATTATAAAACAAAACCTGCAAGATATTATAAATTGGGCCAATACCGTTAGTAATCTGTTTGGCCTTTGCATTCACAGCACTTTAAAAAGATTAATCAAATCTTTGAAGTGACTTGTGGTAAGAGAGCGGAGTGTATCGGTAGATAAGTACGGTGAGATCGGCTCATATCAAAGGTTTAAAATAAGAACCTGCAAAGAGTGTACCCCAGACTGATGAACATCTGTTTAATAAGGATGCTTTATCGTCATTAATAGTCATTTGGGGCGGCTAGGCGTGTGGCTTAATATGCAGACATACCTTAAACTCTTTACTCAAATTATGATCTGATACCATGAACATCGAAATAATACGCTCGGGACAACAGCTCAGCTCCGCTGACAGAATTTAAGAAACATAGTACGCATAATAATAATAATAGTTTATTTCGCTCAAAAAAACTAAAGGTGTTGCAGAGACCAGATCGAATTGTTCTAGGAATGTTTATCATTCCGAAACGCAGCGGTGGATTCAGACTAATGTTTGATCTTCGGAGATGAAACAGGTATGGATATCCATGTGAATGGTTTCCATCTTATTTCTGACACCTCTGCACCAAAGGTCTTGCAAGTTCAAGACTGGATGGTGTATATAGACATTGCCAACGTCTATTTTCATGTGCCGATAGGTAGCCATGAACTTTATTGCCGGTGCGAATTATTACAAATATCAGTCCTGCCTTTCGGTCTGGCATCTGCCCTGCATACATTCACAGCTATGACGAATTGGATCACGGAGATCCTTCGTATCAGAGGATATCGAGTTTTAGTCTACCTAAACGACTTCCTCTTGGCCCATCAGGACTAATTCAATGTAACCTCTCAGACTTCGGAAGTTATGAGGCTCATGGAATCCCTGGGGTGGCAAATAAACTATCCAAAATCTGTTCTGGCACCAGTGCAGGAACTAGATTATCTATGAATGACTTGGAATACCAAGATGAACACAATATAACTACCCTAAAAGACAGTATAAAAAATTAATAATCAGAAGGATATACATGGACCGAAAAGCTGCTAGGGCAATTAATTTTCGCCAATTTTGTAGTACCGAAGGGTCGTCTGCTCTGTCGACATGCTTAGATGTTTCTAAAACGGTTCAAACAAAACCAGAGGGTAATTTGTTTGATACCACAAATTATAACAAGATCTAAGTTGTCGGTGACAGGAAGTAGAGGCCAAGTCAATGTTGCACAAGAGACCATATTCTCACTTCCTAACAACCGATGCGGCAGACGCAGGTTCGGGAGGCACAAATGAATGCGATGCTAATGTCCCGCACTTGGACAACGGAACAGATGCGTTAGCACTCGAACTTGAAAGAGCTGTTTGCATCTGCGAACAACAGCAAGGCAATAAACGGTTGCATTCTTTATAGAATGCTCATAGTCTAGTCAAATCAGACAACCGAACGCTTGTCTTTTATTTAAGGTACGAAGGAGGGGACACATTCCTTGGGCCTTCTAACCCTGTCCTTCAAATTTTTGAGGCTGATAAATAGGCGAAACAGAACCCTGTCAGCTCATTACCTCCCGGAGAGGTACATGCCAAGCAGATTCCCTGTCCCGGAGACAGTGGCTTTCGGAATGGCATCTGCTGCCCACGGTAACAAACCGATTTTATCGTTGGGGCACACCAGACGCAGACCTATTTGCGTCTGTTAAAACAGGCGTGGTCAGGGCGAAACATAACCCTGTCAACTCATTACCTCCCGGAGAGGTACATGCCAAGCCGATTCCCTGTCCCGGAGACAGTGGCTATCGGAATGGCATCTGCTGCCCACGGTAACAAACCGATTTTATCGCTGGGGCACACCAGACGCAGACCTATTTGCGTCTGTTAAAACAGGCGTGGTCAGGGCGAAACATAACCCTGTCAACTCATTACCTGCCCGAGAGGTACATGCCAAGCCGATTCCCTGTCCCGGAGACAGTGGCTATCGGAATGGCATCTGCTGCCCACGGTAACAAACCGATTTTATCGTTGGGGCACACCAGACGCAGACCTATTTGCGTCTGTTAAAACAGGCGTGGTCAGGGCGAAACATAACCCTGTCAACTCATTACCTCCCGGAGAGGTACATGCCAAGCCGATTCCCTGTCCCGGAGACAGTGGCTATCGGAATGGCATCTGCTGCCCACGGTAACAAACCGATTTTATCGTTGGGGCACACCAGACGCCGACCTATTTGCGTCTGTTAAAACAGGCGTGGTCAGGATATACGTTTCGCTTGACAGCAGAGATGTCGCCACTCTGTATATGAATGCATACAGTCGAAGATTGAAATTTCACCTAGGTTCTTATCCTAGCGTAGCTAAAAACTACCAAGGGCAGTTATATCATTATAGCGCCATGGTGGGAGAAGTTGTTTTATGCTAGCGGATCTGAAATCACAAGCCCTAGAATCGCCAATAAATAAAGAGAGCTTTGAAGAGTCTATTAGATACGGCGACGGGTTATCCACCAGCACAAGTAGACTAGCTAATTCTATGGGCCTAGCTTCTTGGAGGTGGAATGAACAGATCAGTAGCTAGACTGAAAACGAAAACAGCGACTTAATACCAGCCGGAGAACATCTACTATGGATGCGTATCATTCGGCAATAGAATTGCCATGAACCACAGCTACACGAAATAGCTTGATTTCTTGCCCACCACATTCTTGTATACAGGTATACAAGAAAGCTTGCTTATAGCACAATTTTTGTGCACAAGTCTGCCAAAATGTACAAATTATAAGGTAAGACAAGAACTAGCAGGCAATCTCTCCTGAAGCAGATCCTTAAGGCGAAAGCTTTATCCCATCCAATCAAAACTACTAATTTGGGATCCCAGTGATTTTTGACTGGTTGACTAGGCAGACAGTTTCACGCTGTTTAATGTACGTATGGCTGCTATCTTGTAGCATCTGGGACACGTGTGCATGATATCACCTTACTAAGGCTATCCGAAACTCTCCATGTGTTTCGGTTGATAGATCAGTTCTATGGCCAGCATTCGGGTCTAAAACAGACTCTGCCAGACACAGACTATCAGCAAATCTATCCGGTTAGATGGGTTAAACAATTAACTACTCTTTCAGAAGAAGAGGAGAACCCAACAAGAGGGATTGATTTTATTTAAAACAATATTAGGAAAGCCATGCCCTGCATCTCAAACTATGATTGATATTTGGGTGAGATCAGTGTTAAAAGACACCGAAATAACGGCTACTTTATAATAGTTCAGATCTGCAGTTGTCTCGTCTAGCTAGATCGAAAATGATCCCATGAACGACATACTAGCTAGAGGGAATTGGAAAACTGAATACACATTCAGGAAATTTTACTGCAGAGAAAAGGTAGAACCTCGGAGGGGTAACAATAACTGTTTAATAATTTTCAACCTGAGTTAAATATTAACGTTATAATATTATTATGATATTAATTATTATGTGCATCTCTAAACAATTAAAGTTATTTGTGTTCATTCTTGAATCAAGAATTGACTCAATTGTTAATGCACATATATTTTTTCACATAGCGTTTTGTGTTTATCACCAGCAGATATCAAACAAGTCTTCATATCGACGCTGTGTGTTTTTAGTAAACACATAATATAATATTTTGAATAACAACAAAATTGTTATTATGTGTTGAAAGAAAAACACACAGCGTCGCAGGAATATCTTCCTGGTGAAGACACTATGACAAACTCGGGAAGGTGCTGACAATTTGTAGGCGTTCAAACGTCAAAGAAATTGTCACCCCACCACTGGTGACAAACAGGTATAGTACCAACATTGCAGGAAGTGGGTAAGTCACAAAATCATCTTCATATCGACGCTGTGTGTTTTTCTTTCAACACATAATAACAATTTTGTTGTTATTCAAAATATTATATTTTGCTTTTCAGTTTTTTCGGCGCCTTATTTTTTTGTTTAAAAGCTTTTACTTTATAATTTTTTGTGGCTATAAACTACATGCTTACACAACTCAGCGTTAAAATCTGTGTGTAAGCAATAAATCACCCCTTTTTTCTCACCCTTAGTGTAGGTATTTTTTTTCTAATTTACATGGGACCAATTTCGAGGTATACCCTATCCAATTAA
This sequence comes from Lapara coniferarum, assembly GCA_949316025.1. Taxonomy (NCBI): domain Eukaryota; kingdom Metazoa; phylum Arthropoda; class Insecta; order Lepidoptera; family Sphingidae; genus Lapara; species Lapara coniferarum. The sequence continues at coordinate 24,699,562 of OX438931.1, read as the reverse complement.
TTTTAAAAATCTTACTTGTTTTTTATTGAATTAAAAAATGTTAAATAAATAATAGTTTATAAAAACTAAAAAAACACGCTTTATAGAAAATCCAACTAAAAATAGAAAATATTTTTTTATAAACTATTTTTTTTTTTCTTTGGTTTGAAATGTGAAAACCATTAATTGTTGATTTAAGAATCCGTGTGGGAAATATTAAGCTATAAATTACTAGCTTTTGTTAGAGTGAGGTCTCCCTCTTCCATTAGATAAACAGTAGATAGGGTTTACAAGTAAAGGAGTGATAGTAGACCAAGTTATAATATGTACAAGTTCTATTAAAAATTACTTAGATGAGACAGGCAAATACGGAATCGTTCACTGCGCCTAGCCCGATACAGCCGATTTTTTCTTGATAAGTTTGACTCCATGAAACATGAGGTTATCAATTCTGCAAAACGTTTTATTTTTATACAGTGGTGGACTAGTTATTAAGGACAGTCAATAATTTTTCAATATATTATATTATAGTTCCAAGTATTTTTATACATATGTACGGCATTTTTAGATAGCGTTTTATGCTGTGGTGTCACTTATCAACTAATACATGCATCACTTAAAAGTATTAGAAGAAAGCACTTCTAATATTGCGTATTTAAATATTCATATTCTCAAGTAATTAAAATTAAATAAGTCATTTAAGGGAATAATTAGTAATTATTAATTACTGCTTTTCTGTCTGCTCATCTAATTAGAGGCACTTAACGTTAGCACTTTTTTTACTAAAATAAAATAAAAATACCTTTTATCTCTCATAAAATTACTGTAGTTGAGCCTTGTTTTATAATTTAACGGTGAATGAATGGATATTTACGTCAAACTTATAACAAAAATTATAGTACAGAAAATCGGCCACAATATTACATAAAGATCACGAAAACCATTCAATATAGTCTAAATTACTAACGGAGACCCATTTTGAAGTTTTATAGTAATAAAAAAAATATTTGCGCCCGAATTAACGCTGGCGTTTCGGCAAGAACCATAGGCTGTTGCAGTTCTTCAGCTATGTCGTAACTGCTGGAAAGTCGACCGTGCTCCACTTTTGAAAAATGACAACCACTTTATCCGTAACAGGGCAACCAGAGTGAGGTGCATCACTGGCATCAACATTTCCTGATTGAAAACGCTTAAACCCACTTTGTGCAATTCTTACTGACACTGCGTCAGATCCATAAACGTCACGATATTTTTCACGGTTTGCTGTTCATTTTTTCTTTTTTTATAAAAAAATTTAAAATGTATCGAATTTCTTCATTAATTAATTAATTATTTATTAATTTAATTTAGTTTCATTCGTTTTGACCGAAAGAAAAATAAATGAAAAATAGCCGAAATTCTACCTTTTTAATATAAGCAAAACCAGCCAGATATAAACAGTACAGCCCAAGAGATGCAGTAATAAATAAACAAATATTTTAAACTTGTCGCGCAAAATTAACTAAATATTAAACCGCCTTCAAAAACCATTAGGATTCAAAAAATAAGTTAAAAGTACCTTGTATACTATATATATTCATATTATACCTTGTATATTCCTCTTCCCCTCGGACCGCCGCAAGGTGCAAACGTGTTGAGACTACTGTAATAATTAATATTTTAAAAATAATTTAGACTCGAATAATCTGAAGAAAAAATAGGAACGCATAATAAGCAAGAGGTGTCTGGAAACAAGAAAGTGACAGAAAACGTGTGCCTACCTGTTCATCGGTCGTACGACGCGAGATTCATTTTACTAGAAGCTAAGTACATTTGCTGTCTCCTTTATACGTACAACAATCTACAAGCGCATTATCTCACCGCATGCATCCAGCTCCGCCCACTATCTATGATTGGATGAGGAACTGTGCGTGTGAGCAATTATTATTTCTTTCACAGCACACCGCTAATTAATGTGACAGAGTACCACGCACATTGCCTCTCAGCTACCTATGCTATCCTGGTACAGCGCGTAACGATCTTGATACAAATTGACTTCGTGAGGAAGTTATAAATCATAACTGTGAGCTGATTATCTATGTTTATGCTACCCGAATACCTCACTAGTGCCTGACACCTTATAGTTTCGAAATTGTGAGTCGAAACTACCTGCAATTTTATCATTTATTATTTTTATTTACCATTTTGCTCTCGAAGCTGTATACAATAGCTACTGATATATATATACATACATTGCTGAATAAGATGGCTGATAATCTGGATAAATCACTCTCCGATCCGGAATTACATCGCTTGGAATCACGAAATACTACGCCACCTAAGTTCGTAACATCCCGGCCTAAAAGGAAGCGAGATGAAGACATCACTCGTGAACTGTTTGAGCTTAAGAAAGAGATGTTAGGTATGTTTTCTACCGTAATGAGTGCGCAAGAACAAGAACTAAAAAAGAACACAAAAATTCTAAATGAGATTAAACAGTCTAACATCAATATTGAAAATTCTATTGCCTTTTTAAGTGCTCAAAATGACGAGCTGAAGAAAAAAATGGAATTATTAGAAACTAAGATAAAAGAAGATAAACGTCACATAATCATACTTGAAAATAAAATAGAAAATATGCAGCAGGACAGCAGAAAAGCAAATTTTGAAATCAAAAATGTTCCTAAATTGAAGGATGAAACTAAGGAAGACTTAATAAACATAGTTACCACATTATCTAGCACAATAGGATGTCAATTAAGCAAAAGTGACATAAGAGATGTGTATAGAATTCGCGGGAAGAAAGACTCCAGTCCAAATACTGCAATAGTAGTAGAAACTTCATCTACAATTTTAAAAAATGATATTTTGAAGTCTTGTAAGTTGTTCAATAAAAAACAAAAGACAAAATTATGTGCTAAGCACTTGGGATTGCGCACATAAGATTATTATTATTTGCATTTATAAGATTATATATTTTATTTATAGTTTATATTTATAGATATCACTTATACGGTACAATGTTGCAGATTCTTTATAACGATAACAGCGATGATAGTGAACACTTTAATTCTTTATCTTCTGACGCCGATGACGTTAGTGATGAGAGTTTTCACAGTATCCCCTCACTTTCTGAATCTCTTGGAAGTCAGTTTTCTGACGTACCTAATAATTTTAACCTCGTCCATTTTAATGCTCAGAGTATTCCGGCTCATTTCTCTGATATGTTGGACTCCTTTAATCACAATAATATTCATGCTATTTTAGTATCCGAAACTTGGCTCAAGCCATGCCTTCCTTCAACGTCTTACTCTCTTCCTGGCTTCCGTCTCATTCGCAATGATCGCACTGGCAAAGGTGGTGGTGGTGTGGCTATTTATCTCCGTGCTCATATTCCCTTTTCCGTTATTAGCACGTCGCCACAGCCGCCACCTCCGTGCGCCGGCGAGCATCTTTTCATTGAACTTACCCTGTCACATTCTAAAGTTCTTCTCGGAGTCTACTATAGCCCTTCTGCACTTGTTAATTATTTTCCCTCTTTTGAAACAATGTTAGAAAATTTAGTGCCTTGTTATGATCATGTTATCATCATGGGTGATTTTAATACTTGTCTCTTAAAAAAGGATCACCGATCCTTCTCGTTGGGAACTGTGGTAAAATCATGCAATATGCATATTTTGCCACTCAGTTCTACACACCATTTCCCCAATTCCACGCCATCACTTCTCGACATCATGCTAGTGAATTCTCTTCAGCTTGTTGCGAAACATGGTCAACTTTCGGCTGATCAGTTCTCCTATCATGATTTGCTGTTTCTATCATACAAAATTCGTCCGCCTAAAGTCAAACCAAAAATAGTATTGCAGCGTAATTTTGCTGGCATGGATAGAGATGCCTTTCGTCGTGATGCTGTTGGCATTGACTGGTCTCCCGTTGCTGAAGCTGATTCCTTGGATAATAAAGTTGCTATTTTCAATTCACTGATAACACAGCTTTATGACATCCATGCCCCGTTACGAGCTATCAAGCGTAAACATCTTCCTGCACCATGGCTTACTACGGATATCCGGGGTTTAATGCATAAAAAAGCCGCTGCTAAATCTAAGTATAAGTGTCGGCCTGATGATAACACTAAGACTAAATATGTCAATCTACGCAACCGCTGCAATAGAGTGTGTAGAGATGCTTATCGCCGCTACATTCATGGTTCGGTTGAAGAGGAAGACCCAGCCAAGGTCTGGAAATTCCTCAGGTCTTTGGGGATTGGTAAATCCAAACAGAACACACCTTCCATTAATCTTGACATTAATCTTCTTAATCTACATTTTTCTACCTGTTCCTATATAGATCCTTCAATTAAAAATCGTACTATTACCCACCTCAATTCTCTGCCTGTTCCCAGCTATCCTCCTTTTATTTTCAAACAATTCACCGCTTGTGATGTTAAGAAAAGCATTAACTCCGTGACATCGAATGCAGTCGGTGTTGATGGTATTAGCCGAAATATGCTAGTACCTATCTTAGATATCATTCTGCCTTCGATCTGTCACATTCTTAACTTTTCCATTCTTAATGGAGTTTTCCCCTCTAATTGGAAAGACGCTCAAATCATTCCACTTCCTAAAAAACCTAACCCTCATAACTTTTCTGAATACCGTCCTATATCTATTCTTCCCTTCCTTTCTAAAGTTCTTGAGCGTCTTGTCCATTCTCAACTTAATTCCTTTATCTCTAGACACTCCCTTTTAAACTCCTATCAATCTGGTTTCCGCCCCGGCCACAGTACAGTAACTGCCCTAGTAAAGATCACTGATGATATTCGTTTTGGAATGGAGAAAGGGCAGCTCACTGTTTTATCGTTATTAGACTTCAGTAATGCTTTTAATACTGTTGACTTCGATATTCTTCTTGCCTTGCTCCGCTCCATTGGTATATCCCCGTCGGTAATCGACTGGTTTAGCAGTTACCTGTTTGGCCGCAGGCAAAGAGTTCGCCTTGACGATAACGTTTCGTCGTGGTGTGATACTCAAGCTGGTGTACCGCAAGGCGGCGTCCTATCTCCTTTGCTCTTCGCTATCTTTATTAACTACATATCTCTAAATCTTTCTTGTTCCTACCACCTTTATGCAGACGACCTTCAAATATATACTCAGGCTCCGATATCTGAATTAAATAACGCCATTGCGATTGTCAATTCAGACTTATCTTCCATATCCGATTAGAGTAAGCGCTTTGGCCTTAAAGTAAACCCGGGCAAAACCCAGGTAATTATAATGGGAAGCTCTCGTTTGGTAAGTAAAATCGACTGGCCAATTCTCCCTCCAGTAGTATTTGATGGGGTCATAATTCCTTTCAGCGAGACTGTTAAAAACTTGGGGGTAATATTTGATCGCAGATTATCTTGGGGCCCACAGCTCGCAGCGGTGAGTCGTAAGCTTTTTGCTTCAGCTGCATCTTTGAACAGGCTTCGAAATTTTCTTCCAGCTGCCACTAAGATTGCGCTAGCACAATCGTTACTGCTTTCTGTGTTGGACTACGCGGACGTCTGCTACTTAGACCTATCACAAGTTCAACTTGATAAACTTGAGCGTCTCCAGAATTTTTGTATACGGTTTATATTTGGCTTGCGCAAATATGACCACATTTCCGAATTTCGTTCTAAACTCAAGTGGCTCCCTATTCGTTTCCGTCGGAATACTCACATTCTTTCCCTTCTATTTAATATTCTGTTTAATCCTTCCTCTCCCCATTATCTTAAAGAACGTTTCAATTTTCTTCATAACTCTCATGCCCACTCTTTAAGGTCGTCAGAAAACCTAAAACTCAAGACTCCTCTGCATGACAGTACATTCTATGATAGCTCCTTTACCGTGCAGGCTGTTCGCTTATGGAACTCATTGCCTTCTTCTATCAGGAAAGCTCCATCACTACATGTTTTTAAAAATCAAGTGAAAAGTCACTATCTTTCCTTAAGTAATTATTGAGTGATATCGTATATTTATAGTATTTATTAATAACATTAAATTATTTATTATATTACGTTATATGTTATAGTTTTATATTGTATGTAAGTTTAATAATATATCATATAATTATTATATCTATTAATTTTACATTGTATACACCCTATTATACCCTATAATATTATTATTATTATACACCCCCTTCACCATTTCATATTTCTCTCACAGTCAGTGTAGGTTGTCTGGAAGAGATCGCTTTTTAGCGATAAGACCGCCTATTGTCACGCGATTCATAGTTACAAGCTCAGATCACAACAAACTAGCTTGTTTGCTGTGATCTGAGGTTACAAGCCTAGTTGTTAATTATTTATTTTTCTTTTGTAAACGTGGTGTACAATAAAGTGTTCATTCATTCATTCACATCAGAGAATAACCCTGTGTTTGTGACTGAACACCTTACTACAAAAGGAGCTCGTCTGCATTTCCTCGCCCGTGACCTCGTAAAATCAAAAAGGTATAAATATTGTTGGACAGCGTACGGTAGGATATATCTCCGGAAAGAAGATAACTCTCCAATCATCCTAGTTAAAGATGAGTTGCAGATTCAGGGCCTTTTGACTGAAAAATGACTATTCTTTGTGGCTTTTAATGGCTCAAACTCCCATGATCAGTGTTCTTATTATATAAAAATATGTAAAACTGTAAAAACTACATTCAAAATATACATATACAAAATATACACAATCTATACTAATATTATAAAGCTGAAGAGTTTGTTTGTTTGTTTGTTTGTTTGAACGCGCTAATCTCAGGAACTACTGGTTCGAATTGAAAAATTCTTTTTGTGTTGAATAGACCATTTATCGAGGAAGGCTATAGGCTATATAACATCACGATGCAACTATTAGGAGCGAAGAAATAATGGAAAATGTGAAACAAGCGGGGAAAATTATTCATCCTTGAGGGCTTCCATTGCGTGCGCTGCGAAAACGGTTCAAGATACTAAAAATATATGTATGAAGGAATTATTCCTCTTGAAATAATCTAAAAAAAAGTCCGCGACAGTATATGTCTATCTTTTAAGATTAACTCTCTAGAACCGTTTTTATGGTAATCAAATTTGGTCGAAATTAATGCATTATTTGTCAAGAGTTGTATCAACGTCATAATATTAATCTTTATCCAAATAAATGTGTTGGATAGAGTGATTCAACGGGAAGGTTTTTATGTATGTACTTTTAGCCCGGGAAAACTTATTAACGCGGGCGAAGCCGTGGGCAAAAGCTAGTATACAATATACACAATATACAAAACATACAAAATATACACCTTACACTAAAATATCCAAAAACCACAGCCATCACTATACGCAATACTTACACACATACAACACTACTTTATATACACTACCCTAATATACTTAGCATAGCAAAAGATGATTTAAAGACTTTTATATATCTGTTTTTAATCTCTCACGGTACAAACTTAAACAAAATTACACCTGTGATAATATGTACTCAGTTTGCAATAAATTATTATTATGAGTGATATCCTAAAAACTATAAAAGATGTGGATAATTTAGATATAGCGACGAGTTTTGAGTGTGATAGTACTGAACTCGTAAAATATTATAATAATAATAAGTCTGACTTTACCATTATATCACAGAATATAAGGAGCATCTATTGTAATTTTGATGACTTTGTTGTAAACTTGCATAACCTAAGTTTTGAGTGTGACGTAATAGTATTGACAGAATGCCGCTTAACCACAAATAAACCTATACCGACACTAGAAAATTATAATTCCTATATGACATCTAGATACATAAACCAAAACGACGGTGTGGTCGTCTACGTAAAAAATAATTTGAAATGTGCTGTTAAGGAACTTAAATTAGCCCAGGCCTCGTGTTTGCAACTCGACGTCTTAAACAATATTGTTCTATGCATATATCGCTCTCCATCGAATGCCAACGCTGTATGTTTCACTGATTCACTATGTACACATTTGAATACTCTAAGTACACAGAAGAACCTCATTATTACGGGTGACATTAATATCAATATAAAATTAAAACCTAGTGAACCAACATTGGAATATAAAAATAGGATGTACTACCTTAACATGCTCTCAGCCTATGGCGTTCTACCTGGACATAGCCTCGCTACTAGAGAAAGAAATTGTCTTGATCATGTTATGCTTAGGATAAACCCAAAAATTCTTTCTGCAACCATTGCTATTTTACAAACAACCATTACAGATCATTTCACCACCTTTTTAGCACTCTCGAAATTAAAAACGAAAACTAATTATGTTCAAAAAACCACGTCTAAAATCGACTTTGAAAACGCCTTAAAGTACTTACAGAGAGCAAATCTGGCCGAGCTACTTTTCTGTAACGACCCAAACCGTGTTACCGATCTTCTAATCAATAAAATTACAAAATCATTAACAGAAAGTACGATTATTACAATAACACCAAAAAGTAAACGTGTCATTAAACCTTGGATCACCACCGGTATATTAAAATGTATTAGAAATCGAAACAAGCTGCAAAAGCAATCACGAAATGAACCACATAATGAAATAAAAAAAATAACATACACTCGGTACAGAAACTTTTGCAACAATCTTATAAAAAAATTGAAACGAAAATATGATAGAACATTACTTGCCGATTCTATAAAAGACAATAAATTACTCTGGAAAAATATAAAGCATATTATCTACACTAACAAATTAAAAAGTCAAAACTTGGAATTAATTAATACTAAATCCTCTCCAGTTGAATCTGCTAATTATATTAATAGTTTCTTTTCTGACATTGGGCGACAACTAGCTAATAACATCCGAAGCACTGTAACTGATAACGAAACCAAAATCTACCTCAATAAATTACCAAGTCAACCGCATTCTTTTGTTATATTAGATACTGACCCCGACGAAGTTAATGCCATTATTAAGAATCTAAAAGTTGATAGTGCACCAGGGTGGGACAACATCACTACTAAATATTTAAAAATCATAAGTAAAGAAGTTACTCCTGTCATAGTACATTTGGCGAACCTCTGCTTTAAAAGGGGCATCTTCCCTATATCTTTAAAAAAATCTCTAATTACTCCTGTGTTCAAGGGAGGAGATAAAAATGATATAAATAACTATAGGCCCATATCGGTTTTACCCGCCTTATCTAAAATACTTGAAAAATTGTTAAACACTACATTATTACAATATATAAATAAATTTAACTTATTGTCATCTTTTCAGTTTGGCTTTAGACAAGGTATTTCTACAGAGGATGCAATAATATCTCTAACTTCAATGATTACTGAACATCTTGATAAGGGAAACAAATGCATAACTGTTTTTTTAGATCTAAAAAAAGCTTTTGATACTGTTTGTGTACCCATTCTTGAACACAAGCTGCAGAAAATAGGGATAAGAGATGTTCAGCTAGCTATCTTTAAAGACTACCTGTCAAACAGAACTCAAAAAGTTAAATTGGATCAGCTGATTAGTGACGAAGTAGGAATATCTTTTGGTGTCCCCCAAGGTAGTATCTTGGGGCCAACTCTATTTTTAATTTACATAAATGACCTGTGTAATATGAACATTGCACATGCAAAAATATTTTCGTATGCAGACGATACTGCAATCGTTTTCACTGGAGTATCTTGGAAAAACACTAAAAGTAATACAGAAAAAGGTTTGACCCAGGTTGCAAAGTGGCTTAGAAACAATCTCCTCACTTTGAATACTTCTAAAACAAATTATATTAGCTTTAGTATCAACAACCGCACACAATCTGATCAAGACTTTAACATTAAAATACACTCTTGCGATTGTGAAATAAAATGCCAATGTACTTGCCCCATTTTAAGTAAAGTAAATCAAACTAAATATCTAGGTATCATGATAGACCAAAGGCTATCTTGGTATCCTCAAATTGAAATGATTTCATTAAGAATAAGAAAATTTAATTGGATGTTTACCACTCTTCGTCATATAACGCCACAGAATAAACATAGTCCAAATATTCTTTTAAATAAA